>CM029769.1:11250177-12450177 GCA_017562165.1 Ectropis grisescens | reverse complement strand
TTTTTAACTAGTTGGTATACACTTGACCGGCATCTCGCCTGATGTTAAGCGACGATACGGTCTATGATAGAGCGTGCTTAATCGTAAACTATGTTAAAGAATTTATGTTCTCTGAAAAAAACCAAAAACGACTTCAATTTAAAATTAAACTCAGACAATGGAGCTAATTTTACGAGGAACTATCACTATCAAAAACGATATGGTTTTAGTTCATATTTCAATAATCGCCACACCAATATATGGGACATCCTCTGAACTATAATCTACCATACAAAAAAAGAACCAATAAAAACACATTGGCGGAAAATCGCGTATCATACATACAAAAAAACATGCAACAGAAAGGAGCTCCATTCTGATTTTTTTAAATAAATTAAAAACTATGCCATGCCAACTACTCTTTGAGTAAATTACAGAATAGTTGTTTTTCTGTTGGCCTCAAATTAAATATCATTTTCATGTTAATTTAATGTTATCAGTTACTTAAGTATAAGATTAATTTTAACTACGCACTAGTTGATTGGAAATTTCCCACTACACAGCTTTTGCTAGTAGGTAAATTGTTTCCATTTGGTAAATCTAAACAGCATTCCTCAGAGACCGATTGATTACATTTCGATTGCCCGTTCACCGACTACTGTTAATTTACATACGCAATCAGCATCGACGTGATTACACTAATTAATTTATATCTACAATCTGATGCAGGGATGTTTCGAGCGACCCAAACAATTATGGATATTAGAACATGCCACCCAGTTATAACTTTAAGTATTAAAATTAACGTGGTTGTTACACATATTTAATTGGATAACGGGACACTCACGTATATACGGTCGGTCAATCCGACTCGAGTTTCTATAACTTATGTAGGTAATTCTAATAGTGAGACAAAGAATATTAATCGCTCAAACTCGCTTACTTTTTCGATTGGCTATGTTCAAGAACTTGAATTGCAGTATTGAATACGAATAAAAAGCAGGCATATTGCAATGTAAATGCGAAAGTTGTCGAAACGGAAGTTGTTGAAATTTAGGACTCGGATATCGGATAATAGTTTGTTTATTTGCCTGTGTAATACATACTTTGAATCGCGAGAAAATTACAGCAACTACGTGAAATGTTACAAATGATAGTGATACAGCAATATTTTTAGTAGGAGAGACAGCGAGAAACCGTGGATGATAATATTTTTTTTAGTAAATGATTTGAAAATAGACGAATCATTGATTTACCGATCTCACTTTTGCCAAAACATTTGTCGTACATAAAATATATGTCAATTTAGTTGGTGTTAAACCGTACTGTTCTAAACTTTTTTGTGCCCATTTTATGACCAGTTAATTGGTACCACAAAACAAACATAACATAATAACAATTTATAATCTTATCGCTAAGAGTGAAGATATTCAGAAAAATGTTTGGTTCTTAAAAAAAGTATATATATCGGAATTAAATGAAAACTGCGGTTTTTTACTAAATGTTTTGAGTTTTAGTGATATTGCGACATTTCTTTTTTTTTTTTTAAATAAACTATTGCTTCGATCAATGTAGGTACATAACAGATGAGTCTACTTCAAGCAATTGCAGGGCGTAATCCAAAGGAGTGCATGCATGCTGAAGGTACTTTCTCTCGTACTGTCACAATACACAGACGACCGACTTTGGCTCGTATTATATTACTGGATACTAGCAACGCCTCGCTGTTTTACCGGCGTAGTTCACATTTCCGTTATTTTCCCGAAATAAAAGTAGCATTTCGTCTTTCGGCATCCCATACGCAAATGCCACAATCAGGAAATTTTACACTGGGACAAAAAGCTTTAAAAATAATGATGTACTAAGATACATTTTACTTTGAAAATGAAAATACACATAAAAACGGAAGCCACTTACAATGACCAACTTAATTAACTAAACATGTGGGGTAAATACAATAAAAGAAAAAAATAAGCCGGTGATCACTGGATCCCACACTAGGGTGACCTGTGACGTGGGTATCCAGGCTCCTTCTTGTGCTGATGGTATTTGGAAAATAAACAAAGTTTTGAATAAAAGGACGTAAAAACAATGCATGCCAGAAAATGAAATAAATGGTTAAAAGGTATTTTCATGGTAATTTAATTATAGTAATCGTAGTAGTAGCTATAATACATAAAAACCATTATCATGAAAATATATTTACAGCATTATTTATAAAGTTTTTTTGTCCTATTGTAAAATTTCCTGATTGTGGCATTTACGTATTGGATGCCGAACGACGATTTGCTACTTTTATTCCTGGAAAATAAGGGGAAAGAGAACAACGAAGGTAAAACCGCGGGGCGCCGCTAGTACGACCTTGAGCCGTATTGTTTGGAATCATTGACTTTAATCTCGATTAAATTACCCCAATTCCCGTGCCCCAGTCCCATAACGTTAAAGGTATCCATAAACACAGTAAACATCATTGCTATTCACGATCGAAGTAATAAAGTGATGCAGGGCTCGATCTTGTGGGCCGAGTATACGCAAACAGCCCCAGTGTTTGCTCATGCCTTTATTTGTTGGCCTGTTTAATTTTATATCCGGGAACTAACGTGGCGATTTACTGTTTACGGGGATAGCTGAGAATTATATCTCGGAATATGGGGAAATTTTAGTGGGGGGGTATTTTATAACATTTTGTGAGGGGTTTAGGCAAAGTTGCTCATATTATAATATATTATAGATCTCGCTAAACTTCCCTGTATCTACTTCCTGTGTTTACTATGTTACAAGTTGTTTTTATCTCTCATGGTTAAATGAGCGTTTTGAGTATGGCGTAGGTTTTTTAGCTATCATGATCGCCATGCCACCTGATGTTAAACGACAATGTGGTCTACGATGGAGCGTGCGTAACTAGAATAAATCGATTTACTCTCGAATTGAAGACACCAAAATTGTAACCATCGGTAAAAATGCGTTCAAGTAGTTACTTCAACGCGTAGATAAGAACGTCTAGTTAGACGTTCTTATCATAAAAGTCAAACCTCTTCTTTTTAGCCTTTGGGACGTCAGCCATGATACGATGTCGCTTTTTTACCTACATGCTTTCCGATAGAAAAAAGGGCAACATGGTATGAGACCATGCAGATTAGTCTTACACTATCATTTATGTATTCGGTAAAAAACCGATAATCTAGTAGTTTGGCATATCATATTATGTAGTTAGACTAGTAATCTCTAAAAGTAACCATCTAAATACAATTTAGATCATTATCATCAGCCTAAATAGTTTACTGATAGGCATAGGCCTGTTATACAACCTGCCGCTCAACCTGATCCTCAGTTTTACGTTTCCAAACATTGCCTGATGTCTTCCGTATATCGTCACTCTATCTAGTCGCTTCGTAGGTCGATTCGCATGCTCCAATAAACTCTGATGAGCTTAAGAAAACTCAGGAGCATATGACATTTAACAAATTGTTAATTCTAAATCACGCAGTTCAAAACTATTTCATAAATCTTGTTCCGAAACTCTACCTTGTTCTACATCTACAATTACAATGCCCTTTAAACCACATACTAACGCTCACACGTTAGCCTGTAACTTTAAAAACTTTATCCACTTAAACTTAGACGCGCGAGCTTGGGCTACACTTTACAAAGTAATTTATCGATTACTGCTTTATTCTTGTCTGTCTAGGTCGAATTTCAATTGCAGAAACCTCATATCATCGGTTATTGTTCCCTCAAGAAACTGATTGCATTTCATGGTTTTCAACAGCAAGACTGTGTGCTCTTCAGCAGCAAAAAACTCCTCTTTATTTGTAACTAGCGGTCCGCCCTGGCTTCGCCCGTGGTACATAATATACGAGTATGGCCTATAGTATACAGGAATCACGTAAGTATTCAACAGTGAACATTTTTTTTAAATCGATCCTGACATTAGCGCGTTCAAACAAGCCTCTTCAAGCTTTATAGGGTCAAACTGAAAGTTCTTAGAACTGGCCACTTATAAACAATATAATAAAAAAATAATTCTATAATTTGAAAATAGAACTCTTTGCCAATATTACTGAGTATATACTTCATTCATTTGTCATTTGTTTTACGATTTGGCGGCAAATTGAAAATTGTCTGTGTCACGTCAACATTAATTTAACACGAGAAAATTTTCGTGCAATGATTTTTTATGACTTTCGATGTCATTTAAGTCAACAAGAAAGTTATGATAGACTACGATTGGCCTGTCACGATGAAGCCCCATCTCGTGCGACTGTTTACAACTGGTTTAATGAGTTAAAACGTGGTCGCACTAATCTCACTGATGATTTACGTGAGGGACGGCCTTCTACGGCGACGACTGAAGATAACATCTGTGTTGTGCGGCGTATGATAGAGACTGACAAAAGAGTGACCTATCAGCAGATTCGGACAAGCTTAGGCATCGGTATGAGTCAAGTGCACAAAATCCTACACGAACATTTAGCGGTCAGGAAGCTTTGCGCCCGGTGGATACCTCATAATTTGACTGAGGCTCAAAAACTCCATCGTGTGGATTGGTGCCGTAAAATGATTGAAAGATTTAACGGAGGTGACTCAAATGCTGTGTTCGACATACTAACAGGTGACGAAAGCTGGATTTACTGTTATGATCCTGAAACCAAAAGACAATCTGCTCAGTGGGTGTTTCCTTTCGAGGAGTTGCCAACTAAAGTGAAGAGAGGTCGAAGTGCGGGGAAAAAAATGGTGGCCTCGTTCTTTGGAAGGATAGGTCATTTCGCAACAATTGTGTTAGAGGATCAAAAACAGTTTCTGCAGAATGGTACACTACCAATTGTTTGCCACTTGTCTTGCAAAAAGTTCGAGAGAAACGACCTCGCAGTAGGATCCTCCTTCACCACGACAACGCCTCATCGCACACCGCCAAGCGAACGATCGACTATTTGGCGACATCAAACGTTGAATTACTGGGTCACCCGCCGTATAGCCCCGACCTCGCGCCTTGTGATTTTTATTTATTTTCAAAAATTAAAGAAAAACTTAAAGGAAAGCGGTTTATAAATGCTGAAGAAGCGGTGGCTGCGTATCGCGATGCCATTGAAGAGACCCCTAAGGACGAGTGGGCAAAGTGCTTTTCCCAGTGGTTCCATCGCATGCAGCGGTGTATTGACGTGAATGGACAATATTTTGAAAAGATATAATAAAACTAATAACTGGCTAATGTAATCAGTTTTTGATTTTCTAAGAACTTTCAGTTTGACCCTCGTATTAGTATATATATCGCCATAAAATTGTTAACATTTTTTGTAGTTACAATGAAGAATTATCAATTTTGTTAACTGCGTCCCGCGGTTTTACTTACGTAGTTTCAATTTCCGTTCTCGCTATGAGAAATAGCCTAAATATTATTTCCGGAAATTAACTGTGATCACAACCCTTTCGACGTAATTGAGGCACAATCATCCAAACTTTCAACTTTCGCATTTACAATGTTAGTGGAATGATAAAGACTTTCCACAGTTACTGGTTCAATATCCGGAAAAGTTTGTAAAATTCATGTTCACCATCGGTTTATATTTTTTGAAGTGTAAACTTTTTTCGGCGTAATGCACATAGATTTTTCAGTATGCTTTTAGTGAGGCAGATCCGTCACGCCATCAGGTGAAAGTCTTGATCGGGTGAACTCAGTACCACCGAGTGTGCCCAAGCGCGAAAGATACAGCCAGTTGCTTTTCATTGCTGTATTTACTTGTGATATTGATATAAATAGTAATTTAAAAATAACTTAATTGTTTCTCATTCAACCTATACCTACGATCCATGTAATGCAATACCTACTACATAATACAAAATTCAGAAAATGTGGTCTTAAGAACTACCTGTATTTTCCTTTTTTTGTTAGGGATGCTGTTACAGTCTTGGATATTTTAGTCAATGGATAGTTCAGATGTGCGTGTTAGTATCTAGTTAGATATGTAGCGCAGTGTATTGTCACAGTATACATAGGTGCCCGGTTGATATGTCGATAACTGGTTTAATCGGATAATCGCGTTAGCCCTTGCGTGTGAAATGCTTTAACGACATTTTTAAAATAACTGAAAATACAAACACCAACGTATCTACTTTTTAGACAGCATTTCCTTATATTTTTAAGCACGATTCCCTATCTGTCCCGATATATCGTGGTGAGTGCTCATTCCGAGTGCCATTAAGGAGGGAAGAGCCATCATTGCATCCATTTCCGGCTCAAGTCCAACACAATGGCGACCTTTTGCACTTAAAGCACATGTGTAACTGAAATCGAGCGAATTTACAGGTACATAAAGTTTACAGAGTGTGCATGGAACGTGCCTTAAACTAGATAGGTGTCATATAAAAAAATAAAATAGGACACAAACACGTAGTCGCAGTAATATACGCATTTTTTTGTGAAATAGACTGACAAGACAAACCGTTTGGTTCACTGTTTGCTCTATTTTCAAGGTAAATAATAACAAGTACAAAATTAAAAATTTTGATTAACCCCCGACTACCTTGGATTTGTTATCTGTACAAGATTCTACTAGTCAAGCCCTTTCATTTGATACCCATACTAAGGGAGTTGTGATAAAAAAATATTTCACCATTTTGTGGCAGCGGCCATCTTGAATTTGAAATTTGTCATAGTGTAAAGTATTCTACTAGGCAACCCCTTTCGTTTGATACCCATATTGTGGTAGCAGTGAAAAAAATTATATAATTCGCCATTTTGTGGTGGCGGCCATCTTGGATTTGAAATGTTTTATTGTGTATAGTATTTTACTAGTCAAGCCCTTTCATTTGGTATCCATATTGACCCAGGTTGTGAAGAAATATTTTGTCCGCCATTTTGTGAAGGCGGCCATCTTGAATCGATATTAATCAAACATAGCTAAGAACATCCGCACAAATATTAACCTTTAAATAAAAAAAACGCATCGAAATCGGCTTATCCGTTTGATCTCTACGGTGCCACAGACAGACACACACACACAGACAGACAGACAGACATCGACGTCAAACTTATAACACCCCTTTTTTTGGTCGGGGGTTAAAAAAAGCAATAGCATAGTTATGCTATTGCTATATCTCATATAGTTATCTATGTTCATCGGTAAAAAGCTTACTTCTGTCTTAGCTCACCTGTCATAGGAGCACCTTGTGTTCCGATTTTTTAACGATAACATAAATAATAAAAAATGTTAATATATCTGAGGTCGGTTACAATCTAAATTTTTAATTTTACCAAGACATAATTTAAGGACTTGAAATAAATTTACCCACGTCTTACATCCTATGATATAAGACTAATATTGAGTTGAGTGTTTCTTTAAGTTCTCGAAGATTGTTCAAATTGTTAGGAAACAAGAATATTGTCCCATTTTTAGTGTTAAAAATGTAATTTGTGTAGAATGTAGGCTACAAAAAAATCACATAAAATTTTCAAATGGACAATGTAAGTACAATAAATACTATTTCACAAAATCAATTTTATGAAAATTTTAATTGTAAACTTCTATCAGTTCATAATTGACGTACCTAATTACATATTATCGACGGACAACGTAAAAAAAGTAGTACCTAATAGAGTCCGTTATAACCGATAATTGTAATACCATTGACGCGAGCGGTCAAGTACAAGCCAAATTAACTGAAAAATACCATTTGCCAATGCCAGAACAACTTACCATAATATATTTTTTTAATACAAAACTCATAAAACAGGGAAACTCAAACAGACCGGGGTACTGAATAAACAGAAATGTTCGAGTTTTTGCCGAGGAAACAACATTCATGATTTGATTAAGGATGAGGACCTGTATTTGACATGAGAGGTTGGTAAAAAAGGGTTCCCATACTGGCGAATGTAAATGAGATCTTTTCGAACAATCAACGCCTTTTTCTTATTTGCTCAAATTCGAAAATAAATTGACCAAAGCTTTTATAAGGCTTGGGACAGCCCGCAATTGTTTTGTTGGTTGTGGTCTGGACTGAATGTTATATTGTACCAAAACCGTAAAGAACAAATCTTTGCCTGACATAATTTCGGTACAATTTTGAGTTGCAAATTCAAAAGCTCCTTTGGTTGGTATTTAAAATATTATAGATTTAATCAGAATTAATACAGGGTAACGCACTAACGCAGAACGCAGAACACCTAACGCCAATGTTGTATAGTACACGTCATTTTGATTTTTTTTACCCAGAATTAAATTCAAGGTTGCCAGTAAACGTTTTTAACAAAAACTTTAGTTTATCTATCTATGTTCTAGCAGTGCCTCGTGGATGCACCCGCTTCATTCTGATACGCTCAGTAGTTTTTGCGTGAAAGAGTAGAAAGAAACATCTATAGGCATATTTATGTATTTAATTTATATTGTTGAGTACTGAGTTTAAATAAGTTGAACCTTTGTCTTCCATATATGTAGGTAGGTACTATAGGGTTGCTTGAGAGAGAACGTTCTAAGCTTTAAGGCCCCCAATAAAGCTTCAGGAATAGTTCTAAGTATTGATTTTGAGAGATTGTATTTTGTATTTTCTTGTATTTTGTAGTCTTTTATCGTATTGTATAAGTAATTTTAAATGAAACAGCCTACCATTTTTTCGATATCAATGAAAACAATTCTTTATTGTTTGCAACATTAAAATAATACATGCAATATACGAAAAAAGTGAAACAACTGGTGTTCTTATCGCTAAAAGTAATTTATTCCAGGCAACCTTCGTTCTTGCTTTGGCGAATTTCAGGATTAGGCTTATAATAAATGTTGTTAATGATGATGATTAGAATACGATACTTTATATAGTAGGTAGACTAGCAGCGCTCCGTGGTTTACCCGCGTAGTTCCCTTTTCCGTAATTATCACGGAATAAAATTATACACAAAGTAGATTTTCTAGCCTATATGTTATTCTAAGGAATATTCGAACCGTGTCCCAGATTTCAGCCCGATCTGTTCAGTCATCTCGACGCGATTGAGCAACAAACATCAACACTTTCACATTTAAAACATTAGTAGGATTGGGCGGCTCCCCACCCCTCCCTCCACTTACATTAATGCTGATAATAATACTTTATCATATCTTTGAATGTTTTTCGATTGTACTTGTATCGCATGTCGAATTAATGGCTATCGCTAATGACCATTAACCAAACAAGAAGGTAAATAGAACGACATCAGTAGGTACTTATACCTGATATATTCCTTTGATAAAATATAATGTCTCTATTATCTTGCACTCAATGTTTGAAGTATTTTCAACAATATGATACGATGAGAACCATAATACATAATTTACCATCGCGGCTTTTCCCGCCTTGTTCCAAATTCGCCTCGTCGTTATTTTCATGTGATAAAAACCTTATGTGTAATTCCAGACTATTCCAGTTATCTGTGTTCCAAATTTCAACTCAATCTGTGCAGACTTTCCGACGGGATTTAGCAACAAACATCAAAACCAGTGGAAGGGCAAAGTATCTTTGGGTAACTTTTTAGGCAAATTATATTTTAACATTGTATGTTACCTAATTGTATTCAATAAAGAAAATTACTTGTAATCGCTTGAACGTCATCTCATCTGATGGTAAGTGATGATGCAGGCTACGATGGAACGCTCTTAACCAGAATCAATATTGATCTAAAGACACCCCGAATATATGCATCGAGGAATATCAATACACAATCCTCTTAATTTCTTCTCAATCTCCTTAATATTTCAAGCTCTATATTTCATAGTTTAGGTATGTGTTCTTGCAGCGCCACTTTCGTAATCAAATCAAAACTCATTGGTCGAGTCTTCGGAGCATCGGCCATTCAACAGTGTCGTTGTTTCGAGCTGTTACGTATCAAGATGCGGTCAAGCTAACCTTTCCAGACTATAATGCCGTAATCCAATGTTCCGAAATTTGCATTTCAAATACTATGCAGGCCACTCATTGTGGAACTGGTTACTTATACTGGATACTATACTGTACAGTGATAGGGGGCTTGTACTCGTTGTGTTGGAAAAGTTTTCTTTTTATTTATTTTTTACATAAAGAGTGACGAGGCGAGCAGTACATGTGCCTGATGGTAAGCAATATGCCTGTCTTATAACAGCACATTGACACGCACCTATTGGAACATGAAGAGTCCAAATCGTTACCTAGCACTGCATTGCGCTCGTCACCCAGAGATCTAAGATGTCATATCTCTATGCTCTGTAATTTCTCTGGATACATTGCCCTTCAATCCGGAACAGTAATATTTGCATATTACTGCTTGGCGATGGAATAACTGGCAAAGGTGTGGTACTTCCCCAGGCGGACTTTGCCAAGAGTCCTACCACTACAAAAATCTTATCTAGTGCAGACTGCATTCCAATCAACAACTTCACGATTTCTTCTCTAATTTCGATCTCAAATTGGACATTCAAGCTACTAAGCCACTACGGCTTTTAATATCGGATATTTATAACATGACCTATTTAACAACTCACCATGGTACCTTAAGGGAGAAAGAACAGCCGAGAAATCTGTAACGAGCGTTGAAAATGGGTCGCAAGTCTTATCTCGCGCATCCCCATTATGGTAATCTAGCGTAATTGTTTATAGGTCTAGCTGTAACCCTCCCTCGCAGATAACAGAGGCAAAGAGTAAACTTTCACAAAGGTAGAGTGGATTTGCCGTAAGCATACGTGACCGTTTTGTTAAGGGTTCATTGTTAAATTACCCGAACGAGACTTACTTAATTGGTACTAACTAGTTGAAACTTTACATAAGTTTGGTTAAGGTAAGCTTATAATTGCTATGTGCGTATGAGTTACGGAAGTCCCGTGGGATACTGTTTGCTGTTAACTGGGAAGTTTGTTTTAACTACGACTTTGTAATCCTAAGATATTATTCACGGCAATAAATAATTTTATTATTATTTTTTCAATTTCAAACTTTAGAAACACTACAACTTACAATACTAGCTGCGCCTCGTGGTTTTACCCGCATTGTTCCCATTCTTATTATTTTTCCGGGATAAAACGTAAAACGAAACGTAAACGTAATAGCCTATGTGTTATTTCAAGCTTTAATCTATTTGTGTTCCAAATTTCAACTTGATCCGTTCATACGTTACGATACGATTGAGCAACAATCATTCAAAAATTCAATAATCCAAACATACATACATGGACATTTGTATTATTATTTTCATTTTAGTTGGATGTTAGTTGCATTGCGTGGTTTCGTATAATTTACCCGTAATGAAAACTTATACTGTCTTATAAACTAATCTAACCACATTCCAAATTATAACTCAATCCGTTCAGCCATTCCGACGTGATTGAGCAATAAACATCCAAACATTCGGATCGATAACATTAATAGTAGGATGCCTGTACTACACAATAGGAGGCAGAGAGCAAGAGTACTGATAACTACATGTAAGGCAATCTTAAATTAAAGCTGTTACTTACAAATGATTCACTGCAGAGATTCTGTGAATACATTTTTTACCTGAGAATATCCAAATTATGCTGAATAATTGACCTCGTGCCTTGGTTAGTAGTACATAGAGTTACTTTAGCGAGCCATATCCTATACTCTTTATTGAACACACCAAAATAACAATGGTTTACAAATTGAAACAGGTTAAACACTTAGTTAGTGCGATAGTTAGTTAAACACTAAGTTAATGCGACAGACGGCGGCCTTATCGCTAATAGCGATCTCTTCCAGGCAACCTTAGGGTGGAAAAGAAAGATGGGATCTTAAAATGCGGGATGTACAGATGACATAAATAAATAAAATTTATATACTATAAATATATACATATATTTATAAAAAATAAATTGAAATATACCCTACATAAACGTATTTATTTATTACTAAATACAATAAACTAGTACTATGATACATATAAATATAAGTAAAATAGTAGTATGATAAATATTTGTGTGATGAATACATGTTTGTGTTATAAGTCTGGGTATTTATATGTATCATTAGTATCTATTTACATTAAATTTATGTATAAGTTTTAAATCAGCTCTCTGGGGCACAAAGCAAGCTCTGTTTAGTTCGCATTTAGTAAGAATTATGTGAGGAATGTCCACCAATATTAACACAAATTTGAATTTATTTAAATGTGATTGTCATATTTAACTAAAATCGATAAAATTTAGTTATAAATATAAATCTGTAACTGTCTCTGACTATTTCTTCTATCTAAAAACTTTCAAATAAATAGTATCCAAAGTGGAACAAACAAAACACTAAAACTCACCTTCACTTTGATTGTGATGGTAAAAAAGTAAAATGAGGAATAGGATAATAATTTCATAATAAAATGTAATAGATCACTTGCTCCATTTTCGTAAAAACATCCGAACTGTAGAATACGTTACCAGAGTGGGTGTTGCCTGATGGATATAACCTCCAATAGTATTCAAGTCGAGAGTAAATCAGTTTCTTCTAGGTAAAAGTGTGCTATTGTAAACCGCATTCTCACTTAATATTCCTCTTACTTAGGTAAGATGTAGGTAGCGAAATCTGTTATATAAAACAACGAATTAGCAGTCATTGGAACTGCCGGTATAAGAGATTAGTTGTGACTTAGAATTTAACTAATTAACAGCACTAATGCTTCTCAATGTGTCAACTGTATAAATACAGATATAACGCTATAACGCATTTCGGTGACGCGAACTCACTAGATTGAACCTATCCAAAAGATGCTTAACGTCTAATGAAGTTTTCATTTAAAAAATAAACTACTTAAAATTCTCAATTCGGAATTTCAAATCTGCATGTCCATCTTATAACTCTCGTTTTTCAGTTTTTATCAACAAAGCAGTCCGGAAGTAGCGAAAACCTCAAAACATGACATCTGTTGATTACCAACTCTATGGGCGTCGCTATAAATCACAGTTAAAAGCCCTCATTGTTGCCCTGACAAAGGTCCCGTGCCACGCGGTAATGGTACGTGCGTGCTGAGACGCGTCAAGCCGCATTTTCCCTCTGGAGAGAGAAGATTGGCGTGCATTTTCTACTCAAGAAAAGGAACGAGGCATTTTTCCTCGAAGAATATGATGTCGCGTTAAAACAAAAGTAGGGTAGTGTGTAAACAAGCGTTGTAATGATTTAATAACCACTGTTTCTAACTGTATTTTTAAGTGAAAACGTCTGTAGCCACATCCAGTAGTTTTTAGTAGAATAAAGTGGCCAAGTGCGAGTCGTACTCGCCCATGAAGGGTTCCGTTCCAGCAAGTAATATTAAACATATATTACACATAGATCGTTGAAACTTTGATCGAAGTTGTAATAATAGTGTATTTATGTCATACTAAAAAAACTACTTACCAGATAGAGTTCAAACCAATTTTCGGTGGAAGTTTGCATGGTAATGTACATCATATACTTTTTTTAGGTTTATTATTATGTAAATTACAGGGGGGGTAAATGTGTGCCACATTTTACCACTTTGGAAGTGTCTCTCGCGCAAATTATTCGGTATAGAAAATAAATAAATTAGAACCATTATTTTTGAAGACCTATCCATAGAAACCCCACACAGTATGGGTTAGATGAAAAAAACATTTTTAGTTTCAGTTCTATGTATGATGAGGCAATGAGGCACTCCCAAAATTTATTGATGTTTTTCTATTTTTGTATAAAAATCTGAATGTGGTTTACAAAATACATGTACTTACCAAGGTTCAACAGTATAGTTCTTATAGTTTCGGAAAAAAGTGGATGTGACATACGGACGGACAGACAGACATGACGAATCTATAAGGGTTCCGTTTTTACGGTTCGCTTCCTTGACATGCTAATGGCGGCAAGAGCGGATTTTCCGTGGGCTGTGAATTGACCTGAAGCGTCACGTTCGTAAATGAAAGAAATCTTCTGGTAAGCTCGGATGATCTGGATGACCGTGGTCATGGCCACGCCCTCCTGTTTCACCCGCATAGTTTCCAAAGTGAGCTAAATTCTCAAATTCTCAGTTATTCAGTTTTCACTTCTATGGGCAGTCCCTATGACTGTAAATTTTTTTTTTGTTTGGTCGTAAATACTTCAGAGGTCCTATATACTCGTACTATTAGTAATAGACTACGAGTACTACTAGTAATAGATACATTTTATCGAAATTAAAGAATCAGTTTTTGATATAGGTGTCAACAAAAAAACTAAAATTTGCTTACATGTGTTAATATAGTCATAGAAGTAGCATCTACTTCTTGTCAAGTTTATATTAGTCGGGTGACTGACGACTTTAATTTTGTTTAAAAATGAAGTTTGTTTTTGATATTTCGTGAGATATTTAAATTACGTAATGTTCTGTTATTATTCTGGGTCTCTCAAAACATGATTTTCCATCTAAGCTGTTATAGAATTTCTAGTCACATATCAGTAATCGCTAATAAACAATGACTTCATGCGAAAAGATAGCTTTATTTGGTATCGTTTAAGCCGAAGCTTAGGCTGTCACACACTATCCTTCTCTGGCGAGCGATATACCAGTGTATCCTAGGGCTTAACGTACTGGAGCGACGAAACTCATTATGTGGCAGTTTGATACCCACTTTTTTTATTTTGCTTTAATTGAATAGCTGGCCTGGCAATACAATAGAATTAAGAAAAACACTAATGCATTACGGTATATCAAATGACGTGATTTATTAATTTATTTTGGCATTGTATTGATTGATTTCAATAACAATTTTATTCTTATACTAGATGTCGCATGCTAGAAGAGTACTGTACTCATTAGTAGGTTCAGGAAGGCTGCAAACGATAATGATTTGACAAGCCTTGGGAATGTTTTACCTTTAAAAACAGTTAATTGACACGTCTTTTTTATATGCAATCTATATTTTTTCAATACACTTTTGCTCAAAAATTGCATCTAATTTTGCCGCAATCAGCATATACTGACATCTATAATAACACGGTGACATTTTCATTACTATTACTTACCAGTGAGTTATATAGTCTTTTATTGGTTGAGTTACTTTGTTCTTAAAAAAAGTTTGCGATGAAAAAAGATCGTGTTCCATATAACAAATGAATTAATTTAGCTATTGCTGGGTCATTTCATGCAATTTCGTGTTTAAATAGATAAGGTCAACTTGTACGTGTTTAAAAATAAAACTTTCACTCAAATATTGACTTACTTAATTTTTTTTAGGAAGAAAACTTTAATATTGCGACATTGCGACATTTTTTTTTAAACTACTGCTTCGAGCAATGTACATAAAAGATGAGTCTACTTCAAGCAATTGCAGGGCGTAATCCAAAGGAGTGCATGCATGCTGAAGGTACTTTCTCTCGTACTGTCACAATACACAGACGACCGACTTTGGCTCGAATTATATTACTGGATACTAGCAACGCCCCGCTGTTTTACCCGCGTAGTTCACATTCCCGTTATTTTCCCGGAATAAAAGTAGCATATCGTCGTTCGGCATCCAATACGCAAATGCCACAATCAGGAAATTTTACACTGGGACAAAAAGCTTTAAAAATAATGATGTACTAAGATACATTTTACTTTGAAAATGAAAATACACATACACATAAAAACTGAAGCCACTTACAATGACCAACTTAATTAACTAAACATGTAGGGTAGATACAATAAAAGAAATAAAGAAAAAAAAATAAGCCGGTGATCACTGGATCCCACACTAGGGTGACCTGTGACGTGGGTATCCACTATCCAGGCTCCTTCTTGTGCTGAGAGTATTTAGCAAATAAACAAAGTTTTGAATAAAAGGACGTAATAACAATGCATGCCAGATAATGAAAAAATGGTTAAAAGGTATTTTCATGGTAATTTAATTATAGTGATCGTAGTAGTAGCTATAATACATAAAAACCATTATCATGAAAATATATTTACAGCATTATTTATAAAGTTTTTTGTCCTATTGTAAAATTTCCTGATTGTGGCATTTGCGTATTGGATGCCGAACGACGATTTGCTATTTTTATTCCTGGAAAATAAGGGGGAAAGAGAACAACGAAGGTAAAACAGCGGGGCGCCGCTAGTACGACCTTGAGCCGTATTGTTTGGAATCATTGACTTTAATCTCGATTAAATTACCCCAATTCCCGTGCCCCAGTCCCATAACGTTAAAGGTATCCATAAACACAGTAAACATCATTGCTATTCACGATCGAAGTAATAAAGTGATGCAGGGCTCGATCTTGTGGGCCGAGTATACGCAAACAGCCCCAGTGTTTGCTCATGCCTTTATTTGTTGGCCTGTTTAATTTTATATCCGGGAACTAACGTGGCGATTTACTGTTTACGGGGATAGCTGAGAATTATATCTCGGGATATGGGGAAATTTTAGTGGGGGGTATTTTATAACATTTTGTGAGGGGTTTAGGCAAAGTTGCTCATATTATAATATATTATAGATCTCGCTAAACTTCCCTGTATCTACTTCCTGTGTTTACTATGTTACAAGCTGTTTTTATCTCTCATGGTTAAATGAGCGTTTTGCGTATGGCGTAGGATTTTTAGCTATCATGATCGCCATGCCACCTGATGTTAAACGACAATGTGGTCTACGATGGAGCTTGCGTAACTAGAATAAATCGATTTACTCTCGAATTGAAGACACCAAAATTGTAACCATCGGTAAAAATGCGTTCAAGTAGTTACTTCAACGCGTAGATAAGAACGTCTAGTTAGACGTTCTTATCATAAAAGTCAAACCTCTTCTTTTTAGCCTTTGGGACGTCAGCCATGATACGATGTCGCTTTTTTTACCTACATGCTTTCCGATAGAAAAAAGGGCAACATGGTATGAGACCATGCAGATTAGTCTTACACTATCATTTATGTATTCGGTAAAAACCGATAATCTAGTAGTTTGGCATATCATATTATGTAGTCAGACTAGGAATCTCTAAAAGTAACCATCTAAATACAATATAGATCATTATCATCAGCCTAGTCCACTGATAGGCATAGGCCTGTTATACAACCTGCCGCTCAACCTGATCCTCAGTTTTACGTTTCCAAACATTGCCTGATGTCTTCCGTATATCGTCACTCTATCTAGTCGCTTCGTAGGTCGATTCGCATGCTCCACTAAACTCTGATGAGCTTAAGAAAACTCAGGAGCATATGACATTTAGCAAATTGTTAATTCTAAATCACGCAGTTCAAAACTATTTCATAAATCTTGTTCCGAAACTCTACCTTGTTCTACATCTACAATTACAATGCCCTTTAAACCACATACTAACGCTCACACGTTAGCCTGTAACTTTAAAAACTTTATCCACTTAAACTTAGACGCGCGAGCTTGGGCTACACTTAACAAAGTAATTTATCGATTACTGCTTTATTCTCGTCTGTCTAGGTCGAATTTCAATTGCAGAAACCTCATATCATCGGTTATTGTTCCCTCAAGAAACTGATTGCATTTAATGATTTTCAACAGCAAGACTGTGTGTTCTTCAGCAGCAAAAAACTCCTCTTTGTTTGTAACTAGCGGTTCGCACTGGCTTCGCCCGTGGTACATAATATACGAGTATGGCCTATAGGCCTATAGTATACAGGAATCACGTAAGTATTCAACAGTGAACATTTTTTTTAAATCGATCCTGACATTAGCGCGTTCAAACAAGCCTCTTAAAGCTTTATGATATTAGTATATATATCGCCATAAAATTGTTAACATTTTTTGTAGTTACAATGAAGAATTATCAATTTTGTTAACTGCGTCCCGCGGTTTTACTTACGTAGTTTCAATTTCCGTTCTCGCTATGAGAAATAGCCTAAATATTATTTCCGGAAATTAACTGTGATCACAACTCTTTCGACGTAATTGAGGCACAATCATCCAAACTTTCAACTTTCGCATTTACAATGTTAGTGGAATGATAAAGACTTTCCACAGTTACTGGTTCAATATCCGGAAAAGTTTGTAAAATTCATGTTCACCATCGGTTTATATTTTTTGAAGTGTAAACTTTTTTCGGCGTAATGCACATAGATTTTTCAGTATGCTTTTAGTGAGGCAGATCCGTCACGCCATCAGGTGAAAGTCTTGATCGGGTGAACTCAGTACCACCGAGTGTGCCCAAGCGCGAAAGATACAGCCAGTTGCTTTTCATTGCTGTATTTACTTGTGATATTGATATAAATAGTAATTTAAAAATAACTTAATTGTTTCTCATTTAACCTATACGTACGATCCATGTAATGCAATACCTACTACATAATACAAAATTCAGAAAATGTGGTCTTAAGAACTACCTGTATTTTCCTTTTTTTGTTAGGGATGCTGTTACAGTCTTGGATATTTTAGTCAATGGATAGTTCAGATGTGCGTGTTAGTATCTAGTTAGATATGTAGCGCAGTGTATTGTCACAGTATACATAGGTGCCCGGTTGATATGTCGATAACTGGTTTAATCGGATAATCGCGTTAGACCTTGCGTGTGAAATGCTTTAACGACATTTTTAAAATAACTGAAAATACAAACACCAACGTATCTACTTTTTAGACAGCATTTCCTTATATTTTTAAGCACGATTCCCTATCTGTCCCGATATATCGTGGTGAGTGCTCATTCCGAGGGCCATTAAGGAGGGAAGAGCCATCATTGCATCCATTTCCGGCTCAAGTCCAACACAATGGCGACCTTTTGCACTTAAAGCACATGTAACTGAAATCGAGCGAATTTAACAGGTACATAAAGTTTACAGAGTGTGCATGGAACGTGCCTTAAACTAGATAGGTGTCATATAACAAAATAAAATAGGTCACAAACACGTAGTCGCAGTAATATACGCATTTTTTTGTGAAATAGACTGACAAGACAAACCATTTGGTTCACTGTTTGCTCTATTTTCAAGGTAAATAAAAAAGCAATAGCACAGTCATAGTTATCTATGTTCGTCGGTAAAAAGCTTCCTTTTGTCTTAGGTCACCAGTCATAGGAGCACCTTGTGTTCCGATTTTTTAGAGATAACATAAATAATAAAAAAATGTTAATCTATCTGAGGTCGGTTGCAATCAAAATTTTTATTTTTACCAAGACATAATTTAAGGACTTGAAATAAATTTACCCATCTACGTCTTACATCCTATGATGTAAGACTAATATTGGGTTGAGTGTTTCTTTAAGTTCTCGAAGATTGTTTAAATTGTTAGGAAACAGGAATATTGTCCCATTTTTAGTGTTAAAAATGTAATTTGTGTAGAATGTAGGCTACAAAAAAAATCACATAAAATTTTCAAATGGACAATATAAGTACAATAAATACTATTTCACAAAATCAATTTTATGAAAATTTTAATTGTAAACTTCTATCAGTTCATAATTGACGTACCTAATTACATATTATCGACGGACAACGTAAAAAAGTAGTACCTAATAGAGTCCGTTATAACCGATAATTGTAATACCATTGACGCGAGCGGTCAAGTACAAGCCAAATTAACTGAAAAATACCATTTGCCAATGCCAAAACAACTTACCATAATATATTTTTTTAATTCAAAACTCATAAAACGGGGAAACTCAAACAGACCGGGGTACTGAATAAACAGAAATGTTCGAGTTTTTGCCGAGGAAACAACATTCATGATTTGATTAAGGATGAGGACCTGTGTTTGACATGAGAGGTTGGTAAAAAAGGGTTCCTATACTGACGAATGTAAATGAGATCTTTTCGAACAATCAACGCCTTTTTCTTATTTGCTCAAATTCTAAAATAAATTGACCAAAGCTTTTATAAGGCTTGGGACAGCCCGCAATTGTTTTGTTGGTTGTGGTCTGGACTGAATGTTATATTGTACCAAAACCGTAAAGAACAAATCTTTGCCTGACATAATTTCGGTATAATTTTGAGTTGCAAATTCAAAAGCTCCTTTGGTTGGTATTTAAAATATTATAGATTTAATCAGAATTAATACAGGGTAACGCACTAACGCAGAACGCAGAGCACCTTACGCCAATGTTGTATAGTACACGTCATTTAGATTTTTTTACCCAGAATTAAATTCAAGGTTGCCAGTAAACGTTTTTAACAAAAACTTTAGTTTATCTATCTATGTTCGAGCAGCGCCTCGTGGATGCACCCGCTTCATTCTGATACGTTCAGTAGTTTTTGCGTGAAAGAGTAGAAACATCTATAGGCATATTTATGTATTTAATTTATATTGTTGAGTACCGAGTTTAAATAAGTTGAACCTTTGTCTTCCATATACGAGGGTCAAACTGAAAGTTCTTAGAACTGGCCACTTATCTTCTATACTTATAATAAAACTGTAACGGGTCGAATTCTGTACATTGAAGATATTTTGAAAATTTTTTTTTGGGGCACTCCATAGTCGATACTCATGGCGAAACTGCATTTTTTTTCTTTCATGTCTGTCTGTCTGTCTGCCTGTCTGTCTGTCTTTCTGTATAGGGATCACGCATCACGCCGAAACTACTGATTCAATTCAGCTGAAACTTGGCATGATTTTAGTTTATACTAAGGACATTGCTGTAGACTACTTTTGACCCCCAAATTCTGATTGGTTTTCTTGCGGGAGGGGGTGAAAGTCAGAATGTGTATTTGGTTGTAACTCATGTTTGCGTTGTTTAATTTCATTAATTCTTTTTTTGTTAGAAAGAACACATTTTTTATATTGTCCCGTCAAAATTTGAACAATATCGGTCTGTTGGTTCAGAAATTACACAAACATTAAATAATAACGACACGCGTGGCGCGTTCGGTACATACTAACTTCTAAGTATTCTGTGTATCACAGACGATCCACAGAATATCTAGATTCTAGAAAGTGTCCACGTGATCGCGTCGCGTCGTCTTGGATGACAAAATAATTGTCAAAAATTTATTTTTGTGTGGAAAAACAAACATCATTCGGTTATAATCGACTTCAAACAAGGAGGATGTTCTCAATCGGGTTGCATGTTTATTTATTTGGTTTTATTTTACGCGATAACTCCGCTAATTGTTTGTTGATTTTGATAATTCCTTTTTTGTTTGGTAGAAAATACTTCAGAGGTGATCTTAGATATCGAAAACAGGGACGTAGTTTTTCAAATATCAACAAAAAACTAAAATCAACTCAGATTTATCTGTACGACATAGTAATACCCTCTAATAAAATTTAGTCGAATAACATAATTAAATTACCTATCATTGAAGTAGATTTTTGTATTTTGGAGAAAACATATCAGCATAATAAGTAGCAGCATAAACAACCTATTAAATGTTCCCGCTGCTGGGCGTCAGGGCCTTCTCTCGCAAGGAGAGAGACAAGGCTATAATCCACCACGCTGGCCCAGTGTCGGTTGATGGATGACATATGACTTAGATTATAGGTAGTTTTCGGTTTCTTTACGGTGTTTTCCTTCACCGTTTTAATTACCGGCATTACGAACATGACTCTGAAAAGATAGTGGTGCGCGTGGTTTTGAACCCTGGGTCTCCGGATCGACAGTCGCCGTTCTCCCGACTAGGTCAGCTGTAACTTACTAGACCAGCCGTAACTTATTAGAAAACGTATTATTTCAATCCAAATACTGTTTAAAATTTAAAGGTAGTGTTCAACAAGCTTCGGTGACCGAAGCAGACCATTGTTAGGGTTTCGTACACAAAGGGTAAAAACGGGACCCTATTAGTCACCAGGCTGTATCTCAAGAACGGTGATAGCTAGACAGTTGAAATTTTCGCCGATGATGTATTTCTTTTGCCGCTTTAATCATGGCGGAACGTATCAAGTGATCGGGTTGAAATTTGAAATAGAATTAGATTACAGTCTGGAAGAACACATAGGCTAAACATTGCCTATGTATAAGTACTCTATGTATTACGTAACAAACATCTAAACAGTGACATTCATAATATTTACAGGACAACGTTGGAACGGCAGAACATATTTGGATGGAATTCGAAACATACGTAGTTTGAACTCAGAAATAGCAAATCGGTTACTTATAGGTTACTGTGACGTAAGAAAGACTAAGCAAATTTGGTAGAAAATTGAAACAGAAATAACTCATTGTCTGAAATACCACATTTATGTATTTATTACCTATCAACCTGAAAAGAAGCATGGGCCCTAAGGAAACAAATATTAACTATCACGTCAAAACGGCACAACGATATGGGTTGACATACGAAACACATATAGTTTAGAGTCTAAAATTTCACATGGGCTAATAAGTTTACATTTTCTTTTAACTCCAGATTAATATAAGCATATATTTTCGTCAGGAACTTGATGTGATGGTAAGGTAAAAGCCAAAATGAAAATATATGCACCCGTTTTGGCGTAGATAATATAGGTGATTTGCGTTCACAATCAAAATAACAAGCAACATACATCGAACTCTTAAAAACGGCAGAAGCGGCAAACGCGCTTCTACTATGGCGATGTATGGCGATGGCGATGATGGCGACGACGCCATCGGTCGGTTCGTGCGGCGAGCGTGGGCTGCATCACCGAAGACCATCCGCGATTTTAACCTACAGATGGCCATCAGGCACAGAAATGCGGCCGTCGTGGAGGCTCTGGGCCGGGAGGAGGTAGCTTAGGCAAATGGCAAAAGGCAATTAGGCAAACACTCGATGTCGAGTCGATTACTAGCGGAATCCCAACCGGTAGTGATCGGCTCTACAGACGAGCACTAGAATTAGATTTTAAATGTACCCAACTCCCTCCTATTTTCCTCTTCTTCTCCTTTTCCAAGATATGTGTAAAAAACGATAATTGTAATGACAAAGATCACGGACCCCTCGGAGTCTGTGGAGTGGCTAATTTAAATAAAAAAAAAACTATGGCGATGCAAAACCAGGTGACGTCTCCTGATTTAGTCTCAGTCGCAACAAGGAGTTGTGTACGTTCGCTGACAATTGTGTACGTTCGCTGACAATTCAATTTTCAAAATTTTCAAACAAATTTTCGCCACGTTATGTTGTCTTTAGATTATAGCATATCTTCGTTTCTTTAATTATATCGATGGCAACGTAATATTCTCATTAGATGGCGCTAATGCCAGTTTAAATCTAAAAGCACTAAAGGCCATTTAAATCGATGTTTTGCTATTGTGGTATGTATTTTTTCTTTCATCACTAGGTGGCGTTACTGGTATTCTAAATAGTACTAATAAGTATTTGCTGCTAAAAGGATTATGATGCCAAATTTGGATTCTTTCGTTCTTGATTTTTTTCTGTGTTACCTACAATTTAATTCATACATTAACATTTCACTAGGACTTGGCTTAGATTTACGGGTTCAACTTGCTTGAATATCATTAAAACTCAAAGTTTTAATTATTTTGATTCCACACAGGCTTCGTTCAAAATTTTACGCCGGCGAAGTCGCGGGTAACAGCTAGAAAACAGCTTGCGGATAAAAAGAAATAGGTAAGTAGGTATCAGATCATGCACATTAGCTTCAGATTTTTCATAATGTATCCTATAAAAATCCTACAAACTTAACACTTGCGGCTATGTTCGATACTACGAAACCTTACTAAGTATGTTTGATTTTGTTTAAAAAAAGAAAAATAAAGATGATAAAATTAAATATTTTTTTTGTGTGGAAAAACAAATTCACTCAAACTCAAAGGTTTTTCAATGACTACTTATCCAAATATTTGACGTACGATACTTCCAATTAATATATAAGTCAGTAACATCTGCTTACGCGAACGAAGTAGCGGGTTCAGCTAGTAAACAATATAATAAAAAAATAATTCTATAATTTGAAAAAAGAACTCTTTGCCAATATTACTGAGTATATACTTCATTCATTTGTCATTTGTTTTACGATTTGGCGGCAAATTGAAAATTGTCTGTGTCACGTCAACATGAATTTAACACGAGAAAATTTTCGTGCAATGATTTTTTATGACTTTCGATGTCATTTAAGTCAACAAGAAAGTTATGATAGACTACGATTGGCCTTTCACGATGAAGCTCCATCTCGTGCGACTGTTTACAACTGGTTTAATGAGTTTAAACGTGGTCGCACTAATCTCACTGATGATTTACGTGAGGGACGGCCTTCTACGGCGACGACTGAAGATAACATCTGTGTTGTGCGGCGTATGATAGAGACTGACAAAAGAGTGACCTATCAGCAGATTCGGACAAGCTTAGGCATCGGTATGAGTCAAGTGCACAAAATACTACACGAACATTTTGCGGTCAGGAAGCTTTGCGCCCGGTGGATACCTCATAATTTGACTGAGGCTCAAAAACTCCATCGTGTGGATTGGTGCCGTAAAATGATTGAAAGATTTAACGGAGGTGACTCAAATGCTGTGTTCGACATACTAACAGGTGACGAAAGCTGGATTTACTGTTATGATCCTGAAACCAAAAGACAATCTGCTCAGTGGGTGTTTCCTTTCGAGGAGTTGCCAACTAAAGTGAACAGAGATCGAAGTGCGGGGAAAAAAATGGTGGCCTCGTTCTTTGGAAGGATAGGTCATTTCGCAACAATTGTGTTAGACGATCAAAAAACAGTTTCTGCAGAATGGTACACTACCAATTGTTTGCCACTTGTCTTGCAAAAAGTTCGAGAGAAACGACCTCGCAGTAGGATCTTCCTTCACCACGACAACGCCTCATCGCACACCGCCAAGCGAACGATCGACTATTTGGCGACATCAAACGTTGAATTACTGGGTCACCCGCCGTATAGCCCCGACCTCGCGCCTTGTGATTTTATTTATTTTCAAAATTAAAGAAAAACTTAAAGGAAAGCGGTTTATGAATGCTGAAGAAGCGGTGGCTGCGTATCGCGATGCCATTGAAGAGACCCCTAAGGACGAGTGGGCAAAGTGCTTTTCCCAGTGGTCCCATCGCATGCAGCGGTGTATTGACGTGAATGGACAATATTTTGAAAAGATATAATAAAACTAATAACTGGCTAATGTAATCAGTTTTTGATTTTCTAAGAACTTTCAGTTTGACCCTCGGTAGGTACTATAGGGTTGCTTGAGAGAGAACGTTCTAAGCTTTAAGGCCCCCAATAAAGCTTCAGGAATAGTTCTGAGTATTGATTTTGAGAGATTGTATTTTGTATTTTCTTGTATTTTGTAGTCTTTTATCTTATTGTATAAGTAATTTTAAATGAAACAGCATACCATTTTTCGATATCAATGAAAAAAATTCTTTATTGTTGGCACCATTAAAATAATACATGCAATATACGAAAAAAGTGAAACAACTGGTGGTCTTATCGCTAAAAGTAATTTATTCCAGGCAACCTTCGTTCTTGCTTTGGCGAATTTCAGGATTAGGCTTATAATATAAGTTGTTCATGATGATGATTAGAATACGATACTTTATATAGTAGGTGGACTAGCAGCGCTCCGTGGTTTACCCGCGTAGTTCTCTTACCCGTAATTATTACGGAATAAAATTATACACAAAGTAGGTTTTCTAGCCTATATGTTATCCTAAGGAATATTCGAACCGTGTCCCAGATTTCAGCCCGATCAGTTCAGCCATTTCGACGCGATTGAGCAACAAACATCAACACTTTCACATTTAAAACATTAGTAGGATTGGGCGGCTCCCCAACCCTCCCTCCACTTACATTAATGCTGATAATAATACTTCATCATATCTTTGAATGCTTTTCGATTGTAGGTACTTGTATCGCATGTCGAGTTAATGGCTATCTCCAATAACCATTAACCAAACAAGTATTAAAACGACATCAGTAGGTACTTATTCCTTTGATAAAATATAATGTCTGTATTATCTTGCACTCAGTATTGTTTGAAGTATTTTCAACAATATGATACGATGAGAACCATAATACATAATTTTACCATCGCGGCTTTTCCCACCTTGTTCCAAATTGGCCTCGTCGTTATTTTCATGTGATAAAAACCTTATGTGTAATTCCAGACTATTCCAGTTATCTGTGTTCCAAATTTCAACTCAATCTGTGCAGACTTTCCGACGGGATTTAGCAACAAATATGAAAACCAGTGGAAGGGCAAAGTATCTTTGGGTAACTTTTTAGGCAAATTATATTTTAACATTGTATGTTACCTAATTGTATTCAATGAAGAAAATTACTTGTAATCGCTTGAACGTCATCTCACCTGATGGTAAGTGATGATGCAGGCTACGATGGAACGCTCTTAACCAGAATCAATTTTGATCTAAAGACACCCCGAATATATGCATCGAGGAATATCAATACACAATCCTCTTAATTTCTTCTCAATCTCCTTAATATTTCAAGCTCTATATTTCATAGTTTAGGTATGTGTTCTTGCAGCGCCACTTTCGTAATCAAATCAAAACTCATTGGTCGAGTCTTCAGAGCATCGGCCATTCAACAGTGTCGTTGTTTCGAGCTGTTACGTATCAAGATGCGGTTAAGCTAACCTTTCCAGACTATAATGCCGTAATCCAATGTTCCGAAATTTGCATATCAAATACTATGCAGGCCACTCATTGTGGAACTGGTTACCTATACTGGTGGGACACGGTGCCTTCTCTCGCAAGGAGAAAGCTAATGAAATCATAATATAATGAAATAATAAACAAATAAGTGAATGTATTAATTTGTTTTGTTATAGTATTTAATAAGTAGTATTAGGAAAAATGTCAACTCGCTTCGCCTAACCATATATTTGCAGGCGAAATTCTTTTAAGCTGGTTGCGTGGAAGAGATTGCTCCAACCAATAAGGCTGCTATTTGTGACGCTAGTTCGTGAGTGTTTTACTGTATTATTATTTCTGTTTTTTGTGTCACAATAAAGAGTTATCTATATATCTACCACGGTGGCCCAGTGCGGATTGGTAGATAACAGATGACGAAAAGATTCAAGGAACATGCCAGTTTCCTCACGATGTTTCACGATTTTTTTACTTTTCAAACTAGAGGTCATGCTTACGGTACAGTGATAGGGGCTTGTACTCGTTGTGTTGGAAAAGTTTTCTTTTTATTTATTTTTTACATAAAGAGTGACGAGGCGAGCAGTACATGTGCCTGATGGTAAGCAATATGCCTGTCTTATAACAGCACATTGACACGCACCTATTGGAACATGAAGAGTCCAAATCATTACCTAGCACTGCATTGCGCTCGTCACCCAGAGATCTAAGATGTCATATCTCTATGCTCTGTAATTTCTCTGGATACATTGCCCTTCAATCCGGAACAGTAATATTTGCATATTACTGCTTGGCGATGGAATAACTGGCAAAGGTGTGATACTTCCCCAGGCGGACTTTGCCAAGAGTCCTACCACTACAAAAATCTTATCTAGCGTAGACTGCATTCCAATCAACAACTTTACGATTTCTTCTCTAATTTCGATCTCAAATTGGACATTCAAGCTACTAAGCCACTACGGCTTTTAATATCGGATATTTATAACATGACCTATTTAACAACTCACCATGGTACCTTAAGGGAGAAAGAACAGTCGAGAAAAATCTGTAACGAGCGTTGAAAATGGGTCGCAAGTCTTATCTCGCGCATCCCCATTATGGTAATCTAGCGTAATTGTTTATAGGTCTAGCTGTAACCCTCCCTCGCAGATAACAGAGGCAAAGAGTAAACTTTCACAAAGGTAGAGTGGATTTGCCGTAAGCATACGTGACCGTTTTGTTAAGGGTTCATTGTTAAATTACCCGAACGAGACTTACTTAATTGGTACTAACTAGTTGAAACTTTACATAAGTTTGGTTAAGGTAAGCTTATAATTGCTATGTGCGTATGAGTTACGGAAGTCCCGTGGGATACTGTTTGCTGTTAACTGGGAAGTTTGTTTTAACTACGACTTTGTAATCCTAAGATATTATTCACGGCAATAAATAATTTTATTATTATTTTTTCAATTTCAAACTTTAGAAACACTACAACTTACAATACTAGCTGCGCCTCGTGGTTTTACCCGCATTGTTCCCATTCTTATTATTTTTCCGAGATAAAACGTAAAACGAAACGTAAACGTAATAGCCTATGTGTTATTTCAAGCTTTAATCTATTTGTGTTCCAAATTTCAACTTGATCAAAAAAAAATCATCCAAAAATTCAATAATCCAAACATCCATACATGGACATTTGTATTATTTTTTTAATTTTAGTTGGATGTTAGTTGGATTGCGTGGTTTCGTATAATTTACCCGTAATGAAAACTTATACTATCTCACAAACTAATCTAACCACATTCCAAATTATAACTCAATCCGTTCAGCCATTCCGACGTGATTGAGCAATAAACATCCAAACATTCGGATCGATAACATTAATAGCAAGATGCCTGTACTACACAATACGAGGCGAGAGCAAGAGTACTGATAACTACATGTAAGGCAATCTTAAATTAAAGCTGTTACTTACAAATAATTCACTGCAGAGATTCTGTGAATACATTATTACCTGAGAATATCCAAATTATGCTGAATAATTGACCTCGTGCCTTGGTTAGTAGTACATAGTGTTACTTTAGCGAGCCATGTCCTATACTCTTTATTGAACACACCAAAATAACAATGATTTACAAATTGAAACAGGTTAAACACTTAGTTAGTGCGATAGTTAGTTAAACACTAAGTTAGTGCGACAGACGGCGGCCTTATCGCTAATAGCGATCTCTTCCACGCAACCTTAGGGTGGAAAAGAAAGATGGGATCTTAAAATGCGGGATGTGCAGATGACATAAATAAATAAAATTTATGTACTATACATATATTTATACAAATAAATTGAAATATACCCTACATAAACGTATTTATTTATTACAAAATAAAATAAACTAGTACTATGATAAATATAAATATAAGTTAAATAGTAGTATGATAAATATTTGTGTGATGAATACATGTTTGTGTTATAAGTCTGGGTATTTATATGTATCATTAGTATCTATTTACATTAAATATATGTATAAGTTTTAAATCAGCTCTCTGGGGCACAAAGCAAGCTCTGTTTAGTTCGCATTTAGTTAGAATTATGTGAGGAATGTCCACCAATATTAACACAAATTTGAATTTATTTAAATGTGATTGTCGTATTTAACTAAAATCGATAAAATTTAGTTATAAATATAAATCTGTAACTGTCTCTGACCATTTCTTCTATCTAAAAACTTTCAAATAAATCATATCCAAAGTGGAACAAACAAAACACTAAAACTCACCTTCACTTTGATTGTGATGGTAAAAAAGTAAAATGAGGAATAGGATAATAATTTCATTCCATTTTCGTAAAAAAAACATCCGAACTGTAGAATACGTTACCAGAGTGGGTGTTGCCTGATGGATATAACCTCCAATAGTATTTAAGTCGAGAGTAAATCAGTTTCTTCTAGGTAAACGTGTGCTATTGTAAGCCGCATTCTCACTTAATATTCCTCTTATTTAGGCAAGATGTAGGTAGTGAAATCATAATGATTCTTAATGTGTCAACTGTATAAATACAGATATAACGCTATTACGCATTTCGGTGACGCGAACTCACTAGATTGAACCTATCCAAAAGATGCTTAACGTCTAATGAAGTTTTCATTTAAAAAATAAACTACTTAAAATTCTCAATTCGGAATTTCAAATCTGCATGTCCATCATAACACTCTCGTTTTTCAGTTTTTATCAACAAAGCAGTCCGGAAGTAGCGAAAACTTCAAAACATGACATCTGTTGATTACCAACTCTATGGGCGTCGCTATAAATCACAGTTAAAAGCCCTCATTGTTGCCCTGACAAAGGTCCCGTGCCACGCGGTAATGGTACGTGCGTGCTGAGACGCGTCAAGCCGCATTTTCCCTCTGGAGAGAGAAGATTGGCGTGCATTTTCTAATCAAGAAAAGGAACGAGGCATTTTTCCTCGAAGAATATGATGTCGCGTTAAAACAAAAGTAGGGTAGTGTGTAAACAAGCGTTGTAATGATTTAATAACCACTGTTTCTAACTGTATTTTTAAGTGAAAACGTCTGTAGCCACATCCAGTAGTTTTTAGTAGAATAAAGTGGCCAAGTGCGAGTCGTACTCGCCCATGAAGGGTTCCGTTCCAGCAAGTAATATTAAACATATATTACACATAGATCGTTGAAACTTTGATCGAAGTTGTAATAATAGTGTATTTATGTCATACTAAAAAAAACTACTTACCAGATAGAGTTCAAACCAATTTTCGGTGGAAGTTTGCATGGTAATGTACATCATATACTTTTTTTAGGTTTATTATTATGTAAATTACAGGGGAGGTAAATGTGTGCCACATTTTACCACTTTGGAAGTGTCTCTCGCGCAAATTATTCGGTATAGAAAATAAATAAATTAGAACCATTATTTTTTAAGACCTATCCATAGAAACCCCACACAGTATGGGTTAGATGAAAAAAACATTTTTAGTTTCAGTTCTATGTATGATGAGGCAATGAGGCACCCCCAAAATTTATTGATGTTTTTCTATTTTTGTATAAAAATCTGAATGTGGTTTACAAAATAGATGTACTTACCAAGGTTCAACAGTTTAGTTCTTATAGTTTCGGAAAAAAGTGGATGTGACATACCGACGGACAGACAGACATGACGAATCTATAACGGTTCCGTTTTTACGGTTCGCTTCCTTGACATGCTAATGGCGGCAAGAGCGGATTTTCCGTGGGCTGTGAATTGACCTGAAGCGTCACGTTCGTAAATGAAAGAAATCTTCTGGTAAGCTCGGATGATCTGGATGACCGTGGTCATGGCCACGCCCTCCTGTTTCACCCGCATAGTTTCCAAAGTGAGTTTCCAAAATTCTCAGTTATTCAGTTTTCACTTCTATGGGCAGTCCCTATGACTGTAAATTTTTTTTTTGTTTGGTCGTAAATACTTCAGAGGTCCTATATACTCGTACTATTAGTAATAGACTACGAGTACTACTAGTAATAGATACATTTTATCGAAATTAAAGAATCAGTTTTTAAGAATCAGTTTTTGATATAGGTGTCAACAAAAAAACTAAAATTTGCTTACATGTGTTAATATAGTCATAGAAGTAGCATCTACTTCTTGTCAAGTTTATATTAGTAGGGTGACTGACTTTAATTTTGTTTAAAAATGAAGTTTGTTTTTGATATTTCGTGAGATATTTAAATTACGTAATGTTCTGTTATTATTCTGGGTCTCTCAAAACATGATTTTCCATCTAAGCTGTTATAGAATTTCTAGTCACATATCAGTAATCGCTAATAAACAATGACTTCATGCGAAAAGATAGGTTTATTTGGTATCGTTTAAGCCGAAGCTTAGGCTGTCACACACTATCCTTCTCTGGCGAGCGATATACTAGTGTATCCTAGGGCTTAACGTACTGGAGCGACGAAACTCATTATGTGGCAGTTTGATACCCACTTTTTTATTTTGCTTTAATTGAATAGCTGGCCTGGCAAAACAATAGAATTAAGCAAAACACTAGTACATTACGGTATATCAAATGACGTGATTTATTAATTTATTTTGGCATTGTATTGATTGATTTCAATAACAATTTTATTCTTATACTAGATGTCGCATGCTAGAAGGGTACTGTACTCATTAGTAGGTTCAGGAAGGCTGCAAACGATAATGATTTGACAAGCCTTGGGAATGTTTTACCTTTAAAAACAGTTAATTGACACGTCTTTTTTATATGCAATCTATATTTTTTCAATACACTTTTGCTCAAAAATTGCATCTAATTTTGCCGCAATCAGCATATACTGACATCTATAATAACACGGTGACATTTTCATTACTATTACTTACCAGTGAGTTATATAGTCTTTTATTGGTTGAGTTGCTTTGTTCTTAAAAAAGTTTGCGATGAAAAGAGATCGTGTTCCATATAACAAATGAATTAATTTAGCTATTGCTGGGTCATTTCATGCAATTTCGTGTTTAAATAGATAAGGTCAACTTGTACGTGTTTAAAAATAAAACTTTCACTCAAATATTGACTTACTTAATTTTTTTTAGGAAGAAAACTTTAAATTTAAATTCTTAAATAATTAAAATTAAAACTTACAAAAATTGTCTGTGGCTGGTCGCCATTGTTAGTTACGGGCGCATTTTTGACAACTAATGAAAAAAATCCGCCATGACGAAAAATTTGCAACAACTCGTTTTCATTGTTGAAGTGATTTTTATGTTATTATTTTATTCACAAGTGTGTTGAAAAACGTCGTACTTAAGTACGAGTATAGCATTTATGCAGGTGAATCAGTTCACTGAAACTTTACCGAAGGCTGCTAAATAATATTATTTTGGGAACAAATCCAGCAACACATCATCATCATCATCATCAGCCGCAAGACGTCCCCCCCCCTAGATATCCACAACGAACGGTCTTGCGCAACCTGCAACCAGCGGTTTCCAGCGACCTTTGTGAGGTCATCTGTCCATCTAGTGGGAGGCCGTCCAACACTCCGCCTTCCGGTTCGTGGTCGCCACTCGAGAACCTTTCTTCCCCATCGGTTGTCAGTTCTGCGAGCGATGTGGCATGCCCATTGCCACTTCAGCTTGCTTACTCTTTGAGCTATGTCGGCCACTTTCGTTCTTTTGCTAATATCCTCGTTACGGATTCTGTCGCGCAAAGAGACTCTGAGCATAGCTCTCTCCATAGCTCGCTGTGTGACTTTGAGCTTCGTTATGAGGCCCACAGTGAAGAACCACGTCTCAGTTCCATAAGATAAGCAACACGGATTAAGGAAATAATGTATGAGATTTCAGCGCGTTTGCCGATACTGGTTTAGATAGAATACCCGCTGAAAAACGATATACCTATATATCTATATTATAGGTATGTAGATACGGGCTGTACGTAAAGCCCGTAAATTCTGAAAAACTATCTCGATGCCAAACTCGATGACAATGTCTCTACTGCATTTTTTAAGGGACCTATGGCTGTGTGCATGTACTACGTAACGCAATTCGGGTGGAGGGGCTTTTATGTTAAACGTTACGGTGCGTCATTAAGTAAATTTTTTATTTAAAAAAAACATGTAATTAAAATCTCCCTAGTCGGCAAATTGTGTGATCACTTTTAGGTAGATATTCCCACTTGCGTAACATACGTAACTTTTAAAAAGAGTGAGGGGAGAGGTACAAAAACGCTACGATGCGTTACGAGGGGGGAAGGGGTTGCGTTACGTTATACTTGGACTGTCCCTGATTGTCTCAAGTGACCTCTACCACAGATAAGAAAATAGTTCGTCTATTGCCTACCGAACTTTGTGCTACCGCAGAAGGCGCAGCGATCTACCAACGCAATTCTACCATACTCAACGATTGCAACTTTGAGTACGACGAGTAGCATAAGACCTCAGACGGCACGACCTCGGATTGGGCTGCCGCCAATAATGCGACCTGGAATCCCGAGGTACTCTACGGTCCTAATAGGAAGGATCTAGCACCTGCCGAATTATAGCCAGCCGATACGTCTAATTTACTTACTAGTTTTGATTTTTATCTGATACTCGTACTTGTAACGGCTGACTTTTATATTTGGGAGATTGCGTAGCAAAAGATGTATGTACCTATCTGAGTCGGCTGATTGATTATGCTCTGTTATGTATCTTAATAATTGTATGTTTAAGCTTTGCTTTCAATAAAATCTGAGGCTATTTTAAATAGTTTATGACGATTACAAATAAGAATAGTTTACGAATCCAAGGAGTCATGAAAACTCCTGGAATCAAGTTATACAAGCGAGTTTGTCGGGAATCTCTAAATCGAGTTTGCTTTTACAGAATTAACCGGTTTGTCCGTAGATCTATTGGGACGCAGTACGAGCGTTGTGCTACTGGTTCGTTAGTTCTGTTTTGAATTAAAAAATAGAACAGCACCATAGGGTGTCCGGAAAACGTGTAAAATCGATATGAGTCTGTGTCGTAACCGACCTCTTTTTAATCTATTCCTGAAATTTTGGAAGATATATTTCGAGACTCGAATTAAAAATACGCATTCGTATGTAAAACTTTATCTGTGTCAATGAAGCTGTCTTATTCTTCATTAAATTTAATCTGAATATCTTGCGCATTAACTCGTCTGCATAATCCGCGGGGCGTTGTTAGTACCTAATAAATAAATATGGATCAACATTTTTCACATAGAACCATCTGAAACCAAGGAAAGCATGTCTAGAAACAAGATATAACGTATTAAGTTATTTGCCTTAAAATCAATTAGATTTTAAGGCAACTTTTGTTTTATAAGAAAAAAAAATCTGTTACTAAATAAATAAATAAAAAAAGTATATAATACATATTTATGTGTAATACTTATGAACAATCAGAGCCTGAACAAATAGCCTATTCATCACAAAAATGTTTATCCTGGGTGGATGCCACAAACAATTAGTCTAACTTGTTGTTAAGAACTCACTACCGAATAGTACCAGCCGAATTATAATCTTTCGTCGATTCGATTCAATTGAATCTGGATTTCTCGATTCAAGCATCGAATAGATAATAACAGCAATGTTGGCTTTAGGCGTCAGGTTGTATGTATATTTTAGTGACTCCTTCACTCACTCAAATGGGTTTGGATTACGAGTATCTACTTTAAGAAAATCAGGTAGGATTAAGAGTGTCTGTTTCGTATTCCGCAACACATCAACCATCCTTTTGATTAACTGAGAAGGTTTAAAACAAACATGATAGCAGATGTGCTGTAACAAGTTAAGTTAAGTAACAGTGATAGGCAAGCAAAACAAGTGTCTGATGGAATACATCGCACCTGCTTATAATATACAAGCTTTGCTTAGTTAGGTGCAAGATAGTGTTGCGTGAAAAATGCCCAGCAATATGTACCTGCATAAGTGTATTAGTTATCTGTATTGACGGCAGGTAAGTAAGTAATGTTACACATTACTGTGGTAATATATGCACCAAGTCAGTCAAAAATTTCTGTATTGAAATGACTCGGACCATGATTTCGGCTGGAATTTAGTAGATTAGTGTATAAGTTCGTTTTCCACCCCAAGCAAAGCGAGTTTGAAGCGTATATAAATCACCAAAAACAAACAGCGCAGATGCTGGTTTGAAAACTACATAAAGCTATAAATTTCAGTTCTCAGATACCAGTGGCTCTGTATATCATTAGTCAAGCTGGGCGAGTTTTTTCATACAGCTGTCAAAAATTCCTTGATTTTGTTATTTATTATGTTGTTTTTTTTAATTATTACATTGATTTCGACAGAAACGCTATGGTGAAATAGTTGCATTGCCACGTAGTGGCTTAGTTGAACTGTTAAAAAAAGTGGTCAAGTGCGAGTCTGGCTCGCCCATGAAGGCTTCCGTAGCCCCAAGTAACATAATATTAAAGTTCTTGCAGTTTGTTGTTACTTTAATCAGTGTTTTAACAATAGTACATTTATGACGTATTATGATGGTTTGATGCCAATCTTCTTGCTCTTAATTTAGCCAAAACTAACTTTATAGCTTTCAGCGTTACCTACACAAGCCACCGGCACAGAACTCTCATTTTTACAAATTCACGACAACAACTTCCTGCTGCACATGTAATAAAATAGCAAGAGTACGTCATCTATACTTATAATAAAACTGTAACGGGTCAAATTCTGTACATTGAAGATATTTTGAAAAAAATATTTTTGGAGCACTCTATTTTCGATACTGATGGCGAATCTGCATTTTTTTTCTTTCATGTCTGTCTGTCTGTCTGTCTTTCTGTATAGGGATCACGCATCACGCCGAAACTACTGATTCAATTCAGCTGAAACTTGGCATGATTTTAGTTTATACTAAGGACATTGCTGTAGGCTACTTTTGATCCCCAAATTCTGATCGGTTTTCTTGCGGGAGGGGGTGAAAGTCAGAATGTGTATTTGGTTGTAACTCATGTTTGCGTTGTTTGATTTCATTAATTCTTTTTTTGTTAGAAAGACCATATTTTTAATACTGTTCCGTCAAAATTTGAACATTATCGGTCTGTTGGTTCGGAAATTACACAAACATTAAATAATAACGACACGCGTGGCGCGTTCGGTACATACTAACTTCTAAGTATTCTGTGTCTCACAGACGATCCACAGAAATTCTAGATTCTAGAACGTGCTCACGTGATCGCGTCGCGTCGTCTTGAATGAAAGAATAATTATCAAAAATATATTTTTGTGTGGAAAAACAAACATCATTCGGTTATAGCCGACTTCAAACAGGGAGGATTTTCTCAAACGGGTTGCATGTTTTTTATTTGGTTTTGATTTTACGCGATAACTCCGCTAATTGTGAATTGATTTTGATAATTCCTTTTTTGTTTGGTAGAAAATACTTCAGAGGTGATCTCATATATCGAAAACAGGGAGGTAGTTTTTCAAATATCAACAAAAAACTAAAATCAGCTTAGATATATCTGTACAGAATTAAATTACCTGTCATTGAAGTAGATTTTTGATCTTTAGAAGAAAACATATAAGCATAATAAATAGCCATTTAATACCCATTAAGTGCTCCCACTGCTGGGCGTCGGGGCCTTCTCTCGCAAGGAGAGAGTCAAGGCTATAATCCACCACGCTGGCCCAGTGTCGGTTGGTAGATGACATATGACTTAGAACTTAGATTCTAGGTACATTTCGGTTTCCTCGCGATGTTATTCTTCACCGTTTCAATTACCGGAATTACGAACATGACTCTGAAAAGATAGTGGTGCACGTGTTTTTGAACCCTGGGTCTCCGGATCGACAGTCGCCGTTCTCCTGACTAAGTCAGCTGTAACTTACTAGACCAGCCGTGACTTATTAGAAAACGTATTATTTCAATCCAAATACTGTTTGAAATTTAAAGGTAGTGTTTAACAAGCTTCGGTGACCGAAGCAGACCGTTGTTAGGGTTCCGTACCAAAAGGGTAAAAACGGGACCCTATTACTGAGACTTCGCTGTCCGTCCGTCTGTTACCAGGATGTATCTCAAGAACGGTGTTAGCTAGACAGTTCAAATTTTCACAGATGATGAATTTCTATTGCCGGTTTAACAAAGAATACTAAAAATAAAATAAATATTTATTTAAGAGGGGCTCCCATAAAACGTCATATTTTTTACCGTTTCTTGCTCGATACTAATAACTAATAACGTACCTGTCACAGACGCTTTAACTATTCACATAATATTTAGTTTTATGTTCTCTTTAAATGTAATTAATTAAAATAAATTATGAAGCGGGCTCCCATACAATTAAAGCCGTTTATTTGCTAATGGTTCGGAACCCTTCGCGCGCGAGTCCCACTTGCACTTGACCGGTTTTATTTTTTCTAAAATTTTGTAAAATCCTATCCTACCAATATTATACAAATATGCCAATGTATAAATTTTTGCTGCTGAATTACGTTGGAACGGCTGAATGTATTGAGTTAAAATTTGAAACACATTATATCTTGGCTTAGCTTAAGTAGCAATGCTTAGCCTATGTGTTCTTTCAAACTATAATCTAATTGTATTGCAAATTTCAACCCGATCACTTAATACGTTCCGCCATGATTAAGTAACAAACATCCAAACATTGACATTCATAATATTTACAGGACAACGTGGGAACGGCTGAACACATTCGGAAGGAATTCGAAACACACGTACTTAGTTTGTACTCAAAAATAGCAAATCGGTTACTTATAGGTTACTGTGACGTCAGAAATACTAAGCAAATTTGGTAGAAAAATGAAACAGAGATAGCTTATAGTCTGAAATACCACATACACTACCTATCAACCCGAATAGAAGCATTGGCCCTAAGGAGGTATGTAATCTGTGGCCCTAAGGAAACAAATATTAACGTCAAAACGACAAAACGAATTGGTTTGACATACGAAACGCAGATAGTTTAGAGTCTAAAATTTCACATGGGGTAATAAGTCTATATTTTAATTTAACTCCATATTATATTAAATATATGCACCCGTTTTGGCGTAGATAATACAGGTGCTTTGGATGCACAAACAAAATAACAAGCAACGTTATATTCTCTAACTCATTAGATGGCGCTAATGACAGTTTAAATCTCAAACACTAAACCCCATTTATGTTGTTATACAATGTTTTGCTATTGTGGTATGTATTTTTTCTTTCATCACTAGGCGGTGTTACTGGTATTCCTAATTGCACTAATGAGTTTTTTTGCTGCTAAAATGATTTTTATGCCGAATTTGGATTCTTTCGTTCTTTAATTCTTTTTCTGTGTTACAATTAAATTTATACATTAACATTTCACTTAGATTTTGCTTTGATTTATAGGTTCAACTTGCTTGCGTAACATTAAAACTCAAATAAATTAATAATTTTGAAGGCTTCATTCAAAATTTTACGCGGGCGAAATCGTAGGTAACAGCTAGAGACAAAGAGATAAGTAGGTATAAGATCATGCACAACAGCTTTTCATAATGTATCATATAAAAATCCTACAAAACTTAACAATTGCGGCTGTGTTTGTTACTACGAAACCTACTTATTAAAGTATGTTAGATTTTAAAAGAAGAATAATAAAGGTGATATAATATTATTTTTTTTGTGAAAAAACAAGTTCACTTGGGGTTTCAATAGCTACTTATCCAAATTTAGTTAATTTTGACGTACTTTCAACTAATGTATAAGTCCGTAACATCTGCTTACGCGAACGAAGTAGCGGGTTCAGCTAGTATTAAATATTTGGGTATTATGATTGACCAACACTTAACTTTTAAGGACCATATCACATACACAGCTAAAAAAGCTCGAAAACTAATCTACGTAATGAAAGTGTTGAGATCAGCAGCGAAACATCACGTTAAAATCTTAGTGTATAAATCGCTGTCTCAATCATTTTTACAATACTGTATTGCGGCATGGGGAGCCCCCGCTCGGACACACATGGAAGAAGTGGAAGGAGCATAACGAACTGTTCTAAAGGTTCTTCTGGGCAAAAAACGTCGATATCCAACAGAACAGTTTTACGGGGAGGCAGCTGTGCTGACAGCTCTACGTTCTCTGGACTATTGCAAGAGGCATCACTTATCGGCTGGACGCGATAAAGCAAAGCGCAATCGCCCCCGCGACCTTCCACTACCTAGAATAAACTCTGTTTTTGCTTCTCGTTTGCCAAGCTACGCGCACATTTTTACATATAATGCTGTCTGTAGACACATTGACATAGTTGATGACAATTTTATAGAATTTAAGCCTAAAGTACAAAAATGGCTACATTCTCTGTCCTACGCCCAGACCGAAAACCTAATTAAACACAGTGAAATGAAGTTTAATAATGAATATCCCACAATAAATAGCCAAACACAAGCTAACACTGCTTATAAACAATCCTAATGAATATACACTTATACAAACCTCTCGCTCACGCACAGCATACCACAGCCTACTCCACTAAGTCAAATTAATTCTAGATTCAACAGTATACTATTAAAAATCATAAATATTATACTTAGAGTTAACGCGATATGTGCTACTAAAACAGATATTTGGACCAGAGTGCCCAAGATACAGGCCCAGCCTAGTTTGGGGCTCAATGTAAACTGTACAGCCATTGAAAAATAAATTAGCCATAAACTCTCATTGTAAAATTAAGTGATCTTGAAGGAATAAATTACTATTATGATTATGATTAAAATAAAACTGCTAACAAGATCTCATTCAAACCAATTTTCGTTGAAAGTGTACATGGTAATGTACATCATATATTTGGTTTAGTTTTGTCATTCTCTAATTTTAGAAGTTACAGGGGGGAGTGGACCTATTTTACCACTTTGGCAGAGTCTTTCGCGCAAACTATTCAGTTTAGAAAAAAAGTATGTTAGAAACCTCAATATCATTTTTGAAAATCTATCCATATATAACCCACACGTATGGTTTTGATTGATTTTTTTTTTGAGTTTCATTTCTGATTATGGGACACCCCCCTAAAAATTTTTTTTTTCTTATTTTGTATGAAAATCATCTTAATGCGTTTCATAGAATACATCTACTTACCAAGTTTCAATAGTATATAGTTCTTATAGTTTCGGAGAAAAGTGGCTGTGACATACGGACGGACAGACAGACATGACGAATCTATAAGGGTTCCGTAATTTGCCATTTGGCTACGGAACCCTAAAAATAAGGCTACCATTTAGCTTTAAAATAATAGTCTAAAATTTAAACAGGAAATAAAACATTTCTCACCACTCTATGCTACAATAATATAAAACAAAGTTGCAACATAAGCATTAAGAAACCTAGACAATTTTGAAACATGTTGGAGACAGATGATTTCGCGATGACCGATGCCTGTGCCTGTTATTCGTCTCACCAGTCTAGCGGCTCTAACCTACGAAGCCTCACAGTTGCAAGCTTATCAATTTTTTATAGGATACTTTTCGGAGAACTTGGAGATAATTTGCATATTTTAATACCATTTTGCACTTATTTCTGTCGGACTATTAGTAGCTCGTGACAAAGGGATATCGTTTCATGGTTGATGTTAGAAAAGGTGATAGTAACATTTAGGTAAACTGTGCAATACGTTGTCTGAGTGGTACCTATTCCCTGATGAACATAATCTGGGTGTTTTCAAGCCTAAGTAAATTTCTAGTAGGTAATGCAGAACGAAAACAGAAAATATTTTTAGAAAGCCGATATCTACATAAATCATCATTCTATCAACATTGCTCTATCGAATGCACAATCCCGGGAATTGGATTTTCGCTAAGTGACGTCGTCGTCGGGAACTTGCAGCAGAATTAAAGACATCTCGATTTGGACTCAATTTGCATACTCTGGTACTAACCAAACTTAACAAACTAAAAAAAAAAATATTGGGCTTCCTAATAACATAAATGATTAAAGCAACTGATACTTACATATATTTACCCGTAATACAAGAGATATACACTGAGGGTCTAAAAAGGCGGCATCGCGGCGGCGGGTGGAACATTATCATAATATGGGCATGTTATTTTTAACTACCTGCCTATAATAATTAATAAGCTTGCCATTGACCATTCGCAATCTCGCTGGATGTTAAGCGATGTTTTTAATTAATAAATCCTTATCTTAAAATATTACTTTTATGTCTGCATTGTTTTGGGTTGAAAAAGCTCAAAATTACCTAGCGTTTTTTATTTGAAAACCTTCAAATAAAAACGCTAGGTTTTTGATTTCCGTGCGCTGATTCTTAGGTATCAACTTCAACTTTTTTTTACTATTGTAGCTGTGACCGTTATATCTCCTGATGTTAAGCGACGATGTGGTCTAAGATGGAGCGTACTTACCTATGCAAAACGGATTCATTCTCGAATTGAAAATTTGATGTGCACTTGTTGCACAACTCTTCTCACTCGCAGATGTAAAAAAAGAAGTGTGGCACTCGGAGACTGCCGCGGTAAAGCTATTGCATGTTGCATGCATTTTTATCAACAGCAATAGGGATGTTAACAATTTTTCGGAATTGCTTTTATTTTGAAGAGTGACATTTGTTTACCATAAAAAATATCACGGGAAATCCGTTAAGTTGGCAACACTGCTAAGAGCATTTAGTCTGTAAAGCTGATACAAATAAGATTCAAAGTCGAATGACCGAGTGGGAGGACGGCGTTACGGTCTTCCATCCCTCTTTCTTGTGAACATAAGAAAGAGATGCACGATCACTAAAATTCGGTCCCCAGGCCCGCGATAAAAGCTATGCAATAGCTTAAAACTGATCTCTTTGCCCAGTGATTTCAGTGGAAGCATTAGCCTTTATACCGGATTATAAGTACCACTGTCTGGTGATAATTTTTTAGAGAATACAACTTTTGATTGTATATTAAATAACCCAAGTTCTAATACAACGAAGTATGGAGCTCTGAGCTCGATACAAAATTGTAGTTATTATTAGTTGTTCCGTCGAAGTCCATTAAAGTTAGTCTGGTCGAATGGAGAACCAGCAATCAACACAACGTGTGAAGTCTTCTAACAGGGTAACTTTCACACCTCCAACGCTGAAAGCTTTGTGAAATAACCAGCGGAACGCTCGTGAAACTCGTGTAAACACGTAGACAAAATTACACTTTCTTGCCAGTATTAATAGAACGTTCCTTCCATACCAAACTGGGATAAAAAATAGTACCTACATAAATACCCCCAATTTTTCTTCTCGGGGATAAAAATGAAGCCTTCTCGGGGTAAACTTACGGCTATGTCATAGGGTTCAGGATTGGTAAAACTATGTGTATATCATTCCAACTTCATATCACTTTACGTAGTTTAATGGATATTACGATTGTAATTTTAATTGCGAGAGTATTCATACCCCGCTCCATAAAAATCACCTTTTTCTTTTACCTGGAAGATCTGTTTTAGCCACGGATACCCCTGGGCTTAAGTTACGGTTGGTCTAGTCGGGAGAACGGCGACTACCGATCCGGAGGCCCTTCTTCAAAACCACCCACCCTCACGACTGTTTTTTCGAAGTCGTGTGCGTAATGCCGCTAACTTTGACGTGTAAATTGTACATTTATCAATAAAGAACTTTGAGTCATAGTCATGTGTCATCCACCAAATTGCACTGGGCCAGCGTGGTGGATTATGACCTTGTCTCTCTCCTTGCGGGAGAAGGCCTCTAGTCTCAGCAGTGGGAACATTTAGTGGGCTGTTTATACTATCCGTGGGTTTTAGCGACGCCTTTATTGTAGTTTTTCTTCTCCTTTATTGTTTTTGTTTTGGCGTTTACAATAGCGAGCATCTATTTATCTATATTCATTACACTATGTACCTATTTTAATTAAGAGTTTACTATTTGACATAGTGCATTAAGCTGGAATGAAGAAATATCGGTATTTACGTCTTCATACTTATAACCACGGTAAATTTCCCCGTAATTAATGAAAATATGTACGTACCTACTACGACTATGTAGGTAGGTACACTTTTACTTCGCAGTAGAGTGATAATATTACCGTGGTAGAGTTAACATCAATAGTTTTGGAAGTAGGAGTATGTAACACTGGCAGCACCCCATGATATTACCGGCGTAGTTTCCGTTCCTGTAGGGTTTCACGGATAAAATATATGCTATGTATTATTTTAGATTGTAATCTATCTAAATTTTAACCCGATTCTTTTTTTTCTTTGACGACCAAACATCCAAACTGTCGCATTTATAATTGTACATATTTAGTAGAATGTTTACAAAACAGATTAAAATAAACAAAACACTGTAACAAGATCGAATTTCGAAAATGAAAGTTCCTGATCGTTTCTTAGAATGGCGGAATCCGATATCTCCAGGTTTAAAAGGAATTATTGTTTTCAAATTAAGTCGTCCGAACCTCAATTTCAAATATAGGGGTAACATAAAGGAGAAAACAAACGAAACGACTTGAACACATTAACATCGTAATATTCTGCCGACAGGTTGTTATTAGCACATACGCACAATACATGTCGAATTTCGTAATTTGATTGTGAGTAAGCCCTGTTTGCTGCCACCTTTGTAATTTAATTGCGTTGGAACATTTCAGGGAAACAGAGTAAAGAGCACTTAGGATGTGTGTTTGTGTATGAAATACAATATTGATCGAAAAGATCCTTAAACTTATCGTACACAATCTTTTCTTAATGTATAACAAATCATGACTTATGCTCAATTCTGTATCTTTAAGTTCAGCACTGGCCTCAAAATGTAAACAAATTTGAGATTTCTCATAAAACTATCAGGATTTTGACTCACGTAAACAAATTTCGATTTTTAACCGACTTCCAAAAAGAAGGTACTTTGTTCGTCTGTATGTTTCTTGTTTAAATATAGTGTGACCAGTGTCACACTGCTATTTACACTAGAAGAGTCCAGAATTGAAAACGTTTGCACATTACAGCTTGGCGATAGAATAATTGGTAAAGGTGTGGTATATCCATAAATGTTTTCTTCAAATGGGCATACCATTACACAAATTGTTTGAATTGCGGCGATTAATTCGCTATAACTTTAAACCGCCTTCGATTATGAGAGGAAAAGTTATGTATGTTTGGCTGTGTGTATTTTTTTCTAGCAACTTCATCTGCAGTCTGTATCAACTTAATAATAAGGTAGATACTCGTATTTTACGCGGAGGAGAGGCATTTACAAACTCGATTCGATACTCGATTTGTGATAAATTATATCAAGTCCTCCCTACAGACCCCCAAAGGTGTTCCACCTTTATGCTATATAACAGGGAAACGAAAAAAAAATTAGTTGTTTGTCTGTAAAGCCGGTTGTTTTACGGACGATAGTTTAACGCGACAACGTCACAACAAAACATTAATAGATGCGACGCAAGCGTACAGTGAGCGTAACGGGACAATGAGCGTAACGGGACACTTTTTCGTGCATGCAGCAAGCGTTCGTCGATTTATTAGATGTTGTCACGTCAAAAAACAATTTTAAATTACATCTGTTTTCTAGGATATTGTTTGTAGTCATGAGTACCTACTTTCCACCTTTTTAAACATGTAGATATGTATAGAGGTATAACAATATCAAACTAATATCATAAAGGCGAAATGAAATTAGTGTGTTTGTCAGTTTGTCCTCATGTATGTCTATAATGATTGAATTTTTACTGATTGGAATGAAATTTACGTATTTACATTCATCCAGGTAATTCGGGTGAAGACTGGATACAAATATATAGGTACCATTCTAATTATTCCGACAGGTATATTATGAAAAAATAAGGAATGCGTTTTTATTTGATAAAATTATTTTAAACCGACAAAGATCAATTTATAATAAGTATGTATTTAAAAAACTATATATGTATTATATCACCTATCTGCCCGCCATAGTACAAGCTTTGCTTAGTTTGGGGTCAGATGGTGTTGTGTGTGAATTGTCCACCAATATTTATTTATCTAGGTTTTCTAGACCATCAAACTTCTGCGTTGTGACTATCTGAATCAGAAAACATTACTGTGTTCCGGTTTGAAGGGCAATGTGTCCAGAGAAATTACAGGGCTTAGAGATATAACATCTTAGATCTCTGGGTGATGAGCGCAGTGCAGTGCTAGGTAATGATTTGGACTTTTCATGTTCCAATAGCTGCGTGTCTTTGCTGTTATGTAGCAGGCGTGTTGCTTACCATCAGGCACATGTCCTGCTCGTCTCGTCACTTCTTATTTAAAAAAAATATATATTCTCATGCAATATTGTTCAATAATCAAACTGATGGACTTACTAGTTTGTTTTAGTCATCATGACTATGGTACCTACTTAACAAACACTGGCGTTCACATGTTGGCTTCGTTTAACGTACATAAGCTGCCCACTAAATGCTCCCGCTGCTGGGACTCGGGACCTTCTTTTGCAAGGAGAGAGTCAAGGCCATATAAAAAACAGTTAATTGACACGTCTTTTTTATATGCAATCTATATTTTTTCAATACACTTTTGCTCAAAAATTGCATCTAATTTTACCGCAATCAGCATATACTGACATCTATAATAACACGGTGACATTTTCATTACTATTACTTACCAGTGAGTTATATAGTCTTTTATTGGTTGAGTTGCTTTGTTCTTAAAAAAGTTTGCGATGAAAAAAGATCGTGTTCCATATAACAAATGAATTAATTTAGCTATTGCTGGGTCATTTCATGCAATTTCGTGTTTAAATAGATAAGGTCAACTTGTACGTGTTTAAAAATAAAACTTTCACTCAAATATTGACTTACTAAATTTTTTTTAGGAAGAAAACTTTAAATTTAAATTCTTAAATAATTAAAATTAAAACTTACAAAAATTGTCTGTGGCTGGTCGCCATTGTTAGTTACGGGCGCATTTTTGACAACTAATGAAAAAAAATCCGCCATGACGAAAAATTTGCAACAACTCGTTTTCATTGTTGAAGTGATTTTTATGTTATTATTTTATTCACAAGTGTGTTGAAAAACGTCGTACGACACACGTTTATATTGATGATATCTTAAGACCCTCGCCAAGGTTCGGGTCTCAATCTCAATAGCGTCTCAGCGGTAATCACCAACTTTAAACACTTGTGCCAGAATCTACTAATAAACCACTAGCAGCGCTCCACGGCTTTACCCGCGCCGTTGCCGTTATATTTGCGTAGTAAAATGTAGCCTATTTGCTACTTCAGACTATAGTTTAAGAACACAGTGTGTTCTAAATGTCAATCCGATCCTTTCAGACGTTCCAATGTGATTAAGCAACAAACATTCTTCCAAACATTGACATTTAAAATATAAGTAGGAATTCTTCACAAGGTCATCGAAATTGAATACGATAACCGATAACAATGCCGTGGTTAGAGCAAAATGGAGAAACTTTACGCGCGACGCATAGGAAATACGCTACAGTGACGTCACGCTTATTTAGTGTTTTTGTATGAAGCGTTTTTGGTACAGTCCAAAATTGTGATTTTATAATCGTGATATCACGGGAAGTTTTTAAGATAACAAATTAATTCTTTCACCTATGTATCAGTTATAGAGTAACCTTTTTATGGCACATTAAAATGAGTCGTCATGCCTATTTAAGTACGAGTATAACATTTATGCAGGTGAATCAGTTCACTGAAACTTTACCGAAGGCTGCTAAATAATATTATTTTGGGAACAAATCCAGCAACACATCATCATCATCATCATCAGCCGCAAGACGTCCTCCCCCCTAGATATCCACAACGAACGGTCTTGCGCAACCTGCAACCAGCGGTTTCCAGCGACCTTTGTGAGGTCATCTGTCCATCTAGTGGGAGGCCGTCCAACACTCCGCCTTCCGGTTCGTGGTCGCCACTCGAGAACCTTTCTTCCCCATCGGTTGTCAGTTCTGCGAGCGATGTGGCATGCCCATTGCCACTTCAGCTTGCTTACTCTTTGAGCTATGTCGGCCACTTTCGTTCTTTTGCGAATATCCTCGTTACGGATTCTGTCGCGCAAAGAGACTCTGAGCATAGCTCTCTCCATAGCTCGCTGTGTGACTTTGAGCTTCGTTATGAGGCCCACAGTGAAGAACCACGTCTCAGTTCCACAAGATAAGCAACACGGATTAAGGAAATAATGTATGAGATTTCAGCGCGTTTGCCGATACTGGTTTAGATAGAATACCCGCTGAAAAACGATATACCTATATATCTATATTATAGGTATGTAGATACGGGCTGTACGTAAAGCCCGTGAATTCTGAAAAACTATCTCGATGCCAAACTCGATGACAATGTCTCTACTGCATGGTTTAAGGGACCTATGGCTGTGTGCATGTACTACGTAACGCAATTCGGGGGGAAGGGGTTTCATGTTAAACGTTACAGTGCGTCATAAAGTAAATTTTTTATTTAAAAAAAAAACATGGTAATTAAAATCTCCCTAGTCGGCAAATTGTGTGATCACTTTTAGGTAGATATTGCCACTTGCGTAACATACGTAACTTTTAAAAAGAGTGAGGGGAGAGGTGCAAAAACGCTACGATGCGTTACGAGGGGGAAGGGGGGTTATAAAATCCTCAAAACTTGCGTTACGTTATACTTGGACTGTCCCTGGTTGTCTCAAGTGACCTCTACCACAGATAAGAAAATAGTATTGCCTACCGAACTTTGTGCTACCGCAGAAGGCGCAGCGATCTACCAACGCAATTCTACCATACTCAACGAGTGCAACTTTGAGTACGACGAGCAGCATAAGACCTCAGACGGCACGACCTCGGATTGGGCTGCCGCCAATAGGGCGACCTGAAAAAATCCTGAGGTACTCTACGGTCCTAAAAGGAAGGATCTAGCACCTGCCGAATTATAGCCAGCCGATACGTCTAATTTACTTACTAGTTTTGATTATTATCTGATACTTGTAACGGCTGACTTTTATATTTGGGAGATTGCGTAGCAAAAGATGTATGTACCTATCTGAGTCGGCTGATTGATTATGCTCTGTTATGTATCTTAATAATTGTATGTTTAAGCTTTGCTTTCAATAAAATCTGAGGCTATTTTAAATAGTTTATGACGATTACAAATAAGAATAGTTTACGAATCCAAGGAGTCATGAAAACTCCTGGAATCAAGTTATACAAGCGAGTTTGTCGGGAATCTCTAAATCGAGTTTGCTTTTACAGAATTAACCGGTTTGTCCGTAGATCTATTGGGACGCAGTACGAGCGTTGTGCTACTGGTTTGTTAGTTCTGTTTTGAATTAAAAAATAGAACAGCACCATAGGGTGTCCGGAAAACGTGTAAAATCGATATGAGTCTGTGTCGTAACCGACCTCTTTTTAATCTATTCCTGAAATTTTGGAAGATATATTTCGAGACTCGAATTAAAAATACGCATTCGTATGTACACGACTAAAAGTAAAACTTTATCTGTGTCAATGAAGCTGTCTTATTCTTCATTAAATTTAATCTGAATATCTTGCGCATTAACTCGTCTGCATAATCCGCGGGGCGTTATTAGTACCTAATAAATAAATATGGATCAACATTTTTTCACATAAAACCATCTGAAACCAAGGAAAGCATGTCTAGAAACAAGGTATAACGTATTAAGTTATTTGATTTAGATTTTAAGGCAACTTTTGTTTTTTTTTAAGAAAAAAAAATCTGTTACTAAATAAATAAATAAAAAAAGTATATAATACATATTTATGTGTAATACTTATGAACAATCAGAGCCTGAACAAATAGCCTATTCATCACAAAAATGTTTATCCTGGGTGGATGCCACAAACAATTAGTCTAACTTGTTGTTAAGAACTCACTACCGAATTATAATCTTTCGTCGATTCGATTCAATTGAATCTCGATTTCTCGATTCAAGCCTCGAATAGATAATAACAGTAACAGTAATGTTGGCTTTAGGCGTCAGGTTGTATGTATATTTTAGTGACTCCTTCACTCACTCAAATGGGTTTGGATTACGAGTAGTATTACTTTAAGAAAATCAGGTAGGATTAAGAGTGTCTGTTTCGTATTCCGCAACACATCAACCATCCTTTTGATTAACTGAGAAGGTTTAAAACAAACATGATAGCAGATGTGCTGTAACAAGTTAAGTTAAGTAACAGTGATAGGCAAGCAAAACGAGTGTCTGATGGAATACTTCGCACCTGCTTATAATATACAAGCTTTGCTTAGTTAGGTGCAAGATAGTGTTGCGTGAAAAAATGCCCAGCAATATGTACCTGCATAAGTGTATTAGTTATCTGTATTGACGGCAGGTAAGTAAGTAATGTTACACATTACTGTGGTAATATATGCACCAAGTCAGTCAAAAATTTCAGTATTGAAACGACTCGGACCATGATTTCGGCTGGAATTTAGTAGATTAGTGTATAAGTTTGTTTTCCACCCCAAGCAAAGCGAGTTTGAAGCGTATATGAATCACCAAAAACAAACAGCGCAGATGCTGGTTTGAAAACTACATAAAGCTATAAATTTCAGCTCTCAGATACCAGTGGCTCTGTATATCATTAGTCAAGCTGGGCGAGTTTTTTCATACAGCTGTCAAAAAATCCTTGATTTTGTTATATATTATGTTGTTTTTTTTAATTATTACATTGATTTCGACAGAAACACTATGGTGAAATAGTTGCATTGTCACGTAGTGGCTTAGTTGAACTGTTAAAAAAGTGTTCAAGTGCGAGTCTGGCTCGCCCATGAAGGCTTCCGTAGCCCCAAGTAACATAATATAAAAGTTCTTGCAGTTTGTGGTTACTTTAATCAGTGTTTTAACAATAGTGCGTTTATGACGTATTATGATGGTTTGATGCCAATCTTCTTACTCTTAATTTAGCCAAAACTAACTTTATAGCTTTCAGCATTACCTACACAAGCCACCGGCACAGAACTCTCATTTTTACAAATTCACAACAACAACTTCCTGCTGCACATGTAATAAAATAGCAAGAGTACGTCATATTAAATATTTGGGTATTATGATTGACCAACACTTAACTTTTAAGGACCATATCACATACACAGCTAAAAAAGCTCGAAAACTAATCTACGCAATGAAAGTGTTGAGATCAGCAGCGAAACATCACGTTAAAATCTTAGTGTATAAATCGCTGTGTCAATCATTTTTACAATACTGTATTGCGGCATGGGGAGCCCCCGCTCGGACACACATGGAAGAAGTGGAACGAGCATAACGAGCTGTTCTAAAGGTTCTTCTGGGCAAAAAACGTCGATATCCAACAGAACAGTTTTACGGGGAGGCAGCTGTGCTGACAGCTCTACGTTCTCCGGACTATTGCAAGAGTCATCACTTATCGGCTGGACGCGATAAAGCAAAGCGCAATCGCCCCCGCGACCTTCCACTACCTAGAATAAACTCTGTTTTTGCTTCTCGTTTGCCAAGCTACGCGCACATTTTTACATATAATGCTGTCTGTAGACACATTGACATAGTTGATGACAATTTTATAGAATTTAAGCCTAAAGTACAAAAATGGCTACATTCTCTGTCCTACGCCCAGACCGAAAACCTAATTAAACACAGTGAAATGAAGTTTAATAATGAATATCCCACAATAAATAGCCAAACACAAGCTAACACTGCTTATAAACAATCCTAATGAATATACACTTATACAAACCTCTCGCTCACGCACAGCATACCACAGCCTACTCCACTAAGTCAAATTAATTCTAGATTCAACAGTATACTATTAAAAATCATAAATATTATACTTAGAGTTAACGCGATATGTGCTATTAAAACAGATATTTGGACCAGAGCGCCCAAGATACAGGCCCAGCCTAGTTTGGGGCTCAATGTAAACTGTACAGCCATTGAAAAATAAATTAGCCATAAACTCTCATTGTAAAATTAAGTGATCTTGAAGGAATAAATGACTATTATGATTATGATTATTAAAATAAAACTGCTAACAAGATCTCATTCAAACCAATTTTCGTTGAAAGTGTACATGGTAATGTACATCATATATTTTGTTTAGTTTTGTCATTCTCTAATTTTAGAAGTTACAGGGGGAGTGGACCTATTTTACCACTTTGGCAGAGTCTTTCGCGCAAACTATTCAGTTTAGAAAAAAAGTATGTTAGAAACCTCAATATCATTTTTGAAAATCTATCCATAACCCACACGTATGGTTTTGATTGAATTTTTTTTTGAGTTTCATTTCTGATTATGGGACACCCCCCTAAAAATTTTTTTTTTCTTATTTTGTATGAAAATCATCTTAATGCGTTTCATAGAATACATCTACTTACCAAGTTTCAATAGTATATAGTTCTTATAGTTTCGGAGAAAAGTGGCTGTGACATACGGACGGACAGACAGACATGACGAATCTATAAGGGTTCCGTAATTTGCCATTTGGCTACGGAACCCTAAAAATAAGGCTACCATTTAGCTTTAAAATAATAGTCTAAAATTTAAACAGGAAATAAAATATTTCTCACCACTCTATGCTACAATAATATAAAAAAAGTTGCAACATAAGCATTAAGAAACCTAGACAATTTTGAAACATGTTGGAGACAGATGATTTCGCGATGACCGATGCCTGTGCCTGTTATTCGTCTCACCAGTCTAGCGGCTCTAACCTACGAAGCCTCACAGTTGCAAGCTTATCAATTTTTATAGGATACTTTTCGGAGAACTTGGAGATAATTTGCATATTTTAATACCATTTTGCACTTATTTCTGTCGGACTATTAGTAGCTCGTGACAAAGGGATATCGTTTCATGGTTGATGTTAGAAAAGGTGATAGTAACATTTAGGTAAACTGTGCAATACGTTGTCTGAGTGGTACCTATTCCCTGATGAACATAATCTGGGTGTTTTCAAGCCTAAGTAAATTTCTAGTAGGTAATGCAGAACGAAAACAGAAAATATTTTTAGAAAGCCGATATCTACATAAATCATCATTCTATCAACATTGCTCTATCGAATGCACAATCCCGGGAATTGATTTTCGCTAAGTGACGTCGTCGTCGGGAACTTGCAGCAGAATTAAAGACATCTCGATTTGGACTCAATTTGCATACTCTGGTACTAACCAAACTTAACAAACTAAAAAAAAAAATATTGGGCTTCCTAATAACATAAATGATTAAAGCAACTGATACTTACATATATTTACCCGTAATACAAGAGATATACACTGAGGGTCTAAAAAGGCGGCATCGCGGCGGCGGGTGGAACATTATCATAATATGGGCATGTTATTTTTAACTACCTGCCTATAATAATTAATAAGCTTGCCATTGACCATTCGCAATCTCGCTGGATGTTAAGCGATGTTTTTAATTAATAAATCCTTATCTTAAAATATTACTTTTATGTCTGCATTGTTTTGGGTTGAAAAAGCTCAAAATTACCTAGCGTTTTTTATTTGAAAACCTTCAAATAAAAAACGCTAGGTTTTTGATTTCCGTGCGCTGATTCTTAGGTATCAACTTCAACTTTTTTTTACTATTGTAGCTGTGACCGTTATATCTCCTGATGTTAAGCGACGATGTGGTCTAAGATGGAGCGTGCTTACCTATGCAAAACGGATTCATTCTCGAATTGAAAATTTGATGTGCACTTGTTGCACAACTCTTCTCACTCGCAGATGTAAAAAAAGAAGTGTGGCACTCGGAGACTGCCGCGGTAAAGCTATTGCATGTTGCATGCATTTTTATCAACAGCAATAGGGATGTTAACAATTTTTCGGAATTGCTTTTATTTTGAAGAGTGACATTTGTTTACCATAAAAAATATCACGGGAAATCCGTTAAGTTGGCAACACTGCTAAGAGCATTTAGTCTGTAAAGCTGATACAAATAAGATTCAAAGTCGAATGACCGAGTGGGGAGGACGGCGTTACGGTCTTCCATCCCTCTTTCTTGTGAACATAAGAAAGAGATGCACGATCACTAAAATTCGGTCCCCAGGCCCGCGATAAAAGCTATGCAATAGCTTAAAACTGGTCTCTTTGCCCAGTGATTTCAGTGGAAGCATTAGCCTTTATACCGGATTATAAGTACCACTGTCTGGTGATAATTTTTTTAGAGAATACAACTTTTGATTGTATATTAACCCAAGTTCTAATACAACGAAGTATGGAGCTCTGAGCTCGATACAAAATTGTAGTTATTATTAGTTGTTCCGTCGAAGTCCATTAAAGTTAGTCTGGTCGAATGGAGAACCAGCAATCAACACAACGTGTGAAGTCTTCTAACAGGGTAACTTTCACACCTCCAACGCTGAAAGCTTTGTGAAATAACCAGCGGAACGCTCGTGAAACTCGTGTAAACACGTAGACAAAATTACACTTTCTTGCCAGTATTAATAGAACGTTCCTTCCATACCAAACTGGGATAAAAAATAGTACCTACATAAATACCCCCAATTTTTCTTCTCGGGGATAAAAATGAAGCCTGTTTTTTCGAAGTCGTGTGCGTAATGCCGCTAACTTTGACGTGTAAATTGTACATTTATCAATAAAGAACTTTGAGTCATAGTCATGTGTCATCCACCAAATTGCACTGGGCCAGCGTGGTGGATTATGACCTTGTCTCTCTCCTTGCGGGAGAAGGCCTCGAGTCTCAGCAGTGGGAACATTTAGTGGGCTGTTTATACTATCCGTGGGTTTTAGCGACGCCTTTATTGTAGTTTTTTTCTTCTCCTTTATTGTTTTTGTTTTGGCGTTTACAATAGAGAGCATCTATTTATCTATATTCATTACACTATGTACCTATTTTGATTAAGAGTTTACTATTTGACATAGTGCATTAAGCTGGAATGAAGAAATATCGGTATTTACGTCTTCATACTTATAACCACGGTAAATTTCCCGTAATTAATGAAAATAGGTACGTACCTACTACGACTATGTAGGTAGGTACAATTTTACTTCGCAGTAGAGTGATAATATTACCGTGGTAGAGTTAACATCAATAGTTTTGGAAGTAGGAGTATGTAACACTGGCAGCACCCCATGATATTACCGGCGTAGTTTCCGTTCCTGTAGGTTTTCACGGATAAAATATATGCTATGTATTATTTTAGATTGTAATCTATCTAAATTTTAACCCGATTCTTTTTTTTCTTTGACGACCAAACATCCAAACTGTCGCATTTATAATTGTACATATTTAGTAGAATGTTTACAAAACAGATTAAAATAAACAAAACACTGTAACAAGATCGAATTTCGAAAATGAAAGTTCCTGATCGTTTCTTAGAATGGCGGAATCCGATATCTCCAGGTTTAAAAGGAATTATTGTTTTCAAATTAAGTCGTCCGAACCTCAATTTCAAATATAGGGGTAACATAAAGGAGAAAACAAACGAAACGACTTGAACACATTAACATCGTAATATTCTGCCGACAGGTTGTTATTAGCACATACGCACAATACATGTCGAATTTCGTAATTTGATTGTGAGTAAGCCCTGTTTGCTGCCACCTTTGTAATTTAATTGCGTTGGAACATTTCAGGGAAACAGAGTAAAGAGCACTTAGGATGTGTGTTTGTGTATGAAATACAATATTGATCGAAAAGATCCCTAAACGATTGTGTACGATAAACACAATCTTTTCTTAATGTATTACAAATCATGACTTATGCTCAATTCTGTCTCTTTAAGTTCAGCACTGGCCTCAAAATGTAAACAAATTTGAGATTTCTCATAAAACTATCAGGATTTTGACTCACGTAAACAAATTTCGATTTTTAAACGACTTCCAAAAAGAAGGTACTTTGTTCGTCTGTATGTTTCTTGTTTAAATATAGTGTGACCAGTGTCAACAGGTGAACATAGAAAACATAGGCCTCCCCCCTAGATTTCCACAACGAACGGACCTGCGCAACCTGCAACCAGCGGTTTCCAGCGAGGTCATCTGTCCATCTAGTGGGAGGCCGTCCAACACTGCGTCTTCCGGTACGTGTTCGCCACTCGAGAACCTTTCTTCCCCATCGGTCGTCGGTTCTGCGAGCGATGTGGCCTGCCCATTGCCACTTCAGCTTGCTTACTCTTTGAGCTATGTCGGCCACTTTCGTTCTTTTGCGAATATCCTCATTACGGATTCTGTCGCGCAAAGAGACTCCGAGCATAGCCCTCTCCATAGCTCGCTGTGTGACTTTGAGCTTCGTTATGAGGCCCACAGTTAAGGACCACGTCTCAGTTCCATAAGCCATCACTGGCAACACGCACTGGTTAAAGACTTTCGTCTTTAGGCATTGGGGTATTCTGGACTCAAAGATGTGCCGAAGTTTCCCGAACGCTGCCCATCCGAGTTGGATCCTTCGCTGAACCTACCTAGTTGGATCTACCTAATTGGATCTTTTGACCCAGGTAGACGTATTCGTCAACAACTTCGAGTGTGGTATTCCCAACAATAACCGGTACAGGTGAGATATGAACATTTGACATGACTTTCGTCTTGTCCATATTCATCCTCAAACCTACCTGTTGGGATACTCTACTGAGGTCCCAGAGCATAGCACCGAGGTCCTCCAGCGACTCCGCCACAATGACTATGTCGTCGGCAAACCGAAGGTGAGTGATGCATTCGCCGTCGATATCGATGCCATATCCGTTCCAGTCCAGTAGCTAAAAAACATCTTCCAGCGCGGCAGTGAACAGTTTCGGAGATATAACATCTCCCTGTCTCACGCCTTTCTGTAGCTGGATATGTTTTGTGCACTGGTCCTGTAATCGGACAGACATTGTGGCTTTACTGTAGATACACTTCAACACTTCGATATAGCGATAGTCAATGCGGCATCGCTGGAGAGACTGAAGCACTGCCCAGGTCTCGATGGAATCGAAGGCTTTCTCATAGTCCACATACGCTATACATAGTGGCCGATTATACTCCTCGGTTTTCTGTATAATCTGCCGAAGCGTATGGATGTGGTCTATGGTACTATAGCCTTTTCAGAAACCGGCTTGTTCGGGTGGCTGGAAGTCGTCAAACCTGCGTGCGAGACGATTCGTGATTACCCTCGAAAACAACTTATAAACGTGGCTCAGAAGTGAGATGGGTCTGTAGTTCTTCAACAAGGTGTTGTCACCTTTTTTGAAGAAGAGCACCACCACACTTCTGCTACACGCTTCTGGCGTATTACCGTTAATTATGACGGAGTCGAACAGCTTCTGGAGGACTTTAAGTACCGGTTTTCCACCCGCTCTCAGAAGCTCAGTCGTAATTCCGTCGTCGCCAGGTGCCTTGTTGTTTTTAAGTTGTTTGAGGGCCATCCTAATCTCATACAGTCTGACTTCCGGGATTTCTTCGGTAAAGTGTCGGGTCAGCTTGGCTCTGGGGTCTTTTGCCATGCTAACGACAGGTTGTGCTTGCGTAGAGGTGTATAACTGTTCATAGAACCTCTCAATCTCCTCCAAAATCTCGGGCTTCGACGAGACGATGTTACCACTATCGGTCTTCAGTTTGGTCAGCTGACTTTGCCCAAGAGACAGATTTCTTGCGAACACTTTCGAGCCTTTGTTCTGCTTGATTGCTTCTTCAATACTCGAAGTATTGAAGCAGCGTATGTCGCGTCGCACACAAGTAGAGATCTGTCTATTGAGCCGTCTGTATACCGTCATGTCGACCGAAGACTGTAACCGCATATCTCGTCTGACTGCCATGAGATCTAGAGTTTGATCGGAGAGTTTTTGGGTTCTATTTTGGCGTCGGCTCTTATAAAATTTTCTGCCAACAGCATGAACAGTTTCCACTAGCCTGTCGTTTATTTCGTCCACCGTTACGCACTCATCTAAGGATTCGAAGCGATTTTGAAGTTCGAGTTGAAAGTTATCGGGATCTTCGATTTGAGCATAATTTGGTCGGAGCGTGGACTTCATTAGACGTGACCTTTCGAACTTAATGTTTAGATTCAGCGTGCCTCTTACGATACGGTGATCGCTGCCGGTCTTAACCCTCCTGATAACAGAGACATCGCTGAATATTTGCCGTTTAGTCGTCATAATGAAGTCGATCTCATTTTTTGTGGAACCGTCTGGGCTAATCCAGGTCCATTTTCTTTATGGCTGTTTCTTGAAAAAGGAGTTCATCATAAAGAGGCTCTCCCTTTCCAAGAAATCCGCTAGACGTTGCCCTCTTGGATTCCGCTGCCCATATCCGAAATTCCCCACTCTCAACTCATCACCGCTACGTTTGCCCAGTTTCGCGTTGAAGTCTCCCATCACAACTGTGAAATGTGTTGGCGAGACATGTATGGCTTTGGAGATGTCCTCATACATGCTCTCAACCTCTTCGTCGGGATGTGTCGAGGTCGGTGCGTATACTTGTATGACCTTTAATGAATACCGGTCGCTAATTTTAAGTACAAGGTATACAACCCTATTCGACACTCTCGATCATTATCACGTTGTTGACGAGAGACTTGCGGACGATAAACCCGACACCCCCCCGGGATTGTTGATCTCCCTCCCGGTAGTAGAACAAGTTGCCGGATTCAAGGATTATCCTGTCCTCGCCCTGTCTACGGACTTCTGATAACTCTATGATATCCCAGCGCAACTTGTCCACTTCTTCTTCCAGCTCCACAATCTTTTCGTCAGCCCTCAGCGTCCGTGCGTTAAATGTTGCCAGGTCGAGTCGTTGGGTTTGGTGGCGGGGCGTCTGCCGGGGATTCTTAGCACCCCATGCTCCGCCAGAACCAAGGCTGCCACCAGCGCCTGGAATAGCGGAGCCGCCGGGGACTAGGGGCCGTTTCTTTTTTGTGACCATCATATGGGGGGGTATTTGCCATAGTCACCACGCTTGGCAGGCGGGTTGGTGACCGCGGAACCAGCCCTTCGCATCGATGACGCCGCTGCCCGTCATCGGCCTGGTCAATTTAGGACTGGTTTTTTAATGGATATACCGCCATTGGTTCGGTCGTCAGAGCCTCGTTAGTTGGCAGCAGGGTGTACCACGCGCAGGAGAGGTTGACATTTGGGAAAGCTAGATGTTAAGCGCTTCCCCCTTACACCCCAATAAGTATGTATGTATAATAAGTATGTATTTAAAAAACTATATATGTATTATATCACCTATCTGCCCGCCATAGTACAAGCTTTGCTTAGTTTGGGGTCAGATGGTGTTGTGTGTGAATTGTCCACCAATATTTATTTATCTAGGTTTTCTAGACCATCAAACTTCTGCGTTGTGACTATCTGAATCAGAAAACATTACTGTGTTCCGGTTTGAAGGACAATGTGTCCAGAGAAATTACAGGGCTTAGAGATATAACATCTTAGATCTCTGGGTGATGAACGCAGTGCAGTGCTAGGTAATGATTTGGACTTTTCATGTTCCAATAGCTGCGTGTCACTTTGCTGTTATGTAGCAGGCGTGTTGCTTACCATTAGGCACATGTCCTGCTCGTCTCGTCACTTCTTATTTAAAAAAAAATATATATTCTCATGCAATATTGTTCAATAATCAAACTGATGGACTTACTAGTTTGTTTTAGTCATCATGACTATGGTACCTACTTAACAAACACTGGCGTTCACATATTGGCTTCGTTTAACGTACATAAGCTGCCCACTAAATGCTCCCGCTGCTGGGATTCGGGACCTTCTTTTGCAAGGAGAGAGTCAAGGCCATAATCCACCACGCTGGCCCAGTGCGGGTTGTTAGATGACACATGACTTCGAAAGATTCTAGGTACATGTCGGTTTTCTCAAAACATCTTGACCTCCTTCACCGTTTTTAAGTTAGCGGTATTACGCACATGACTTCGAAAAGACAGTGGTGCGCGTGGTTTTGAACCCGGGGTCTCTGGATCGGCAGTCGCCGTTCTTCCGAATAGACCATCCGTAACTTGGTTCAACGTACAATACAAATTAATAGCATTGTATAAAGCATACAGGACCTGAAGGGCTCGATTGACACCGGCCTGCACCCACCAGTTAGGCTGTAACTTGATTTAAATTCTCCTAGTCATAGAAAGTCTATACAACATACTAGCCGGTACGCCATCTCACAGGTTTTCCTAGTTTGGGTAGCAATGCAATGGTACAATCGATAAAAAGTAAAAACATACTAAAAATTGCATGTGTACGAACAGTTAATGTAAAGTTTTTAAGCAAATAAATATTTCATTTCATCACTAATCGGCGAATGAAGAATTCAACATGATGACAACAAGTATTAATTGCCAGTCACCATGATACGAGTAATGACGCAAACTTGCTATACGTTTCAAACCCATAGAGTTGATCAACATAATTATCGCTGGGCCTTATCTATTAATTGAATTTAATTTATAAGAACTGAAAAATAAAATTAATAAATTTACTAAATGAATACTAACCAGATTAACTGCTATCATTGGTCTATTGCTAGATAATTCAATTGTGAAAAGTAAAAATAAATAAATATAAATATATTGGTGGACAATTCACACACAACACCATCTGACCCCAAACTAAGCAAAGCTTGTGTGATGGCAGCCAGATAACTGATATAATACTTATATAGTTTTTTAAATACATACTTATTATAAATAGAAACACCCAGACACAGTGCAAACATTTGAATTCATCACACTAATATTTGCACTGGGTGGGGATCGAACCCACGACCTTCGGCTTCGCAAGCAAAGCTACTTCCAACTAAGCCACTACTAGGGCAGTTACTGTGTAGGTAGACAATTAGGTATGTAGTACAGTGTAGTTTATATTCCAATTTATTATTGTTAATAGCCACTCATCCCGTTAAAAAAATTAAGTATCAATCGGTTTGTTTAGCATATTTTATAACAGTCTATCTAACGGAAAAAACGTGTTTTTCACGATCTGTCTTCTATGTAAACTGGCTCGATACGAGTACACAGATATCAAAAGTTGATCCGTCGTATCCAGCGTGGAAAAACATTGATAAACTCCCGAAATTCTGGCGTATTCAGTGAATGAAACTTTTTTACCGCGGGATTTATTTGGTAGGTGTGCTTTATCCCTTCATATTGCTGGAATCCGAGTTAGACGGATGTTAAATAAAAATATTCGTTACGCTACGGCCGCGTGCAAATATTCGAGAACCCCGTGGGGAGAACCATTATTTTGATTTTATGATTTTCCTTTGATGTTTCGGATTCAATTATCGTTAAATAGTTATATATCCATTTTAACACACGGTTAACTCACGTTTGATATAATCAGTGTGGCAACCTTTTTCAAGGAGAGTGCGCGCCCGTTATATATATCATCTCGTTTAGCACATTAAAAGGTCGCTAGACGCGACCGAAACTTGAGTCCAACTGGACTGGCTATATCAAACGGGAGTTACCCGTATAGTTATATAAAATGTGTAATAACTACGTTAGTTTTCATATTAGTTAAATATCCATTAAGTATCCTTGTAGTGGTAGGATTATTTGACGAGTCAACTTGGGGAAGTACCACATCATTGTAGGTTATTCTAGCACCAAGCAGTAACGAGCAAACATTACTGTGTATGATCAATTCATGGCTAACGTCTTCATGGGAGAGGCCATTAGCTATCGAAACACAGTTTGAAACTAGTTCGGAGCTAATGGGTTCATCATTCATATTGTAACGTGTTATTTTCTTTTGGACCAAATAAAAAAAAATTAAAACAAAAAAAAACTCACGAGTAATATGGTAGGTCCAGTGCGACTTAAGTTGCGTGAAAAATTACGATAAAAAGTACTAACCAATGAAACAAGAAGGTTTGAGCCCATTTTTGTGATATGGACATCTAGGCTGTATTCATCTTGGTGCTCTCGAGCCGAGAGTGATTCTGTTTCTTCTAGGGAAGCACGTTTCATCGTAGACCACACCTACGCTTAACATCAGTGAAATGGGGGTCCAGTGCAAAACTATCATAATTAAAGAAAAAAGTCAAAAAAGAGAGGAAGTTAATATTTGATACAGTCATTGCTCCTACAGTTTATCAATACATAAATCTTTATTATAAAAATAATTATCGCTCATAGTCTATTCGAATACTTTTTTTTTTATAAAATATGAAAATAATCCAAGGCAGTTTTGTACTCACTTATATATTAACTTGTCGCAAACGCCACCCCTTTTCTATAAAACCATACCATCATACATTTTCATGGTTATCGGAACACGGCAATGGATCAACTAAAAGCAATAAAAACCATATTCATGGAACATCCTTTGTTTGCTTCAAATATCTTTCCATCGGATGCGTATTCACAATGGACCGATATTGGTTTACAGCTTTCAGCGATAAAATGCCATTTCCGCATAGTGGTGTTGATATTGAAAATTCGTCTAAGTATAAAATGGTTTCTTGCGTTTTATTGGTCAGTTATATTAGTTAAATAGAACAAAGTTGTCGATTAAGATGACAAAATTAACTTTATTGGTTTTCGTGTTCGCTGTTTTGGCTACAGGTGATTTTTTATTTACGTTACGATTTGAAATAATATTTGTAATTTTTTGTATTTAATTAATCTATTGGCTACTCACGTGTGATATGGTTAGTCCAATCCAGAATAAGTTTCAACCGCATATTACGATCTTTTTCAAGGGGAGCCCATGCGGCATAACATGCCCATGCCAAAAGGGAAACCATTGGCACTAAAATTAAGTCGAACAATATCACACATAAATAACATGTCAACTAATCAAAACGTACTTTCTCTGAAATGAGCATTTAAATGCATTTAAAAACTATTTGGTATTTACTTTTATGAACAAGATTTATTTATGTAGTGAAAACTGCACCATACCATTTATTACAAGAATCTTTAAAATGTATGAGGTATTTCGGTAAATACAATTATGTACGGACTAAACTTCACTAAATAATTGTGTTGGTAGGTATAATGTACAGTGTAGAACTTAGGCGAATAACAGCTGGTAAGATATAGACTGTTATGTTGGTTTCAGGTTACTTACAAGAGGTCAGTAACAACATCCCAGAGCTATCCTCAAACAGCCAGAACACAGGCACCACAAAAGAATTGTGGCTTCAACAATTTCAAGGTCTGCGCCGAAATGGAAAGCCGTGTCCTAGAAGAAGCAATGGCAATCTTGGTGGAACATGGATTCCCTCATATTCGTCACGTATTTCTCACCCGTTGCATGAGCAACCAATTTTGCAACCCCAAGCTCTAAGAAACGAAGAATTTAGAGAAGTTCAAGTAAATCCTACCGAGAATTACCAGCCAAATTCGGACACTAGACGAAGTCTGACTTCATCATCCTCATTGACTCCTCTTAAAAACGATGACGACTGTGATGACCAGCTGGAAGCAGTCAACATGGATTCATCACCTGATCCCAATGCTCAAAAAACAGCTCTAAAAATCATAGAAGACTGCTTAAATAAAAAACAAGGAAGTGAAAAACCATTGGGATCTTCAAGGAGATCCATGCCAGATGATGATTCAGTTAACGATGATGAAAACAATGATTATCTTCGAGAACCTCGTACATATGATATATTAGATCAGACCGAAGATTCAGATTCTAGACGAAAAGGGAATATGAAAACGGTTCAAGCGAATTTTGAAGCTAGCTATCCAATGCAGCAAATATCTCAGAATTCTGACATTACAGAACGTACTGGGCTCGTAGGAAGTGGAAACGGTCTTAATGATTTGAGGATATGCTACGCTTGTAGCACTTCAACTAATCCAACGTGCTGGGAACCTGACAAGAGAACCACCATCAAATACTGTAGAAAAGAACATTCATGTGTCACAAAAACTTTTGGAGTTAAAAGTACGTATACAATTATTATTATCCATCACATTCGTAAAAAAGAGTGAAATATTGATAATAATCGTTTCTGGCGGAGTACCTAATCCTACTCATTTTATAAATGTCACCATCATCAAATGTTTAGATGTTTGTTGGTCAGTCACGTCGGAATAGCTGAATGAATCAGGTTCAATTTATAACAACACATCAAAATTATAGTCTGGAATAGCACATAGGCTACATTATACCCCGGAAAAAATAGCGAGAACGAGAACTACGCGGGGAAAGCCGCGGGGCGCGGCTAGTCCACTATTTACATAATAAAAGGTCGCGACAAATCGAGAACCTCCTCCTTCCTGTAGTTAGTTAGAAGTTATAAGTACAGACAGATTTTAATGTAACGACATTAGATCAAGAACTAATCTAACCTACCGTAGGTTTATATTGTCTTTTCAGTTATGTAAAAAAAATACTGTATTTACAATTTTAGCATGACATCCCAACTTAAGTTCTCAACTTATTTCAGATCAGGTGACGTTGATTCGTGACTGTGCCAACTCATGCACGGACACTTCAGTACCGGGCATCGAACCAAAATACAAGTCTTGCAAGATCTGCCACAAGGATTACTGCAATTCTGCCATGAGTGCCACTCTCAACATTTATAGTCTAAGCATATTTCTGATCATGACCATAGTCAAATGTACTTTTTAAAATCTAAATTGGATCAAAATCAATTACTACTGTACATAGCACTCGAACATAATGTTGCATTCTAGATTCGTGATTTGTATTTAAGAATTATTAATCAACTAGTTTCGTTGTCGTTCACTAATTTTAAGCTAATTGGTAAATAAACAGCATTCCTACTTATGATTTGGCTATTTTTTTAGTGAGTAGTAACGAACAATTTGGGTCTATTTTTTTCCTCCTACGTACAGCATTGGAGTGGAGCGAGTTCTGGCTTCACTGTTTCTTGGCAGTGGTAGTCTGGTACCTTTCAGGGTCAATGTGAATAGGTACCTTCCATCTTTCCCAGTTTTGTAACTTACCATCTGGTGTTTTCGTGATCAAACGCAGATCTATGCTTGAAAGAAAATGTCTATGTTTAATTTGTCACAAAACCCCTATCGTAAATAAGGTTCTAGAGCAGAAACGCAAACAATTGATTAGGTATTTTATTATTTTATTAAAGTATGTAAAACATGTTGTAGCATAGAATATTTTTGACACTTACCACTATCTATCCTGTATGAGCGTAAAATTATAATAAAACGATATTATAAGTTATGAAACTTACGATCAGTAACAACAATAAATATTAATTGTTAACTAGTTTATTTTTGATTTAAATTAACTTACTTAAAAAAAATACTAAAACTTTAAATTACTTATTGAAAATATTAATCGAAATTACATTGAACGCGTAATTGTAATTTTATGCGTTATTAGTAGTTTAATTACACATAAATTCAACATTTTGTGAACCTCGGTTGACTCGGTGAAGAGCTCACCGGGATCATAATATATGTCATGACACTGGTCTTTTATACCTTAAGATTTTCACAGTGGACGCGGACTAGACAGTTAAATTACTAAAAATGTATTTTCTTGATGTCCTCAAATCAAGAGTGAAAACGTTGAAGAGGAATTAGAATGCAAGAAAAACATTATTCCATTATCTACTCTCTACACAAACTCTTTGAATCCGTAAAAAAAAATCATTGACTATCAAAAATTGTTAGGTGCCGGTAACCGAAAACTAATATTATCTACTTACGTTTGCGCAGCGCTTAAATCTCTCGGCGACCATTTATAAGTAATGCATTTATGAAGTGAAAGCTTTTTTTGGCTCGCCACAGATAGATTTTTCGCGGGCTGTGAATTGAATTCTAGCGTCACGCTCGGGATTAATATGAAATCTTCGGGTAAACTCGGAACCATGGCTATTGACCATCGATAAATGCGTCCGCAATACTAATTGAACAACTAGACATGCGTGAGCATGTCTCATTGGCTCATTCATGAGACGGCCGTGGTCATGGACACGCCCTCCGGTTTCGCCCGCGTAGTTTTCAAAATAAGCTATCAATTCAATTCAATTAAATTTATTTATTCGAACCATTATTTCAAAAGAATATTTGGTAACGTCACTTACAATAAAATTATATAGTACATAAATAATCTGTGAAAATAATAAAATAATACTAAAGAATAATGTCAAATGAAAAATAATCAGCTGCAAAGGGATCTTGTCATTTAGTTGCAGCTGTAAAAAGGCTTTGTCATGGTGAAAAAACAAATTAAGTATCCAAACAATTAATACATACAGTACTTAAACAAATTTACATTAATGTTTTGTATTATTCTACCTTACTCGATAGTTCTAATTTTGACATATTCCTTTTCCAAATATTGCTGTCTTTTACAAAATCATCTACAGTGTAATATGCTTTGCTCATTAGGTAGTTTTTTATTTCGGTTTTAAACCTAGTTTCATTGAGACCTTCCACTTGTGCAGGTATTAAATTATAGAAGCGAATACCATTACATTTGAAAGAGTTAATGGTTTTCTGTAATCTGCATTTAGGAAATACAATTTTATGTTTATGATGTGCTTTTGGATTCAAATCAGATTTTTTTTCAGTCGAGTACGGTTTTTTCTCACATACATTATACTTTCATAAATGTATAACGACGGGACTGTTAGTATATTTATAGTTTTAAACATCTCCCGTAATGATTTTCTAGCAGACAGATTGTACAGAGCACGGATTGCTCTCTTTTGTAATATAAAAATGGAATTTCTATCCGCGGCCTAATAAAATCCCGTAGGACATCATAAGTACTATGAAAGTATCCAAAATAAACAAGTCTAGCTGTTTCCACGTCAGATATTTTCTTAATTTGACGAACTGCATGGGCAGCTGAACTAAGTCTCTCAGCTAGTCTCTCTATGTGAGGACCCCGCTGTAGCTTTGAATCCACTGAAATGCCCAGAAAAAGAAATTCTGCTGTGGGCATTGCGGCGGGTAGTGTTGGATGAAAACTCGTTAACACAATCAAATTTATGAATCACAGGTAACAACGTTGGTTATTCAGCTAAGTACGTATCGTAGAACGCGCGATGATTCAGTACCGACCGCACGCGTCGAAAGCCAAGAGAGAACTGACTCAAACAGTCCATTTGACAGTGCGCGCGCCACTAATTCTATCGATCGCCACCAGGTGGCGCTTGCGTCCCGGACACTACTAGATTGCAACTCTATCGAGATTCGATTGCGACTCGATTACGATTCGATTACGATACGGCCATCCTGTTGGCACAAGTCCCAGTGTGCTGGTTAACCTGGAACCACATGATACATCCACTAGAACACCTGTTTCACTCGGTTATTCCTGACTCCACTTTACAGGTTACGTTACAAGTTAAGTTACCTACCAAATCTCGACATATTTACCGACTCACATTTTTCAACTGGGTAATTTCGTACGTATACCTACTGCCATAATAGATTGTGATTGCTCCCGCTAGCAAGTAATGTTAACGCACCATGCCTATGCGAAAAGTAATCAATTTTCTTCAATAGTGAAGCTTCTTAAAACACGACCAATCAGATCAAATAATAGAACTCTATAGCTTTGATGATAAAACTCGATGAAACAGCTTTATAAACTCAGCTTGGCATAAGGCGAGCTATTACCGCGATTATGAAAAACATAGCTGTGCAAAAAACAGTGAATTAGCAATAATGACAACTAGAAACGAACACACCTGATTGACGGCTGAGGCTTCTCGCTGAGCGTAGACTTCGACTCATCAACTTGATCGCTCAACTGCTCGATTGGTCATGTACCAACCAATCGCCCATAACTTGATCTCAGTGTAGGCTAGCAGGTGGGCAGGCACGTGGACAGGTGGTATGTACTTCCTGGCCAATAGCAAGCACGTGGCCGTGCTGGACGGCAGGTAGGCGGAGCACGAGGACAGACCAAACGGCAGGCAGGAACACCTACTTTGGCTTGGTCTTCGGTTGAGATGTAATCTTCCGATGACTGGGCTCTCTCACAGCAGCTTCACTGACACATTGAAGTATGTGGTGGTGAACCTCCGATCCGGCAATTTCTTCCTTATTAACATTCCTCCAAGAATTAGTCAACGAAGCGATCAATCGGTTCACAAATGCGGGTAGTTTTAAGTATCACTTGGGTTTTCGCGATTCATTTGAATAAGAGTACCCACTAACGCCTCGGTCGAAATGTAAAAAGCACCTTGCTTCTACGTAATTCCTTCGTAGTGCAATCTCAGTTAACCACGAGAATGCTTCACCACTCGGTTGATTTTCCGCGAAACAAATATGCATCACGCACCATGATCTTGCATTGGTGTTATGCTTTTCAGCATCGTATCTGGCCAGTTCTTTACAGGAAGTTGCTATCGATGATTACAGCGGCTCGATTAATACTCGCAGGTTTTTTCCAAAATATTACGCCAGGGATTTACTTCTTTGTTTTCATCCATCACGAATCTCACTTCTGATGTCGGCGACACAGTCTCGCCATCATCATTATTCTTCGCATCCTTCTGCTGTGGGCATTGCGGCGGGTAGTGTTGGATGAAAACTCGTTAACACAATCAAATTTATGAAGCACAGGTAACAACGTTGGTTATTCAGCTAAGTACGTATCGTAGAACGCACGATGATTCAGTGCCGACCGCACGCGACGAAAGCCACGAGAGAACTGACTCAAACAGTCCATTCGACAGCGCGCGCGCCACTAACTCCATCGAGCGCCACCAGGTGGCGCTTGCGTCCCGGACACTACTAGATTGCAACTCTATAGAGATTTGATTGCGGCTCGATTAGATTCGATTACGACATCGAGCAGAATGGCCGTGTCGTAATTGAATCGTAATCGAGTCGCAATCGAATCTCAATAGTGTTGTGTCTCAATAGGGGTGGTCGACTCTTCTAGGGCCAGGTGGGATAAAAGTACATACACGTGGGGGTCCCAAACGAGGAGTGGCAACAGATATTTGCGTCTCTTTCTAACGCTCCATTTTAGAGATAAGTAACCTGTGAAAAATAAAGATTTTATTTATTACGATATACGATTTTTAGTAACTAATAGTATCGATTTTGAGTCAATGATTAATTTAGTAGCTCTTTTTATGCCCTGGGCGGTGTATTCGCAACGCAACCCAAACGATTCGGGCACGGGATGACAATCCTTGTCTCTGTGATTCCAAACGGATAGGCCAAAGACAGAGAGGTTTGATGCCGTGTCGAGATCAATCAGATTGCGTTGTGAATCTCGGTCCTGATTTTAAACTAAACTTGTAAATCAGATTCAGTAAAGTAGCAACCTGTATCCTGTTTGAACACGTAGGTGTATTTTTAATAACAGTTTGCTACACAGGTAGTTTCTGGCTGATCTACAACTTATTACTTTGTCCGTTCCTAATTATTAGATCATTTGGATCCAACTGAAAAAATGTGTAATAACTTACATTATTCATTATTATCACGTGTATAAATCTCAAGATAAATCGAATAGTAGAATAACAATAAACAGAACTATCGATTATTTTATCAGTACTTAAATACTCATCTCTAAAATCGTCACAAAAAACAAAAAATGGCTTCTTGGTTTTGTGTTGTAAAAAGTTTGCATCTTTCTTTGTTTTTGTTCTAAACGAAGTATTCCTGATGTTTTCATTATGAAAGAGAAAGAAAATGTGGCAGATCGCCTCCTAGACTTGGAAATAGGAATTCTCTACGGTAAGCATGTGGTACCTTAGTACCTAGTTAATAAAAGTTCTATGTAGTGCCAAATTGCGATTTTTTTCATAATCACATAGTAAGAGCGCCCGGTGTAAACCATAACATATGGGTTCATTTTTAATTATGTTTTCAGTTGCGAGTTGAGGGGCGATGTATTGCTATCTTAAGAAGAATGGTTTTCAAACCCATTTCAAGAACAGCTGTACAAAAAGCATCTTGATGTTGTCAACTCATAAGATCTGCTGGACTAGATGAAAACTGTGGTAAGGTAAATATGTGAATCATAAGATAAAATAAATATATTAATCATATTCAAAGGATAACATGATATAATATATGTATACAGTCCTTATTATGCTTGGTAAAATAGTTTATAATTTGTTTCATTTTAGATGCTAAACAGCACTGAACCTGAAGCAAGGCCATCTACAAAGCAGACAGCCGCTGCTAGTAGAAAACGCATCATTTTGAATACTGGCAGTGGTTACTACAACTGAAAATGATGCAGGTCCATCCGCAAAACAAATGACAATGCGACCGCTGACATAAAGCAAGTGACTACTAGAATGCATCAAAAAAATATGAGGTTGGTATACTGAAGCAATTTAAAATAAAACACTAATCAGGAAAAATAACAATGTAATTGTGTTAGAATTTAGTGTAGGTTTCATTATCTCAACATTTAACTATTGTGCTTATTCAATAACACTATAAATATCTCATTACATGCTATCCATGGTTTTTTAATTATAATAGCTTAGAGTGATGGGATGAGCGGGGCTTGTGCCGGATAGTGATATAGTGAGCAATATGCTTGTCCATAACAGGAGCGATACATATCTCTGCCATGTAATATTTATCTGGATACATTGACCCTTAAAGCCTTGCATTGCAATAACAACAATTAAATGTATTACTTTCAACTAAGTGATGATGAAATCTATAATGCTGATGTTAATTAACTTTCAGATGCTGAGCCTTTTCAAACAAGAAAGAGGACCATCGAAGAAGGCAGAGTTTGAAGAAAATAATATAAAAGCGACTGCGACTCAGGCTGATAAGTCTCATTAAGGTGTAAACATCACATTTTAATGTCAGAGTTCAATTTTTTTTGCTCTTTTTTGCCCAGTAAGATGTGCAACTATTTTATGGGCTTATGGAACATTTTTGATTGTTCTTTACATTATCATATCATTTTTTTTTTGTTTATGAATGTGATACAAAAGATTTTTTATTTTATATAAGAAAGTCATGCCGTTAACATACCGATACCAGAAGTATCAATTAATGTAAGGGACAAAACACTGTTTTTCAGGAGAGCCAAAAAACGATTTCATTTTTATAAATCGGTCTATAACTTTTTACTGTCGGCTCCAATTTTAATTGTGTCTAGAGCAAAGTTTCTTAAAATTTCTTTTTCTTTCATGCTATAAACGAAAGATTTAGGTATACCCAGCGGTTTAAAATATAGCATGTCCCTTACATTAAAAAAATATGTTTAGTTGTGCCTTACATTGCTTATATTTTATTTGTAAATCATCAAGCATAGTGTAAGCAGCAAGAGCAATAGAAAATTATGCGTAATTCAATTGTAAAGGGCTTACACAGTGTTGCAGTTTGATGTAACCATAGAGTATCTACTAAAATTATGGTATGTTAACACCATGGAAATAGGTTTTTTGCATGATTGATATAAGTTTCAGCTTCGCTATCACAGATTTAAATAAAACCGACTACTTACTTATTTATGTCTGCTTAACTATTATAGATTCAAAACACTAATCAGTCTTTATTTTTTTTAAGTTTAAATAAAATTAATATTCTAAAAGTAACAGTGTTGTAATTAACATTCATACACACCTAGTTATCAATAAAATTTATCTCTTTAAATCAACAGTCCTACAAACTGTGTATCTTTCCTAATAACGTTTAATTAGCTTTATAATTTAAATCACCAAATTCATAAAAAAATGTTTTCTCAGACTTAATCAAGTCTTATTTATTAAGTAATTTAATGAATGTACTGGAAACGAAAGACAGATTAACAAATATGAATGGACCGAAAGATGAATGAATAAAATAATATAAATGATATTAATATTTATAAAAGTAATATTATTATTACAAGAATAAATAATCAGGTATAAGCAGACAGATTATGATGATAACTATTAGTAAATTAAACTATTTTAATGGTGATATTGAAATGGTTGCAATAACTTTTTATGTTTGGTATTTCATTTAGTTATCATCATCAGCTGTCATCACATCTTCATCGTCGTCGGTTTCATTGAGGGTTATGTATCTTTAACTGGCGGTTTATTCGCAAGGTTCAAATATTCACCATGAAATCTTTTTGGTAATAATAACAGTGTCACACAATTTTTTTTAGGTCATTGTATTTTGGAATAGAAATTGTAAGCCTCTCTATGGCAAATGAGACTTGTGCCATTACTAGTACGTACCAAAGATAATGTAATATGATTAGTACTTTCAGCTGCAGATTCATTTTTGTTGTCTATATTTTTAAAAATAATTCTTATAACTTTAATCATTAATTAAAGTAAGGGACATCATGTTATATAAATCAACTGATTTGAGATGTAAGGCAAGGGCGTAAATTATTTAACACTGTGACTTACTTTATTTTTTAGAGAAATAAAATGTAAACGTCTGATACATCATTTTTTTGTCATAAATCGTTTTACGCAGGCCAAAAATTATTACTGTAAGGGATTATTTTTTAACGATAGAATTTTTTCAATAATACCAATCGATAAAGCAGAAAATTCTGAATCCAATGACATATATAACTCATTTTCGCCAAAATGTCCCTTACGTTAATTGATACTTCTGGTATCGATACTTAAAAACTAGGGATTCTTTGAGGGAACTTTTTAAAATTATTTACATTTTGCTAATGGCCATATTGTCCAAATACCTTTATAAATTGTAAAAATAAATGAATTGAAATAAATTTACTAAAACTTAACGCATGTTTTTGTTCAGGTCCACATGGAGCTACGGGCCATAAATATAAACAAGACAAGTGTCGTTTATATTTGGGCTGTAGTTCCTTGTGGTACGTAAACTACCTACTATATTCCAACGAAATTTGAAATTTTTCCGCCTACGCAAACAATACATTTCGAAATTTCCCGCCTACGCAAATTTTTGATTTTAAAATTTCCCGCCTTGAGCCTGGAAAAAGTTTTAAGGGGCAAACGATAGATGGCGCTACTTTTTCATGAAGTATGGAGTTGGCATTCTTCTCCGTGAGTATATGTTCTGTGGTCAGTTCTCTCTTGGCTTTCGACGCGTGCGGTCGGCACTGAACCATCGCGCGTTCTACGATACGTACTTCGCTACAAACCCAACTTTGTTACTTGTGCTTCTTAAATCGGATTGTGTTAGCGAGTTTCATCCAACACTACCCGCCGCTACGCCCACAGCAGAAGGAGGATGCGATCAATGATGATGATGGCGAGACTCTGTGTCGCTGACATCAGAATTGGGATTCGTGATGGATGAAAACGAAGAAGGAAATCCCTGGCGTGATCATTTGGAAAAACATGCAAGTATTAATCGAGATGCTGCAATCGCCGAAATCATGCTCCTGTGAAGAACTGGCCAGATACAATGCTGAAAAGTGAAACACCAAGGCAATATCATGGTGCGTGGTGCAGATTTGTTTCGTGGAAAATCAACCATGTGGTGAAGCATCCTCTTGGTTAACTGAGATTGCACTACGAAGGAATTGTGATACCAATACTTACTACCCAAGTGGTACTTAAAACTACCCGCATTTGTGAGCCGATTGAATGCTTCGTTGACTAATTCTTGGAGGAACGTTAGTAAGGAAGAAATTGCCGGATCGGCGATTCACCACCACATACTTCGATGTGTCAGTGATGCTGCTGTGAGAGAGCCCAGTCATACGGAAGATTACATCTCGATCGAAGACCAAGCCAAAAGTAGGCGTTCCTGCATGCCGTTTGGTCTGTCCTCGTGCTCCGCCTACATGCCGTCCAGCATGGCCACGTGCTTGCTATTGGCCAGGAAGTGCCTGTCACCTGTCCACGTGCCTGCCCACCTGCCAGCCTATACTGAGATCAAGTTGTGGGCGATTGGTTGGTACATGCCTAATCAAGCAGCCGAGCGATCAAGTTGATGATTCGAAGTCTGCGCTCAGCGAGGAGCTTCAGCCGTCAATCAGGTGTGTTCGTTTCTAGATAATCGCGGTAATAGCCCGCTTTATGCCAAGCCGAGTTTATAAAGCTGTTTCATCGAGTTTTATCATCAAAGCTATCGAGTTTTATCATTTGCTTCAGAAATCTGATTGGTCGTGTTGAAGAAAATTAATTACTATTCACACATTGGCATGGTGCGTTAACATTACTTGCTAGCGGGAGCAATCACAATTTATTATGGCAATAGGTATACGTACGAAATTACCCAGTTGATAAATGTCGCTAAATGTTTCGAGATTTTGTAGGTAACTTATGGTGTGCGAGGGTAGTTTGGAAAAATAGTACACTGCATTCTTTTTGTTGATTATCAACTATCTCGCAACTTGGAGGGTATCTAAAAGAATTCGTAATGTGATCGGTAATGTCAAATAGGAACATTCAGTAAAGGCCAGATTTTATATTGTGTAATTATTTGTGATTAACGATCATCCTCTAAATATTTTGTTACTTAGTTTGCTGGACAATTATTTCGAAAGTCACGTCATGTTAGGCCGTGAAGTTTTAAATCGGGGCTAGTCGGATACATGACGACAACAAGGTAATGGGCACCGCATAGGATGTCCGCAGATGAGCGTAAGGCTACGTGATAATGCAAAATCGCTCTTGGAAGCCTAGACCTAGCTGCTCCCCATTTGAAAACCCAGCTGTATTTTTAAACAAAAACGATGGTTCAGACCGCATGTGCGTAGACTATTAGGGCGAGCTCAACAGTAACAGTGTCTACCCGCTCGTGAATCGGTTCCGGAATTTCAATCAAATAGAATTGGTGGAGCCTTCATGATGCCATTATCTTTCAAAATTAAACTCTGCGCCGGTGGTTTTCATTTGATATCTTTGACTATAAACTCAAAAGAGCACTGCTTTAAACAGCCGAGAGTCGACATGAGTTCCTGAATATACTTTTTGGTCTGAAAAATACGTTCTCAGTTTTTGATAGGTTAAGGAGAATGTCTGGGAGCCAAATACCTCTTGAAATAGATAAAGTAGAGTTGAGTGATAGTAAGGAATCTTAGGTCAGTTGGTCGGACCGTACCAGTAGCCATGTCGTAGCCGTAGTGTCGGTATCTGTTGGAGACAGTCCGTGGATGGGCGGTGCGGGAGTGGCTCTGGTTGAGGTCGGGTCTATTGTAGACCATAGTCATGATGACTGGGCATTCATGAGGAATGCAATAAAACAACATGGATTTGTTGGAAGAGCGTGCATTTTGCAGCTGTAGGCCATAAATCTGATTCCTGCTTTGAGATTTGAGAAGAAGTGAAGAAATGGTTAACTAGTTACAATTATGAGATTAAAGAGGTACTTGGTTACTCTTACATTTTTGATCTGATCATCAATAGAAATTGTTCTATGTTAACGTTGATAGACTCTAGTGACAAGTGACAATTGGTCGTGGCAAGACTACTACATAGGTTTCATTAAGTTATACGATGACTATTTTCTAAAGTTTCTCCTGTACATAGCTTTCATTCGGGAAAGTACAGAAAACATTGCCGTTGATGCGTATCAATGTCGAGAACAACGTAGTGAGTAAACTCGCGAGTGTGTCCGAAAGAAAAATGTGTGACATAGGATATGATAAGAGTCAATTTAATTAAACAAAAGCAAAACCTCAAAATTGGTGATTTTGTGTGGTAACAAAATTAATTAACAACAAACTAAATTAGATCAAAAGTAATAAAGTCCGTTTAAGGTGATTTAAGCTCAAGTATATAACGATCACCATCCGAAATCTTAATCGCCTTAAACGGACTTTATTACTTTTGATCTAATTTAGTTTGTTGTTAATTAATTTTGTTACCACACAAAATCACCAATTTTGAGGTTTCGCTTTTTGTTTCATTAAATTGACTCTTATCATATCCTATGTCACACATTCTTCTTTCGGACACACTCGCGAGTTTACTCACTACGTCGTTCTTGACATTCCCTGCAAACCGGAACATAGTAATTATTTACATTCTTAAAACTCACAAGTTTTCAGTCTCGCCACGGCGTCCGTGCGAGGTGGCTGTGTACTTTCACTTTTTCTATCGCTACTATGTAAATACGGTTATCGAAATCCTGTCGCCGGCGCGGTGGTGTTCCTAACCTAGCTGTTGGGGTGCCGGCGAGCTGCGCGGCCTAAAATATATACCATGGAAGTCACAGCTTCTCCCTCCAAATCTAGTTCTAGAACTAGTAGTGTATGTATGAGCGAGAGAGATATGGAATTGTCCGAAGAAGAACTAAGGAATCTACGCCGAAGTACTGTACAACATAGTTTTGAAGAAAGTTTGACGAGACCGGAAAAAAGAAAAGAAAGGGAGTCGAGTGACGTGGATGATCAGCTAAATAGTGAGGAAGAAGGATGGAAGGAGGTGAAACAGAAAGGAAAAAAAGTGAAAACGAGTTTCGAAAAATTGGAAATTTATATTTCAAGTTCGGAACAACCCTTGCCAAAAGCGTATGCATTGGCCAAATTTCTAAATGAAAATGGAATCACAGAAATTGACAGTCAAATATATTAATTCGTACAAAGTGCGCCTTGACATAAAGAGTCAAGTGTTAGTAAATAAATTACAAAACTGTAAAGCGGTTAACGACAAAGGTTGGCATACTCAGCTGGCGACAGAAAAAAACCTTTCTTATGGTGTGTGTGATACGAGATGTAGATCTAGATATGACTGACGAAGACATACTTAAAAATACATCATGTCCTGAACCTTTCCAGCTGATTTCTGTATTCCGCCTGAATCGCCGAAGCGCTTCCAGTACAGGATGGGTCCCATGTGAGTCGGTGCGGCTATGTTTCAAAGGAAATGCACTACCAGCGTACGTGTCAGCTCAAGGTTTGAGAATGCGAGTCGATCCCTATATATTTCCCGTATCTCAGTGTTCCTTTTGCTGGCAACTAGGTCACTCTTCTAAAAGATGCCCATCAAAAAAAATAGTGTGTTCTAAGTGCAGAGCCAACCACGATAATTGCACAACTACTACGTTCCAATGCGTTAACTGCGGCGGTGCACACATGTCAATGTACAAAGGTTGTCCAGCTTTTTTAAAAGAAAAAAAATGAAGAGATATAATGGCTGAGTTTAATTGCACTTACAGAAAAGCTCTCAGTATATATGCTGATCATATTAAAATAGAGAATACGAAATCAAAAATGTTTGAATTCAACGTGACATCAGGACCGACTATAATGAAGTCGTACCCTTCACTTGATCGACGCGAGCACTTATATTTTCTCAACAAGATAATGCTACCTATGCTAGCATTACACAATCTCAGGTCGGAGTTCATAGAGAAACGGAGACTCGGCAAACTCCAAGACCTAAAACGAAGAAGAAGGGCCGCCGTAGAGATGACCCAGTCAATCTTGAACAACCCTTCCACGTAGGGTCACGGATAACGCATCAAGATGATACTCCTTTACGCTCAAAATCGAATGAAGTCAAATTTAGTGAACTATTAAATCGTCTAAAGGAGATTCATAAAAATATGAAAGACTTAGATCTCCACGAAAAACTCAAAAATGGTCTCAAACGATGCGTCGAGTGGCTAGTTTTAGTAATTGTGGAGAATTTTGGTGACTGGCCGGTACTAAAAAGTATTTTTGAATTATTTATGAACTATGGCTAATAAACGAAAAACAGTGAAACTTACTATCCTTCAATGGAACGCTCAAAGTATACGACATAAAATACTAGATTTTGAGAATATTTTACATCGAGAGAAGGTCCATATCGCAGTAGTGTGTGAAACGTGGGTCATAGATAGCATTCAACTAAAGGTAAACAATTATAATATTTATCGCAAGGGTAGAGATGAAGCGTATGGTGGTGTAGCAATTTTTGTACACAAATCGGTTCAGTCACAACTATATGACGCCCAAGTATCTAATAGTGGTATTGAAATGATCGGCGTTAAAGTTTTTAACTGTAGGGATATTTAATACATAGTGGGTTTGTACTGTACGTCATCTGTAGTTACAAATCAACATGACTGGGCCTCAGTATTCTCTGTGGTTAAACAAAATGGATTAATTCTAGGTGACTTCAACGCACACCATATTACATGGTCAAACAAAACTGATAGACGAGGTTCGCTTATATATGACACAATAACTGAAAAGGTATTTTTATCTTTAAATAATGGTAAAAACACTCGAATAAAATTAGTGAATAATCGACTTCAGCAAACGGCGCCAGATATATCATTTGCTTCCTCCAACTTGGCACTAATATTTGACTGGGATACGTTAAACGAGACGCTAGGGAGTGACCATCTTATGATTAAAATTACTAGTTCTTTTAAAACTGATGTTACGTACCCGAAGCGTCGTAATTATAAAAAATCCGATTGGAATAGCTATAAAAAATTACTTGAGTCTCTTTTTAACAATTTTTTACGCTCTCATGACCTACAAACCGACTACGACATTTTTTTAGAGTATACTAATATAGCGGCAGAACAACACATACCATTTATACGATACTGTACAGAACCTGACTCTAAATTCACTCCGAAACCCTATTGGAACGCAAAGTTATCAAAATCTGTTGCTTTAAGAAGATTAGCATTCACTAAATTCAGACGCAACCCCACTCCAGAGAATTTAATTTTTTTTTTAATGAAAAAAGATGTAATGCACAGAAACTATTGCGTAATGCTAAATCTAAAGCCTGGCAAAACTTTTGCTCTTCTATCGGAAGTAACATAACTCAAAGCGAAATGTGGCATAAAATGAGATGGCTCAAAGGACGCAACTTCACCAAGCAATATGTGGATGGCGACAAAGCTCATTCTCTCCTTCACGGCTTAGCACCTGACTGTTTCCCCAGAAGACCCAATTTTAATCTCAAAAAATCCTTTAATTGAAACTATAATTACTAAACAAGAACTAGAACAATGTATTCGCCATAAAGACACCTCTCCAGGCTGTGATGAAATATCTTACTCTATGATAAAACACTTATCAGATAATGGTAACCATATTGTTGTCCCTTTATAAAGACTTCTTCAATTCTGGCTTTGTACCCAAACAGTCGCGCGATATTGTAGTGGCACCCGTTCCTAAACCTGGCCGTGACTCTCATAACATATCTCTCTTAGACCTATTTCTATGATGTCTTGCTTATGCAAAGTCTTCCACAGTATTTTAAACAATCGATTAGAGTGGTTTTTGGAAAAAAATAAGGTTCTCTCGCCTTTTACTACAGGGTTTAGAAAGTGTCGTTCCTCCGTCGATAATCTGGTAAGTTTAACCACACATATTCAAATTGGTTTCTCAGAAAATAGCAAAACTATAGGGTGTTTTTTAGACGTAAACAACGCATATAACAACGTGGATATACAGTTTCTATTTATGTGGCTGGACCGATCACTAAGATGGACCAAACATATTAGTGAACTAGTTGAAAAATGTTCGAAAGCAACTAATATTTTGAAAATCCTAGCTGGTCCCGGATCCGAATCATTTAAAGCGTCTCTATATTGCTATTGTACGTTCTAAAATCGACTACGGCAGCTTTCTCTACGATAACGGCCTCAGAAATAGTATCGCTAGATTAGATAGGCTGCAAAATCAGTGCTTACGTACAATCGGTGGATTTGTGAGGAACACTGCCATACATGTTATGGAGAGCGAACTTCACATACAACCTTTATTTATACGTAGGCATTACTTGGCAGGCAAATATTGGTTAAAGGCAAGATCTTTTAGAGACAACGAAATTAACCGTATGCTGGAACATTTAAGAGAACTATGTAGTAATCATTACTGGCAGCATAAGAAAAAACCCATGCTCGTAGCGATCGGGGAGTCTCTTCCAAACAACCCTTTAGATTCATCCAAGCAATTGGAACGATTTACGCTTGACACGTGGATTAGCAATATGGACCTTCACAATCTAGTTAAGAGTAACATTCACGAAGTACATAAAGCGAAAAGTCAGTATCTCGATAGCAATTTAAAACAAATCTGTGACATGTATTTATAGGATTATTACTCTGAGTACTCTGATGGTTCTCAAGATGGGAAGGAGTCGGGCATGGCTTTCTTTGATCCACAAATAAAGGCATCTATGAAATTTAAAACAAATGCCAACATTTCCATAATGAATGTCGAATTACTAGCGATTTCGGAAGCTGTTTCCTATATTGAATCTCTACAACCAGGAAACTATCTACTGTTGACGGACTCCAAGAGCGCCCTGCAACATCTCGCTCGGTGCGCCTCGAATTTTCGAGGTACACCGATAGCGTATAGAATCTTGGATTCCATCAGTAAAATGCGTGATAAAAGAATTGTTTTGCAATGGATACCATCTCATGTAGGTATTAGTGGAAACGAACATGTGGATCGACTTGCTAGGGAGGCCTTAACAAATGGACTTACTATAGAGTGCCTTCCTTTCTACAGCGACCTTATTCCTTTAGTCCGTTCTCAGTGTATAAAAATTGGTTGCCTGTAAAGTCGGTATACGGGCGAAAGTTTTACGTGACAACGACTTTGAGTGGTAAAATAATTTTACGGAAGGGACGCGTGCCTTTCACTTTTTTATGTCTGTCTCTCTCGCTCTTAGGTGGGCTAACCATGCCCGAGTGGAAGGGACGCGTGCCTCTCACTCGCTCTCGTTGTGAGCGCATAACGTGAGCGGAGCGTAACGCAGTTTCTTGAAGTGTCACCCGGCAAACCAATTTATAAGACGTTGTCACTTCAAAAATGTGGAAAGAATACTTTGATGTGAGATCTCGGACTAAAGGGATTTGGTATAAAACCATACAGCCGAACCTTTCTCGCTTTCCATGGTTTCTCGGCGCTGACATGCACCGTACGGACTTTGTCACTGCCTTCAGACTTCGCTCCGGTCACATTCCTTTGAACCAGTTTGCATATCTCATGGGAAAAGTCGAATATCCTAGCTGTTCTGAATGCCTAATAGTTGAAGATGTGACCCATATTCTAGCAGAATGTGTTCGGAACGGAGCAGAGAGAGACTTATTTTTGTTAGAATTTTCATGTAACCCATTTGATATAGGATTATATAACAGTATTTTGTCAACACCTCTGTCGCGGGTAGCACAAAGGCTGTACAAATTTGTTAAATTAGGTATAAGTCGTAGATAAAGCTAGTATTAATAATGAGCCACTCATCGAGGGTGACATTGTCGAACTTGATAAAACCCTCAATAAATAAATAGAGATTAAAAAAAAACTCACATGTTTATTTATGTTGTCGCTACTAACTAGTTTATGATTACCTCCCTTTATCGCATCGTCTCATACTAAAACACACCAACATTTATTTTGCTTCCGATTAAATATAAAAAAAAAATATATAAAGACTAAAAAAAACCAGTACCTTTTTATTTGTATTTGTATCGGCTCGTCTAGACATATTTACGAAATCGTTACATGTGATGAGTCCTGGATTTACAAATACGACCATAAAACGAAGAGCCAGCAAAAACGGTTCATTAATAGATTATTTTTTTTAGTTTCGCAAATCTTTCCGAGTGTTCACGTAAGACTGAAAGAACCAAAACTGTCTTATACATAATCGTGTAAAATTACGACACAATGACCTAAGTCCATTGTTTTTGTTAAACAAAAACCTACGACCAAGGTAATCAATAACCATTGGTTTTCGTAATTAATGAATAGCCATTTTGAAAACAAAGATATTATTTGCTAATCAAAATTTAAAAACATGGAAATATACTAGTTTAACCCTTCAGCTGTTCCCTTCGATATTTTTATTTAGTTCGTCATCAATAACTAATACCACTAATATTTTAAATACGATGTTTGTTGCGCAATCGCGTCGGAACGTCTGAACGGATCTAGTTGAAATTTGGAATACAGCTAGATAATAGTTTGGAAAAGCACATAGAGTACTTAGCTTGTTGTCACGAGAAAATAAAGGGAACGAAAATAAATGCGCAGGTAAAACCACAGGGCGCTGCTAGTGTCAAATATAATGCTAGTGTTGTATTTTTTGAAGAACTTAGAACATCATTTCCTTATATTAAATCCCATCAAAACATAAAAGAAGAGTCAAGTTGTTTACTTAAAAAACAAAAGATCTAAATGGGTGCCAAGTTCAATAAATCAATCCTGAAATTTATTAATACAACTTAAAATATTTTGTAAGAATTTAAAATGTTTTAGTTAACTATTTCATATATTTTACGGTAATATACTGAAAACTAGTCATATACGAATTATATTATAAGCCTTCGTAAATTTTAACGCTATTTAAGCACTTCGGCAACAGGAGCAAGAGCAGCAGCTTTTATAAGCAGGATCGGGCTGAGTGGCATGTTATAGGAGAGGCCTATGTCCAGCAGTGGACGAACACGGGCTGATGATGATGATGATGATGATGATGATGAAGCACTTAATTTATTCTTTCGTTAATTGGGCTTTCAGGTAGAAGCTATCCATCAAACACTGGGGTCTTCAATTACTGTTTTAGTAGGTACATAACAACATAAAAATTGAGGACTGACAAATCTGTTGTAACAAGAAATGTTAGTAAACAAACAAACATACCTACTCACACTGAATATGTATGGTAACAACGAGAGGTTGGTGTCCATATTTATTAATTTTCTATGAGACAATTATTCTCACACAGAACCTCACTGCTAGTACTTATCTTCACACATAAGTTGGTTGGAAAAATGAAACTGACTCAAGATGAACAATTTATGCTTGTCATGGCTATCGTACTTATTAAAATGTTATTATGTGTTTTTTTCGTGGCAAGAAAACGACAGTAAATAAGTGAAGTTTGAAACAACGAAAGGTAAAGTAACCGTATTTTTATCACATTTTAATTTTCACAAATTAATTAAACTAAATATACAACTATGTACGTATGTATTGCTTATATTTAAGCTATCTGGCTCCCATAGTACTTACTAGCTTTGCTTAGTTTGGAGTCAGATGGTGTTGTGTGTAAAATGTCCACTTGGATATACAAATGTACAATTTACTTTAAATCCGCTAATGGTACTGTTCCAATTTTCCCAACACTAGTTTAGGTTTACCAGACATCAATGGAGTAGATAGTATTAATTTTGAGCTGGAATATACCTAGATTCATTTATAGGTTATTTTTATCTCAGTTACTAGTTAGTTCGGAAGTCGTGTGTTACATCGTAGGACGTAGCTAGTACGAGCAAAATGTTATAAAACATTTGAGCCGCAAACGTAAAAAATATTTCGGCAATTGTAACTTCAACAGAGCTCAAAGTACCAAAAATTGTTCCTAAGTAATAAAACCACATGCCTGAATATTTAGTATTTTTTCTTACTTTTTCCATTCTGGCTTGATGGTTGGAGTAAAACCGTATTTACAGTATAAATAAACTACCAGTAGGACGACGAATTTGACCTTAAATGCCGACAAAGCTCTGGGTTTTACAAATAAAAATGGTTATGAATTAAAATTTGTTTTGATGAACATTGTTAAGTATCAGCAGCTTTATTAGAATTATACATATTTTATATTTCTGCAAACAATTCCTAATTATTAGCAATGATTATGAACAAAATAAAATCAAAATATGCGTCAAAGCCTCGAACACAAATCATATAGGTACCCTGGGTTAGTGTCTTTGGCACCGAATCACGCTCCCAAACTGCTAACATTCACTGAAGGTGATGTTAAGAAGAGTGTAATGTCGATTTCTTCCAATGCTGTTGGCGATGATAATATCAGTCGCAACATGCTACTGCCCATTCTTGACGCCATCCTTCCTGTCTTATGTTCCATCTATAATAACTCAATCGCTTGTGGTGTTTTTCCAGCTATCTGGAAAGATGCACAGCTCATTCCTTTGCCAAAGAAACCAAATCCTACCTCCTTCTCCGAATATCGTCCTATATCCATTCTTCCTTTTCTGTCCAAAGTCCTTGAGCGTCTTGTCCACTCTCAAGTTAACCAATTCCTCAACAAACAAGACCTTCTTAATCCCTTCCAATCCGGATTCCGTCCCGGGCATAGCACTGTATCTGCTCTTGTTAAGATCACCGACGACATTCGCAAAGGTATGGACGACGGCAGGCTTACTATTCTAGCTCTGTTAGATTTCAGTAATGCCTTTAATGTCGTCGATTTCGATATCTTCATCGGTGAAGATATCGAAATCGGTGATCAATTGGTTTCACAGTTACTTGTATGGACGCCGGCAACGTATTCGCCTCGACGAGATTTTTTCGTCTTAGTGTAATACAAATGCTGGAGTCCCTCAAGGCGGCGTGCTATCACCACTTCTATTTGCCATCTTTATCAATTCTATTTCTCACTATTTAACTTCTTCCTACCACCTTTATGCAGACGATCTCCAAATTTACTCACAAGCTCGACTCTCTGACTTAAGTGTGGCTATTGACATCGTGAATGCCGATCTTAAACAAATTGTACACTGGAGTAACTCTTTCGGCTTAGATGTAAATCCCAACAAAACCCAGGCTATTATACTCGGCAGTGCTTATATGATAGCTAGAGTCGATTGGTCCGCAATCCCTGAAATTGTTTTTAATCGGGTCGTTATACCGTATAGCGAATCAGTTAAGAATCTTGGCGTTGTTTTTGATCGCACGTTGAGCTGGGAATCACACCTGAAATCTATAAGCTGTAAGTTGTTTGCATCGGGCGGGTCATTGAGACGGTTGCGTAATTTTTTACCCACTGCTACCAAAATTGCGCTTGCACAATCACTTCTTCTCCCCATCCTCGACTATGCAGACGGAATGCTCATATTTTGTCCCTTCTCTATAGCGTATTATTTAACCCCTCTTTCCCGCAGTATTTGAAAAAACTTTTTACCTATTGGAGCAATGCACATGGTTTACCTCTTAGGTCAAAATATAACTTGTTCCTTCAAACACCGCCGGCGCGCAGCGAAACTTTTTATGGGAAGTCATTTGCTTTCCAAGCTGTCCAGTTGTGGAACGCCTTGCCCGTCAACGTTAGGCAAGCTCATTCTCTTGTTGTTTTTAAGAACCAGGTCAAAGAATTCTATCTGTCACAGTCATCATGTAGTTGAAGTCATTATTATCCTTAAAGTCGTAATAAAATTGTAATCTATTTATCTTCACATATTTGCATTCGTTGAACATATTATTGTTAGTTTATTTGGTATATTATAATAAAATTATTTGTGTATTAGGACGTAAAATTGGTATATTATGTATGTATTATGTATATTGTTGTTTTTAAAATTAATTGTTGGTTATTAATATCAGATTATCATTCGGAAGTATCTATATACTCCTAATTGTACTCCCCGTCTTCCATTATTAAGTTTTTTTTTACCATCCTACGGTTGCCTGGACGAAATCGCTCTTAGCGATAAGGTCGCCAATTGCTACTTTATTCTATGGTTTGTTTTTTCATTATCATTTTTCGTTGTAATTTAAGTGCAATAAAGAGTTTATCTATCTATCTATCTATCATTTTCGTGTTCACGACTTGGGAGTTGAGACCGAGCTTTTCGCGTCTCGCCCCGCACGATTTTGTCTTCGTGGAACGACTGTGTGATCTATTAGACTGTGACCGTATTCACGCTGCTAACAGTTCCCATTATTATTTCACTTGGCAACGTCGGAATACCTCACATACAAACAGTAAAGAGCTTAGAGTATGCAATTTCACGGTTTCGGAGAGAGCAATCTACACTTTATTAATATTCACTTCCATTACCGACATTTTCATAAGTCCTATTTGGTATATTGCACGTCCAAGAGCTGTAAAGGGATTGACAATGACGATTTTTGGGTCCCGTGGCAATCAAATACGTAAAATTTATACTCGCTCTGAGCGTCATTCGCCTAAATATTGTATTGCTTTGTCATCGCTTTTTTTTAGTGTTAGGAGTTGTTCTGCAATGCAACTAGGGAATTGTCAGCAGGGGAAGTTATAATATTGACATCACTTGAATACGACAATACGCTTCGCTACTTACACGAGACTTCTCTAACTACTTACACTACGCACATCTGAATTATCCACAGGCCGATGAAGGTCTAAGGTAATCAGATGATTCAACTCACTACACTTCGAAAGCGTGCCCAACATACTGGCGGCTGTACCGCTGTACGCTGAATAGCGATACTTAAAATTAAAAACATAAACATAAGTAACCCGTTTTGTGTTCGCACTACTGGCACTCGAGGCGTTTTCTCACAAGGAGAGAGTCAAGGCCAAAATCCATCACGCTGGCTAAGTGCATCCTGGCGGCTGACGCCATTCAAATTTTTCTCTTTCGAATTTTCTTTGAAAATACTAGTACTAACTAACACTTATTTCACACACAGGTTTTAACAAATCGTACATATAAAAAGATTTTTTAAGCGGCGAGTTTTTTTAAACAATTCATGCACAACACCATCTGACCCCAAACTAAGCAAAGCTTTGTACTATGGCGGCCAGATAGCTGATATAATACTTATACGGTTATAGTTTGAAATATATACATGGAAACACCCAGACACAGCACAAATGTTTGAATTCATCACACAAATATCACTGGGCCCAGCAAGTGCAAATTTTGTGTGATGAAAATGTCGAAGCCGAGGGTCGTGGATTCGATTCCCAAATCCAACCCACGACCCTCGGCTTCGCAGGCAGAGTTACTAACCCACTAAGCCACGAGGCCAGCCGCGTAGATTATATTTACGTATAAGTACCTACGTTCTCTGGGGGAGGAGGTAGGGTTATAGGTCGACACCACAAGTGGTGTCCCTTCCGACTAAAAGCTCCTTAAGCATCTGTCTATCAAAGAATCGACTACCAAAATGGACTCTAGTAAAGATCCTGGAATAAAGTTTCAACATTTTAACAATGGACCGAGAAAATAACATTTTCAATATTAATACACAACACTTACAGTGCCAGGCGGTTTTACCCGCCCAGTTCCTGTTATTTTCTCGCATTAAAAAGTAACCTATGTGTTTTTTCAGGCTATAATTTGTGTGCCAAATTTCAGCCCGATCCGTTCAGATGTTCCGACGTGATTAATCAATAAACTTCAAAACTTGTAAAATCAGTAAGAAGGTATCAATTTTTTTCGACGACAGATTTAGAGCAATACCGGCAAAAATCAAGTTGTTTCACGATCGTCACATCCATGCCAAAAAATGCGCACATTGTTTGCAGAGAAATATTTTGGGCCAAGATTACTTAAGTTAATTTTGCTAACTACTTAATTTATAAAAAAGGCCAAGTGCGAGTTGGGCTCGCCCGTGAAGGCGTCCGTAGCTGTAAGTAACATATTATAAAAGTTCTTGTAGTTCGTTGTTACTCAGTGTTTAACAACAGTGAATTTATGACGTATTAAAATATAAGTATTAAAATAAAACTACTTACTAGATCTCATTCAAACCAATTTTCGTTAAAAGTTTACATGGTAATGTACATACATCATACATTTTTTATGTTGTATTTTTTTTAATTTTAGAAGTTACAGGGGGGGGGGATGTTTCCCCACACATTTTACCACCTTAGAAGAGTCTCGCGCGCAAACTATTCAGTTTAGAAAAAAAAACTGAAAAACCTCGATATGATTTTTGAAGACCTATCCATAGATAGCCCACACGTATGGTATGGTTTTGATGGATTTTTTTTTGAGTTTCAGTTCTAAGTATGGGACACCCCCGAAATTGTTTTTTTTCTATTTTTTTGTATGAAAATATTAATGCGGTTCACAGAATACATCTGCTTACCAAGTTTCAATAGTATAGTTCTTATAGTTTCGGAGAAAAGTGGCTGTGATATACAGACGGACAAACATGACGAATCTATTAGGGTCCCGTATTTTACCATTTGGCTACAGAACCCTAAAATTTTAATGTAGTGGTAGGACTCTTTGCAGAATACCCCTGGGGACGTGTCACATCTATGCATGTTATTCTCACGCCGCGCCAAGCAGAAACGTGCAAACATTGCAATGTTCCAGTTTGAAGGGCAATGTTTTCAGAGAACTTATAAGGCATAGGGATAAATCATCTCATATCTCTGGGTGATGGGCGCAGTGCAGTGCACTAGGCAATGATTTTTGACTCTTCATGTTCCAATAAGAACGTGACACGATGCTGTTATAGGCAGGCGTGTTATTTACCATCAGGCACGTCCTACTCGTCCCTTCATTCTTTACTATAAAATAATAAAATAAAATCTGTCACCTTAAAATGGTCTTGCTACCTTTTTTTTGCTGCAAAATTTTACAAAAAATGCGTGGCGGTCATTCACGGTGTCATGCGGTACTTTCAGGCCCTTTTGCGTTGCGTCGTGGTGCTTAGCGTTGTGGTGCCATCCGTCGCGATACCAGTTTGCATCGCGGTGTCATACGTCGCAGTGCTTTGCGTCGCGGTGTTATGGAGCCACACGATACAGCCACTAGAACACCCGTTTCTCTCGGTTATTCCCGACTCCACTTACAATTTACGAACCAAGTAAAAAAAAGAAGTGTGTCACTCGGGGACTGCCGCGGTAAAGCTATTGCATGTTGCATGCATTTTTATCAACATAAACAATAGGGATGTTAACAATTTTTCGGAATTGCTTTTATTTTGAAGAGTGGCATTAGTTTACCATAAAAAAATGCCTCTGCATTTTTTTTATGTAAAAGTGTTAAGTATACAATCTAGTCAGTCTTCGACAGCTTGTTTTGAGATTAGTAACATATATGTATTAGTAATATAATATGTCAAATTGGGGTTTCCAGTCACGTGACAACAGATTATAAATGTAGCATTTAAAATCATCTATACTAATATTATAAAGCTGAAGAGTTTGTTTGTTTGAACGCTAGGATCTCGGGAAGTACTGGTCCGGATTGAAAGATTATTTTTCTATTGGATAGTCCATTTATCGAGGAAGGCTATAGGCTATAGAAAATAACGCTACTATTAATAGAAGCGGAACATGAATCAAGAATGTAACAAAATCGGGAAAAAATCCATTTTAAGAGTTTTCGTACGTTTCGTGCTTTGACATGACACATGACAGCATGTGTCTAAGATTACGTCATTGAATATTACAGATTACCTACATACCTCTTGAATTATAAAACCTTTGCTGATCAAATTTTTTTTTCTAATTCTGTGTTGGTACACCCAATTTCCGATAGGTGGCGTAGCAGGTAGCTGAAGAGGTGTTTTGTTTGAAAGCGATATTCACAGGAATGACTGAACCGATTTCAGTCATTCTTTCACCGTTGTATATGTACGGAATCCTGATGAGTACTATATAATGTACCACGGGCAACGCCGGGGCGGCCATCTAGTTTTTAATAAATTTACTATGTAATATTAAATCATAGAAATGTGATTTTCGATATCCTAATGACAAACTTTCATAAAATTAGCACTAAACATTAATTTGTGAATTAATGATTAGTATTAACATCCCTATTATAATTTGTTTTTATTTATGCAGGATTTTTGGCATAATGTTGAGTCTGAGTCACATTTGTTTTTATCATAATGCTGGAAAGGTAGATAATGCTATATTATAACACAACATAATTTAAAGGTTTACTAATTTAATCATTTTCTTATACATGGAGCACATAATTTTTAAGTTTTAATAATTTTACACATAGGTAATTTACCTAAAAACATTGAAAAAATATATTAACAAGACAAAGAGCTTAAGAAATATGATATTATGTTGTATCATTACAAAATATCTCTTACAGTAAATAATTTACAATATTCATTCAAACAAATATTTTAAATTATTTACTGTAATATGTATTTATAAGTATTAACAATCTTGCCTGTATTATTAATGATATTGAACTACAATCTATCGCTTCCCCTTTTGATATCCCTTTAATGCATGATTTTTACTAAGAATGTGAAAAAAATATATCTTGTAGAAATACTCATTCTAATGCAGGGAAAATTTTTTTTTTTTTTTTTTTATAAATTATTTTATACTTTTTTATTAAAAAACCTTAAGTTGCAGATATCCAACACTATGCATTTACTAAACAAGAACTACGTATGGAAATCTATGAAACAATGCTTGGATTTAGTAGGGCAAAGGGCTACTCCACACTTCTCACACTTTGTTTGTGTGTATCCTTTACACCCAGGCATTTTGCACCTGCTGCGAACACAGTTATCGGGCCAGTGACAAACATTATCTGTCCTTATGTCCTTGGGTGGAACATGCTGAACAGGACCTCGCCATTTTTAGCTTGAATTTCCACTTCAACTCTGTTACTGGTGCTGGGCCTTCCTCGTTTGGTGCAGAGTGCAGCCGCATCATTGACATTGGCTAACACCTCAGGTAATTCCAGTTTATAGTGACACAAATTCAGAATTGATGATGGAGCTTCATTTCTTTTCAAATCTTTATAAACAAGCCATGAGTTTATTACTGCCAGATAGTTCACGTAGGTACCACTTGCGACTTCTCATTGCTATTTTATATCTACCTATGAAGCTGTCCATGAGGTCCACTCCGCCCATATGGGGATTGTATTCCTTTATTATACGGGGGGCAAGAAATCTTGATCCTGCTTTTATTTGCTTTGTCAAACCTTTCTACTTGGGAGACAGGTTCTGCTCCAACATATGAAGATAGGAAAGTGACAGCTTTATTTTCTTTCCGAGTTACAGCTGTCAAATCAACACCGTCAAAGCTAGTCATTTGCTCTTCATAAGTTCCACGGGGGACTGATTTTTTCAACAGTGTTTTTTTGTCAGGTAGTTTGCAGTTCACAAGTCTGTTGTACTGTACAGTGCCCAGGCTGTAGATTCCTTGTTTAGCAAGATGGGTTGCTAGTGGCACTGAGGTGTAAAAGTTGTCAAAATATATAATATGATTAATATGTCTTGGGACACCCCTGACTAACCGGATAACTACATTTCCTACTGGCCCAAAATCTGGCTCATCTTGGAATCGCTCATTCTCTTGGCCAGTGTAAATTTCAAATTTGTGAGCATAGCCTTTTACACTGCACATTACATATAATTTGAAACCCCACTTATGTGGTTTATTTGGTAAATATTGTTCATCGATAGTCTCTGCTCCATTGGAACTGATGCAAACTTTTCGTTCAGATGGCTAATCATGGGCCTTATCTTATGGAGCCTATCATGTTGAGGGTGGTCCCTTTGTAAATGATTTTCATTATTATTGAAATGCAGGAATCTGCGAATGGTTTCGAATCTGTTCACTGTAATTATCTTCTTGATTGGTTCAAAACCCACAGTATTAGACCAGTAAAGCCGAACATTGGGATATTTTATGACAGACATGTATAACAATATTGCAAATAACTATATTGCAATAAACTTTCTTAGTTCAGTTTCATTCAAATTCAATGGTTTTGTTACATTTTTTTGAACAGAGTAGAGATTAGATTCTTCCACGATCTTCTCAAGTATTTCTGATGTTACAAAATGTGAAAATATACTATAAACAGTACCCGTAGTAACTTGGTCTTTCAGTTCTGGTGGGTATGTAGTGCTGCCAAGAAAAGCAGTCTGGTCAGAGTTCAAAACAAGCTTTTTTGCCTTCCAAACAAGGCCTCATAGTTGCTCGTCGACTGGCTTGGCTTGTGGAGGTAAATGGAACCTGAGGCACTTCTGTATCAGTAGGGGTGTCATTTATCAATGGTGGCTTTTCTGCTATGAGCTGATCATCATTACTCTCATCGTTTTCCTCCTCTACCGGACTCTCAAGATCGTGAAGTAAATCTTTTCGATTTTGATAAAAATGTTCATGGTCTTCGGCATCAGACTCCTCAAGCAACGCGACGCACGGCACCGCGACGCAAAGCGTCACTACGCATAGCACCGCGACGCATGGCAGCGCGAGGCATAGCACCACGACGCCTAGTAACGAGACGATGGCACCGCAATGCAAAGCGTCACTACGCATAGCACCGCGACGCATAGCAACGCGACACACGGCACCGCGACGCATGGCACCACCGCGACGCATAGCAACGCGACACACGGCACCGTGACGCATGGCACCGCGACGCATTGCATCGCGACGCATTGCATCGCGACGCATGGCACCGCGACGCAAAGCGTCACTTCGTATAGCACCACGACGCATAGCAACGCGCGAAGCATGGCACCGCGATGGCGACGCACGGTACCACGATGCACAGCAACGCGACGTATAGCAACGCGACGCACGGCACCGCGACGCATGGCACCGCGACGTAAAGCGTGACTACGCATAGCACCGCGACGCATATCAACGCGACGCACGGCACCGCGACGCATGGCACCGCAACGCAAAGCATCACTGCGCGTAGCACCGCGACGCATGGCACCGCGACGCATAGCAACGCGACGAACGGCAACGCGACGCACGGCACCGCGACGCAAAGCGTCACTACGCATAGCACCGCGACGCATAGCACAGTGATGCATAGCACGGCGAAGCAAAGCACCGCGACACATGGCACCGCGACACATGGCACCGCGACACAAAGCACCGCGACGCAATGCACCACGACGCATAGCAGTGTGGCACCGCGACGCATAGCAACGCGACGCACGGTACCGCGACGAAAAGCGTCACAACTCATAGCACCGCGACGCATGACACCGCGACGCATGGCACCGCGACGCAAAGCGTCACAACGCATAGCACCGCGACGCATGACACCGCGACGTTAAGCGTCACTACGCATAGCACCGCGACGCGTAGCAACGCGACGCACGGCACCGCGAAGCACCTAGATGCAAAGCATCACTACGCATAGCACCGCGACACATAGCAACGCACGGCAACGCGACGCAATGCACCACGACGCATAGCAGTGTGGCGCATAACACCGCGACGTAAAGCATCCAGGCGCATAGCACCGTGATGCATAGCACGGCGAAACAAATCACCGCGACACATGGCACCGCGACGCAAAGCACCACGATGCAAAGCACCGCGACGCATAGCAACGCGACGCAAAGCACCGCGACGCATGGCACCGCAACGCAAAGCATACCGACGCATGGCACCGCGAGGCATAGCACCACGACGCATAGCAACGCGACGCATGGCACCGCGACGCAAAGCATCAGTACGCATAGCACCGCGACGCACGGCACCGCGACGCATAGCACCGCGACGCAAAGCGTCACTACGCATAGCACCGCGACGCATAGCAACGCGACGCATAGCAACGCGACGCACGGCACCGCGACGCATGGCACCGCAACGCAAAGCATCACTGCGCGTAGCACCACGACGCATGGCACCGCGACGCATAGCAACGCGACGAACGGCAACGCGACGCACGGCACCGCGACGCAAAGCGTCACTACGCATAGCACCGCGACGCATAGCACAGTGATGCATAGCACGGCGAAGCAAAGCACCGCGACACATGGCACCGCGACACATGGCACCGCGACACAAAGCACCGCGACGCAATGCACCACGACGCATAGCAGTGTGGCACCGCGACGCATAGCAACGCGACGCACGGTACCGCGACGCAAAGCGTCACAACTCATAGCACCGCGACGCATGACACCGCGACGCATGGCACCGCGACGCAAAGCATCACAACGCATAGCACCGCGACGCATGACACCGCGACGTTAAGCGTCACTACGCATAGCACCGCGACGCGTAGCAACGCGACGCACGGCACCGCGAAGCACCTAGATGCAAAGCATCACTACGCATAGCACCGCGACACATAGCAACGCACGGCAACGCGACGCAATGCACCACGACGCATAGCAGTGTGGCGCATAACACCGCGACGTAAAGCATCCAGGCGCATAGCACCGTGATGCATAGCACGGCGAAACAAATCACCGCGACACATGGCACCGCGACGCAAAGCACCACGATGCAAAGCACCGCGACGCATAGCAACGCGACGCAAAGCACCGCGACGCATGGCACCGCAACGCAAAGCATACCGACGCATGGCACCGCGAGGCATAGCACCACGACGCATAGCAACGCGACGCATGGCACCGCGACGCAAAGCATCAGTACGCATAGCACCGCGACGCACGGCACCGCGACGCATAGCACCGCGACGCAAAGCGTCACTACGCATAGCACCACGACGCATAGCAACGCGACGCATAGCAACGCGACGCATGGCACCGCGACGCAAAGCGTCACTACGCATAGCACCGCGACGCAATGCACCACCACACATAGCAGTGTGGCACATAACACCGCGACGTAAAGCATCGAGGCGCATAGCACCGTGATGCATAGCACGGCGAAGCAAAGCACCGCGACACATGGCACCGCGACGCAAAGCACCGCGACGCAATGCACCACGACGCATAGCAGTGTGGCACATAACCATAACAGCGCGACGTAAAGCATCGAGGCGCATAGCACCGTGATGCATAGCACGGCGAAGCAAAGCACCGCGACGCATGGCACCGCGACGCAAAGCGTCACTACGCATAGCAACGCGACGCATAGCAACGCGACGCATAGCAACGCGACGCATAGCAACGCGACGCGACGCACGGCACCGCGACGCAGGGTACCGCGACGCAAAGCGTCACTACGCATAGCACCGTGATGCATAGTGATGCAAAGCACCGCGACGCATAGCAACCCGACGAAAAGCACCGCGAGGCATGACACCGCGACGCATGGCACCGCGACGCATGGCACCGCGACGCATGGCACCGCGACGCATGGCACCGCGACGCATGGCACCGCGACGCATGGCACCGCGACGCAAAGCGTCACTACGCATAGCAACGCGACGCATAGCAACGCGACGCACGGCACCGCGACGCAGGGTACCGCTACGCAAAGCGTCACTACGCATAGCACCGTGATGCATAGCACGGCGAAGCAAAGCACCGTGACACATGGCACCGCGACGCAAAGCTACGCGACGCAATGCACCACGACGCATAGCAGTGTGGCACATAACATCGCGACGTAAAGCAACGCGACGAAAAGCACCGCGACGCATGACACCGCAACGCAAAACACCACGACGCATGTCACCGCGAGACATAGCACCACGACGCATGTCACCGCGAAACATAGCACCACGACGCATGGCAACGCGACGCATGGCACCGCGACGCTAAGCGCCACTACGCATAGAACCGCAACGCATAGCAACGTGACGCATTGTACCGCGACGCATAGCACCGGGACACATGGCTTCGCAACGCAAAGCACCGCGACGCATGGCACCGCGAGGCATAGCACCACTACGCATAGCAACGCAACGCATGGCACCACGATGCATAACACCGCGACGCATAGCAACGCGACGCATAGTACCGCGATGCGAAGCACCGCAACGTATGGCACCGCGATGCAAACTACCACGACGGATGGCACCACAACGCTGAGCACCACGACGCATAGCAAAAAGAGCCTGAAAGCACGGAAAGTACCGCGACACAGCACCGCCACGCATAGCACCGTGACCCACAGCACCACGACAAATAGCACCCTGATGCATAGCACTGCGACGCAATGCACCACGACGCATAGCCTCGCGACGCTGAACACTGCGACGCAAAGCACTGCGATACATTGCACATCGACGCATGACACCGCGACGCACAGCATCGCGCCGCAAAGCATCGCGATGCATGGTACCACGACGGAAAGCACCACGACGCAAAGCACCGCGACACATAGCGCCGCGAAGCATAGCACCGTGACGCATAGCACCGCGACGCATAGCACCGTGACGCATAGCACTGCGACGCATAGCACCGTGACACATAGCGCCGTGACGCAAAGCCCCACGACACATAGCAACGCATCACGACGCTGAGCACCGGGCCGTAAATCGTTGCGACGCATAGCACTGCGACGCGTGCCTTCGCGATGCAGAGTACCGCGACGCAAAGCATCGGGGGAGGCGTCAGTACCCTCGCAATTGGCTCTAGCGATGCTCCAAAAAATCAGCGTTGCGTTACTTCCTCGTAAGGTACTCCTGGGTGAAGTATCTGGATGGAGAGTGAAAGAATGAACAAATGATTTACGGTTTTCAAAGCACAAAAACATGAGTAAATAGCTGTATAAATTTGAAATTGGAATTCCTAACCAAAGAGGAGATATTTGAGATCAAAGTGCCCAGTACGATAAAGAAAAATTTCTATTGTAAGGACGTAATAAAATGAATCTGTTCGAATTACAGATAAAATGTGTCAATCTTAACTTTGGCCTATGCTTATCAAATCACTCTTACATGGCATCGCTGGCTACCATCAAAAGACAAGACTCCAGCGCCTCCCACAGAATGCAAGCTCGCGGGTTTGCGTGAATTTACTCCCTAACAAATTATATATAGTTATGGCAAATTAAGCTACCCAAAGGAATTGGAGGTATTATGCAGGGGAACAATGAGTTTACATACCTATTGTTTGTCAGTGTCAATCAGCGTTGCTATGCGTCGCGTCGAAATTTGAACTACTACTATCTACTTTGCGTTGACTGTCGAGTATCGCATGAATACCCGAAAGTGCTGCCACTAGACTTCGGTCGTAGATAAGGGCACGGACTCTGCCCCTCGATTGATCTTTATGAGCTATGGAAGCTATGTTGGTAAACTATTGCATATTTAGTGGCCGAATGGAAATTTATGTGCAAACATCACAATCTATTTATGTTATATATGTCGGCGACACAGAGTCTCGCCATCAGTACGTATACGTACTTAGCTCAATAACCAACGTTGTTACCTGTGCTTCAAAATCGGGCACCGTTGCTATGCGTCGCGGTGCTATGCGTAGTGACGCTTTGCATCGCGGTGCCATGCGTCGCGGTGCCATGCGTCGCAGTGCCGTGCGTCGTGTTGCTATGCGTCGCAGTGCCGTGTGTCGCGTTGCTATGCGTCGCGTCGAAATTTGATCTACTACTACCTAATTTGCGTTGACTGTCGAGTATCGCATGAATACCTGAAAGTGCTGCCACTAGACTTCGGTCGTAGATAAGGGCACGGGCTCTGCCCCTCGATTGATCTATATGAGCTATGGAAGCTATGTTGGTAAACTATTGCATATTTAGTGGCCGAATGGAAATTTATGTGCAAACAAATCACAATCTATTTATGTTATATAATATGTCGGCGACACAGAGTTTCACCATCATCATTATTCTTCGCATCCTTTTGCTGTGGGCATAGCGGCGGGTAGTGTTGGATGAAAACTCGTTAACACAATCAAATTTATGAAGCACAGGTAACAACGTTGGTTATTCAGCTAAGTACGTATCGTAGAACGCGCGATGATTCAGTGCCGACCGCACGTATCGAAAGCCAAGAGAGAACTGACTCAAACAGTCCATTTGACATAGCGCGCGCGCCACAAACTCCATCGAGCGCCACCAGGTGGCGCTTGCGTCCTGGACACTACTAGATTGCAACTCTATCGAGATTCGATTGCGACTCTATTACGATTCGATTACGACACGGCCATCCTGCTGGCACACGTCCCAGTGTGCTGGTTAACCTGGAACCACATGATACATCCACTAGAACACCTGTTTCACTCGGTTATTCCTGACTCCACTTTACAGGTTACGTTACACGTTAAGGTACCTACCAAATCGACATATTTACCGACTCACATTTTTCAACTGGGCAATTTCGTACGTATACCTACTGCCATAATAGATTGTGATTGCTCCCGCTAGCAAGTAATGTTAACGCACCATGCCAATGTGTGAATAGTAATTAATTTTCTTCAATAGTGAAGCTTCTTAAAACACGACCAATCAAATGATAGAACTCTATAGCTTTGATGATAAAACTCGATGAAACAGCTTTATAAACTCAGCTTGGCATAAGGCGAGCATTACCGCGATTATGAAAAACATAGCTGTGCAAAAACAGTGAATTAGCAATAATGACAACTAGAAACGAACACACCTGATTGACGGCTGAGGCTTCTCGCTGAGCGTAGACTTCGACTCATCAACTTGATCGCTCGGCTGATTGATTGGTCATGTACCAACCAATCGCCCACAACTTGATCTCAGTGTAGGCTAGCAGGTGGGCAGGCACGTGGACAGGTGGTAGGTACTTCCTGGCCAATAGCTAGCACGTGGCCGTCCTGGACGGCAGGTAGGCGGAGCACGAGGACAGACCAAACGGCAGGCAGGAACACCTACTTTGGCTTGGTCTTCGGTTGAGATGTAATCTTCCGTATGACTGGGCTCTCTCACAGCAGCTTCACTGACACTTTGAATTATGTGGTGGTGAACCTCCGATCTGGCAATTTCTTCCTTATTAACATTCCTCCAAGAATTAGTCAACGAAGCGATCAATCGGCTCACAAATGCGGGTAGTTTAAAGTATCACTTGGGTTTTCGCGATTCATTTGAATAAGAGTACCCACTAACGCCTCGGTCGAAATGTAAAAAGCACCTTGCTTCCACGTAATTCCTTCGTAGTGCAATATCAGTTAATCACGATGATGCTTCACCACTCGGTTGATTTTCCGCGAAATAAATCTGCATCACGAACCATGATTTTGCATTGGTGTTATGCTTTTCAGCATCGTATCTGGCCAGTTCTTTACAGGAAGTTGCTTTCGATGATTACAGCGGCTCGATTAATACTCACAGGTTTTTTCCAATATATTACGCCAGCGATTTCCTTCTTTGTTTTCATCCATCACGAATCTCACTTCTGATGTCGGCGACACAGAGTCTCGCCATCGTCATTATTCTTCGCATCCTTCTGCTGTGGGCATTGCGGCGGGTAGTATTGGATGAAAACTCGTTAACACAATCAAATTTATGAAGCACAGGTAACAACGTTGGTTATTCAGCTAAGTACGTATCGTAGAACACGCGATGATTCAGTGCCGACCGCACTCGACGAAAGCCACGAGAGAACTGACTCAAAAAGTCCATTCGATAGCGCGCGCGCCACTAACTCCATCGAGCGCCACCAGGTGGCTCTTGCGTACCGGACACTACTAGATTGCAACTCTATCGAGATTCGATTGCGACTCGATTACGATTCGATTACGACATCGAGCAGAATGGCCGTGTCGTAATTGAATCGTAATCGAGTCGCAATCGAATCTCAATAGAGTTGTAATCTAGTAGTGTCCGGGACGCAAGTGCCACCTGGTGGCGGCCATCCTGCTCGATGTCGTAATCGAATCGTAATCGAGTCGCAATCGAATCTCGATAGAGTTGCAATCTAGTAGTGTCCGGGACGCAAGAGCCACCTGGTGGCGCTCGATGGAGTTAGTGGCGCGCGCGCTGTCGAATGGACTGTTTGAGTCAGTTCTCTCGTGGCTTTCGTCGAGTGCGGTCGGCACTGAATCATCGCGCGTTCTACGATACGTACTTAGCTGAATAACCAACGTTGTTACCTGTGCTTCATAAATTTGATTGTGTTAACGAGTTTTCATCCAATACTACCCGCCGCAATGCCCACAGCAGAAGGATGCGAAGAATAATGATGATGGCGAGACTCTGTGTCGCCGACATCAGAAGTGAGATTCGTGATGGATGAAAACAAAGAAGTAAATCCCTGGCGTCATATTTTGGAAAAAACCTGTGAGTATTAATCAAGCCGCTGTAATCATCGAAATCATGCTCCTGTGAAGAACTCGCCAGATACGATGCTGAAAATTGAAACACCAATACAATATCATGGTGCGTGATGCAGATTTGTTTCGTGGAAAATCAACCATGTGGTGAAGCATCATTGTGGTTAACCGAGATTGCACTACGAAGGAATAACGTGGAAGCAAGGTGCTTTTTATATTCCGACAGAGGCGTTAGTGGGTTTTTTTATTCAAATGAATTGCGAAAACCCAAGTGATACTTAAAACTACACGCATTTGTGAGCCGATTGATCGCTTCGTTAACTAATTCTTGGAGGAACGTTAGTAAGGAAGAAATTGCCGGATCGGCGATTCACCACCACATACTTCGATGTGTCAGTGATGCTGCTGTGAGAGAGCCCAGTCATCGGAAGATTACGTCTCGATCGAAGACCAAGCCAAAAGTAGGCGTTCCTGCATGCCGTTTGGTCTGTCCTCGTGCTCCGCCTACCTGCCGTCCAGCATGGCCACGTGCTTGCTATTGGCCAGGAAGTACCTGTCACCTGTCCACGTGCCTGCCCCCCTGCCAGCCTATACTGAGATCAAGTTGTGGGCGATTGGTTGGTACATGCCCAATCAAGCAGCCGAGCGATCAAGTTGATGATTCGAAGTCTGCGCTCAGCGAGGAGCTTCAGCCGTCAATCAGGTGTGTTCGTTTCTAGTTGTCAGTATTGGTAATTCACTGTTTTTGCACAGCTATGTTTGCCATAATCGCGGTAATAGCCCGCCTTATGCCAAGCCGAGTTTATAAAGCTGTTTCATCGAGTTTTATCATCAAAGCTATCGAGTTTTATCATTTGCTTCAGAAATCTGATTGGTCGTGTTGAAGAAAATTAATTACTATTCACACATTGGCATGGTGCGTTAACATTACTTGCTAGCGGGAGCAATCACAATTTATTATGGCAGTAGGTATACGTACGAAATTACCCAGTTGATAAATGTCGCTAAATATTTCGAGATTTTGTAGGTAACTTATGGTGTCCGAGGGTAGTTGGGAAAAATAGTACACTGCATTCTTTTTGTTGATTATCAACTATCTCGCAACTTGGAGGGTATCTAAAAGAGTTCGTAATGTGATTGCTGTGATTGGTAATGTCAAATAGGAACATTCAGTAAAGGCCAGATTTTATATTGTGTAGTGATTTGTGATTAACGATCATCCTCTAAAGATTTTGTTACTTAGTTTGCTGGACAATTATTTCGAAAGTGGCGTCATGTTAGGCCGTGAAGTTTTAAATCGGGGCTAGTCGGATACATTACAACGACGCAACTCACATTAACTAAAGTTCTTTGTGTAAATTTGATAACACAAGATAATAGTTTCTTTCAATCGCATGTAACTTCTATAGTGACAAATGTTAAACTAGTGACAACAAGCCTTAATGTTATTGAAATCGTTATTTCGACTTTTAAATAACGTGATATCATGGGCACCGCATAGGATGTCCGCAGATGAGCGTAAGGCTACGTGATAATGCAAAATCGCTCTTGGAAGCGAATATTATTAGACCTAGCTACCTCCTCCCCATTTGAAAACCCAGCTGTATTTTTAAAATTCAAAGCACACATACAAAGACTTCATCTAATAGTACCTACAAGTTCAGGATAAGTTATGGAAGATGACAGAGGGTCAAGTACTAGTCGAACTCTATAATGATTATGACGTTGGTTACAATGAGTAAACTTAAAAGTTGTGGTAGAAGCTCGAGTAGGGTACTCTATCGGCCGTATTGTGTTTGACCGTACCAGTAGTTATTACGTAGTCGTAGGTCGTTGAGTCAAAAGTCTAAAAGTTTTCGGTTGGTGACTTTGTATTGTTAGCGAACGAAGAGCGTTATCAAACGAAATTAGATCCGAAGTTTAAAAGACCGTTTAAAGTAGTTGAAGCATTGAATTGTGACCGTTGCCCATTGAAATCTTTACACTCAAAGCGTACTTACAAATACGCACAAGATAGTCTAATAAAGATGGCAGAAGGTCACATACCAGTCGAGGTTGATGTAAATGATGATAATTATGATGATGATGGCTTAAGTTGTGACGGAAACTGGAGTAAGGGGACTCTAACAGCCGTATTGTGTTCGACCGTACCAGAGGCTATTTCGTAGTCGTAGCCCGGTAGAAAGAAATAAATAAATATTGGTGGACAATTCACACACAACACCATCTGACCCCAAACTAAGCAAAGCTTGTGTGATGGCAGTCAGATAGCTGATATAGCGGAGATTCCCTATCGCACAGGAATGTGTCCAGTGGTGTGCGCTACTCACTCATCTATTTGAAGTCGGTGCCAGCCAAATCTAACAGGTAGTTGATAGATACTACTTACCTGTGCCTACTTACCTGTGTCTACTTACCATGTGCCTACATAGCATCAATCTACTAAATTTTTGACCTCACTGGCACCGACTTCAAATAGATGAGTGAGTAGCGCTTATAATAATGATTTAAGTTTCTTTGTCGCTTTTGAGTGTCTATTTGTGGTTTTGAAGTCGATTTAAATTTTTTTTACGGAAATAGTTTATTTTACCCTTTTTAGTGTACAAGTACAGAATTAAAAAAACCCTGACTACCTCGGATTTGTTATCTGTACAACATTCTACTAGTCAAGCCCTTTCATTTGATACCCATATTAAGGGAGTTGTGAAAAAAGAAATGTATTTTGGCATTTGTGGTAGCGGCCATCTTGGATTTGAAATTTGTTATAGTGCAAAGTATTCTACTAGTCAAGCCCTTTCGTTTGATACCCATATTGAGGTAGTAATGAAAAATATAATATAATTCGCCATTTTGTGGTGGCGGCCATTTTGGATTTGAAATTTGTTATAGTGTATAGTATTTTACTAGTTAAGCCCTTTCATTTGATACCCATATTGAGGTAGGTTGTGAAGAAATATTTTGTCCGCCATTTTGTGGAGGCGGCCATCTTGAATCGACATTAACCAGACATAGCTAAGAACATTCGCTAGGGTATTAACCTTGAAATATAAAAAACCGCATCGAAATCGGCTCATCCGTTTGAGCTCTACTACGGTGCCACAGCAGACAGACAGACACACAGACAGACATGACGTCACTTATAACACCCCTTATTTTGGTCGGGGGGTTAATAACAAGTTTTTATTATTAAAGCATTTACACAATTTTGTATTGACAGGGTCGAGCTTCATAACTTTTGTGAAATCTACAATTACGTCATCCAGAAAATTGTACGCAAATTTTCAGTTTTTGGTTTATATTTCAAAATCTACTTGACCGTTTTTAATAAGATTTATATGGGACCATTCGGGAAGCATACCGATCCGAACACAAAAAGAAATTTTAAAATCAGTGTAGAGGTTCTCGAGAAATCAGGTAACATACATAAAAAAAAAACATAGGGTCGAATTGATAACCTACTCCTTTTTTTGGAAGTCGGTTAAAAATCATTTTAACAGACAATCACCTATACTTTGTAATTTCAACACTGAGATATAGGCATATCAGCTAAAGCTGCTCGCCTATTATTCAATAAATAAATAATACTTATAGTTTTAAATACATACTTATTATACATAGAAATACCCAGACACAGTGCAAACATTTGAATTCATCACACAAATATTTGCACTGGGTGGGGATCGAACCCACGACCCTCGGCTTCGCGGGCAGAGCTACTACCAACTAAGCCACTAGGGCAGTCAAATCGGTGTCTCTTGAGGCAACTCAAGTAGTCCGTGGGTGCGCGGTGTGCGTTTAGCTCTGGCGGCTCTGGCTCTGGCTCTGGCGGGGTCTGGGAATACCGTACGTGTGATAACAGAGGACACACGGGTGTGTGATAACAGAGGACACACGGGCGTGTGATAGCAGAGGACACGTGTGATAACAGAGGACACGGGCGTGTGATAACAGAGGACATACGGGCGTGTGATAACAGAGGACACACGGGCGTGTGATAACAGAGGACACACGGGCGTGTGATAACAGAGGACACACGGGCGTGTGATAACAGAGGACACACGGGCGTGTGATAACAGAGGACACACGGGCGTGTGATAACAGAGGACACACGGGCGTGTGATAACAGAGACACACGGGCGTGTGATAACAGAGGACACACGGGCGTGTGATAACAGAGGACACACGGGCGTGTGATAACAGAGGACACACGGGCGTGTGATAACAGAGGACACACGGGCGTGTGATAACAGAGGACACACGGGCGTGTGATAACAGAGGACACACGGGCGTGTGATAACAGAGGACACACGGGCGTGTGATAACAGGACACACGGGCGTGTGATAACAGAGGACACACGGGCGTGTGATAACAGATGACACACGGGCGATCCACTTGATGGATATGCAAACTGAACCACGCGGTGGTTGTGTATGAGCAATGCGATTGCTGTTCGGCTGGAGGGCCGTGGCGTTAGATGTCTTACTCGGGAGTTTCATGTGATCTAAATTAAAACCGTAAATTTGAGGTTTGATGAACGACTGTGGTATGTGGTTCTGGCTGTTGTGTGGGGAATTTTGTATCTCCTGTTAGGTTGGATTAAAATGTTACAATAGTTGACTTTTTTTACTTAGTCCGTAAATTGTAAAGTGGAGTCGGGAATAACCAAGTGAAACGGGTGTTCTAGTGGATGTATCATGTGGTTCCAGGTTAACCAGCACACTGGGACGTGTGCCAGCAGGATGGCCGTGTCGTAATCGAATCTTAATAGAGTCGCAATCGAATCTCAATAGAGTTTCAATCTAGTAGTGTCCGGGACGCAAGCACCACCTGGTGGCGCTCGATGGAGTTGGTGGCGCGCGCGCTGTCGAATGGACTGTTTGAGTCAGTTCTCTCTTGGCTTTCGACGCGTGCGGTCGGCACTGAACCATCGCGCGTTCTACGATACGTACTTCGCTATAAACCCAACTTTGTTACCTGTGGTTCATAAATCAGATTGTGTTAGCGAGTTTTCATCCAACACTACACGCCGCTATGCCCACAGCAGAAGGATGCGATCAATAATGATGATGGCGAGACTCTGTGTCGCCGACATATATATTTTTTGTCCAAATTTAAAATTTTGACTTTTCACGGATCTCTAAAAGGTAAACAGTGCTAAAGATTATACAAACGTTGCTAATTTAATTTATTTTCGCAATGTTGCGTTATTAGTGCGTAGTAATTTTTTTTTGTATCGAGTTTATCGCGATTGCTAGTAAGTAATAAGTAAGTACCTAGACAATGCCTGTGCATTGACATTATTTCGCAAATAGAGAAAATTATGTGAATAAATGATTTAGCGACTAAAACAATGATAAAAAAACACTTTCTTTTTTTCTAGAATTCTACAACATTAATATATTTATTATTTAAGTTAACTCTTTGTGCTGAAAATTTACTGACCTCCGACGACGCACACGATTTGTCAAAGTCGTTCGATTTAAAATAATTAAATGAAAGTCTACCTTAGATTAAAAAGAGATAGGGAAATTGAATTTACTGCCGACCATTATCACACGATTCGGATCGTAAACCCACAGTTAAAATCTCTTTATAGCAGCGACGGCAACAATTTATTCAAATTCTTGCTTTCTCCACGAAAAATATTAGGAATGTTTTTCGTTGTAATTACAATTTCTCGTTCATTCGGTTTTTAATTAAAAAAATCACGGACGAAGCAATCTCAACTTACCAACATCCACGCAATGCTGAAAAGAAAGTAACCCTGACACCCTGGGGTGCTAATGGGGATTCATAATTTATTATTCCCTATTTATCTCTCTAAATGTGGACTTGTTAATGGAACATTTACGTTGTTTAGACTGCCCAGGGTGAACTATAAATTTTACTTAATTTGGGCAAAGCAATCTATCCTGTTATTCAATAATAGCTGCTCTACCGGCATAAATGAAGAAATATAAGATACTTGCCGACATTATTGCATCTACACTCTTACAAGGAGGTGGACATTACTCGTCTCTTTATCTGTAAAACTAGCGGTCCGCCCCGGCTGCGCCCGTGGTACTTAATATATAGCCTATAGTATAATCTTACAGCAATCAGAGATAAGGTGCATTTCCAACGATGAAAGAACTTTTCAATCGGCCCAGTTGTTCCTGAGGTTAGCGCGTTCAAACTAAAAGAATATTCAGCTTTAAAATATTAGTAGACTACTTACTACCTGTTGTTGTAAAGAGCCGTTATTAAACGAGACAATAAAAATGAATTTTTCATGTTAACTAGACTAGCTGATTCCGCAAACATTGTTCTACTACTGCAAGTACGTACAAAATGTACCTATCAAATGAATGGAGTGTCAAATTAACTTGAGCTACGTTTAAATTTATAGCGTAAATTTTTATCGTATTTATCTAAAAAGGATCAAAAGCCAAGTCTAACAAGTAGTGGATATGCCTATCTACCACGTGCATACATAGTATCTTTGGCCTAACTGGCACCGACTTCAAATAGATGAGTGAGTAGCACTTGTAATAATGATATTAATTTATTTTTCGCTTTTGAGTGCACATTTGTGATTTTGAAGTCGATTTAATTTTTTGTATGAAAATAGCTCATGATATTTTATATTGTGTACCTATAGTACTAACTATTCTTTTTTAAATTATTAATTTTTGTATAATTATAGTGATAGATTTTTATGAAAATTTGGTTGAGTGTCTTGTCTAAATTTATAATTGAAGTCTGTTTTTGTTTTTTCGGACTTTTTGTATTTATAATATACGAGTAGAGTGACGAGACGAGCTGGACATGTGCCTGATGGTAAGGAACATGCCTGGCACATATGTAAACAACACAGTGACACGCAGATATTGGAACGTGAAGAGTCCAAATCATTACCTAGCACTGCACTTCCGCTCGTCACCTAGAGATCTAAAACATTAGATCTCTAAGTCCTGTAATTTCTCTGGTAACATTGCCCTGCAAACCAGAACATAGTAATTATTTACATTCCTAAATCTCACAAGTTTATTTATGTTGTCGCTACTAACTAGTTTATGATTACCTACCTCCCTTTATCGCATCGTCTCATACTAAAACACACCAAAATTTATTTTGCTTCTGATTAAATATAAAAAAATAAATATATAAAGACTAAAAAAACAGTACCTGTAATTATATTAACAGATATACATTCAAACTCAAAGACGATTTCTATAATTAAAACAGTTTACAAATTTGCAACAATCCCAATTGAATTAAACAAAATAAAATAGACCATTTACTTTCGACTGTCTTAAAAGTTTTCATAAGCCGATTGAAATCGTAAATCTAAACAAAGCTGTCCCTTTTGCTGTTGTTTAAGAGATTTATCCTGGACCTTATTTAAAATTCCGCTACGGTTGATTGTTTTGCAATGTCTTCCTACTTTCAGGGTTAATATTACCTTATTTATTTTACCTTTTTATTTTATTACCTTATTTATTTACCTACTTGGTCATACGTATCTCTACATAACTCTGATGGACCCAACATTTGTTTAACTAGTGCACATAAAGGTAATGCTCTCAATAATTTAGGTAATAATTTGATCTCTTTATATTCCAAATAGTTGCGTGATACAGTGAAGTTGTTGTCGAGCGACGATCTCTCCACTATTTGAAACTTGGTAAATAGTCGTGTCTCAAGGGATATGACGAAACCTAACTCGAATGCCTCAAGTACACGTCGATATAAATTTTACAATTTATGGTGGAAATCACACAATTATAAGTAGGTACTAATAAACAATATAAAAAAATCATAACTTATTATCAGATGTCAGCTTATTTAGTATTATAATGTCAATCTTTACAGATAATAATAAACAATAATATTCAGGAATTATAATCAGATTAAAAATAATAATAATAGGTACGTTAGGACTAAAACATGATAGGTTAAATTTCCTAAAGGCCAGTGTACCTACGTTTCCTTTCGAGAAATGTATTCCGTTTCAATGTCATACAAAGCTTGGCTGATAAGCCAATGTTTGAGTTTACTTTTGAAAATGCGTAGTGTTGGGGACTCAAGTATATCGTCGGGTAGTCGGTTATATAGTATCATAGTGCCCATGACATGCGTCAACCTAGCGGACTTCTCGAGAGTTCGCGGTACTGCCTTCAACCTAAATTTATGCCGCCTACCACCTGGTACGATCCGAAGTTCACACGTACGTATCTCGCAACCTGCATTACTAATATTGACGGTAGTGTGAGGATCTCAAGCGACACAAAGAACGTCTTGGCAGATTGGTCTTCCGGTATGCGCGCAATTGCTCGAACAGCTCTCTTTTGGCACACGAAAGCACGCTTCCATTCGGCACCTCTGCCCCACAGTTCAGCTTCGTATTGTAGCAAAGAGTGTATCGTGGCAAAATAGCAGGATCGAACCACATCGCCTGCTAGGAACCTGGCCAGCCGCCCCAACGCGAAACACGCACCACCGAGTTTCCCACATAGCTTATCAATGTGGGGTTCCCAGGTGAGGCCGCTGTCAAGCTCGGACCCGAGGAAGGTGGTTTTGTCCACCTGTTCAATCTCGGAGCCATTTACATGTACACTAATCCGTGGGCGACCCGATAGGTCGAATCGGAGAAAGTGGGTTTTTGTGAGGTTCAGCGCTAGACCGTTCCAACCAAACCACCTCCCGAGTTGCGCAGCGACGTTATTTAATTTCACCTCCAACGCCTCGATTGTTGATGCAGTGACTACTGCTTCAACGTCATCTGCGTACATCATTACCTCTGCTTCCGTTATAATCATCATCATCATCAGCCGCAAGACGTCCACTGCTGAACATAGGCCTCCGCCCTAGATTTCCACAACGATCGGTCCTGCGCAACCTGCAACCAGCGGTTTCCAGCGACCTTTGTAAGGTCATCTGTCCATCTAGTGGGAGGCCGTCCAACACGGCGTCTTCCGGATCGTTATGGCCAAAGGCAAATCATTTAAGAGGAGGGAGAATAAAATGTTCGACACCGCCGAACCTTGCGCCACTCCCATCGCGGTCATCAAGGGGTCCGATCTTAGCTGGATAAATCTTAAAACTCGCAAAGTATCGAATAAAACATATGAGACTATTTTATACCGCGGAAAAACCACTATAATTACAACTATGCGCCAAAAATCGCGGAGTACTACTACTAGAGCATTTTGCACTCGACATACTGTATTATTTTTGGAGACCCCCTCCAAAATTTGAGGCTGCGACCACTCCTGCGTATATCCTGATAACTAATATTTTTTTTATAAGTATTTTGTAATGTATCGTATTGCACTTCTAAGTTTCTAGGTTCAAAGTCCTTTTGACTCCAAACCTAAAAATCTAATTCATAGTTTTCTGTAACGGTAAAAGTAAGCCGCTAAAAGATCTTATCCTATCCTTAGCGAAAGTTTTTCAAACCGATGCTATAATTTATTTTAGGACAGATAATTTTGAGTAAAATCCCTCAGTTCTTATTATAATGGCTCGCCTGTCACAAAAGCGCAATCATTAGGCAAAGTGAAAGGACCTCTCTCCAGACGCAAAAAAGAAGATAAAATACATTTCATTCTAACACGAAATCTTTCAATCAAAATATAAGGCAAAGTAACGGCCTCGGGGGAAATCATAAACGGTTAAGAAGCTTCTCGACCTCGTAGTCAACACCTACGAATGGTTTGACAATATCAAATTGAATAAAGGTAGTAGATAAACCGTTCTATAGAGAAAGTCTGAAAATGTTTTCAGACTTTGTACCACTTATTTTTTATAGTGCAGAATAACAGGACGACAAATATTTGTGGTTGATGGTAAGCAAAACGCCTGCCCATAGCACTAAACGTCTTGCAGCTATTGGATCATGAAGACCCCAAATCATTACTTACACTACACTAGTCAGACGTATAAGATGATTTATCCCTGGAAACATTGCCCTTCAAACCAGAACACGGTGATGTATGCACGTGAATGTACTCTTTTTACTTCTTAAAATTAAAAAATAAAAGCTGTGTTGGCCTAGGTGGTCAGACGGTTTTATTTTTACAATCGTGTGGTCCCAGAATATCCCAATCCGAATACTTATATGTATAAGAATCCTGAAGAAAATTTGAAACCCGGCTGCACAGCTGTGCGATTGCACGAGTTTGTCATCTACACTGGCTTTAGAACATTTGGTACATTGAGAAAAAACATCGTGAGAAAATTGGCGTGTTCCAAGAAAGACAATTTTCGAGCACATATCGACTGGCCTCGTGTCTTAGTGGGTAGTAACTTTGCCTGTGAAGTCGAGAGTCGTGGGTTTGACTCCTACCCAGTGCAAATATCTGTGTGATGAATACTAATACTCGGACGGTATCTGGGTGTTTCTATGTATAATAAGTATGTATTTACAACTATATTAGTATAAATATTAAATCAGTTATCTGGCCGCCATATTACAAGCTTTACTTAGTTTGGGGTCAGATGGTGTTGTGTGTGAATTGTCCACCAATATTTATTTATTTATTTCATATGTTATCAGCCAGTTTACAAAAAAGTAAGGTAAAATGATATGTATAGACCATAATACCATTTCTTGACTCTCTCTTTGTACGAGAATGCCCCGAATCACAACAGTGTGAACATTGAATGGGCTGTTTTTGTTGAGCTAAAAATAATTTAAAAATCACAAACATTTTTTAAATTAAAATATCACAAATTAAGCTATTAGATCACATTAAACCACTCGAAGATACGAGTAAATCACAACTTAATAACAACCTTACTTATAGTCTAAGATCCCGCTATACAACGACCTTCACCGAGCTGTTTATTGGATGAAAAGTATTTTATATGTAATTTAATACGTCAACAAAATAAATATATTGCAAATGGGTTGCCTAAAAGATTTAGTAAAGCCTAAATAATAAGTTATGTGATAGTTTTTTTCTAAAATTCAATAAATTTAAGAGAAATATTTTAAAAAATATTTTTGAATTGTTAACTAATCATATTCTGGACTGCATTTTTTTACCGACTTCCATGAAGAAGGAGGTTGTCAATTCGACCCCTATGTTTTATTTTTGTATGTGTGTTACCTGTTTTCTTGAGAACCCCGGAACCGATTTTAAAATTTCTGTTTATGTTTGGATGGGTATGCTTTCCGAATGGTCCCATATGTCTTATCCGAAATCGGTCAAGTGGTTTTTGAAATATGAACCAAAAGCTAAAATTTGCATACAATTTTCTTTGATTGTATATTTCACAAAAGTTATGAAACTCGAACCTGTCACTACGAAATTGGGTAAATGCGTTAATAAAAACTTATTTTACACTAAAAAGGGTAAAATAAACTATTTTCGTACAAAAAAATTAAACCGACTCCAAAACCACAAATAGGCACTCAAAAGCGAAAAATAAATTAACATCATTATTACAAGTGCTACTCGGTCATATATTTGAAGTCGGTGGCAGTTAGGTCAAAAAGTTAGTAGATTGATACTATGTAGGCACATGGTAAGTAGGCACAGGTAAGTAGTATCTATCCACTACCTGTTAGACTCGGCTGGCACCGACTTCAAATAGATGAGATCCGGGGGTTCTCGAGAAATCAGGTAACATCCATGAAAAAATACATTGTGGTTGAATTTATAACCTCCTCCTTTTGTAGAAGTCGCTTAAAAAGTGGTGCCTCTAAAGAATGTAAATCCTACTATCCTCTACTAACATTATAAATACCTATCAATGTTTGGATGTTTGGACGTTTGTTGCTCAATCACGTCGTAACGCGTGAACGGATCGGATTAAAATTAGGAACACAGTTAGATTATAGTCTGGTACAACAGATAGGCTACTTTTTATCCCGGGGAAACAACGGGAACGGGAACTACGTGGGTAAAACCGCGGGGCAGTGCTAGTATAATTATATAAATGTTAGAATGTAAATATTTACATTCGCATGCTAAAAACGTCGCATTTTAAGACAGTTTTTCACCCATAAATTAAGTCATTCACACCTGTCATTCTAAAAACCCTTCACTACATAATTAAATTACTTTCCCTTTCTACGTTAGGTACTTGATTGTGTCTACATATATATTATCTGAACACTAACAGCTACGAGCGAGTAAAATATGATGGCATTGCAAATTAAGGTCAGTAATTTTATATAACAGTAGATAGATATTACAGGTTTTGTATAAACAACTATTCAGTGGCATTGGAGACCTTATCTGTCGTCAAAATGTTTTCAAGGGTGACAATCAATGATGATAAGACTGTAAGTTTATGTCGTATCTATCGGTGAAAATAAGATTGCTATTTTTAGGAGATACAAAATGTTAATCAAAGACGTCTTGTCAATGGTTCAAATGTTAATGAATTTTAGATACAGCACTTAAAATGTGTCTTATTTTATCAAAAAATGGATTTTTATATTTTTACGACTAATTAAATGATTTGCTTTATGATGATATTTTCTTCCATAATTAATGCTACAGGTGTAGATAAACTCAATTCACTAAATGGTACCCAAGTTTTACAGGGAATCAGAGAAAAAATCCAAACGCTGACTAAATTTAGTTTCACTCTTGTCTCATCTGATTCTGTACAAATAAATAAAATTGGAATGTCTGCATGTAGGTACCTAATTTATCAAATTAAGTAACAGCTTTTTACTAAGTCCAAAAAATGAAAGTAGGTAGTATAAAAAGTATAAAGTAGAAATAGTGCAATTATAAATATGAAATGTATATAAATATAAAAAGTGTTTTTAATTTTTTATGCCACCACACCACCATACCATACATATCACATACCATACCACATAGCTGATGTTCCAATACATACCTAACATAAGCTATTCTAACTTGAGGAAAACAACTAGGGTTTCGTGAAAAAAAAGAAATCCCTTAAAACGCGGGTCACAACCCTCGGGCAGAGCTAGTAGATAAAGAAATACTACTTTAAGATTTAATAACGCAGTGGATGAGTGACGAGAACGTCCTGCTTTTACGCAGTGTGCTACGTGTACTTCTGTCTAAATTTTCAAGTGCAAATATTAATATTTTTATCTTAATTAACCCTGATTTTAACGATTGGCCGACATGTTGACAACAAAGACATCTTTCGAGGAAACGTTGGAACCCGCATTTGGCCAGCGTGGTGAAATATGGCCTGAGCCGCTTGAATCTCTGTGTGTTAGAGAAGGTTCTCGAATCTCAGCAGTGGGAACATACAATGGACGGCATATGAAATGGTCTAAATGATGCCGTAAAAATAACTTTAGACAATTTTATTACACAAAATTATGTACGTTTGTCTACTATAATATACTCCGAATACTTTTTTAAGCATTAATAAATCAAAATATCAATCACTTTTCTATTACCTACCTATTAGTTTTTATAGCTCAATTTGTTAATTCTTCAAGGTCCCGGTTGCCTCGTGAAAACTAGTAGCGCCATCTCGTTACAACTTCTAAGCCTTACCTCTAATTTACTTTGTGTTCGTGAGCTCTTTGTAGGTACCAATTTTCAGGAGTAAAACGATAGTTAAGTTTTGCTGTGAGAAATAGATGAAGGAATTACCACCTCACCAATGCTTGTAATTCGTTTTACTGAAAACACCGGAAGATGACGCTTTGATGAAACTTTCTTGTTAAATGGAGTAAATGTTGTCCTCAGTATGTAGCGTGTTATTTCCTCATCCCAGCGTAAAAAAATTGGCCGTCATAAGAACTGACGATAGAAGTGAAAACTTACAACTCAGAATTTGATAGTTTACTTTGGAAACTACGCGGGTGAAACCGATGGGCGTGGCCATGCTCAATGCTCATGCATGGTCACCTAGAAACGCTGAAGCATTTCTAGATGGCCAATGGGAAAGTTCACGCATTTCTAGGTGGCCAATGGCCATGGTCTTGAGTTCAATTCACAGCCCACGAAAAATCTGTCTGTGGGTCGCCGATTTTGATACGTTATTTATGATTGGTTTTGTTAAATATATTTCTAAGGTATGATTGCCCTGGAAATTTTAGTGGTAAGCCGTTTTAAACATGTCATGCTGCATAATCAGTATCTCTATTTAATGACACTGAGCCGAACCGCAACATCGCGCCATCCAAACAAATAAAATCCAAGAAGCAAATAACCTTTTTTATAAAGTTCAAAATCCAACTCTTTTATTGCAATCCATAACGTGAATAAACGTCTCGTCGATTTAATCTAAGGTAGTAAAAACTAAACTTCGGGAGTTATTAAATGTCATTGAAAGTGCGAGTCGTTCAAAACGAATAGCTAACTAGATTTTAGCTAAAACAAGAAAGTATATTTTTTATTTGGTGTTGTGAAAACGACCATGGAACACCCATTTTTTATTATTCTTCTTTGACCATTTAAGAACATTTTGGTCCATACGTAGTGTGCTACAAAAGTCTTTATAAATTACATGGTATCTGGACCAGCGGCAGCGTGACGTTCATGTTGGTAGGTATTACACGGTGTTTATTAATTTTAAAATTACTTGCTCATTCTCATAAACCTCTAAGTAATCAATGTCGTATTTTGAACTGTATTATAACGTACTCGTATATAGACTACTCGAAGTATACATTTAACACGTAAGAATATGATAAACAAATGAAGAGTTTATTCCAGCATAAGGTAACAGGGAAGGAAATTTATTTATATTACCACAAAACGTATCCTACCTACGAAAACTATAAATGCTTATAAATAGAAACAACACGAAATACGAATGCCTTGCGCCTTGCTTGTCTGTTGTCTGACTTCGTGAGTATATTTCAGTATATACCTATTTATATTGTCTTGTGTTTGAAATTCGCGCCGTACGGTCTCCCGCCTTTTTTACCACAGATTAACCAGTAAAGAGCTGGGCCATCGGGTGGCACGAGAAAATCGATTGTTTGACGCATGCGGCAAAGTCGTGCTACATATTAGTAACTAGATTTTGCACTCCACGTTTCTCTCTCATGCTTTGGCTTTGTGAGATAACGTGTCGTCACACCACTACACGTTCGCATTTACGTACCTACTTACGCACTACTACCGTGTGTCATTGATAAAGCGGATTTTCCGTGAATTGGCCGTCGTGTTAAGTTTCCACTTTTCGTAAATCAAAAAAGTGAGTAAAATTTATTTTAATTACCTTCAAGCATTGTGTGTTTCAATTAGTGATTCTAGCGATTTAAATTTTTGGCAAAGTGCAGTTATCGATCTCGACATAACCTCCGTAAAGAAATTGCTGGATTTTAATTTTCAGTAATATTTGGTGAATTTCTTTTACGTATTGTTACGTAAAGGACACCCCCCTTTACAGTGTTTCATGCGCTATCGTTGAGTTTTCTCGTGATATCTTAATTTTTACCACTTACGTAATGGTGTCATTACGACACCTTGTAGGTACCTTGAAATTCCCTGATGACATTGATCCTGACCTACTTTTGAGATTAAATTAGATTAGAAGCAGTCGTATTTACACTTAGGTACTGCTGTTAAAGTTCATGTTACAACATTTCCTACTGTCAAGGTCACAGCCTCGAAAATGCTGAACATTGAACAATGACCAACCACATCACATGGTCATGATAAGATTTAAATTTACTTGTGTAGGTATTTAACGGGCACAAAATTGATGGTATTTCCTAACCATTTTGGTGTCAACCCCTTGCCCTGGCCAAAAAAAATTATTTACCATTCATTCTGAAATTTTCAGAGAAGCAATGGGTGTTCCGGCAGGCAACGCTGACAACGGAAAGAAAATCTTTGTGCAGAGGTGTGCCCAGTGCCACACTGTAAGTATTAACCTCTAAGATCCAGTATTTACCAGATGCAACTTAAACAATTCTTGTGTAACATGAGTACCACAATTTCAAACATTTGTTTGTCTATTCATGCTCATGGGCGTAGGATAATGTTTGTCTGTTTATCATTATATCATGCCCCGAGGGCTCACAATTTTTTTTACATTTTCTTTTTACTTAATTTAACTTAGATTACAGTTCGTGTAAATGAAGGCAAATGTTCTGACCACTGCAAATGTAACTTAAAATAGCAATTTGCACTTGTATAAAATTAAATACTTATTTCACTAACATGGAAAATATTCAGTAAAACTAACAATGACAGTAGTAACAGGGTTGTAACAATCCTCTTTGTCTATCATTATAGTGTATATAGTATGTGGATTTACAACTTATTGATAACTCATCTCTTATCGGGCCCAAAACATTTCCCTGGCCATACAGCATGGAAATGCCCCCAGTCTGGTGGGCACTTTAGGTCGGTGATTGGATGAGCGAGTAGACAAAACTAATGACTCCAAACCTATGCTTGTTTGTATGCCTAATGCTTGACATTTAAATTGCCCATTAAAATGTTTTTTTCTAAAAAAAATATTTTTTCAGTAGATTTTATTCTTTATTCATATTGTATTTTATCTTGACAGGTTGAAGCTGGTGGCAAGCACAAGGTGGGCCCCAACTTGCACGGTTTCTACGGTCGCAAGACTGGACAGGCTGCGGGCTTCTCATACTCAGATGCCAACAAGGCTAAAGGTAATTTAAAATTAACAAACATTGTTTTAGGTTTTTTAACTCTTAGGTAAAATATAATCTGTGTAATAAGCTAATGAGTTTGATGTCTATAGGAATAAGTTTGAAATGTGCCTCTTTGTGGCAATGTGTCATCAAGAAATGATCAAAGTTTGATGAGTTGTGTTTCAAAGCTGACATTAAAAAAATCATAGCTTTAAGAAGCTTAAAATCTTGAATTTAGGGTTTTTTAGCCTTAGTGTGATTGTTAACTGATTGTTTCTTTCCACAAAAGTTTACATTTTGGCATCACTTCTACTAGTGATATATTTTATGACAAGAAAGTAATTACTTCCTCATGAAAAATTAAGCTGTCACTTTCTCATGGAATTTAAATGACTGTAGCCTTAATTTTGTACCTACTTCAATTTAGTTTTTTTTTTACACAAAACTGGGTTTAATATTTATTTCCGTTAACTGTAGACTTAATTGATTTTTATCATCATTGTTATATAATCTGTTATCAATCTTATTATTTCATTATCACTAAAGTAAAGATGTTAATTAATTAAAAATCAGGAATATTGATGATATTGTTGAGCTTAATGTTTGTTGCAGTGCTCTAATATTATATGTAAGCACATTAAATTAGTTTTCCGTTGCCTCATATTGCAAAAAGGAACAGGCAAGACGTCATTTATTATGAATTAAATGTACGTCAGAACGGGGCCCCTTAAACCTACGCCAGAGTCACAAGTCTCGGGATCTACTCGAGTTTTCTCTCTCTGCCACACGATGGACCCGGCACCCACACGGTGAATCCATGGAATACTAAGAAGATGGTCTCTAATAATTATTGAAATATATGTTCATAAATATATTATTTAAATTATTTTAAGCAGTTGTAAGCCTTTAGTTAATCAATCACATGTCTTTATAGATGAGGTTGAAATGTGAAACATAGTTAGATTCTGGAACAGCACAAAGGCTGCTTTTTAAGCACATGGAGTGCTGCTGATTAATATTGAAAATCAAGCAGCAAATGCCGATGTATTTATATCATACAGCTACCTTACCTTGATTTATTTTATTTATAGGTATTGTATGGGGTGATGACACTCTGTTTGAGTACCTCGAGAACCCCAAGAAATACATCCCCGGAACCAAGATGGTGTTTGCCGGTCTGAAGAAAGCCAACGAGAGGGCAGACCTCATTGCTTACCTCAAGCAAGCTACTAAGTAATCTACCTGTTAATAGACAATATATTGAGTAAGAGGTATTCTCCATTATATTTCTGGAATTTACCTCTTATTTTTAGCCCAATCAGTATCATCATAACTTATTAAAATGTTAATGTTGTCACTTTTAAATAGAATGTAGCTATTTTTAGCACATTATGTCGTACATGGAGGGAATGAGATATCTTGTGTGATATTACTCTCTAACAATGCTGTGAGTGGATTTAATGTTAATTAAATTATTTATGATAGATAGTAACCATTGTGATCGTTCCTTCATGTCATCTTGCGATGTCATTGTGGATGGCAACAAAAATTTCAGTTGTAAGATTGTGACCATTGTTGTTACCAAATTAGTTTTATGAGCTAATACAAATTTAATAAAAGGCTTTAAGTTCTTTATTCAGTTGTTTACCCTGTTGAATCCATAATATATAGTGTATTTTTTTCTTTAGGAATGTGTTAACCTTTGACCTTGATTCGGAACGAGATGTATGTATCTTATATCTTTAAACGAGCAATTCTTGTATATATATATATATATATAGAATCTGAATCTTGGAAACGGCGCGAACGATTTTCATGAAATTATGTATACAGGGGGTTTCGGGGACGATAAATCGATCTAGCTAGGTTTTATTTTTTAAAACCATAATTTTATGCGCGTTTTTAGACAATGAAAAACTCCTACAATGTCATTAGAATACGATAACTTATTTCGCCACTGTTCTTTAGTCTAAATGGCTCAGACGGAATATGCTCGCCCTCGGAGTCAACAGGCCCCGCTTCGAATCCTGATGGTTACACTCAGGTCTTTTCTTTTTGTATTTTTTTTCTGAGAAAATCTTTTACTTAGATCCCTTTTTAAACGACTTGAAACCGAGCAAAGCTCGGTCAACCAGGTACTGATAATAATATGAGATAGACCACTCTACTAATGTAACGAAATCTATACTAATATTATAAAGCTGAAGAGTTTGTTTGTTTGTTTGTTTGTTTGCTTGAACGCTAGGATCTCGGGAAGTACTGGTCCGAATTGAAAGATTCTTTTTCTATTGGATAGTCCATTTATCGAGGAAGGCTTTAGGCTATAGAAAATAACTATACTATTAATTGAAGCGGAGCATGAAATAAGAATGTAACAAAATCGGGAAAAAATATTCCCATTTTGAGAGTTTTCGTACGTTTCGTGCTTTGACATGACACATGACAGCATGTGTCAAAGATTGCGTCATTGAATTTCAGTAATCTGTGCATTGAATATAAACCTTTGCTATTTTTTTTTTCTAAATCTGAGTTGGTACGACCAATTTCCGACAGGTGGCGTAGCAGGTTGCTGAAGAGGTTTTTTGTTTGAAATCGATATTCTCAGGAATGAGTGAACCGATTTCAGTCATTCTTTCACCGTTGGATATGTACGGGATCCCGATGAGTGCTATATAATATACCACGGGCGAAGCCGGGGCGGGCATCTAGTGTATGTATAAAATTGTACAAGGCTTATTTGGCATTGGGATGACGTTTAGGGGGGCGTGGGTCTACGTTCAGGGTTACCTGGCAACAAAAAACTTTATTTTGTCAAAATCTTAGTTTAAATTAACTCTTATCACGACAAAAACATTTAAAACATTCTTTTATGTAGATAAAGGTATGAGTTCGCGCCAAGAGACAGACGAAACCGCGACAGGAGACAGAGACGTGTGGTCGCGGCGCAAACTTGGTGCCATACAATGCTATATTATGAATATGAATGTCAATGTCAAGTGCCTGTCACGGTATCAGCGCAAACCTTTAACTGCATGAAAATAATTTTGAATTAAATTGTTCATACGAGTATTTCTTCTAAGGAGGGCCATCTAATCATAATCCGAACATTTATTTTACGAGCGTGACGATGAGCCTCATTCACAGCCCGCCAAAAATCTGTGTGTGGTGCGCCAAAAGAAGTTTTCACTTCAAACACGTAATATTATGTTTAGTTTTTCCTTATGAAAACTTTCCCAATTTGTGGGAAATTGGGTATTGATATTTCCTTGAAATTTTGGGGATTTTGGAAATGGGGTATTGGCATTTGGCAACTAGTTCACAGGCGGCGGCGCTAGTTCACATTTTGGCCACGTGCCAAAACACCTTGTACCACTCTAACCAGGATGTATCCTGGCGAATGCAGATTGTATCATACAAGTTTTTGGCAATAATCTGAGGAATTCCGATTCTAGTGATTTTCTGGTAGGTACTGATTCTGAACACAATCCGAACGACTGAAATTCAGAATTGAAAATCCTTGTCTCTGGCATTGTAAATGGATTCATAATACAAATAAATAAATAAACTGATGAACGCAGTGATGTGCTAGGTAATGATGTAGACTATTTATGTTCCAATAGCTGCGTGACTCTAGGTGTCTATGTAGCGATTCTAAGCCCAGTCGATTTTATTAGACACGAAATCTCACATCTCTGTCTTTGTCTTATCTGTTTAGAATGACGAAGACAAGGATAGTCATTCTGAATTTGAGCCGTTAGGAATACGTTTAGAATCAGGGTACTTACTGAGTTTTTTTTTCTACGACACCAAATAAACCTAAATTAAATATTATACTTAACTAAGTACTAACAATGAAACTTTTTAAGCACAAAAGATGCCAACATTGCTAAGCACACTTTGTAATGAATTCCGCGAATTAAGCACACTATCACGTATATTATATTATAATTAGCAGCTCGGTTTTTCCTGTTCTCTTTAAGATTACAATCTAAATCTGTAACAAAATGCAGCCCGATCCATTCTGACATTACGACGTAATTGAGCAAGAAACATCTAAAATATTTTTTACGGGATATGTAACGGGAACAAATACTACGCGGGCAAACCCGTGGGGCGTTGCTAGTATATAATTCAATTAGTTATCAAGCACCACAAAAGAAACGAAATTAAAATATGATCAAGTTAGCAGAGCCAAACGTACATAGCACATAGTTTAAAATCGATTGGCTTAAAATGCCATACAAAAAACTGTTGGATTCGGAAGGATTTTCACTTTGAAGTGGGCTGAATAGCTAATTTGACAGGCTAATACCGTAATACCACAATAGGTTTTTATAAACAATACACATCAAACATTTTATTTATTTTATTTCATTTTATTTTATCTTTAATGGTAATACGATGTGTATCTATAGTGGAATTACATAGCGATATTAACAATTACTGGATCCGTTCATAAAACAACCTACAAATAAGAAGTTCAATCAACTCTTCAGTTGAATTCTTAATTAATGGTGCGTACTGTGGATTAATTTTGCCAAATTTTTGCCAATGTCCGTTTCGTGGCAACTTTATAGACGGCACCATTAAAGTTTGTCGAGATCTCGAGACTTTGGCCTCTTCAACTTTTGTTTTTCACACAAAAATGAAATTATGGTGACTTTTCATTTCGTAAGATTCCATTCAAAAGATCGTATATTTTGCGTACGATTTCGACTTCGCAAGTACGTATACGATCTTTTTGGCTCATGTAGTGCCAAAAAATTGTATAAATAAGATTTAAATCGTACGGTTGGCAGCACTGTTCATAACATTCAATGTCATTGAAACAATGGCAAACAAGAACGCGAACGGTCTCTCTTGCTGAAAAAGCGCGGGTCGTATTGGCCGCCACGCCAGCCTGAACGACATCATACGCCGGGGGTTTTCCACCGCCAATGTCCCAGCCATACTTGAACTGAGTGGTCTTGCGCGTGACGATGGCAAAAGACCTGACAGCATGACTGTTCTTTCTTGGAAGTTGGGTCGGCCCCCAGTGTGGGACGCAACTTGCGTCGATACTCTGGCACCATCACATCTTCCAGAGACACATAGTAGGGCCGGTGCAGCGGCTAATTCAGCTGAGCGACTCAAACGGCGCAAATATGCAACCCTCGGAAGTGGTTACATATTTGAGCCCTTTGGGGTTGAGACATTGGGACCGTGGGGGACGGGAGCTCGCCTCATTTTCAAAAGCGTATCCGAGCGCTTAGTCGACGCGACGCGTGACCAAAATGCTGGCGTTTATTTGGCCCAATGCATAAGCATTGCCATTCAGCGTGGTAATGCCGCCAGCATGCTGGGTACGCTTCCGATTGGTAGTGGGCTTGAACATCTTGATTATCTGTAGACCTACAGTGGTCTATGGATAATTCAGGTGTGCTTTAGTGTAAGTAGTTAGTTAGGTAGGTTTGTAGTGTAATGTAGTTCTCATTGTATTTTAGTTTTGTTAATAAAGGCTCTGCCCAGATAATTTTTTTTTAATGAATCTCAAAAATGACGTCAGCTTCAAAATGGCGTTCAAAATGGCTAAAGCGACACTAGCGATTTACGGAAACATTGGAAGCTAGTAGTGTCACCCCCCCCTGCCCTCTGGGATCGCAACCCTGAGGTTGCGATTCTAAACGCAATCCGAACGGGTCAAATTCGGAATGACAATCCTTGTCTCTGTCATTCTAAACAGATAAGACAAATACCGAGATATGAGATTCCGTGTCGGATCAATCCGACTGGGTTCAGAATCGCTAGGCAGAACGAAATTCGAAACAAATTCCGAAAGACAATCGTTGTCTATGCAATGCCAAACGATTAACCACAGACTAAGTAGTACACTCGATTAACTTGTTGCGAAAATGTGGACTTCAAGTTTCAAAACTTTTCATACCTTGCCATCAACTACTTTTTGCCTGTCAATGTCAATTTGAAGTTGGAAGTGAAGTCTACTGTCAATGTCACTTGAATTGAAAATCCAATTTTGATTTTTCGCAACGCAAGTGAACGAAACTCGTCGCGATTTACCATTTCCGCAGCACAGTGCAAAATATTCAATTTTCTTGAATAAAAATAGATCTAAACAGACTTTAGAAACCTAGTTCAGCCAATTTAGTGTATAACAAACCGTGCCTGTGGCGAGAATTTTGAAGATCTAGTTGTCATCAAAAACAAATCATTGGTAAGTTTGCTCGTTCGTTCCACTATTTTCAAAACACAATTTCACTGTTTTAATGTGTCTCTAAGTCTTATTGATTTAATAATAGCTATTTTTCAAAGCAATCTATAATTGTGACCTTGTGATACTCGCAAAGAAATCATTTGAACCCTTTTTTAGCAGATGAATAATACCAAAAGGAAAGTGTCAAGAGCAATAAGAATTTAGTTTCGAAAAAATGGCCAGAGCATCGGTCGTGCTGAGCTTCCATGATATTTTACTTCATAAGTCTGATGTGGAACTGTTGGCTGGACCACACTGGCTCAATGACACCATAATATCATTTTACTTTGAATATCTTGAAAAAATGATATTTAGAACAGACTCTGATCTGCTGTTTGTATCGCCAGAAGTGACACAGTGTGTAAAAATGGTGAAAACAGAGGAAATAAGTACCTTTTTAGAACCTCTTGGTGTTAGCAGAAAGAAGTTTGTTTTCTTTGCTCTGAACGACAATGAATCACCAGATATGGCAGGGGGCTCACACTGGAGTCTACTTGTGTTCTCAAAACCAGAAAATTGTTTTCTTCACCTTGACTCTTCTAGTGGGAGCAATCATAATGTGGCTTGGGATTTTGCTAGTCATATAATACCTTATTTGACTAAAGGTGGTAAGTTTCCTTTGTTTATTTAGTATTCCAAATATAATTGGCATTTACACAAATTTGTTCACAAAATTTTGCATGTTCGATTTTCAAAAATATTTTAGCAATGTTGACAAAAGTCTTAGCCAAGAAACCTTGATTGAATCTTACATAACTTTTCTTGATCATAAATTTGATATTATATTACCTTCTAGGTATTAACTTCATTGACAAAGAGTGCCTGCAGCAAAGTAATGGTTACGACTGTGGAGTGCACATTCTCTGCAATGCGGAGAGGCTTGCAGAGTGTGCTCACAGCCACGGCCACATCTCCTCTTGTGACATGCTTGTCAAAATCAGCCCCAGTCACAAAAGGAAGGAGATACTAACACTTATTGAAAGTCTAACAAAACAACCAAGCTTAACTTCTGTAACTATGTAATCTATTGGTTTTAGTTTATTTGTTTTGATGGAAATTAAAATGTAAATCAATATTACATATTGTTTCATTAGTCAAAATTAGTAGGACATTATAAAACCTATGAATAAATAAGGTACATTATTAAACATTAAATATATATTTAAAACCTGAGTACCTTTGTTTTCAGTGATGCTGACATCGATTTCAAAACAATGTTAAATAGGGAGGGTAAGGGCAAAATAAACATATTAAACTATAGGTTATCTTTTTGGCTGTTTAATTGTGGGACCACAAATTTTACCCACCAGTGGATCAAAGAGAGCTAGGTATTTCTAATGGGCCCATTAATGTAATTAGTGGATTCGTTAAATGTACCTAAAACAAGCAAGCTGGTACTTGACATAAATAGTTTGAAATATAGATACACATATTTTTCTTACTGATTATTAAAATTGTTTGATTCTATGATAAATTTTGTTTAAAATGGTGAGTATACTTATGTAAGCCTGTAGTGTTGAATATGATTCCCTTAAACTTATGACTTTAGTGTTATTATAACGCCTGTAAAATTTTTTCAACAATACAGGTACACAAGAAGGCTTTTTTAGGGGACCTCATGGAATTTATGTTTCTTATCGATTGAAATTGTAATAAATTATTTTTTCTACTTTTTTAAGGAACCTACGTAGCTGGTATGCAACCTACCTCCATGCTAGCAAAAAGTATGTAGTTTGGGTGGCCATAAAAAAAATGGTCCAGTGTTGGTAATTTAAATCATTTAAATATTTGATATAGTTAATTTATTATGACAAGTATGAGGAAATTATTACCAATAAAAACCTGTTATCAGTTCTTATTTTGGTAGATGGTGACATCATGGTACTTGCTGGCTAATATATCGCACTAATAATACAATAGTGTGGTAACTCAAAATCGATCATTTTTCAGAATCAACGAAAAACGCATTACTCAATTCCTATTAAAGATACAAATGAAATAAAAGCTTTATTAGATTTTAAAATGAAATTAAAGATATAATATTTTAGCTAGCATTAAAAATATATTACAATAGTGAAGTTATTTAGGAATTTTGAGTTAAGACATTATTACTACAAAAACTGTTTACAAAATAAAATATTATTTTTATTTACATCGTTATTGATGAAATATTTTGTGTTACGACAGTTTGACTTTTGAATTTTCTCAGCGATTTTAGGTAATTTTTTGTACTTACAACAAAATAAATAACAACAAAACTGATTCTTGCAATTTTGTATAAAGGTAGGACCTTTGTTTAATTAAAACCAGATCATTTTATTAGTGTTTATAATAGACATTTAATAGTTGGACATAACCACACCTTGCCTACACATACTAAAAAGGAGTTTAACATTTAAAAAATTAAACCTTTAACAAAAACAATAATTTCAATACAAACCACAAAATAAGTGGTAAAGTACACATTTTATTGTTCAAAATTTACTTAGTTCTTCTACTTGATCTCCAAAATAAACCTTCCAAAACAAAATACTTAATTATTTTTACATTTATTCTAACAATTGCTTATGTAATTACACAAAAATATTTGTATTGCTCATGAAATTAGACATTTAAACAAAAAATATAAATACCAAAACACCACATATCGAAACATTTTTTCTTGCTGGTACTTGTTTTTTGTCTGCCGATTCACATACGCTTTGCCAGTATTCAGGTATTTGTTTCCCTACCTGTTGTTTCCAGAATTCGACGTTACGTAGGTACCCTCTTCCTGCCCTAGTAGTATAGTTTTGGTTTACCGACGAAATATTTAATTCAGTAGACAACCCACTGGTTCCAGCAACAGGACTAAAATTATCCAGAATTCCTTCATCGGAACTACTTGATGAAGAGCAACTTGACGAAGAACTACTTGAAGGAGAGCTTTAAGGACCATGTCTCAATTCCATAAGCCATCACTGGCAACACGCACTAATTAAAGCTTTCGTCTTTAGGCGTTGGGGTGTTTTGGACTCAAAGATGTGCCGAATTTTCCCTAACGCTGCCCATCCCAGTTAGCTCCTTCCCTGTACCTCTTTGTCGAAGTTGGATCTATCTGATTGGATCTTTTGACACAGGTAGACATATTCGTCAACAACTTGTGATTTCCCAACAAGTGTGGTATTCCCAACAATAATCGGTACAGGTGGGGCGTGATATTCATCCTCAGACCTACCTGTTGGAATACTCTACTGAGGTCCTCCAGCGACTACATATACTTCAACACTTCAATATAGCGATAGACGATGCAGCATCGTTGGGGAGACTGAAGCACTGTCCAGGTCTTGATGGAATCGAAGTCTTTCTTATTGTCCACATACGCTTTATATAGTGGCCGATTATACTCCTCGGTTTTCTGTATAATCTGCCGAAGCATATGGTTGTGGTCTATGGCACTGTAGTCTTTACGGAAACCAGCTTGTTCGGGGGGGGGGGGGGGCTGGAAGTCATCAAACCGACATGCGAGACGATTCGTGATTACCCTCGAACACCTCTTATAAGAAAGTGTTGTCACCTTTTTGAAAAAGAGCACCACCACACTTCTGCTCCACGCTTCTGGCGTATTACTGTCAAGTATGACGGAGTCTGACAACTTCTGGAAGGCTTTAAGTACCGGTTTGCCACCCGCTCTCAGAAGCTCAGTCGTAATCACCAGGAGCCTTGTTGTTTTTAAATTGTTTGAGGAATCTGAGAAGTCTGATCTGAATAAAGGAGTGAATTGTAATTTTCATTTGATTGCATTCAGTTATCGGATTAACATAATTAACCATAACCATGAATCGTAGATGATGATGGCACCGAAAGCGTCGATTGTTCTTTCGTTACGTCGTTGCCTTCTCTCTGAGTAGTAGATTAATTGATTGAACTCACTGATGATAATAATGTCGGTGATGAATTTCAACTCGTAGTATTTGTTGCCATACCAACAAGTAAACGTCCACGATGCATAGTGAACCTACAAAGATAATTATTATTAATATTTTTTTCAGTCCAATACAGTATACTCTTACTTGATGCGTGTCTGTCACAAAGACTGTAGTAACTCGAAATTTATGTATTTATAATACTTAGTAGGTATTTTTCTCATAACACTGCCAAACATTCGATTGAGTTTAAATAATACTGTAATTCACAAATAGGTAATTACGGCTAATTTATTAATTAACTATACAAAAATGACTTAAAGTTTTGATTCAACAAAACTGTATCATATCAAAATTACTCACTGAATCAACAATAGTGTTACAAGTAAAAATATTATTTTCAATATTGCTTGTGTAAATCAGTAATAGTGTAATAAATCGAATAATAACACAGTCATGTTTACGCCTAAATCAACAACAGTGTATTAATTCAAAATAGAAATATTCATTTTACATACCTGATTCAGTAACAACGTTGCAACTCGAAATATTGCGCCAAGCGGAGCGTGCTTCCTCGATCACTGTTGGTCGCAACTGAAGATGACGCAATATTGCCGGCGGGAGGTAGGCAACCAGTCAGTCATTAATAATGTCTTATAGCGCCATCTCTTATTCATTTTTTGCAGTATTTTTGCGACTGTTTTAATGACTTATGAGGAATTAAATTTTACGTAAGATTATAATGTTATGTCAATTTCGACGTATTTTGAGTTACAACACTATTGTATTATTAGTGCGATATGAATATATGTAAATATAGGGAACTAAGTAGCTTAGCTCTCCTACAAAACAGTCTAAGTAGCTTCTAAATTCTGATAATTATTGTGATCTAAAACCATTCATAGATTGAATGTGATCTACTTGAGTTGAAGGTGGACTCGGTATCATTGTTGAAATAAAACATAATCCATTTCCAAAAGTACATAAACAAACAAACCATTTATTTCCAGAAGTCTGAGAATATTGTTAAATTAATTACTGTGTACAAAATTATACTTGTATCTTACAAAACTTATATAACTGTAAAACACTTATGATTTCTGAGGCTCGATCCAGCCGCCGAACGCGCGATCTAATTCTTCCGCGACGGCCAGGCACAATCTATCTTGATTATAGTTGGCTATGACTTGTATACCGATCGGTAGGCCATCTCTGCTGAATCCTAATGGTATAGTCGTCGCTGGAAGTCCCAGACAGTTGACAACAGCTGTATATGAAAAGTTGAAGGGTCTGAATAATGGTTCATTATGGTACGGCGCTGGCGTCGGGTGCACTGGGTACAAGAATACGCCATTCTCGCCTAGCATCTCTTTGAAAATCTCTTCTAACTGGTCCCTCTTATCTAAATAGTATTTATGACGGTCACTACCTACTTCCACACCGCCGTAGTCAAACAGCGCAGTAGCAAGTGCAATCAATGTGTTACCAGATAGCCCAAAAATATTTTTCACGATTTCTTTTAGTATGTTTCCAATACTCTCTTTCTCCATAATAAATTCGCCGAACTTTTTCTTGTTTTTCATAGTCGCAAACCATATTGCCATGGATTTCTTGAGTATAGGCATTTTTTTCTCTTCAGCTTGCAACTGGTGCTGTACTTTTAGGTATTCTACAACTTTTTTCATTGCTGTAATGATGTCTGGATCCACAGGGTCGCATAAAGGTGCGTTGTTATTAAATTGGTAGTAGAACTTCAGTGTTTTGATATCAACGGGCTCATTAAGTTTTAGTTTTGAAGAATTGTCCCCAGATATGACATCCAAAATTGGTTTTAAGTCCACCGCATGTCGTACCATTGGGCCGATACCTGTAAATATAACATTATATTTTTTATATGCTTATGGTTTCACGACACCAATTTTATAGACTCGACTACGAGTAGTAAGCATTTGGTATTCCAGACCATAAACTGTACCTAAATAGACATTGCACAAAAACTTTTTATCACCGGAAAATAACAGGAACGGAAATTGCGCGGGATAAACCGCAAGCCGCTGCTAGTGTATAGAGGTATAGATAGTCTATGGTTATATAAGAAACTACCTGCCAACTACCTGCTTATCCTGCTACGCTTCGTTGTGGCAGGGTACATTGTGATGCAAAAAATAGATAAAAACAATCCTTGATGCGGATTATCATTGTACAATTTCAGAGCTCAATCGGTGCAGAACTTTTTGAGTTTTGAAGCAAACAAACCAACATAACATTTTTATATATAGAGATATACAAAATAGGTTAAAACCACTAATTCTAAACTAGTTTCAATCCTTAATAAATAACAAATATACTCACTCAAAAATGAATTTTGCAATTCAGTCTCTGGTCGAGGATACTGTCCATGGTTCGAGACGATGTTTCGCGACGGTTTGTGGCCAAATATGCCGTTGAAGTACGAAGGCATCCGGATCGATCCTCCGATGTCAGAACCTGGAAATTAAATTAATTTCCCTTTAATTTTATTAGCTTAGATTATCGAATTGGTGTAACTTACGGCAACTGAGATGCCGATATATTTACCGACTACCTATTTATGTCTAAAATATGATCGAATAAATATTTTTTACTGAGATCAACCTAGAAGTTCTGTACTCTGGGTGACTATTAAACGAAATGCGTAGGTAATTGTCGGTAAAACTGGCTGCGCAATCGTAATCCATTAAGATGAGTAGGTACACTCATCACAGAAGAGAGAGTGAAGAATAGTAACAATTTCAGATCAAGTGTTTGCGTTTTCTTTAATGATTAAGAGCAAACATATGCCGTGGGCCGTGGGTTCGAATCGATCAATAAATTTATTTGCATTAGCAGCTAGAATCAAATATTGAAGGAAATTGTGTAATAAAATTAGCTTCTTGAATTAAACTCTACATTCAATGGCAAGTGAATTTGGGTGAGCATGAGTGGGTGGCCAATGCTTTAGGAGAGACCCGAACACAGCGGAACTAATATGGGTTGAAGATCGATACAGCTAATCAGTTCACAGTACTATGAAATTAATGAAAAATAAGCTATAAGTCTAGGTGCATTATATGTACAATAAAACTAGTACACCTATTTACACCGTTATACTAGCATACGTTCCGTATATATGTTTTGTTATTTAAACGTATTTAACATACCTATACCAAAGATACTGCCAGCGGCGGCTTGTAGTGCACCTTCTCCACCGGACGAGCCGCCAACGATTCTCGTCGTGTTGTAGGGATTGTTGGTTTTGCCGTGGATGTGGTTGTGAGTCTCCCACCTGTAATTAATGTGATTAAATTAATTTAATATAAAAATCCAACAGCCAAAAAAAACATAAAATACTATGTACTTAGAACACTTGGGTGACTGAGACGAATTTAACGATATCTGAATTGTCAAAATCCATCCAGCCGTTTGGAAGATACGTGGGAATAAAGAAATTTAGAAACATACAAGATACCCGCGAAAAACATACCTAACCCTTTCAGTCGGGTAAAAAAACATTACACTATCTTCATTACGTACTGGATATGTATTTTCATGTCAACTCCTGGAATTCGTCAGTCATGGTGCATGAAATAGTATAGAAATATCAGGGACTCGCGCTACTGACAGCTACAGTAAATATCCCTAATCACTGAACGAAGGTTATAACTGATATATTTTAATTTTGCTGAAAATCTACATTTTCTCACCTCACCTAACTTTATATAGGTACTATATCACCGTAAAATTGCACACATTCTCAGTTTCCTATAAAACGGTTAATAAATAAACGGTATAAAACCAATGGTTAGTTAGTTTATGATAACAAAGTTAGATTATAAACTGTCGGTAAAATACAACTTTATGGTGACGTAATATACATCTCCATCGAAGGCCCTTTATGTTGCATGACAGGTTTTTTCTATGTATCGGAAAATTGGTATTTATCAAAACTTTTAAAAACAAAGATTGTCAATAGGTGGTGTGTCATGACCTCAGAATATAGAGTTACTTGAACAATAGAAGATCCAAGGGAACAATAGCTGTGAAACTTGACTACATATTGCAAGGTTGTTATTTTAAGCGCATACGGTTACCACTTGTGCTTATGGAGCCTTGACTGTGTACAAAAACACAGAATATCATACCTAAATGAAGAAGATTACCGACTGACACCGCTTGTGTATATAATCAGAATATAAGTTGTGCAGAAATATGTTTAAATTAATGGCAGAAATAGTTTCACGGTTGACGTTCCAAACACTCGAACGAAGAGATTTGACTGTACTTTTGTGATAAGAACGTCTAGGCTATGGAATGCATTTCCCGAGTGGGTTTCTGCCGATGGTTACACAATCTTGGTGTCTTCAAATAGAAAGTGAATCGGTTTCTTCTTGGTATGCACACTGCGACATAAATCGCATCATCGCTTAAGATCAGGCGAGATAACAATGAAGTGTAAAATAGTAAAAAAAAGTTATCCTAGCTTTTATTGTCTACAAAATTAATTAATATTATACCACTTACCACATGCATATCTCTGGCACATTAGTAAGACCTATGATGATAGCGCCTTTCTGTCGCAGAAGACGGATAGCGTCTGCATCTTCCTCAGGCATAAAATCTTTCCTTAGAACCACTCCCGATGTGCTGTGGAGACCTGTACAACAGAATTATTCTTGGAAGAAATTCTATATTTGGTCAAGCTACTAAGTAGCTATAACTATAACTGCTAAAAAAGTCATGGAGCCAAATGTAAAACATCAATACAAAATTACTTTAATTACTACAAAAGTGCCCACTTAATAAGTTAGTAAAGTTTCAAATTTGTTAACAAACATCACACCACCTTTGATTAAATTATCATAAAAAAAGCTATAAGTAAAGTAGATTTTTTTATTGGGTGACTGTCGATTCACGCAAGTTGGGTGCGGGGGCTTGGTGGTGCTACCACCCTTGCCTATAACTATTGTAATATGACAAATATTAAAAGCTTAACATGTTTTGACTAAATTTAAGGGGTATATCGTTAGCAATTGAGTTGTTGACATATTTTGACAAATTACATTTGTTTATAAAGACTTTCGTTATGGGGCGGCTAGCGTTGTTTTTAATTCCCCTTTTACTTTATGCATCACACACATGAACGCAGTACAGTCATGGAACAATTTGTTGTTCCCTTGAAATGTATACCTTTATTACATAAACGAAATAAGAAAATAGGTAATGGTTGTAATATAGTACCAAAAACTTAAAAAAACTACCGCCATCTAGTTTAGGTTTAAACATTTGTTTTCTTCTAAAAAAAGTCTCATTGAAGAAGAGATTGGCTATGTAACGCAGCGAGATATTATCAGACCCATTTTGAAAGCATTCTATTTATACAGGAGTTAATTACGATCTAATTTTTGTTAGTTACCACGACCTTTCGATCACGATACCGTGGACCGCGGCCATAGTCACGAGATGACTCAAGACGAGTTTAATAATTCTTGTTTTACCGTCATTACGTAGGTACCTTTAACCTGGATGCAATCTTTTGTAGTGAAGGGCACTCCAAGTAGGGGCTGCTCCTTCTCTAGTTGTCCGGGGGTCTTTTCTCCGCTTCGGATCACTTCGTCGGCCCGTTTGGCTTCTTTCAGTGCCAAATCGAATCTGTCTTCAACAAAGCAGTTGAGGGCAGAATTCACATCTTTTATTCTTCTGATGCAGGCTTCCAACACTTCTACGCTAGTGATCTGAAATGGAAAATTTGCTACTGAAGTCAGATGATATTATTTTATTGACCCTTACACAGGATAGTGCCAGTCACAGGACTGGGCTGACAATTCATTGTCAGTCCAGTTCTGTGACATGGCATTGTGTCCTACTTCCGACTGTTCTCCAAACCACTGCACCACTCTATACCGTCATTCCATAGTTTCATGTTTATACACTACATTTACCTAGTCTCTACTCTAGAGCACCATCTGCCCTACGACAGATAAAAGCCACCAACTGTCATTTCAACAATATTGATAACCTTGATTTTCCAACAGATAATTTTGTTACATTATTATGAATTTTTAAAATGAGTAAACCGAAAGTTAATGGTGAAAAAATGGCGACGCCGACGGTGATTAAAGTCAAGCATCTGCGTCTTGAAATGTACGTGCTCTATGACTAAGCCGAATTTTTATTTCAACAAATCACACGGGTAATGCACTGTGCTTGTAGCTATTTTAAATTTTTATAATACTAGCAACAACTCAGTAGTAAGTACGTCGTTGTACTACCGCGAGAAATTTCTTTCATTAAACCATGTTTAATTAATTCGTGTATTTACATATTTCACGAAGAATTTAGATAATTTATAACCGAGGTCAGAATTAATGTAAATAACTGCACGCATTTGTAAATACGAGTAGTAGGTAAGCGATAATGATCTTTTCTTTCCCTTTGAATACAGTTGGTAAAAATGTGTAATGGAAAATGAATCAGGTGGTTTTACTGTTTATCTAAGTAGGTAGGTTTTAAGCGAAATACATTTTTGACGTGACAACGTCTTATAAATTGGTTTGCCGGGTGACACTTCAAGAAACTGCGTTACGCTCCGCTCACGTTATGCGCTCACAACGAGAGCGAGTGAGAAGCACGCGTCCCTTCCACTCGGGCATGGTTAGCCCGCCTAAGAGCGAGAGAGACAGACATATAATAAAGTGAAAGGCACGCGTCCCTTCCGTAAAATTATTTTACCACTCGAAGTCGTTGTCACGTAAAACTTTTGCCCGTATACCGACTTTACAGGCAACCAATTTTTTTCAAAGATATTATTTTGCAAATAGATGTAAAATGCAGTTAATTAATTATTGAGGAGATGTGAAATGGTTTATAGTTTTGGGAGTAGTGCAGTGCTAGGCTATTTGTTTGCATTTATTTGACAAGCATGCTGTTTACCATCAGGGATGTTGTAGGTTGTGGAGCTTCATAACTGTAACCGAAACTATCGGGTATCCGAAATAAAAATATATCCGTAACCGTATTCGTATCACAAGTTTCGGATTGTTTTGGATAGAAACAACTTTTAGGTGATATGGCTACAACAGTTTTTACTATTAAAACCATGGTTAGGTGATAGGCAATGTACCATTTGTTTTTATATTTTACTTCAATCTAATCCGTAACCGAACCTATCTGAAAGAAATGAATAAATTAAAATAATTACATATCCGAAACCGGTATAATTTTATTCCTATATCATATCCATAACATTTCTAGTTTACCTTCAGGCGCTTGACCTGTTTCTTTCGTCATTCTAACTTTCTAAGTAAATACTAATACCATAGAGTAGCAAAAATATAGTATCCTATTTCTTTTAAACTGTACCTAGAAGTCGTAAAAAAGAAGTTCTCAGGAGCTTACGAAGTTTATAGTTAAAGAGATTCCACTATAATAGAATCTCTGGAAAAAATCTCTAGAAAACTGAAAGGACTAAGTGAAAATTTCGATCGCAAATATTTTATAATCTGGAATAACACGTAGCTTACTTTTCGTCTCGATAATATAGTGTTCCTTAGTAAATAGCATTTTTCTATTTTTCATACACGTAGAAAATATAAAGTTCAGCATCTTTAAATACCGCGTTGCGGGTCTGGTACTGGTCATTTAAGTAATAAGTAACAACGTTTGCTAGCTTTCTATAAAAAATATGACAAAGCCTTCATGTTCTTTTTATTATTGAAATTGGAAAACGTATTATCAGTTTGTCATAAAACGTCTATCTACTGCGCAAAACAAAGCGAGTGTGTGATGTTTCCAAGATTGTTTAGATTGCTGCCAATGCCTGCTCGTTTTACCAGCGCGTGAGACGCTGACATCACTTTACTGCATGAATGATGCGAACACTCAATTCAGTCACTCTATTATGTTCCCGTCTCGTTTAAGTGCCATTTGTCGCTGTTGCTACCCACAGCTACTTGATACGACCACAGAAAATATCAAAAATACAATAAGCAGGCCACTTTTTGTTCCCACTGCTGGGACTGAGAGGCTGTTCTCAGAAGGAGAGAATGAAGATTACCACGCTGGTCCAAGTGCAGCAAGTCTACCGCCTAACTCTCCTGCTTACTGCTATGCTTTGATTTGTGATGTTATCGGCCAATTTGATAACGCCGCTGAAAGTAGACGAACTACATCTGCTTTCAGCTCCGCTGCATACGGAAACCAGATGTAGTTGTCTGCTTTCATCGACGTAACCAAATTGACCGATGACGTTACAAATGAAAGTATAGCAGAAAGCAGGAGAGTTAAAATGTAGGCCTGGTTGGAAAGTGACACACGTATTCGTTTTTCTTGGAACACGCTGGTATTCTTACGATATTTTCCTTTACCATTAAAGCCTGTGGTCAAACGCTGTACGTCTGTACTTGGATAAAGTCTTCATCATCTGCAGCCTGCAGACGACTATTGTTGGACGTAGGGCTCCAAAAAAAAAACTTAGAGATAATAACCTATTTCACGATCGTGATTGGGCAATCTGAAGTTTTGGCCACTAGAGTTTCTTAACAATTCCACTCTAAACATGGTCAAAGTGCATGTATTTATTCTGGTTGCGACGATGAATATTGAAGACCATTCTCTTACAGTGACTGTACATCTACGTCGAGATGAAGTTCGATGTCCTTCAATGTCGCGTTGTGTAGTGTAAATGCTCAGATTGAAAAACTCTGTAAATGTATGAAAAAATAGAACAGCGCATAAAGAACCGAATTTTCCATATTAGTTAGCATTTACGTTTTTGGTGGATGTAATATTTTTGCTCACAGTACAACACAGTGTGAACATGATATTGATTTTCGTACTAATGTTCTAATCGATCGAAAATAAAACTTACCGACAAGTTTTGCTTAGCGACATAATTATAAATCGAGAGTACAGCGTGAGAATTAGGAATTGAATAGCTGAAGTTGATTAAGATGGTATTTATATCGATACTATCTTAATCAACTTCAGCTAGCGTAGATAATGATAAGCAATAATTAACGCAATATTTCAAGCTGATAACACCCGCAAAGTTATGGCCATCAATCGAGTGTATTTGATACGGTTTGTGACAGTAGAATTCTTCATGTGAGCTAGTAGGGCCCTGCGCCTTTTGCGCAAGGCCAACCTTTCGTAGGCATTAAAGGCCACTTGAGGCCAACTACCATAGTAGGTATCTTTAAAAATCGCTTCATGCTCGACCAGGCCATTCAAAAATTACGCCACGAAAGTCATTGACTCTGGAAATCGATCGAGAGACGTGCCAAAAGGCTCTTAGGTAACGACACTCTTGTGCGAAAAAGACTTCAAAGTCTTGATCACAGCCGAAAAATTGCCAGCCTATCTTGGGGAGTGTGCGGTTGATTTGCATGATCTGATACCACCTTGCCCTTTTTTCTATCGGAATGCTCGTGGCTTGAAAAGGCGACATCATTTCATGGTTACATTTCAAAAGTGACGTCACTAAATTTCAGACCCCTTCCTCCCTTTTGTCACACAATATCACACTTTGTCGACCCCATTCGATTCCTATAACGTGTGACGTAATTCATGGTTGGCTTCTAATAAGTATATTTAGCGTTGTGTTGTGATATCATAGAGACGATAAAATATGGAATTTATTCTCGTGTTTCAAAGTCGAATTTATAGCTCATTGACAGCAGTCTTCTGTTGCATCGTCGATACGATGTTAGTCACCTTTTTGTTATTTCTTCGTATTATAGTTTATGGTTTTGCGTTTGCCGATAACGGGGAATCAAACAGTTATTCATCATCGTAATCGTGGTCTAATTAATAAGCTTACTGCATTTTACCATAGTGTAAGAACAGGCTGTTTGACTTAATATTGTTTTAAGCAATGAGAGTGAAAATTTCTCGTACTATTATCATGAATGTCGTATAATATATTATAACATATCATAGATATTTCATCAATACCAAGCTCATTTTCGTCCACTGCTGGACATAGGTATCTCCGATAACTAAGACCGATTCGGCTTTACGATGCTTTTTGTCAAAATCATAACTCCATCTGACCTCAAGGGTCCTACACTACGTATCTCGTACGTTTCTACAGCATTAGCGAAATGATATCCGGATAATATATTTATGTAATGTTCAAGGATTGATTAATTCTACCCTTATGATATAATGGTACCCTTTTGACATGTAATTTTAGATTGTAATTGTGATTTTATTGAAATGTGATTTGTCTCCACTTCAGAACCCGTATAGCCCCAAGATTATCGGTTCTGTGACAGATATGACCAATCTACTACCGTTTCAGCTTGTTAGTCCGCTGAGCTACGTCAATGTTTGTTCTCTAACGAATGACCTCAACACGACTGCAATACCTCAAAGAAACTCCGAGCATAGGTCTTTCCATAACTCGCAAAGGTCATTGTACTTACGAAACTTTTTCACTGTCAGTGTATTCGTTTCAGCAACGTAGGTCATGACAGGTACGACGGGATATTTTCTCTTTTGAAATCGTTTATTTCCACAGTTTGCTGAAGAACCTCTTAATTTGTACAGCAAAAGAAGTGGACTTTAAGTTCCCACGTATACTGCTTGATTCGCCTGACCAAGTATGTTTATTTATATGGTTGTCCCCGATATTTTGATGAAGCTTTATGCACTATGTTTCCAGGTCAACAATACACCCACAGGGCTACACAAACATATAACTATGGTAAACATTCAGCAATGACTTTGACACAGTTTGATCATACATCTCATGTTATACGTTATACCGGAAATGTGTGGCATGTGTATCTGATTTGATATTCCTATGTTAGGTCAACTATTCAAGTATTGAATAATGACGGCATTATAGTCGATAATTGAGCACTTTTTCCTAGAAGGTAGGTAGTATACCCTTGAAGCTAATCAGGATAAAAGAAAAGTGAAGAAGTATTTTCTAACATCTCATTAATAATACAAAGAAAACTACTACGTTTCAATAGCAGTTTGATTGTGGAAAGTATACAAATACCATTCTGTATTTGTATACTTTGTGGCTGTTAATGCTACAAAACTAGACAAATTGTTTGGTTAACTGCTGTTTCTAGGGTTCCGCACAAAAAACGAACCTACGGTTTTTTATCGGGTACACTTCGGAGAGTGCATTGATCTGCATGATCTAAAACCACCTTGCCCTTTTTTCTATCGTACTTCTCGTAATTCGAAGAAGCGACACCGTTTCATGGTAGATATTCCAAAGACACGGTTCACGAAGAGGTTTGACTCTACTTTTGTGATAAGAACCTCTAGGCTGTGGAATGAGTTGCCGGAGTGGGGTTTCCCCGATAGTTATTATCTTGATGTTTTCAAATCGAGAGTGAATCGGTTTCTTCTAGGTAACGCTCCATCGTAGACCGCATCGTCGCTTAACACCAGGCGGTATTGCGGTCAAGTATAAACCTATTAAAGTTAAAAAAAGACCTATTCCTAAAGCTTTAAAGTTAGGTCTAATTTAGGTTGTTTTCTCCGAATCATTATGGGTGGCTGACAATTTCTTAAAATATTTTAGAATGAACATAGAACTATTGTTAGACTTAACTAAATGTATGACATCAAATACCAATGACTAGCTAAATGTGAGTCGCTTGTACAGTAATGATGAAGTGAAATTCTATTGATAGAATTATGTGGTGGGACGCAAGACGCAACACTCTGCATGAGAGTCTACACTTGAAAGGATTTGTTTAGCCTCTATTTTTTATCTACTATCAATTTGTTTAACTGAGGTATATCCTTATTCTTATAAGTTAACAAAGTATCTAAAACTGTTTTCCTCATAGATAACGATTTTCACTTCTATCGAAATAGTCTCCGGTTCTAAGACTTGTTCGCGCCTTAGCAATGTTTGCATAATAACCGTACCAAGTACCAAACCGGCTGTAACCATTTACGGCACGGAACTATTGACATCTAAATAATATGTTATTTCTAACGGACGGTGTTGGAATCACCCACAAGCTATTATAATCATAAACTTATTCTGTGTTAGTCATAAAAAATCTAAATCTTACCACGAACGCTGAAGCTTAACTTTAATTAAATTACTAACCTCTTTTTCCCGTATTTTTCTTGCTACTTCCACTGTCGGCTGCTTTAAGATGTCGTCTATAATAGGCGGAATTTTTTGGCCTTCATTTCCATAGTACAGACTTAAGAAAAATTTCGCTACTTTCGCTATGAACAATCTTAAAACATGAGCCACTCTCAGTTTAAGTGGGATCGGACTGTCTATATCTGTCATGTTTATGTTTATTTTTACCACTGAGTAAATCTGTAGTTTCACATGAGAACTAACACTACACAGTAAACTTTTATTAAAAAAGTTGTGCGTTGAAGCTAGCAGCAACGCGGTGTCACTGATTGTTCGAATCGAATACAGTGGACTGCTTAACCGGCAACTCAATGAATGAGTGAAACGCGAAGGACGCAACTTTGTCTGGGCGCCTGTGTTATCCACAGTCGAGCGCAAACAACTGTAATCGTTATGTCATTGACATTGGGCCGATAACGGCTCGCTTGACATCGGTCGTTTTGAGTCGTAGCTAGTCTGAACTCCGTTATCTCTGTCTCACTCTGTCGTTCGTTCGCGTCTATGACTATGACGCCACTGTTATGAAGTTTGTTACCCTTTTGTCAGCCATAACTACAATACTACAAACCCAAACCTAATGCATATACGTTCTTCAGGACTACGATTGGAAGGTTAACTTTCAGCTAATTGTCTGATATTCTTTATGTTGTATTGCGAGAGTTTTCCTTAAAGCATTTAACTAACTGACCATGGAATAGAGAATACTATTAACATTCTTCGTAAAAAAATGTTTATCACATTAACGATATCTAAAATTTTATACGTTCCGCTAAACAATAATATTATATGTACATGTAAACCAGTTTTAAATTTTAGGCGAACTGCTAGACTCGGCTTATGTGTACCGGGTTACGAGTGGTAGGTTCCGGGTTCAACTTCCACTTGAGATCTGCGGAAATTACATAGAATAATGTAAAATGATGATATAAGTAGGTACATAGTTTGGATTGTCATTTTACCTAATGTGTATTTTTGTGGCATGTGCATTCGGGGAATTCTTGAGAATAAGATAGAATTTACACCTTTGGGATGGTTCGACTAAGTACCAGCTGGAGCCCTTGGAATCGATCGAGACTTGCCAAAAGGTAATGACACACTTGTTCGAAAAAAACTTCAGAGTCTTGAGCATCGTCGCAAAATTGCTAGCCTATCGATTTATTATCAGATACACTTCGGTGAGTTTGAACTGATCTGCAGGATCTAATACTACCTTATCCATTTTTTTATCGGTCTGCTCGTAGCTCGGTAGAGGGTTGACTCTCAAAAATTCACCGATTGAATGGGTCATTTTCAAGATGAAAAACCCCGTCAAAGACAGTTCCCAATTTCATCTTAGGTGGCGCCAATTTTTTATTTTGTTAGAGAAATTAGAAAAAAAAACAAACAGTGACATATTGCCAAGTGTGGGGCACCACAGTTGGCAAAATTTAGAACTATTTTTGAAAAGTCAATTTGCACGGATGGATATAGAAAATGCCTCATTTCAACTATATGGGTTATGTGATAAAAGTGATACTTCTTTTAATGTCCCAACGAAACTACATCTTTGTGACTATTGTTTACTGTATGGTATTTTTTACTGATAATAGGTACATCAGAGGATAAAAAAACCTGCATACAATATAATTGAGATTGTATGTCAGTTAATAATTTTGTTTATTTCTCGGTTTAACAATAATGGCTATTACTGAAAAAATCCCACTGGCGATGGTTAACTCAGATATAACAGGTTCACGATATTAATCTCAAGCCATGTGGTAGATTTCTATTAGCGATGGCAGTTAAGAGGCACTTAGATTGCGGTACGGAGCAGCTAGGTCATGGTAATGTACCTTATAGGTACAAGTACGAGAATTATAAATACCAAGATTACAAATGTTAGCCGTAGCGAAATTAAGTTACGGCCTTGATGTTACCACCAAGCGTACGTAGATAAGCGCGTTTAGATTTGTAACATATGAACAAAATATAAATATTGCGCGAGTGAAATCGACGTTATTATTTCACGGAGTCGATACCGTCAAATAATAACGTCGATTTCACTCGCTGTAAGTATCAGCAACTTAACTGTGGGCCTCATAACGAAGCTCAAAGTCACACAGCGAGCTATGGAGAGGGCTATGCTCGGAGTCTCTTTGCGCGACAGAATCCGTAATGAGGATATTCGCAAAAGAACGAAAGTGGCCGACATAGCTCAAAGAGTAAGCAAGCTGAAGTGGCAATGGGCAGGCCACATCGCAGAACTGACAACCGATGGGGAGGAAAGGTTCTCGAGTGGCGACCACGAGCCGGAAGACGCATTGTTGGACGGCCTCCCACTAGATGGACAGATGACCTCACAAAGGTCGCTGGAAACCGCTGGTTGCAGGTTGCGTAGGACCGTTCGTTATGGTAATCTAGGGGGAGGCCTATGTTCAGCAGTGGACGTCTTGCGGCTGATAATGATGAAGTATCAGCAATTATTTTTTGTAGTAAATTAAAGTAATTTCGGACACTATATTTACATGGACAGGTACGAGACTTACGTTGGAGTTAGAAAAATAAATAGAATAGATAGCTGCTTCTCTTTTCGGGATACTCTGTAATTGTTTTCTTTGAAAAATGAAACCTAACTCTCCTGGTTTCTGCTATGATTTAATTTGTGACGCAGCTAAAACCAGACAACTAAATTGCTTTCCGTTCCGCTGCATAGGGAAAGCAGATGTAGTTGTCTGCTTTCATCGGCGTTACCAACTTGACTGATGACGTCACAAATCAAATTATAGCAGAAAGCAGGAGAGCTAGGCGGTAGACCTGCCGGTCTTCTTTCACTTGGTGTTTCATACACCAACATTACATAACATTTTAATATCCCATCTTGCTTTTTCCACCCTAAGGTTGCCTGGAAGTGATCGCTATTAGCCTTAAGGCCGCCGTCTGTCGCACTAACTTTAAGTGTTCAACCGGTTTCAATTTGTAAAGTATCTATCTATCATACAAGGATAATGTTTATACTGCGATTCAAAATGGGAAATGTTTGAAATGATTCACATAAATAACTGCAAACGTAACTATATCAAATATCAACCGTACACGCGTATGATAAGATAGTGCTATCTGTGAAGCTCACAATTAATGTTTTAGGTGCAAAATGCTTATTTATTTTATTTATGCTTATCTTTTAAATATTTATTCGTATTTTACTGGACCTGTACCCAAGGGCGGATCCAGCTTTCGATCCATGGGGTCACAGGGGTCACATAGTCTTGGTCATATTTATCACAAAACTGCGATAAGTATATGCATAAGCATGCTTTTTAATCTATGCCTACATTCTTCTATCTATTCGTCGCTGAAATTATCTCTGGCTATTTTTTTCGAGAGCATCATGATGAAAATTACAGTTCTTTAATACTTCGGTGCCATCATATACCTAATTTCATAGATAATAGGGCTGATAGTTATGGGAACATAAATGTGGAACTGGTTATGATAAATAACGATTTCTCAACAATCCATCTTTGAAGAAGTCAAATATTTATCGCAATTCACGTCCACGCCCATTTCACGTTTGCGGTTTTGATCACTCCATGCGTCATGAATATTCTGGTTCTTGATTTTTTCAGTCTCATAAACAAATTAGTTATTTTGTAGTGGTAGGACTCTTGCCAGAGTCCGCCTGGGGAAGTACCACACCTTTGCCAGTTATTCTACCGCCAAGCAGTAATGTGCAAACATTACTGTGTTCCGGTTTGAAGGGCAATGTTTCCAGAGAAATTACAGGGCTTAGAGATATAAGATCTTAGATCTCTGGGTGACGAGCGCAGTGCAGTGCTAGGTAATGATTTGGACTCTTCGTGTTCCAATAGCTGCGTGTCACTGTGCTGTTATGTGTCAGGCATGTTGCTTACCATCAGGCACATGTCCTGATCGTCTCGTCACTCCTTATTTAAAAAAAAAAAATAGCAGATGACGTGCATACTTTCTGTGGTATGGCAGTGTTTAATCTGAGCAACAGAGTGATGTGTCGCGACAAAAGTATGACACTTCCAAAAGAGCGACAAGGCAAGAAAGATGCTACCCGTGCTTTCGGTGTAAAGCGTTTATGCCAACTCTATACGTCTTATATGGTAAACTCTTTGGATTCACTCCTTCCTTGCTTTTGCCATCCCTTCCTCCATGTACTCGTTACGTAAGTTAGGTCATAAACGAATGATGAATGAATGTAGATAGGTAAGAAACATATATTATGTTGCAATGACTTTGATGCTCATACAAAATACTGAATGACAACAGCTCAGGATAAAGTGAAATATAATAGTGTAGGCTACACTTTGCCCTGTGGTGGGACAACTTTGAATGATAGTAATAATAACCCAGAGCAGCTCTAACCACCGGTAGCTTTGGCTCTGCCTTGCTGTCGGGGGCAATCTACGCTTAGGATTTTTTATATTATGTTTATATTGTAAAAACGGAAACTTAATATGAACGGATTTAATTTATTTTTTGTAATACCTAATAGTAGGCATCAATATGTATTATGTCGCTATACAGACTTAAGAACATTGATTTTTAACATTATTATTAACATTAAAATCATGATAAGTTTCACACCTAAATGAATCAACTTCGACACTACATACTTCTAGATCAATTGTCATTGAAGTTTATCACTTGCGCCTACTTCGAAACCGTACCTTACCACAAATAATAATAAACATTTAATGGCATACAGCATGACAATTTTATCGGTATAGTAATTATATTTTTCCAAGATCATAAAATAGTAATAGGTAAATGTGTGTTTTTACTAATTAGTAATTATTTGTCCTGCAGATATGAACGAATCTCCTGAAACCGCGACCGAAGACAGGAGCTCCTTTAAAATGTCCTTACCAACAGTCCTGTGCACTCCCGAACCGGAGAATCCTGAGCCGATAATAACGAATTCCATGATCAATTCTGATTCAAAAATGTCTCTCCCTTCAAATTTAGGAACTCCGACGTCTCCTTTGCAGTTACCTTCTCCACTATCACTGCCAACGTCACCTTTCATGAAGACTGAGCAGTCAGCTCCTTCAAACTCCTTGTCCAATCCTGAAAGATTGACGTCACCGACTGCAAGTCCTCAGAAAGCCAAGTTAATAGAAACTGGATCTGCCACAGGTAAGTGCTACGATTAACGTATTCCAATTGAACATCGTGGTAGAACCTACAGGCACGTCTTCAAGCCATGTTCACCGTAAAATTAAACGAAATACTCTTAGAACTTATGTAATGCAATAAAATAATTCCAGGGACAGATATTTTTGATCGTCGACGTACAATGCAATATATTTAACATTATTATCATAATATTCAAATGAAAACATATTTTATGTTATCATTTTTTGATATGTTCTGTGCAACATTACTTAATTTATAAAGTAAAAGTTGATTCATTTTAATTAATATCTTATTTCGTAGTTACGATATAATTTGGAACAATATTTAAGTAAATTATAAAATAGCTTTAAAACTTGCCTCGTAGGGAAGGTAAAAAAGTTGTGTTTGGTATCGTGGGTTGTAAACTGCAGAAATAAAATTATCAGCTATGAATATACGTTTCTTTTTCAGCATAATCTTCTTATGCATTAAAATATTGTAGTGCATCTATTCCTCGATCTATTTTTATCCCCCGAACAAAAAAAGGGGTGTTATAAGTTTGACGTCGATGTCTGTCTGTCTGTGGCACCGTAGAGCTCAAACGGATGGGCCGATTTCGATGCGGTTTTTTTTTATTTGAATGTTAATATCCGTGCGGATGTTCTTAGCTATGTTTGGTTAATATCGATTCAAGATGGCCGCCTCCACAAAATGGCGGACAAAATATTTCTTTACAACCTACCTCAATATGGGTATCAAATGAAAGGGCTTGACTAGTAGAATATATTGCACTATAACAAATTTTAAATCCAAGATGGCCGCTTCCACAAAATGCGAAATACATTTCTTTTTTCACAACTCGTTTAATGTGGGTATCAAATGAAAGGGCTTGACTAGTAGAATGTTGTACAGATAACAAATCTAAGGTAGTCGGGGGGTTAGTCAAAATTTTTAATTTTGTTCTTGTTATGTTTCATTTTATATGAATGTGGTAGGTATTTGAATAAGTCGTAAGTATTTTTCCTTCTACAATACAGGCCTATTTTGCCCTTTTTCAATTTTATTATTTTATATGTATTATAAATTCCAAATAATGTAACTGACTTTCATTGACGTAAAGGCATTTATAAGGAAGTGCCACGTTTGACTTTTCATTCGGTATATAGCTTTGTACATATATTGTAGAACGGTTTCGAGCTCAGCTAGGTATTATAATACATAGATAGATACTCCTTATTGTACACAACAAAACCAAAAAATATATACTAAAAGATAAGCAATAAAGACGAGTGTTACACTGGCGGCTTTATCGTTAAAAACGATCACTTCCAGGGCCAGACAACCTGAGGATGCAAATATTTTATGTTGCCATGTGCTACAACGTCATCTTTTTTGTCATAGATTCAGAGTTTAGATTGAGAGTTAGGTTTGTCCATTGTTTTTAAATATTACTTTGATAGTCTTAGAGGACGCAGGTATAGGTTCGTCCATTGTTTTTAAAAATTACTTTGCTCGTCTCAGAGGACATAGGTATAATAAAATAGGTCGTTGCGTCCGTTAGTTTTGATAACATTGTTGTATCACAGTAAAACCTACATACGTAGTTTTAGCGGTATAAAACAAATACTTAAGTACGACTGGTCTAGTAAGTTACGGCTGGTCTAGTCGGGCGAACGGCGACTGCCGATCCGAAGCCCTCGGGTTCAAATCCCACCACGCGCACCACTGTCTTTTCGAAGTCATGTGCGTAATGCCGCTAACTTAAAAACGCTGAAGGAAAGCATCGTGAGGAAACCGACATGTACCTAGAACCTTTCGAGGTCATGTGTCATCCACCAACCCGCACTTGGCCAGCGTGGTGAATTATGGCCTTAACCTTGGAATCTTTCGATCTTATGCATCATCACCATCCCGCATTGGGCCAGCATGATGGATCTTGACTCTCTCCGCGAAGGCCTTGTGTCCCAGCAGAGGGAACATTTAGTAGATTGTTTATGCTATACCATCACACATGAATAAAATTAGTAATTTAAAAAAGAAATACATAATACTAACTATTCGTACGAAAGGAACTTCAAGAAAGAAAAGGGTTTAAAACGGGTGGGTATGTTTAAATACTTCTCTGGGCTGGCAAAACGTCGTCAACATCTCTGATGTTGGAAACGATATTTAATTAATTAGCAACGGCATAAACCATCAAGTTGAGCGTATGCTTATTGTCCACTCCACCACCACCCATTACGACTTACAGAATACTAGTATCGCCCCGCAGTTTTCCCCGCTTATTCCCGGTCCCGTATGTTTTTCGGGATAAATTGCCTATGTATTAATCCAGGGCGTCAGCTAACCATACCAAATCTTTATTAACGCTTCAGCCGTTTAGACGTAAAGAAGTAACACACTCACAAACTTTCGCCTTTATAATATTAGTATGACAACAAAACAAGTATATTAAAGTCTCCTTTAAAGCATAATCACGCCTATAGTAGTGGAGTAGGGTAACTCTTCTTCTTTATACAGGTTTCTTTATATAGGCTGTAAGATGAGCTGAGTGGATTTTCCCCGATGGTTATAATCTTGGTGTCTTCAAATCGAGAGTGAATCGTTTTCTTCTAGGTAAGCAGTAAGCACGCTCTGTAGTAGACCGCATCGTTGGCGTCGTTTAACATCATGCAAGATGGCGGTCAAGTGTAAATCTATTAAAGTTTATAAAGTTACTACCTAGTATTAGTCATTGTAATTTATCAGTAGATTTTTTTTAAACTTATCCAGTTCTTTTGACCTTGACTCACTTTGTTAGTATTGCCATTCGGTGTTGTCCAACTTTTATTGTGTCGCATTTAGCTTTGAATTCGGTGTTGAGTTCACTACATCGTAAACTAAAGCCTCTCGGTATCACAGCGGGACATATTTTCTGATCCGTCGAGACCCTTACGTAATGCGCTCCATTTTCATAAGCAAACTATAACTATAAATAAGTAAGGTTACGTGACACTAAAGTGTGGCGCCAATGGCATAGTCTTGTTTTTAAATCTCGACGTAAAAAAATAATTGCGCTATCATATCAGTCTGTCGTATGACAACAACTCCCAAACGAATAGAAAGATTTTTTGACAGATCTTAGATTTGACAGTTTCTAATGTGAAATCCACGGCCAGTCTTATTTTGTAGTGTTATAGTCCAAGATCCCAGGGCCGCCAGACGTCACGTATTTTCTGACAAACGAAATGTGGACGATTGAGTAGAGTTAGTACGTACTAAGAACACATGCTTACCCGCTAACTTGCTTAGAAGGCCGATCCTTAGATCGGCCTTCATGACTGACTTCATGACTGGCCCCTTAGGGCCAGTCATCCCCTAAACTTATAATCTCGTACATAAATGTGTTTATGTACATTCTGGAATCTCAAAATTATCTTTTTAAAATTATTTAATATTATTATTATTAATGTCAAAATTATTTATTTATTAAATTATCTCAAAATTGGGCGTTTAAGCAAGTTAGCGGGTAAGCATGTGTTCTTTAGTACGTACTAACTCTACTCAATGGTACACATTTCGTTCATCAGAAAATACGTGACGTCTGGCGGCCCTGGGATCTTATTTTATTAAATTGGCGACAAAAAATGTAAAATCATATTAGGTGCCAATTGTATTTTTTTGTCTCACCTGAAAACTCGCCATTAGCAAATTTGGAACGGTATTCTAAATGGAGAAAGGATCAAAACTTTATTCTAGTCACGTTCTGTACACTAAACTTAACCAGATCTCGATAGAAACTTAAGGGCATACCCCGAGCAAATGATCTTGAGTATTTCTTACCTCATCGCACACCGCAAGAAAGAGCAAGAGAGAAACAGTAGGATTTCACGCTGTTTTACGCTAAAATTTTAGAATAAACTCTTTATAAAATCAGTCTTTTGAAAAAAATATTTCTACCAAAATGTTCCCAACGTAATTGCCTATCCGTTGGTGTAAGTACAAAATCCAAATAATAGCGAGTTTTCGAGTAGATGCATGATAATTACAATAATTTTAAGTTTTTAATGTTTTCGTTGTGAGGAGATTATTCAAATAATAAACTCATTAACAAAAAAAATAAACTACCATTTTGAAACCAAGAAACTGTAGAAATTTAATGTAATTTTACCAGTTGGTATTTGTTTTGGGTAATGAGTAGATAGCTTTGAAAACTAGACAAAAAACTCGTTTTGCTGGGGGACGACCCTTAACAGAATTGCCTCGTGTTTCGTATTCCCTACATCATGCCCAGATACAATATTTGATTGTTCTAAGCTAAGTTACTTATTGATACAAGGTTACGTGGAACGGGCATTGTAAGCGAAAGACGCATAATTTAATTAATCACTATTCTACTAGAATATTGGCGCCGTCGTGGGTCACAGGTTCGGGTTCCCGCCTAAACCTGTGAGTATTTTTCCTAGTTCTTATGTATAATCCAGCCAAAGCCAGCGGTGATGACAAACTTGTCATCACCGCTGGCTTTAAAGTTAAAAAAAAAAGGAAAACATCTAGAGGAGACATTACAGAGCTTGGGGTAGTAAAAAAAAATATTGGAAAAGCAGAACTGTCCTGGTAGATGATATTTGGAACGCCGCATAATTACTTCATATTCCGAAAAGATACAGAATGTTAATCTTTTTAAAAATTCTATAAATTCTTCGCAATTTTTTTTATGAGAGTTTACAAAAGATATCAGTTTCTCCATGTATTTTATAAAGAGACTATAGTCCTTTTGGCTTAGTTATATACCGCTTGTGTGAGGTAAATAAGTTAATCTGTAGATACATACATTGAGTACAGAATAACTGTCAGTACTAGCTAGGTAGTTTATAGGTATAATGTGATTGGTTGATTGGGTTAGCAGTTCCATTCTAGGGACAAAGCAAAAGTTGTATTTGATGTTACTACTTATAATTTAGTTACACAAGTATACTGAATTAGGTTTTTGAATGATCGGGCTTTTAGAAGGCTTTGGAATCGATTGAGAGACGTGCCAAAAGAGCCTTTTTGGCAAAAAATCATAAAATCGGGAACAAGTTGCGAGTTTGTCGCTGCTGTCGTATATATTTCGCAGTTTGCTGCTGATATGAAAGATCTGATACTAATATGCTCTTTTATCCATCGGACTGTTCGTAGCTCGAAAAAACGACATCGTTTCATGGTTGACGTTCCAAAGACTTGAACGAGGAACTTTGACCTTACATTACGCCTATTGCGTTGGTGGATGACGCATAACTTCGAAAGATTCTAGAAACATGCCGGTTTCCTCATTAACTTTAATTCTGAATGTCTAGACTGTGGAATGCGTTGACTGAGTCGATTTTTCTCGGTGTTTACAATCTTGGTGCTTTCAAATCAAGAGTGATTCTGTTTGATCCGTACTGGGCCAGCGCGGTGGGTAATAACTTTGTCTCTCTCCTTGTGAGAGAAGGCCCCGAGCACAGATGAGAAAATAGTTACTATATAACTCCGAGTCTCACCAGAGTTCATATTTGGTTAGCTGCTTATGCTAAATAAACTGGTCTCTTGAAGAGGCATGCGATATACAGTTTATACATTTTTATTTTTTATAGTATGTTTGCTAATACAAATTGTTTTTAATTTAAATTTATATGTAAAAAAATATTCAAATAAACGTAATATAAAGTTACAGAATGTCAATAGATATAGCACAATCTAATTCAACGTGTCAGTTGTATCATATATTATGTAGTTTTATGTCAAGTTTTATATGAACAGTTTTAAACAATATCTACGCGTACTCGTAGTTTTCTAATAGTAGGAGATCCCGCTACACAACGACCTTCACCGAACTATTTATTTAATGAAAAGTGTTTTATATGTAATTTAATATGTCAACAAATGTATTGCAAATGGGTTGCCTAAAAAATTTCGGTCCATAATATGATTAATTAAATTATTTTTTTAAATATTTCACTTAAATAGATTGAATTTTAGAAAAAAAACTATGTAACATAACTTATTATTTTGGCTTTACTCAGTGCTTACGAAACATCATTACGAAAAACGGGATGGAAGTTTGTATGAAACATTTTATTCCTTAAATGTATTCGCATAAAATTTCGCACGAATTGAGCATGATCAAAATAATTAATTATGTATTACAGTATTTTTCAAAACTCAACCTCCAAAAGGGTGAAATAAGGGATGAAAGTTTGTTTGAAACTTTTTATTATTTGAAAATATTTGCATGAGATTTCGTAAGCATTGAGTAAAGCCAAAATAATAAGCTATGTCATATAGTTTTTTCTAAAATTCAATCAATTTAAGTGAAATATCTAAAAAAATATTTTTTTATTGTTAATTAATTATATTCTGGACTGAAATTTTTTAGGCAACCCATTTGCAATATATTTGTTGGACATATTAAGTTACATATAAAACACGTTTCATCCAATAAACAGCTCGGTGAAGGTCATTGTATAGCGGGATCTTAGTTAATTTCTCCATCATTTAGCACGTTAGGCTATGACAAGCAAACTATACTGAGTATCAGAAGTGGCAAGTGATGTCATGCCATGCGAATGGTCTCCACTGGATACAGTACGAGCTACTGATCTGTAGAATATCGCGATGGCGCCACGATAAAAAAAATGCTGACTCCTGTTACAAAATTAGACGACTTCTGTGTTCTTTACTACTCGTAACTCAATAGTTCCGCTTTTGGCCGTTCTACAAATAAGTAGGTGGCACTGTACATCTGCTTCGTTGAGTTTCCTACGTGTCTCTCTCTAGCGCCTAACTGAATCGGCTATTGCTCTACTATTGCTGTCTCTATCATTTCAAGTGAAAAGAAAAGAGAGAAATATCAAAGCTAAGACATTTTGACATTTTTCGTTCGGCGTAGACACCCCGTGCTTCAACATTTTTGGAACGAAGTTCCTTAAGGCAGGCATGGAGGAGATAGAAATTTTACTGCGCAAACGAACTGATAAAAACGTGTAACTGAAAGAAAAATATATGTATAACAGAAATGACGCGTAAAAACTGGCCGTGAACAGTGTCGCCAACTATTTTTTTTCAGATGATCGTACCATAGTAAAATTAAGCAGCTTTTTTATGACATCACATTTTTTTAAGATATAAATTCACTGGATGACACTGGACAGCGAAATATTAGTTTTGTTATTGTTAATATTTCAAGCATTGATTACACACAGATTTCAAGTAACTCTATGCACATATTTTTTTCTATTTAGAGTGACAGTGACTAAAACACGCGCTGCGCGTGATTTAGACTCTTCGTGTTACAATATTTTCGTGATACCTTTATAGGCAGGCATGTTGCTTACCATCAGGTACATATTAGTAGTTTTGTAATCTCTATATATATATAAAAACGTTATGTTGGTTTGTGTACGCTTCAAAAAGTCTAAACGATCGAGCTGAAATTTTAGAATTGTATATAATCCGCATCAAGGATTGTTTTATCTAATTTTTGTATCACAATGTGCCACAGCGAAGCATGGCACAGCTAGTTGTAAATCTATACTAATATTATAAAGTTGAAGAGTTTGTTTGTTTGTTTGAACGCTAGGATCTCGGGAAGTACTGGTCCGAATTGAAAGATTCTTTTTCTATTGGATAGTCCATTTATCGAGTAAGGCTTTAGGCTATAGAAAATAACTCTACTATTAATTGAAGCCGAGCATGAAACAAGAATGTAACAAAATCGGGAAAAAATATTACCCTTTTTGAGAGTTTTCGTACGTTTCATGCTTTGACATGACACATGACAGCATGTGTCAAAGATTGCGTCATTGAATTTCAGTAATCTGTGCATTGAATAACCTTTGCTATTTTTTTCTTCTAAATCTGAGTTGGTACGACCAATTTCCGACAGGTGGCGTAGCAGGTAGCTGAAGAGGTTTTTTGTTTGAAAACGATATTCTCAGGAATGAGTGAACCGATTTCAGTCATTCTTTCACCGTTGGATATGTACGGGATCCCGATGAGTGCTATATAATATACCACGGGCGAAGCCGGGGCGGGCATCTAGTAAAAAAATAAAAACAAACAAAAACCAAATAAACACATCAAAATAGCTGCAAAGGCGTAGATTCAAGGACACGCCGATAGAAAAGTCTAACTTTTGTCACCTCTCTTTTTACGTTGAATAAAAATAAGAACATTACCTACAAACTCTTAATACATTTATAAGGCAACCTGTCGAAGTTCAGTTCCAACCCCCCACACATTCCGGCTGTATATGACAAACGTTAGATACAACAACATATCGATTGACATAATTTTCCACTCGATCTCTATTCACAGACAAACAATAGCTACTCTTTTGATCACTTTTGTTCTTTGTAGTTCGTACGTTGTTTGTTACGGAAATGAAATATTCTCCAATATCCCATCTGAAGCAGATTTGCGAGAATATAAATATAGCGTACTTACAGCGAATGAATTTTATCAATACACTAGCGGTCCGGCCCAGCTTCGCCCGTGTTACATAATAAATGTGTAGCCTATAGCACTCAGGGATAACGATGATATGTAACGGTGAAGGTTTTTTAAGAGCCGCCTGAATTTAGGGAGGGGAGTGAATAGTAAGGGTTACTATTTTTCCCTGCCGGAACCGCATAGTTTTTTTAAATTAAATATCAAAGATCATGTTCACTACTCTACTAAACCACTTATACACCTAAATTTAGGGAGAGGTGGGAAGGAGGGAGGGGTGTGGGGAGTGGGGCTAGTTGTATTTGTCACTAATTTCGACCTCACCGGTCTGAGTTGGACTCCGGGTGGGCTCCCACTCTAGCGGTCGCCCCTGAACATTGCTCCGCCACACTCAGCCTTCCTTTCGCTATGGAGGTCGCCGCCTCGCTTCGCTCGACACCCCCCCCCCCCTTCGCTCAACTCGGCTTCATGCGACAAAGCAACGTTCAGGACCTCCCTGGAGCTTCTGGCTCCCATATTATTTATAAACACTCTAGGGGTAGGGGCCACAAGTCTAGGTGGAGTCGGGGTGCTCTGTGTCGGTTTTGTGACCAATTTTGACCTAACCGGTCTGAGTTGGTCTTTGGGTATGGGTAATTTATTAAGTATTCAAAGGAGGAAAATGATGTGAGTATTGTATTTCGTGGACCAAATTATTCATTTTAATTTATACAAATAATTTATCGTATTAATAATTTGCAAACAAAATATCTTTTTTTTGGCTTATAGACATCTCGCCTCCACAAATACTCTACTATAACATCACGAAAACGTTTCGTTTCATAAACTTAGACATCGGAGACGTTCAAACTTATACAATATTTCCTGATATCGTTCCATTTCACGCATCCGCATGTTTTTCGTGCGAGTTTACAGAAACATTAAATATTAATATTTAGTGTTTAAAATATTTTCGCGTAACTCCAGCAGCTAAAATCGAATTGCGAGGGTCAAGACAAATTCCTTTCACCATTCCACAGTAGCAGAATCCTCAAATTCAGGCGACTCGATTCAAGACCCAACCACTAGACGACATCTAAATATTTGTCAGTAGGTACTTAAAATACGGGGATAAAAACATTAGATATTTTTTAAAATGTTATAGAATATTTGCGTATCGTTCTCCAAACTACATGACTCCTTTTTTGCTTATAAAGTAGAGTGACTGGACGACCATGACTTGCGCTTGATGGTTATCAAAAGGCATGCCCATAATATAGACAGCTTATTGAACAGAGAGTCCAAATCACTGCCCGACACTCGTCACTCAGAATATAAAAGATTATCTCATTACCTTGTAATTTCTCTGAAAAATTGTTTTATCTTCGCAGCAAACATTATTTTTTATCATTTACGAAATATACTTCACAGCGAAAATATTTCTCAACAAAATTGTTAATCCAGATTCCTGATACCAGTCGAGCCCAAGCGTAAATCCACTTAATTGATTTAAGAAAATCGTTAAATCTTTCTGCGGGCAATCTGTAAAATATTAATATATTTTTCATTGTTGTCTTCAAAAATGTTAAGGTACTTAAATATTCTCGCTGAATATATATTTCGCCTTAACAAAGATCCAATGTAATACTGATGTCACGTTTGCTATTCAATATGACTGACATTTTGACGGCTCATTGATCATACATTTCAGCCCACAGAACCACACATTCTCATATAGAAATTCCTGCATGATGCGTCGCGTAACATCCCGTACACAAGAATCCAGCAATTTTTCAGGATATTCAGAATGGGAAAGCCTCATCGGCTTCATTCATATTCAGCCGCAGTCGAGCGCAGAGCGCGGGCGAGAGCGGACGCGTGTAGAATCGACGCCCGTCAAAACAACACGCCAATTTGCACCATTCGACAAACTCTACCCTCCGATTACATTCCAAATACATATGATTAATAAAACCACGTGTTTGAATAATTCTATTTACATAGAAAACTTCGCTGTTATTCGCGGAAAATATAATTTCGCAAGTTCGTGCGGGGAAAAGTTTGAAAATGTAGTCGCACACGAAAATTGCTTCGCATTACGCGGTGACTTATTGAAGTAACTTTGTCGGGGTTCTGTTTCCGTGGTAACTTTATGTGGAAAGAGAATGTTGTGAAGTGACGCTATGCCTTGTTGTGGTTGCTGGTGGACGGGCAGGCAGAGACATCGGCCGCCAGATCCTCACACTGCATCAGGTTACCTTTCCTTTACAACAACGTTTGTGTTCAAAAAAATCAAATAAGGTTAAGAGTTCAGGACTGATTATTATTACTAGCCCTGAAGTTAATTAGTGGAAGTTACCGTCACGCAAATGATTACCTACTAAATCCCTAGGTATACCTACTAAAAACTCTAGGGTGTATGTTAGTCGAGGCTACATCCACGCCTCTGCACTCTTTGCAGCGTTTGTACAACACTTAGCATTTGGAAAACTTTACAGCTGTTTTGACCTTTAAGAGCCGTTATCTGTTACCCGTAGATCGTGCGAAATGGTAGTAAAACCAACTATAATTAAAAAATACAGAAAGCAAATTAGACTGGTCTAGCTTGGTTGGTAGTTTGCCTTCGTAGGTCGTGGGTTCGAATCCCATCCAGTACAAATATTACGTGTCATTCTATTCAAGGGTTATGTAAGCCAATAAGTTTAAATAATTTTGGTCAAAGTCAGATTGGGATAGAAAATTTTGACGATTGTTATGTCAAACTAACTCGGCCAAATTTTGTTTAGATGCTTGTTTTGTAATACGGTAAATTAAAAATATATCTTATAATAATTGCTGATTTGTACTACATAATATATATATTAAACTCTTAGTTAATCTTAATAAATGTCATGGAGATTGTACTAATTTATGTTTTACTAAATGTACGACTATAGATAAAAGTTTTTTTTTTTGAAAAAGGAGTTGCTAGATGAGTAAGGGTATCACCTGATATCAAAACTTACTTGTTTTCGTTTTAAGCGTTAATAAAAGACAATTCATAGTCAAACTCAGCCTTTATTTATACCCATGTATACTTTGCAAATAGTTTTATCACTGTAACCATACTTATCCATACTATTAGCCCTGAAGTTAAAATGTTTGAACGAGCTGGTTTCTGAAACTACGTACCAGTCGGATTTTATAAATTATTTTTTGCATCGGCTTTTCCATTTCACGGAGCTGGCTCTAGGCCATTTAGCATCATCGGATGAAATCGTAGGGGACAGCTAGTAATGGGATTTTCGTGCCAAATACGTTAGCCGTGGTAGCGCAAAGGTGATCATGTCCAATATCACAAGCTGAGGTTTAGGTTCGAATCCCGTTTGCATCTCTGAGTACGTATCCACGCGCAGACGTCTTTTGTTTGTTTTTAACAATTCTGTCATTGTCTCTGCTTTAGCGGGAAAGAAAAAACATCACGATGAAATGAACGGGTAAGGTCTTGAATCGAGCCGCCTGAATTTAGGGGGGGGAGTTGGTGGAGGGGGGAGGGAAGGGTGAGGAGAACTACCCCCTACCATTTTTTCCTGCCGGAACCGCATAGTTTTTTTTTAATTATATATCAAAGATCATTTTTGCTACTCTACTAAATCACTTTTATACCTAAATTTAGGGAGGGGGGAGGGAGTAGGGATTGGGGCTAGTTGTATCTGTCACTAATTTCGACCTCACCGGTCTGAGTTGGACTCCGGGTGGGCTCCCGCCAGAAGCTCTAGCGGTCGCCCCTGAACTTTGCTCCGCCACACTCAGCCTTTGTTTCGCTACGGAAGTCGCCGGCTCGCTTCGCTCGCCACCTCCCCCCTTCGCTCAACTTGGCTTCATGCGGCAAAGCAACGTTCAGGACCTCCCTTGAGCTTCTGGCTCCCGCATTATTTATAAACACTCTAGGGGTAGGGGCTACAAGACTAGGTGGAGTCGGGGTGCTCTGTGTCGGTTTTGTGACCAATTTCGACCTAACCGGTCTGAGTTGGTCTCTGGGTATGGGTATATTATTAAAAATTGAAGGCAGGAAAATGATGCGATTACTCTATATTTCGTTCACAAAATTATTTATATAATTTATAGACATAATTTATCGTTTTAATCATTTCTAAAAAAAAAAATTTTTTTTTTTTGCTTAAAGGCATCGCCTCCACCAATATAACATCATGAAAACGTTTCGTTTCACGAATATAGACATCGAAGACGTTCAAACTTATGCAATATTTCCTGATATTGCGTTCCATTTCACGCATTTGCATGTTTTTCGTGCGAATTTACAGAAACATTAAATATTAATTTAAAATATTTTCGCGTAACTCCGGCAGCTAAAATCGAATTGGGAGGGTCAAGACAAATCCCTTTGACCATTCTACAGTAGCAGAATCCTCAAATTCAGGCGGCTCGATTCAAGACCCGACCCAAATGAACGAATGGGCATTGTAGTGGATTGTGAACTTAACTTCCTTATTATGAGTACCTATTTAATATGTGCTGTGCATAATAAATTGCTTCTGTTTATCTAACTGTGAGAGATGATCCCGAATCCCAGCAGTAAGAAGCTCAAAATGCTATAGGTACATATAAGTACGTATCAACTAAGTTTAATTTAGTACGGCACGATTTAATAGACATCAATATCAATGTTTGGTTGATTGGATTTCTGTTCAAACGCCATACTCTAATAAAACACCCTCGTAATCGAAAACAGCTTAAACACGCCTACATTTAGTAGTTCCATCGTTATTACTGAAACTCCAGACATAACAAAACATCGCGTTATTAAATCTCCTTTTATTTGTTATCGGAAGAACGTTTAGAAACAAATATAGGTTTTTCGCCAGAAAATGAGAGAGCGCTTTACAAAGCTATTTATCGAAAAAGCTTTCACTTTGATTTATTTCTTCACCCCATTTAGTATTATGTACGGATTCGCTAAAAACCTGCGAATAGGAAGTCCGATAATAAGGTGCTCTGGAGTGAGGAGCCGAGAAACTCAATGGGGAGGAAAAGAAACCAATTTGTTTTATTAGCTATCTTCGTAAACATGTTTTATTTACCTCTAACCTTTACTCATGGCTTCACCTGTGTGTTTTGTAATATGAACTACTAGGGGTCCGTCCGGGCATCGCCTGTGTTTCATAATACATTATAGCACACTATAATCTATACTAATATTATAAAGCTGAAGAGTTTGTTTGTTTGAACGCCAGGATCTCGGGAAGTACTGGTCCGGATTAAAAGATTATTTTTCTATTGGATAGTCCATTTATCGAGGAAGGCTATAGAGTATAGAAAATAAAACTACTATTAATAGAAGCGGAGCATGAATCAAGAATGTAACAAAATCGGGAAAAAATATTCCTTTTTGAGAGATTTCGTACGTTTCGTGCTTTGACATGACACATGACAGCATATCTCTAAGATTGCGTCATTGAATATCACAGATTACATACCTCTTCAATATAAAACCTTTGCTAATCAATTTTTTTTTTCTTCATCTGTGTTGGTACCTACTACCAATTTCCGACAGGTGGCGTAGCAGGTAGCTGAAGAGGTGTTTTGTTTGAAAGCGATATTCTCAGGAATTACTGAACCGATTTCAGTCATTCTTTCACCGTTGTATATGTACGGGATCCTGATGAGTACTATATAATGTACCACGGGCAACGCCGGGGCGGACATCTAGTATATTATAAGACTCGAGAATCACGTAGGTAAAAATACAATCGTGAAAGGATTTTTGCAGTCGGTCCATTAGTTCCTGAGATTTGTGCGTTTAAACAAAAAAGATCTTCAGCTCTATAATATTAGTAAACACTAGTAGCGCTCCGCGGTTTCACACGCGTAGTTTCCTTTATTTAACGTAAGCGCAAAAAAATGTGTAAATGTAAGACATCACATTAAAAAAACAATTTTAGTATCACTGTTTTGCTACTAATTTATGCATGTATTATACATATAAACCGTCCTCTTGAATCACTATCTACTAAAAACCGCATTATTATTTAATTAATTCGACGTTTCGCCAGTTGCGAGGTAATTAAATAATAATTTAAATAGTGATTAAGTCTTGTATAACGTTTCCAATGTGTGTTTAAATCGCGAAAGTTTCAAAACAATTCCTAGCCACTAGTCTACCATGACTCCATTTCTCGCTTAGTTCTTGTGTATGGGTTAGTTCAAAGAATGCAGATGTTTCAGCCGGATCGTATAATCCGCTGTATTATTACAATACGGTTAGCCGTTTTGAAAAACAGGGCCGTTTTGTAATGCGGCGGTTCAACGATTAGCCGCATTGTCATTTCGATACGTTCTTCCGTACGGCGGCCAACGTTTAGCCGCATTGTACTACTGCTTAATTTGTAGGGTGACCACACTTACAAAATAAACAATGAAAATTAATTGTACTAATCAGAAAAAGCTGACAGATTATCTCTTGCCATATTTCTTACACTTTTTTTAAACCTCTCAGATTAAACTTGAAAGCCCCTAACTTAATATTGGTGATAGTACACCTAAGAAATATGGTGCACTTAGACAAGGGTCTATCATTGAGATTTGACTCCGGGTGGGCTTCCGCCAGAAGCTCTGCGGTCAGCCCTGAGTGGCCTACGCTCCACTACGGAGGTCGCCAACTCGCTTCGCTCGCCACATCCCCCCTTCGTTGCGCTCGGCCTCGCATGGCTCGCTCCACTCAGGACCTCCCTTGAGCTTCTGGCTCCCGCATTTTTTATATCCACTCTAGGGGCTGTAACGACAAGATTAGGTGGAGTCGGGGTGCTCCGAGTCGGATCTGGGTCCTTCCTAACCTTCGATTTAGTCTTAGCAAGGTGGACGGTGGTAAACCACCGTATTGTGTAGGATTCCGCCAAACACCAGAATCCACAGTCACCTTAGCAATTTAGCAACACACGTACTGTTTTCAACGCCATGGTTGTTTTTATGTCAGACAGCGCCATGACTGTTAAGAATCGGAACTAAAATTTGTCAAGGCGGCGGCTAATCTTTCGCTTTATTACATTACGGCTAGCCGTTTTGAATGACGTATGGCGTCGAATACATTCCGGCTGTTTTTTTAATCAGCCGCTTTCAATCTGACTAATCGTCAAACTGCCGCTTTACAAAACGGCCCTGTTTTTCAAAACGGCTAGCCGTAATGTAATACGGCGAATTATACGATCCGGCTGCGACATAGACACCAAGACGAAAACGGCACGTTTTACTCACAAGAAATATTATTACTTTTTAAAAAAGAATGCTCTGATACGGAGTAGTGATCATTTGATCTAATAAATGTATGAAACAGACGTATTTTGTGCAAATTCGAGTCTATAGTTCTAGTCTATATCTAGTCTAGTCTATAGTTCGATGAGTAGATACCATCAGGAGAAAAGACTCATTTCTTTGCACGTTTACAATGTCACTGAACACAGCTGTTTATTTTACAATGGCTATGTAGGTATAAGAAATAATTTCGAAGCAGCTAAATACATAATTCAACTAACATAAATTTACAAGCAACGCGTAGGTACAAGTTATTGATCAAGACGCGCCGTTGACCCGGCACCTAAGACAGAACTGGAGCATTTACTACGAAAAACACGGCAAATTCAACCAAATTATAATTAAATTATCGGTGTTCGTCGTCCCATAAGCCCAATTTCGTGAAATTAGCGTCCCTTAATGAAAGTTTTATTAACGTTGTTGGCATCCGGGCCGAACGTCAAACTCTGAGTCCTTTTGATTGAAATATTATTAATCCCTTAAGTCGTCCCTTCACAGACAATGGACCATTCCATCAGGGGATTCTACATAAACGGCTTAAGAGATTTTCGTACATAACATAGCGATATAAACCTCTTTGTGGCAGGCAAATGCATTATGATGGAGTAAAATCCGTTTATCTTTGAGTGTACCTACGGCTTTGCTTGCTTCTATACTGTGATCGTAAGCCGTAGAGTTTGCTTGGGTATTCAGGAGACAAAGCGCTAGAATGCATGCGAGGTACGGAGTGAATAACAAAATTACGTACGGTGTATGACGTTGAGCAAAGGTGGGGTAGCAAGATTTGTAATTACCATTTATGATGACGATGTCTAACAGAGTTAGCTTATATAGAGGTCATATAAAACGAACAAACAACTTCAGTTCAAAAATTAATCTCACTAAAACCAGTAATTAAAAAAATTGTAAAAGCAAATTATTTTGGTTAACCAAATGTTCCAAAGAGACAGGTTTTTGGAGCTAACGAAAATATCGTCGATTTAAACAAAAGGCTCATAGGCAACAACACTCTTGTGCGAAAAAGTAAACATCGTCGCAAAATTGCCAGCTTATCGGGTTTTATCGGATACACTTCGGAGAGGTACACTCTCCGAAGTGTATCCGGACCGTATCGGATCTGCATCATAAGTATAATAAATACCACATTGCCCTTTCTATCGGAATGCTCGTAGCTCAAAAAGTGTCATCGTTTCATGGTTAATGTTATAAAGACACGAACTAAGAGATTAGAACCGCATCGTCGCTTAACATCAGGCGAGATGGCGGTCAAGCGAAAAACTATAAAAGTTAAAAAAAAAACTAAATTACTTATAGATTATTTATTACAAATAGTGATTTTAGCTGATTTATTCACAAACAATTGATTGTTATACGGTGTTAGATAATGATGTGTGTGATGTGTAAATAGTGAATAGATAGGTAGAAATAAATAATTGTGACACCTAAAATACTAAAATTGTAAGATATCTATTTACAAGTGGCGGCCTTTTCGTTGTGAGGGATCTCTTTTACGTAACTGTTATTATTTAGAGAGTATTTGATTGTGTAACATCACAGAACATATATCAAGGGAAAAGTATCAAGTAGGCGGGGCAAACGTAGTACTAAGTAAGCGGAGCTCCGCGTACTTGGAGGTCGACGCCCCTTTCGCATACTTCAGTCGTGCTTCGACACTACTGCAGTACTCTCATCTGCGATTTTGAATGAAAAGTAACCAATCATTCAAGTATTGCGTAGTTTTCGAATGTAAGAACGATAGCCGGGCCCAAAAATTTTCCAAAGGAGGCATATCGTACCATCAGTAACTCGTATTTTAGTTTATTTCGATTATATTTTGGAAAATAAATTAATTTTAGCATAAAGAGAGATATGATCTAATGGAAGACAACTTTAAAGTCATGCCAATAAGGTCCATTTCCATTCAAACTACACGTGATGTTCTCGAACTTTCCATACATGTACACCGTGACGCTACTCAGTAAGTAATGAGACACAAGCTGTCTAAATTGCTAATATTGATATTTCAAACTTGTACAGTTGTGAGAAGCAAAAAATATATATTTTATTAATAATTGGTATTTGAATAATTTTACGTCGTATGTGAAAAAAAGTAAGAATAAAGTCGTAACGTAACAATTTATCATTTCAGTATTCCTAAGAGCGCCGTTGTAAAGGAAAAATGGATCGAAGCTACAGGAAGGGAAAATGGGTTTCCTTCCAAAACAATAACAATTTGCTCTGATCACTTTTTAACCGACTTCCAAAAAAAGGAGGAGGTTATCAATTCGACCCCTATGTTTTTTTTTATGTATGTTACCTGATTTCTCGAGAACCTCTGAACCGATTTTAAAATTTCTTTTTGTGTTCGGATGGGTATGCTTCCCGAATGGTCCCATATAAATCTTTTTTGAAATCGGTCAAGTAGTTTTTGAAATATGAACCAAAAACTGAAAAATTGCGTATCTGGATGACGTTGTAGATTTCACAAAAGTTATGAATCTCGACCCTGTCAATACAAAATTGTGTAAATGCTTTAATAAAAACTTGTTTTTAACCCCCGACCAAAAAAAGGGGTGTTATAAGTGACGTCGATGTCTGTCTGTGTTTCTGTCTATCTGCTGTGGCACCGTAGTAGAACTCAAACAGATGGGCCGATTTCGATGCGGTTTCTTTTATTTCAAGGTTAATACCAATGCAGATGTTCTTAGCTACGTCTGGTTAATGTCGATTCAAGATGGCCGCCTCCACAAAATGGCGGACAAAATATTTTCACAGTCTACCTCAATTTGGGTATCAAATGAAAGGGCTTCACTAGTAGAGTACTATGTACTATAACAAATTTCAAATCCAAAATGGCCACCACGACAAAATGGCGAATTATATTATATTTTTCATTACTTCCTCAATTTGGGTATCAAACGAAAGAGCTTGACTAGTAGAATACTTTTCACTATGAAAAAATTCAAATCCATGATGGCCGCTCTTCCACAAAATGCCGAAATACATTTCTTTTTTCACAACTCCCTTTATATGGGTATCAAATGAAAGGGCTTGACTAGTAGAATGTTGTACAGATAACAAATCCAAGGTAATCGGGGTTTAATCAAAAATTTTAATTTTGTTCTTGTACACTAAAAAAAGTAAAATAAACAATTTTCGTACAAAAAATTAAACCGACTTCAAAACCACAAATAGGCACTCAAAAGCGAAAAATAAACTAAAATCATTATTATAAGCGCTACTCACTCATCTGTTTGAAGTCGGTGCCAGTCAGGTCAAAAAGTTAGTAGATTGATGCTATGTAGGCACAGGTAAGTAGTAGGTATCTATCCTATACCTGTTAGATTTAGCTGGCACCGACTTCAAATAGATGAGTGAGTAGCGCTTATAATAATGATTTTAGTTTATTTTTCGCTTTTGAGTGCCTATTTGTGGTTTTGAAGTCGGTTTAATTTTTTGTACGAAAATTGTTTATTAAATAAATGAATAAAAAACTCACAAACTTTCAAGTAGGTATTCGAAAACATTCTAAAGTGACTTTTTTAATTGATATGAGTGTAATTCTCTCTTACTCAATCTGGACTACTAGCTCATATTACGAATTTAGTAACAAAATTATCACGGCTGTTACTGTTCTTCGAATCTTGGTTACCTACGAAAAAGTGGAGTTTATATATTTTTTAAACGATAGCGAAATTGAGAGGAGATTAGCAGTGAAATTTAAATGTGTGTTATTTTTAAACAGTTTTATCAAGTTTATTTATATTTAGCTATGTTTTTTATGTATAATTTTTTTTCAGTACGAGTATTGCTTTTACTGAAACCCTCCTCTTTTTCTTTATCTCTTTTGTTTATTTTAGTCTCCTCAAGTTTATCTTTACTGAAATGAGAAATGACAAGGTCGTCTCTCAAAAAAAATAACTATTTCCTTCAGATCAAATATTTGTGTGATGTATTCAAATATTTGGGCTGTGTCTGGTTGTTTCTGTGTTTAGTAAGTATGTATTTGCAACTATATCTATATTATATCAGCTATCTGGCTGCCATATTACAAGATTTGCTTAATTTGGGATAAGATGGTGTTGTGTGTGAACTGTCCGCCATTATTTATTTATTTATTTATCATTACGTAACTCAAGATAACCGGAACCGGAAGACGCAGTGTACGGCCTCCCACTAGATGGACAGATGACCTCACAAAGGTCGCTGGAAACCGCTGGTTGCAGGTTGCGCAGGACCGTTCGTTATGGAAATCTAAGGGGGAGGCCTATGTTCAGCAGTGGACGTCTTGCGGCTTGGTAAAATACTAACCATTTATTTGATTCACTTACGTATAATGTAAAATGACAGACGTAGTATCGATAATTTAATGACAATACCTCAGTATTGTCCCATCACTATTTGCACGACCGGCTTATTATTACTTTATAGTAATATATCCATTATTTCAAAGCTAATAAGCATTCATAGTTGTATAAATTGCATAAAGTGCCATCTAGAATGAAGTGGCAGAACTTATAAAATTAGTGACATCTAGTGCTTAGTAGTGAAAACAACTTGATACATTTGAAAGATAATAACAGTTAGCACCTTATTACATTCCATTAAGGTTGTGTTTTCTAAAATCGTAGCACTGACGTATTCGTAAATAGGCATAAGTCTTGATAATGATGCAAAATAAGCGACTTAGTGCCATTCACAATACGGTACTTTTTCCTGTAATTAGCTAAAACTGAGTTCACCAAAAAAGTCGTAACAATTTTTTTAATAGTTGACAATAACAGATTTATTGCGTTTAGCAATAGGGTACGTAACAAAATGCAATACTTTATTTTATGTTCGGCGCATTGGGACCAATCACATGCATTGTTTCAATGTGTTTAAATATATCAAAACTACGTTTGTGTGCAAACGTAATACGGTGGATTTCCTTGGCAGATTCGGCTATGAGCCTTCTTTCTACCTGATATCTGTTCTGTGTGTAACATACTAAAACGATCCCAGTAAGATACTGATATACTATAGCGGCTTCTGCGTGGCGAGAATTGTAGTTCTGATCGAACAAAACCCTCGTTGTTTCGGCTATCTATCGTTTATGAATGGACGTTTGTGTGTAGAAACTCCTGCGCTCTGAGAATGGGAAATTTATTTTACTTTAAATTATAGTGTTTTTATTGTCATTAGTTTTGTAAAAGTAGCTGGCGCTCTGTGCGCGCTATGACGCTCAGTTGGTAATGAGTCTGGTTATTGAACCGTAGATTATCGGTTCGATTGTTCGATTTCCAACTTGTACGATTTCGAAAGGTAACTTTGTGCGATAAGTAAGTATCCTTGTTCCGTGTCACGAGTGTTTCTTAGCATCATAAGTTTATATTTAAAATTCTGTTCTTAATCTTGCTGCCGAAGCCCTAGATTTTCTTAGTTTCGGTCCTAATTATACTATTTGAAAAAGGTCCAATAATTGGTATACATGTTTGAAGTAATTAATTTAGTCTCCACGCTTGTCAAATCGTTGTGCCGATACCCTACCGAAAGAGGTCCTCAGACTGGCGGCGTTCTCACGCTGTATAGTTACATAAATATTTTGGGCCAGACTTTTGAAAATTATATATAACCACTTGTTTTAGGGTGCTTCTCTAGGCAGATACTGCCTGTGAATCTAATCAGACTATTAAAATATACTGTGATAGGATACGTTTTCATTTTTCAAAATCACTGAATTATCTGTGTTATAAAAATGTTTATCTGTATGTAAACTATGCTTCTGGTCATGTGATGATCTTTTCAAAGTTGTTGTGCACGAGCCAAAGAAAGTTTCCGAGTTGGTACGGCCAATTTTCTACAGGTGACGGAACAATGCGCACAGGGTACCTACAGCTAGTAGTTTATAGATAACTATTGCAGCATCTATTCTCATTTAGGTATGTTTTTATTATGAAAGCAATTGTTCAATGTTTCCAGATAAATTACAGGGCTCAGAGATATAACACCTTAGATCTCTGGGTGACGATCGCAGTGCAGTGCTAGGTAAAGGTTTGGACTCTTCATGTTCCAATAGCTGCGTGTCATTGTGCTGTTATGTGGCAGGCATGTTGCTTACCATAAGGCGCATGTCCTGATCGTCTCGTCACTCCTTATTTAAAAAAAAATCTACTTTGGCAAGTCAGTGTCTATTCCCCTGGAAGATATCCAACTGAAGTACGGTACTAAAAAGTTTTTAATCCTGTGGTTGTACCGTAGATACGAGTATATGTAGAGTTGGCAGCGAAGCGTAAGCAATACATTTTATTTTTATTTTTACGTTTGCTATTTCAGACGTTTCCAGGACTAAAATAATAATTTGGATTTCCAAAACAACATAAAACAGTAGTTGTAAGTTTGCGTTTCTTCGATAATTTCTCTGAAATATGGGTTTGTGATTTCCAAATCAATCAATACCTACAATGTAAAAGAAGTCTGGGATAAAACGTAATACAAACTTCCGTATTGCAAAATCTTGATTTAAACAAAATTTTGTCTCCGAGTTCGTCTCACGTCAGAAAGTCGAAAGCGTGCTTGAGCCTTGAGAAACGTTTGGAATGTGTATGGTAATAGGCATGACGGCAGGTCCTGCAATTACCTTAAATTATTTGATATAAAAACAGTATTTAGATTGAATGAAATATGCACTATTTTTTTTTTTAGGTTAATTTACTTTATGATCATTCAAAGGGCAAGTCTATTTTAAAAGTACGAAATTATTAGAAAATGTATTTACGAGGATAACCCATTCAATTTCAAGTGACTTTTGTTATGAAACCAGTTTCCTAAACGCAATATTTAATATAGCTAATATACAAACTTTACGGGCGACGCATAGAAAATACGACACAGTGACGTCACGCTTCTGTAGTGTTTTTGGGACAGTCAAAAATTCTGATTTTAAAATCGTAATATCACGGGAAGTTTTTAAGATAACAAAGTAATTCTTTCACCTATGTTTCAGTTATTGAGTAGCCTTTTGATGGCACATTAAATAAAAAAAAAAGCCATGCCTATTAATCTAATAATAGTGGATTTATATTGCAAAGTATTCTCTAAAAAAGAACACATATTATTATATTTATCTAAATATGGAGTGAAAACGTCGTTTATAGATGAATAAATAAAATATAAGCATCATCATCATTTGCCTACCCTTATCCCACTTCATGTAGGGTCGGTACAATATGTACGTATATAAATAAAATATAAGCATAATAGCATTTAAACTCGTCCAACCATAACGTCAAAACCACGTAATATGCAGCCTAAAATAAATTTCACCGCTGAAATTCCCACTTCATTTCAACCGCTCTGAAAACGACAATGGAATTCAATTAAATTGTGAAATGAAGTGCAATTTGCAGATTCCATAACGACGTATCATCACCGTAGAATCATGTCGTTGTAATTAACGAATTGAAACTCGTTACGCTTATTAGTCGCTACAGGAGAATTAATTCGCGCAATATGCTACGAGACAGCTACGCTTGTGCTACGAACCGCTTTGAGTTGCCATGTCTTTGTGTTGTTTACCGCCCTATTTCAATTATTTGTTCGATGTTAACGCGAGCTAAAAATCTGACAAATTTTTGAGTAAAGTCAAATCGGAATTTAAAAGAGAAAATATTGACGTTAAGTTTCGTTTTGTACGTTTTGTACTATGATCAATGATTTACCCTTCATTTGGATTAGATTTTCAGAAGGATCAACACTAGTGGTATATATATATACATACATTCCTGGCACAACAATTTTGCTTCAGAAGCAAAACCTTTTCTTTTCCAATGTTGAAGAATTCAAAGGTTAAATCCTATTACTATTAAAAAAATTAAAGAAATAATTTAAATGCCGATGTACTCATTTTATTCATATTACTAGCTGAACCCGCTACTTCGTTCGCGTAAGCAGATGTTACTGACTTATACATTAATTGGAAGTATCGTACGTCAAATATTTGGATAAGTAGTCATTGAAAAACCTTTGAGTTTGAGTGAATTTGTTTAACCACACAAAAATTTATTTAATTTTATCATCTTTATTTTTCTTTTTTTAAACAAAATCAAACATACTTAGTAAGGTTTCGTAGTATCGAACATAGCCGCAAGTGTTAAGTTTGTAGGATTTTTATAGGATACATTATGAAAAGTCTGAAGCTAATGTGCATGATCAGATACCTACTTACCTATTTCTTTTTATCCGCAAGCTGTTTTCTAGCTGTTACCCGCGACTTCGCCGTAGTAAAATTTTGAACGAAGCCTGTGTGGAATCAAAATAATTAAAATTTTGAGTTTTAATGATATTCAAGCAAGTTGAACCCGTAAATCTAAGCCAAGTCCTAGTGAAATGTTAATGAAATGAATTTAATTGTAGGTAACACAGAAAAAAAATCAAGAACGAAAGATTCCAAATTTGGCATCATAATCCTTTTAGCAGCAAAAACTTATTAGTACAATTTAGAATACCAGTAACGCCACCTAGTGATGAAAGAAAAAATACATACCACAATAGCAAAAAATCGATTTAAATGGCCTTTAGTGCTTTTAGATTTAAACTGGAATTATCGCCGTCTAATGAGAATATTTTGTTGCTTGTTATTTTGATTGTGAACGCAAATCACCTTTATTATCTACGCCAAAACGGGTGCATATATTTTTCATTTTTTGGCTTTTACCTTACCATCACATCAAGTTCCTTACGAAAATATATGCTTATATTAATATGGAGTTAAATGAAAATGTAGACTTATAAGCCCATGTGAAATTTTAGACTCTAAACTATATGTGTTTCGTATGTCAACCCATATCGTTGTGCCGTTTTGACGTGATAGTTAATATTTGTTTCCTTAGGGCCCATGCTTCTTTTCAGGTTGATAGGTAATAAATACATAAATGTGGTATTTCAGACTATGAGTTATTTCTGTTTCAATTTTCTACCAAATTTGCTTAGTCTTTCCTACGTCACAGTACCTATAAGTAGCAGATTTGTTATTTCTGAGTTTAAACTACGTGTGTTTCGAATTCCATCCAAATATGTTTAGCCGTTCCAACGTTGTCCTGTAAATATTATGAATGTCACTGTTTGGATGTTTGTTACGTAATACATAGAGTACTTATACATAGGCAATGTTTAGCCTATGTGTTCTTGCAGACTGTAATCTAATTCTATTTAAAATTTCAACCCGATCACTTGATACGTTCCGCCATGATTAAAGCGGCGATAGAAATACATCATCTGCGAAAATTTCAACTGTCTAGCTATCACCGTTCTTGAGATACAGCCTGGTGACAGACGGACGGACGGACGGGCGGATAGTGAAGTCTCAGTAATAGGGTCCCGTTTTTACCCTTTGTGTACGGAACCCTAACAACGGTCTGCTTCGGTCACCGAAGCTTGTTGAACACTACCTTTAAATTTTAAACAGTATTTGGATTGAAATAATACGTTTTCTAATAAGTTACGGCTGGTCTAGTAAGTTACAGCTGACCTAGTCGGGAGAACGGCGACTGTCGATCCGGAGACCCAGGTTCAAACCACGCGCACCACTATCTTTTCAGAGTCATGTTCGTAATGCCGTTAATTAAAACGGTGAAGGAAAACACCGTGAAGAAACCGAAATCTACCTATAATCTAACTTCTAAGTCATATGTCATCCGCCAACCGGCACTGGGCCAGCGTGGTGGATTATAGCCTTATCTCTCTCCTTGCGAGAGAAGGCCCTGACGCCCAGCAGTGGGAACATTTAATGGGTCAAATCTAAATTTAAATCTAAGCTGATTTTAGTTTTTGTTGATATTTGAAAAACTACCTCCCTGTTTTCGATATCTAAGATCACCTCTGAAGTATTTTCTACCAAACAAAAAAGGAATTATCAAAATCAACTAACAATTAGCGGAGTTATCGCGTAAAATAAAACCAAATAAAAAACATGCAACCCGATTAAGAACATCCTCCTTGTTTGAAGTCGATTATAACCGAATGATGTTTGTTTTCCACACAAAAATATATTTTTGACAATTATTTTGTCATCCAAGACGACGCGACCCGATCACGTGGGCACTTTCTAGAATCTAAAATCTAGATATTCTGTGCATCGTCTGTGATACACAGAATACTTAGAAGTTAGTATGTACCGAAAGCGCCGCGCGTGTCGTTATTATTTAATGTTTGTGTAATTTCCGAACCAACAGACCGATATTGTTCAAATTTTGACGGGACAATTTAAAAAATGTGTTCTTTCTAACAAAAAAAGAATTAATGAAATTAAACAACGCAAACATGAGTTACAACCAAAGACACATTCTGACTTTCACCCCCTCCCGCAAGAAAACCAATTAGAATTTGGGGATTAAAAGTAGCCTACAGCAATGTCCTTAGTATAAACTAAAATCATGCCAAGTTTCAGCTGAATTGAATCAGTAGTTTCGGCGTGATGCGTGATCCCTATACAGAAAGACAGACAGACAGACAGACAGACATGAAAGAAAAAAAATGCAGTTTCGCCATCAGTATCGACTATGGAGTGCCCCAAAAAAAATTTTTTCAAAATATCTTCAATGTACAGAATTCGACTCGTTACAGTTTTATTATAAGTATAGATTTGAAGGTTGTCAATGTGGAGGCTTTTCCGCAATGATAGCTGGCTTTTCCTTCAAATACAGTCATTAAAATCGTTTCTAAAAAGTCTTTGCTTTTGCCTTGTATTTTTCCGTCGTTCGAAAGCTAAGGCTCCATCAAATGACCATATCCGTAGATTAAATGTCGATCATCAATTCTCCGTCGCCCGGGATCGTGACTTCGTGACGTTACCTAGTTCAAGTCAAGAGCGCCATTCTGAAATCGCACGTATTTGTGTCGTGCGAATGTCATGAAATCCGTACTGCGTAGGGCTAATATATGCGAAAGATGGATGTTTATTGCTCAACCGCGTCGAATGGCTAAACGGATCGAGTTGATAGTTTGGAACACGGATTGTTCTGGAATAACATAGGCTATTTTTTATCGTTTGCAAATCACGGGAACGTTTACTACGCGGGTCAGACTGGTGCTCTGCTAGTCCTACTAACATTATAAATGCGAAAGTTTGGATGTTTGTTGTTCAATCACGCCGGAACGTTTGAACGGATCGGGTTGAAATTTGGAACAGTGTTAGATGGTAGTTTATAATAGCATATAGGCACACGTTTAATCATGGTTAACTTACGGGAACGGGGAACATTCCGGGCAAAACCGTGGGGCGCTGCAAGTCCTACTAATGTTATAATCGCAAAAGTTTTTAAGAAGGTATGTTTGTTATCCTTTCACGCAAAAACTACTGAAAGAATTTGGATGAAATTTGGTACATATATAAATAATGGTCGGAAATAAAACGTTTGCGATTTTTTCATCCCGAGAAAATAACAGAATCGGGATTACTACGCGGTTAAAATGGATTAATTTGGATGAAATTTGGTACATATATAAATAATGGTCGGAAATAAAACGTTTGCGATTTTTTCATCCCGAGAAAATAACAGAATCGGGATAACTACGCGGTTAAAACCGCGGGTCGCTGCTAGTATTTCATAAAAGATGTCAGTTCTGCTTCCATGGCTTTCTTTGACTTCACATACATCAACCTTTTCTATACCGTTTTTGTTTTTATTATTTAGTGAGACAGGACGAGTAAGACATGCGCCTGCGCAGATCGTTTTGTTTTGACTCAAGAATTCATCAGATTTTGGCTCTCGTAAGTTTAGCGTAGATTTTAAATACGGCGCGTATCCTTTATGATTTAACAAGCGTGTGATTTCAAAGATGACACTCCAGGCCAGCTCGTAAAACTCGATGACCTACTTTATGAGCGCTATTGTTTTGTATCAATTAAGCGGTGATGACGCCCAACAATACGGCCTTATTGAATTTGTACAATGTGTCTTGCATGCTAATTGCTTATTGATTGTTTGTTAATGCCTTCGGTTTCCAGTGGAACGTCGGACGTTCACATGATCACTCTCGTTTTGTCTCCGTTGTATTTTGTTACTTCATAGTTAAACCATATTATTCGAAAAAGTCAAGGGAAACTGGCCAGAAAAGTCACAGTAATAAGAGCGATCGTTCCGGGATAATCTGCCATTCAAATCGTAGGCGAAGCGCCCTGAATTACGTCTAGTTCACCCTTACTGCGTCGACATAAAGGTTATTTTGAATTCGTCCCTATACATGTAACTCTTAAAGAAATGATCTCAAACCTCTATATGCTCATACAATAAGAACGAAAAGAGCTTCTCTGAACTCCAATGATCTGAAGCCAATTTCCAACGATCGCTTTTACAGCACGTGCCTGACTCACGGAAATTCCTCGTCGAAAACTGTGGCTTATAAAGTTAAATTACGTGTTGCCATATTTCCAAGTGTTTTGTTTTCTAAGTGTTTTAATAAGTTTCTAAGTGTTTAGTTGTTTTTAAGCGTGTTCGAAGTGTTGATTGAATTAGACACTGAAATGTTTTGCTGTGGATTTCGTCGTTGCTCAAGTTCCGGGGACTCGTGTAAGTAAATCCCTGTTATTTATTCCCGATTTGTTACGCGAATGTTTTAATTAGTTCAATTTAAAGTTGCGATGCTCCTGAAACCCTTCCTTATCACCGATCATTACCGAGTTTGAGGACTCGTTTGGGTCTGCTCGAGTTATGTTGCCTGATTAATAATCTCATTAATAAATTCGGGGAATTTGGAGAGATAACCGATATTTGAAGAAATATTTTAAGCCTGTTATTAAGGTTAAAGTAGCGAAGCGAAGTTTCGAAGTGGTAATAAAGTTACATATTATGAGCTATAAAGAATTTTAACCACAATATGCCAAATATTTTATGATTTTTCTGTGTTCCGGTTTGAAGAGAAAAGACGTCAGTTGCTACGTGGTTTAAGTTATCTGTTTTTTTTTTAATATTTTGAGTTCAAGGGTCGGTACATATCTGACGAAAACTGCGTCGCGTATTATCGGTCGCGTACCACCAGAACAGAGAAATCTATACTACTCGTAATATTATATAGCTGAAGAGTTTGTTTGTGTCTTTGTTTATTTGAACGCTTGGGTCTCGGAATACTCTTGGATACTGGTCCGAATTGAAAGATTATTTTTCTATTGGATAGTCTATTTATCGACGTCTATAAATTATATCAAACATCTGGAGTGTAAAGTAATTATTAATCACATCAAATTTATGTAGGTAGACATTATTTGAACAACTTTTTAGTTGTTCAAACAACAATACAGCTAATTTATTAATTTACTCATAAGTTAAACAAGTTACGAAATATGCTCATTGAAAATACTTTTCTCGTTAGTCTTTTCGGATTCGCGAGCGTGGAAAAATTTAACGAAGTTGCGTACCAGGTGCGCCTTGAAATTGTTCTTTGTGGACATCGTAATAAAAATAACTCATCTTTCGGATTTGCTAGCGAATGCCTGAGGAATTTTTAAGGTTCTGCCTGTTCTCAGTCTGACATCACATTCGCTTGTTGCAATGTTTTCTGAGATAGGTACAAAAGTTAAACGTAAACTACAACTACATACGTCACCAAAGATTAGAAAAAAGGTTATAATACCCAAAGGCACTCTTACGTTTTTTCGAGATAAAAGAATAAAAAAAATAGATTCATACGTTCAATCCTTAACACGTGATTTAGCAACAAACAAGCTAACTTGCTAATGTGTAAATATGTATATATTAAAAAAATATAAATTTATGTTTGTCTGTATATCCTTTACAGAATCGTAAACTATGCATTTGATCATGTGACAATTTTAGCAAAGTTGTTGTGCATATGAGCCAAAGAAGGTTTCTGAGTTGGTACGGCCAATTTTGGTATACTCCCAACGTCCACCACTAAAACCGACCCCAGTGGGGGACGTTGGAACAGTGCATTATTTTCTGTGCCAACGGCCACCAGTGGCGGACGTTCAACGTAACATTCGTTTTATTTTGAGTGCTCTTCAAGTCACCATAGACTGTGTAAATTTGATTGAACAGCTTTGGGCAACTTTTAAATATACCGCCGCTAAAAAATTATTTAATTCGATTTTCATTAATTTATTTAGCTTCTTGTATGCAAAATACTATTATGCGATTACCGGCATGTATATAGTCTGCTAAAAGAATTTTGTTGAATTGTTCAGGCACTTTAATTACTTCAACATTTTTGAACCGCATTTTTGATACACCCGCCCACAGATTTCTAAAACAAAATCTGTGCACCCGCCGATTTATTTTTACTTCCATATAGTGATGACTTTGTCGTTTAATGCAGGTAATTTTTCTATCAAATCCATCCCACAATTTTCTTGCTCATAAAGTGGCTCTAATTTCCCCGCAATCAGGTATATAATTACACCTGTAATCAAACTATGACTTTTTTATTGGTTGAGTTGCTTTGTTCTTAAAAAGTTTCGCTACAATAAGAGAGATCGTGTTCAATTACAAACACCTATATTTCATTATAGATACATTTGCTGTAGTTAGATTACATTGACAAAACACTGAAAATAAATATTATTTTTAATGTCCCAACATCCGCCACTGGTGGACGTTGGCACAAAAAATAATGCACTGTTCCAACGTCCCCCACTGGGGCCGGTTTTAGTGGTGGACGTTGGGAGTATACCCCAATTTTCGACAGGTGGTGTAAAAACGCGCGTAGGGTAAAGCTTGTTTTTAGCATTAGTAGGATCAATGGGCCACAAGACTCTCTTTGACAAGGAAAAAGTCAAGCCATCAAACACCACGCTGGCCATGTGCGGCTTGACGAATGACACATGTCCTTGAAAGATGTCACTCTTAAATGTGTCAATGTTCTCACGATGTTTTCACCGTTAAAGCCAGGGTGATGACGAACTTGTCTATCTACGTCTTGAGAATATCTTTGAATCTTCAGGCGAAGTTCAAACCTGTGACAATAACGTTTTCGGAATCGGTCATCATTGCCACTGCGTATAAGTTGTGTTGGCACAACTTATAAACGTCACTGGAATAAAATTTCGAATTGTGTTGTATTTAAACTCTATAAACATCTTAGTGTGTACATCAAATTAACAACACAGGCAAGAAGTCCGTTCCAGGCCATTAAGGCTTACAATCACATACTGTCACGAACTATAATCTAGAAATCTTTAAAAGAAGAATAAATGGGTGTCTTCTGGGCAGACGTGTTGTTTCTTATACCTTGTCTATACCCTGAATTACTTGGTGAGGCGAAGTTCAACTTAAACCCACTCTATGTAAAAACACTATTGTACCTAAAAGGAATTTCTATGTACATGTATGTAATAAAATAATTTTCGTAAATTTATACACCTGTGTCACTCAAAGCGTTGGAATGTGAATGAAATGGCAAACTGTGAACAAGCTGGATTATTATTTTTGGAAATTCAATTACGTCCAGTTTCAAACTCTTTTATCTATCCAACGCTTTCAACCATGAAATGAAGCAAAGTAATAACTTTTATTGAACCATAACAATAGCTTTCAGCTGCGTACATCTTCCTTGTAACATATTTCAATGTAAAAATAGTTTTCAAATATAAAAAGATGTACCATGCTCAAAGATATGAGTACTGGTAACACCGTGATGGTGCATCCTACTGATATTATAAATGAAAAAGTTCGGATGTTTGTAGCTCAATCACGTCAGAACGGCTGAACGAATCGGACTGAAATTTGGGACACGAACTATGGTCTGGAATAGCACAGGATTTTTATTGCAGGAAAATAACGGATACGGGAACTGCGTGGCTAAAATTACCGAAAGCTGCTATAAAAATAAATGGTTCGACTGTGTTGGGACCACGTTGGGACAAACTCTTAAATTTGGCCCTCGAAAGTATGTCAAAAATCACCTACTGCGCTGTTCCTTGGGAATAACTAGGAAAGTTTTTTTTTTAATTTTATAACTTTCCACTTGACCGCATTCTCGTTGATGTTAATCGATAATGCGGTCTAGTAGTGGACGATGCGTAGTTGTTTCGAAATGTAACTTTAAAATATCTAAATTTCGCTTAGCTAACAACTCGCGTTTTAGAGAGGAAATTGATTTTTAAACATTACCAGCTTTACCATGCACTCGTTGCTACGCCGCTTGTCCAAAATTGGCCGTATCAAATCAGAAACCTTTGGCTTATACACAACAACTTTGCTAAAGATCATTACATGTTCAAATGTGTAGTTTACGATTCTATAAACGACATACAAACAAACATTAATTAAATATAAACTAGTAAGTATAAAAGACTTATTCTCTATTAAACTCTGTAGTTTTTTGGTGTAGCATATCTATCAAACAATAATCTGAGTTCCAAATTTGGACTGATCCGTTCAGTTCTTACTACGTCATTCCCAACAAAAATCCATACTTTTATTATGTTTTGTAATTTAATTTAAAATGTTTTCCTAATTATGAAGTTTACATTACATTATGAGGAAAACATTTTAAACGAGGCAGCCGTTTTTCTTCACTGTACGTGTCTACTTTCACAGTTTTATCCGTTTACGACTCCTTAACTTCAGACTTATTCCTAACTTTAGTCAGAGATTTAACAACACTGGTGAGCAGTGGATTTGTTGGCTACGATTGGCCATGATAGGTATGTTTGTAGTGGTAGGGTTCTTTGCTGATTCCGCCTGGGAAAATACCATAACTTTGCCAGTTATTATACTACCAACTAGTAATGTATTCCAGTTTGAAGGACAATGTCACTAGAAAAATTGCGTAAAATAGCCTAGCATTGCGCTGCGTTCTTTGGACTCGTTGGAACCGGTTTAATCGATCGATGGAAAAATCGAAATGGGTGTTTTTGAGAATGTTTTCGATTTTTTTGATTTTGCGCCAAATTACTACGTGTTTCGGGGATCGTTTAAGATAAATAAAATGGCCAATAAATTAATTACAATTGAAATTTCTCATTTTTTATACTTAAGGTTGGCGACAATGAATAAGGTATACGATTCCAACATAGCATCGCTTACTCGCTCCAGTGGGAAAACATAATTGTAGATCATTACGAGTTTCCGGACCTCGATCGTAGGAAAGCTTAGAAGCCGAGCTTGGAAGGGCTCTTCACGTACACATCTCATACACTGCTGGGTGGTACAGGAAGGGTACAAAAATCCAAAAACTTGTTTAATTTTTTGTTCAAATTCGAACAAGATGGTTCCTAGATATCCAGTTAACCAAAAACCACAATATAGGTACTCGGATTTGTGGCTCAGTTGATACTCGTAGTAAGTCCGCCGTATGACAAATTACACAACCTAATATTAAAACTAAATTTGGACCACATTCACAAGACACTGTTCAAAACTGAGATCAATAAAAAAAAAGTCGTCAACAGCAGTCAGTAACACAGACACTAATAATTTATTTGTAGCTATCAGTAATATCGTACAGGTTGTGACCGGCCTACAGTACGGTTACGGCCAAATTTAAAGTAAATTAATAAACAAATTTAGAAAAAATAAAATTAATTACACGAAAATTCTGTGACATTTTAGTAACATTTCTCGTAACATTCCACCCTATACACAAAACACAAATCGTATTCTTGACAACGTTTGTAGAGTTAATGTTGTTAATTATTTGAAAACAAGGTGTGTTCAAAAAATTATGCTCTTACCATTACTTCCACTGGAAGGCCTTACTTACTGTAACGTTTTATGTTTTAACCAACTTAAAAGAATAGTAGGTTTTAAAATTGGTTGAATTCTTTTTAACCCCCGAAGCAAAAACAACGACGTTTGAATTTTGACGAAGAACAAAGTTTGACGTGTACCTATGCGTATCTGAGGGTGTGTGCGTATATGTGAGTGTGTGTGTGTGGATGCGTAGGAGCGTGCGCCTGTTCGTCCATGTGCGTATGAGTGAGTGTGTGTGTGTAACACCGTAGTTCCCGATTTTTATGTCTTTTTCGTTTCAAACGTGAAATTAGTCGAGTGTTCTTAGCTATCTTTGATGAAGATCGGCCCAAGATAGCCGCCGCGCCGCCACAAAAAAGACAAATAACATATTTCTTCACATCTCCCTCAATACGAGTATGGTTATCAAATTAAATTGCTAGACTAGACAAATTTCTAGTAGGAGGTAACTCAAAATTTTAAATTTAGTTTTTGGATTTATTTTGTACCCCATAACTCCGTAATGTGTAGACCGATTTAGAAAATATTTGTTATCTTTTCGCGACATATCTTTCAAGTCCATTTCGACTTAGTACTGCATTTCTGTAAACCCCCTCCAGATTTGTATTACATAGACGTACATAATTCCGTATGAATTCGTATGTACGCTGAATGAAACAGCCATGTGGTTGAGCTCTCTCAGCGAAATTGCTCGTTAGTTCCGTTTCCGACCCAGCTCGAAAGGCTTTCCCGGTTTGAACGAATGTTTTTAGGGTTCCGTACCTGAATATCTACAGAAAGTAAGGAAACCTTAACTAAGGTTCGATGTATCTATGAGTCCAATGAGGTTCCGTTGTATGTATGAGCTCAAATGAATTATACTCGTAATTATACTGATTTTCTGTTGTGTAATCACAACTTTCCCGTTATAAATTCGTGTTTTAGGGGTTTATATCCGAATGGTTTCAACAGATATCTGTAACTAACGGTCCATTGGCTATCTTAAGTCTTAGCTCAGATGTCTGTTTCTTGGGAGCTTGTTCCTAGTTTTAGTTTTCGCAGATTGTAAATTAATTATTATAATACGGCGATATCGTGTTAAAATAATTCCTAAACATTAACGACGACGTAATTTACTGTCAGTCGAAGCAGCCCAATTCATATTCCCACTGCTGAGACTCGGGACTTTCTCTTGTAAGGAGAGTTATGGCCATAGTCCACGTCGCTGGCCTAGTACGGGTTGCTGGATACCGCTTCCTCTCGAAAGATGTTTCTCTTAGAATATGCCTTCTTTAGAATGGGTTCTTCTCGGTGTTTTTGTTTATCGTTTACGCCGTCATTATGATAAACTAGTACATCTGCATTTATAAGTAGATTTCTACGCAAAGATGCAGGAGTAAAGCGAAACTTAGACGTTATGACTGTGAAAATGGAAGTTCTCGCCACTAACCCACTACGGTTTTACAGTCATATCGCCCTAGAAAGATGTATTTCTTAGAATATTCTTTTCGGTGTTTTTGTCTATCGTTTATCATTATCATACGTGGCGTACGTATGATAATGATAGTAAACTAGTACATCTACATTTGGATAAAAACACAGATTAAGGAGGGATGCGATACTTGGACGTTATGACTGTGAAAATGGACGTTCTCGCCACTAAACCACTACGGTTTTACAGTCATATCGCAGTAGATCAATTAATATCCTGCAAAAAATGTAAGGTTTAACAATATCTCAATAGCACTGAAATGTTGACCTTTGTATTCATCCCTGTGAATATTGTTTCTTCTCGAGACTATCGTCAAAACCGCGATAAACATTAGCTATTTAAGACATTTGGACAGGTTTCCAATTTTACCTACGACATTGGGCTTCTGTTGCCTACTAAAGAACTACCTTCAAGATACCAGAAGAGCACGTAGTCTACAGTTCATTGACTTAGTAGACGTCATCTAAACCCAACTGCTATGGAACCCTTAAAAACAAAAGTACATTACCAACAATAAAAAATTATCATAATGTTTCTTGAATTTCTAACTAGATATACGCAAAAGCTACGCAGTTCCGCTACGAAAATGTCCTCCGAGGTATGTCCGACTAGCACTTGACGAATTTATTCATTACATTGTTCTATTTATATTTCCAGTTCCCATTTAGTTCACTGAGGTTTCCCTTACCTGAATGTTGAAAGGGTATTTTTGGTTGTCTAATTTGCATTTTATGTAGATTCATGCCGGGGATTAACATGTACTGTAAATAAACTTCATAAAAGTTAAAATAAACGAGTCAATTTGCTGGGTCAAAAAAGTTTTTGCGTTCAAAATTATCATTATTGTTAGCTTTACATTGTCTAATGTCAGATGGACAGCCTTTTTGTTATTGTGTATATAAATGAATGCGTATAGTGTAGGTACGTTGCTGTGCTCTATGGACGGCTTCAATCAGAAATCTTGAATCAGATTCTGTAGATAAAAAGGCTTACGTGACTGAGTGAGCGCCGGAGGTGGGAATCTTAGCAGCCGTAACACAGGTCTCCAGCCTAACACGGCTGCTAATGGACTACTGACTTATACTAAGTATTTGTTCCAAGTAGGTCATTCATAATTTTGATGTTTTTAAGCCAAATTAATGAATGAACCAATTAATTGAATTTAATCAAGTTGGATCGAAAACTCATTATTGTGATGTATCAAAAATACAAGCAAACAGGACAATAGTCCTGTTTGCTTGTATTTTTTATTACTGCAATAGCAGTAAAACACAAACATATGAATTAGTGTCACAGGTGGGGGTTATATTGCTTTGACAACCTGCGTAAAGAGAATTCCAGATTGTAATTAAAAGATAACCTTATGAAACTAATTGTATTCAAGTCAAGGCGTAGTTGAGACAATGTGGATTAATATTCAATGGGCTTATTCCAGATTACAAGAAAACTAGTAGCATAACTATAGTGCTTACATACACTGCGTAGTATATGTAAACTCTTTGATCATAACGCTTTTACAAATATACCTTTGTCGTATCGTGGTAAGTACAAAAATACATCATAGCGAAATGAGAATCGAGATCAAACATTGCTATGTATTTTTTTATCGGTAATAAATCTGAACTTGACCGCTATCTCGCCTGATGCTGAACAACGATACGGTGGTATAGAGCGTGATTACCCAGAAGAAACCGATTCACGCTCGACTTAACGACCAAGAATGAATACAATTCATCGGAAAACCCACACTCAAGCAACGAATTCCACAGCACAAACTTTCGTGTAACGAGAGCGAAGTTACTATTCGTTGGTGTTTTGGAACTGTATAATGTTAAAGGGTAGGATGGAAATTTGGTAAGCCAAACAGAATCTGTGCGGATAGAACCAACTTTGCTATGGGATATTTTTAGAAAAGGCGAAAACAAAAAAAACCGTTGTGTATGCAGCAGTTGTTATTAAGTAGGCAGCAATTTTTTTCTTACAAAACAAAAGTTGCCTTAAAATCTAATTGATTTGTCTAGACAACTAATTCTTTAAAATTAATTATTCTACCCTCAAACATAATACATTATTAAAACAAATTAGTCAAGATTACAGCCACATACTTGAGCGCACTGGTGACGTCACACAAAACCTTAAAAATTGTTTTAAGCTACCACGGTTGTTCTACACAGTTCCATGCACCATGTTCTTGTTAAATGAATAGAGTTGACACAGAAGTTTTTGATGACGGGCACGATCATAGATATAGTAAACTCTTTGGGTAGGACGTAGGATTATCATACTGCACTTTTGCTCAGTCTTTTGGGACGGTTATAACTGCTAGTCGAAATTGAACGTAAATCTCGACAAAACACCCTCTCTGTATCACGGCTTTTGTCGTTTTTTTTGAGATTTTCTTGTTGACGTTATTACTAAGACGTGTTACATTATGATGAGGAGAACACGGCTGTTTCGACTTAGCAAAGGTCGTTTATAATAATGTTTGCAAATGGCAACGACTCACTATACTATGTGGTTTGTTTGTGTTTTCAACAAAGCGGCAAAGGCGTTTTTGTAAGAACCATTTGTACACGGGCTCCGCTACAGGAATATTTTTCAGTGACCACAATGCGTTGCGACGTGTTTCCGATCGATCGAGCATTTCTTCTTGGAGTCTGAGATATGTATTACTAGCAGTGGCTGAAATTTCGTCTGTGAATAACTATTATTACGAAAACCATCGATATGTTATGTGGCAGGCATGTTGCTTACCATCTGGCACATATCCTGCTCGTCTCATCACTTATTATTTAAAAAAAATAGTCCAATGGTTTGGTTTCTATCACAGAAATCTATTATTATTTAGATTTCTATGGTTTATATCGATGACGAAAACGGTGTCTAACCGCATCGTTCGAGACTTGTCCGAGAGTTTTTGGTGTTTGAACCGTTGTGTTTTTGGTGGTTTAGAAGTAGTGGTTGGTGATAGTGGTTGGTATTAGCAAGATAGAAAGGTGTAGTTAGATCGGATGCGCAGTCTCTCAAATGTGTTCAATGATTGTTCAATAAAACATCTATTAAATTACAACTTTGCGGTAATTTTCCAGATTCACATAATAATATGTAATATATTAAGAAAGTTTTTACAAAAAAAAAATGTAATTTGGAAATTCTCCGAAATTGACTCCGACGATTACAGATACGAATACTACGTAAAAGAATCCATACAAATGGGTCTTAGATTGAATTGAATGAAATGACTAACGAGAAGGATTTTTCCGAAGCTATCTATTTTCGATTAGGCACCTATTCGCTAAATCAAGCTGGATCTGTGGACAGTATGGAACGAAGGCAGCAGTAAACCTAATTTCATTAGGACTTCTCCTTGACTTATACTACTAAGACAGGTATAAAAGTGGGTCATCCTCGGCTGTGTAAACAAATTCCTGTGACGAACGGCCGGGTCGGCGCCGAGCGTCTCTCAGCCAACGAAAACACTATACATGTACCTATGTAGGTATATTCTATCTCGTATTTTAGCCTAACCCCTAAAATTTATAGTTATGTATAGCTTATGTCTGTTATTAGCCTTTTAAGGAGGGTGCGGTAGTAAAAAACTAATGGTTTCGTACCGGGCCGTGTGAGATTTCTATTAAGCCGGGAATGATGCCATTGCGTACGTAATAATATTACGTAGATATGTTATCATGGTCCCTTCATATCTGATTAGCCGCACCCCTCGGGTTTACACGGGTAGGTCTCGTTTCTGTTATATTTCTGCAATAAAAAGTAGTTTTTGCACCCAGACAAATTTCAACCCAATGTGCTGAACCGATGTGATTGAGGAACAAATTATTTGTAGTATTGTTAGGATTACCTATCAAATGTATACTGGCTGGCGTCCTATTTAGTTTTTATACACAGATTTTGTATGAAACCGGATTTCAGCTCATTTACAACGACCTCCAACAAATAGCTTTAATCTCTAAAGATTGCATGCATTTCAGTAGTAAATAGGGCAATTATTCAAGAATTTTGCATCGAAAGGCGAAAAAGAAATCCGATTAATGGTACTGATTGTCCGTTTTCCTGACCTTTAGATAATTTTTTAAATAAATAACGTTCTTTTCCGACTTCGTTCGGTTTGAACAGTGGCTTAACCTGGAGGTGTTATTTCAACAAGTATCGTCATAACTTTATAGTCTAGGAATACTAGTAAAATTACCAAATGAGTGTTAGTATCTCTGAATGATAAATGATCAGCTACAAACTTAAACTTAAACAGAGTACCTAATACGAGCCACAGTATCGGACAGCTGCCTGGCCACACTACGACATCTCTTCCCTCATATCCGTGTTGTTTCCGGTTTTATTTTGTTTGGATACTAATAAAGTACTACACCGTGTGAATTCTTTCTATTATTCTCCATCATCACCCACTACAATATAATATCAGTAGGATAAAAATACGCATACACAGAATAAATAATTGTTTCATTCTTTTTTTCTTTTAAAAAGGTAGCAGAGCCTTTATTATCAAAACTAAAATACAATGAGAACTACACAACGCTACATACCTAACTAACTTCTTACACTAAGCACACCTTAATTATCGATAGACCAATGAAGGTCACAGATAATCAAGATGTTCAAACCCACTACTAATCGGAAGCGTACCCAGCATTGTATTCATCACATAGACACTTGCACTGAAAGAGAATCCACGAACTTTAGTTTCGCGAGCAGACTTACTATCACTCACGCCACGACGCCATTCATAGTCATAATACTATTGTTAAATGTTACTATAATGATAACGTTTACACACGTTACTATATAATGTTATTATATATCACACATTTATATCACAACTAGGTGATTCAATACGTCTCTACTGCAAATAGCGCGACTAGACATCGTATAACCAATCTTATTCCCTTAGGCAGTTACGCGTAAATACCTTCATGAAACCGTCTTATAGCATATCCTCTATATATTGGGCTCTAGAGATCGCTTTATCCTCTGGTATATAGAAATAGGGATGGACGATATAATGAGGTCATTTTTGTACGCGTTTCAGGGTCAGCGCGGCTATTATGTCGGAGCGATTGTCTTACAACGTGGCTCTACGTTTCCTCAAGATAGATATAGAACGGCTGATAATAAAGTTAACAACCTCTTAACATGGTAGTTTTATCACGGAAAATAGCAGTAAAAGGCCTACTGTTATGGTGGCAGTTTTCGATAAACAGCAATATCAAAGTACAAATAATGATGTTTTAGTTAAATTAGCGTGAACGCTACATAATGTATGGAAATTAAGAACATCCTTAGGGAATGTAAAAAGGTACTGTATTATACGCACATTGACATAGTTACTAGGATTAAATATGGCTGCAACACAAGACCTCCGTTCTTTTTTTTCATCCATATACCTAATACCTTGACGACATTGCTCTAAAAAAATATTGGTACCATGTTAAAAAAAAAACAGTTATGTCCTTTGTACCTGAATGGTCAACCTTGTATGGTTTAAACACAGATAATAATACGACGTAAAAAAACAAACTCAGCTAGATCTATAAATCGCTCACGAAACCCCCAGCATACAACATTTCAATGAAAATTGTTGGAACCAAAGTTAAGTCAAGTTTTGTAGTGGTAGGACTCCTTTCAAAATCTTCTCGGGGGAAGTGCCATACCTTTGCCAGTTATTCTACCGCCAAGCAGTAATGCGAGAACTTCACGGTATTCCGGGTTAAAGGCCATATTTTCAGTGATTTTTTTATCTGTATGACTTAGTTTTAGTATGTATGAAATTTAGTAGAAGTGTCTAAATTTAAATTAAGTTGAAGATAGTTTTTGTTTTTTCCAAGAAAATAAATTATTTAAAATACAAATACAAATATCTTTATTGAATAAAAACTTAGATTAAATACATTAGTAGCCCCTGCCTGTAGCTTTAGCTGTGTTGCTGCAGGTAGTGTCTTCCTAAACTTGAACTAACTAAAAATAACAATGAAGATAAAACTAAATAAATATGGGAGGCTTTACACTATATCAATAAATTAACTTAAACTTAATTAAATTGTAAATGTATCTTCGCTTACCTTGCATCCCATGGTTTAACTCACGTAGTTTCTGATCTCTTAATATACCCGAAATATAAAATAGCCCTTGCTTTATAGACTATTATTTATCTTTGTATCATCCAAAACCCTTCAGATTTTTGCTAAAAAAGTAACAAACATTTAAAAATTCGCTTTTGTTAAAATAGGATTTAATTATTTAATTTTAGTAACATAAAGTGGGTTACATAATATGAGTGAGTGGTTCGGAAATTAGGCGGTCGTAGTTTTCGTGGAACATTTATTTTGCTCAACGAAATATCTGTACCTACAACATCAAAGCAGAGGATCAGAGTGGTCCCGAAAAGAACACAATCTAGTGATTGATGACACCGGAAGGTTATTTCCACCAGCGCAGGATAAAATCGATATCTTTCAATCGGGTCATACTGGAAATTTGTAAAATTAAATCCCCTTGGGTAGGAAAAACGTAGAGGTACGTGACGAATAATTTATTAGGTGATGGACGGCCTACGTTTGCACAGACAACTTTGCGTTCGGTATTTTTATTTTTAAATACGAAGTTTTGAAACTATCCTTAGCGCAGACGTCTAAATGCAAATTTGGGACCTCGTTATCATAGTCCCTTTTCTGTCGATCTAAAATTGATTTAACGTCAGTTTTTTCGTTACACCTAAAAATCTTGTAGTAATATTTTGTTTCAATTTTGAACAGCATATTTCGTTCATTTATTTCGGCAAAGCATAGTTTAAATGCGACCTGAAAAAAAGCATTGAGATACTTAGGTACACATTTTTAAGACTACTAGAAAGTGGCCTACAAAAAAGTTTTTTTTTAATGTGTAAATTTCATAATGCAACCAAAAACATGTGTAACGTACGTAGGTAGAGATTGCTATTCATCAGCGCTTTGTAAATTTCCAGTTCTAGTAAAATAATTTGTTTCAAGTGTCAAGTGTTTGTTCACATCTGTCCAGACGTGTACAAGACCCACCCTTCGACCACCCAACTGTAAAAACCTTTTCAAATATGATATTGCTCATGTTTATCAAACAGTATAACCGTTTTATTGTACTATTGTCCTCTCTCCATGTAATTTCAAGCGAAAATAAAGAGAGAACGACAATAAGGATCATTTTAGGTAGGCTGTAGACTTTCTGGATGTAAAACACTTCAAGACGAACCCAAAGCATTTCTACACTTACACATACAACATGTCGTGCGAAGACTTTTTGCATAGTCAGCCTGGGTAAGTTTTTTTGCCATTTATTCTACGGCAAGCAGTAATGTAAGTTTTCGTGTTCCGGATTGAAGGGGCAATCTTTCCAGAGTAATACGATAAAATTTCCAAAGATGTATAGTATCTGGTATCTCTGGGTGACAAACGCAGCGCAGTACATACTAAGCAGTAATTTGTATTGTACATTATTATCCAATTGCTACGTCGGAGTATGTTGTTATGGAAAAGCGTGATTTTTACCGTTGTCATTATTTATACTACTACAATAGATCTTTCAGTTTCACATTAAAATGTCTATCCAATTTTATTTTTTAAATTATTCAATTGTGTGTTCACATTACGACCCTTCGAAAACGCTTTTAAATTAAACGACACAGAAACACTAAAAGGTAATTAAACCCCTAACTTTCTCTCTCCATCGCTCTATCTTTGCGTGATCGTGTAAAAGTCCAAAGCGTCTAAGTTACGTAATATTCCTAGGAAGGTAATAATGTTGAGTGGCGTTCCCCAATAACTCTCCACCCACCTCACGGCGCTACTTTATCAAACGTAATTAATAAAGCGGAAAATTTCAGGATTACGTACTATTTTTATGCAAGGCCAGTAGATGCGATGTTAGCCAAAAATTAGAAAAAGAAAATTTACAAATGAACTCTGCATTTTAATGTACAATTTATGGTTCTGTCATTTTAGATTCGAAACTCTCATAGTGAACAGTATTCCACAACTCAAGCCCTTTAATTTGACATTCATATTGAGGGAGTTGTGAAAAATATGTAATGCGTCATCTTGTGCAGCGGCCATAGATTAATAAATAACGCTTAGATCGATAATCTTCAAACAAATGCTTCATCTTAAGTGAGGCAAAAAGCAGATTGATTTTGACATAAGCAGTATGTACAGAAGTTCGCCAAACACAACTTTAATGTCGTGGAGTACAGTGAAGGACCACACAAACCTAATATTTTTAATAATAATTGTCGGAGACGTATGCACTAGCGATGTCAGGACCTTGACAACTGATGATAGTTTCGAACGGAGTGCGCCAATACGGCTCACTATGATTTGCCTCACGTTTCTTGCGCGGACCCGGGGGTTACAAAGGCGGCCGAAAGGGTTATTGTTCTGTTGCAGTTGGATCGTTTTCAATAAAGATACTCGTAGTTAAGAACACTTCCAACTAATTGACCTGTCAAACATAAAAAAACTAAGTTGGTTCGTACGTTAAACTTAAAACATCCCATCGTTTTTGCGTCGGTAGTAAAAATAATCATTCTGAGTTCCGAATCTCATCCGTCAGCCAGTTTCAATCAGTCTTTTTACGACGTGATTAAGGAACAAAGATTCTAACAATAATATCTACAATTTTTTCTCAGAATTTTGAAGGGCTTCTAGGACTCGGGTTCAAAACTCTTCAATTTACCTACAAGGTTTATCGATGTGTAAACAACAACTATCGAGTCTCATTCAAATTTTTAATCTCGAATCTTTTATTTCTAAAGTATTCAATATGAAAACTTATCGAATATACGGTTAACTCACTTTTTATGAATACTACAATGCACTGTTTTCATAAAACTTGCATCATTGCGTATCTACGCCCAGCGATATGAAATTTCGATTTTTTAATTTTAGCCCCCGACAAAAAAAAAGGAGGAAGCTACTTTTTATAGCACGAGGCGGAGCGAATGTACTGTAAATATGTAGCAGACTATAGTAATTACAGTAATAAACAAGACAATAGTGATGTTGTAAAACACAATTTAAAGCATGCACCTCATCACTACACTATTAGACTACAGGCCCGTGAACAAAATGTATGTGTCAAATGAACCACTAGGAGACCTATATAGGATAATATAAGGGTATAAAGTAATAAGATTCAGCACTATGCCGTCACTTGTAAGCTATAAAATAAATAAAAAATTTGTCCAACTGAGTACAGTTGATGATGAGGGGTTGCAACCCTCGATCATTTCTCCTTGTCGCATGATTTTTGTACGGCATTTTTGCATTGCGAAATAATGGATTAGAAGAGGTATTGAAACGGTATAGAACCAATGCCGTACATAATCAAATGACCATAATTACTTTGTAAATCGTCGGAAAATCGAAATTTTCCGACACACTGATAATAATAAAAAAAGTATAATTTTTAAAGTTTCAATACTTCTTCTAATCTATTATTCCGCAACCCGTTCAAAAGTCATGCACCTGTAGTCTATATTATAATAATATCGACTATAAAACCATAGAACCTGAATGGCGAAATGGCTCTGGCTTCAGGGAGCTAGAAGGGAAACATCGCTTTTCATGAATACCATTAAATGTATCCAAGAAAATACAGGTTTAATCAATTGTGCTGAATTTTGTTTCAAAGATAGCGCCATTAACATATATTGGTAACTCCCGAAACATTTAAAATCCTCTTTATGCTTAATCTATATTATTATCTATAACATCTAACCAATCGCGGTAGAGTGGTGCTTGAAGGTTGCTCAACCTAAAACATAAAAATTAAACCGACTTCGAAACCACAAATAGGCACTCAAACGCGAAAAATAAGTTAATATAATTTTAATAAGCAATATTTACCTACTCATCTATTCGAAGTAGGTGTCTTCCACAATAAATTATTAAATGTCATAAAATTGCAAATATTGAATAACTAAATAAAATATAATAGATAAACCGCATTCAATGGGTAGGTACTCGTAATTTCAGAAGGAAAGTCCATTTACATTTCAAGAGGGATAAGTGGCCTCATACAGAAATAGGTCTATGGACGCCCTTCACTTTCATACGCAGACGTATGAGAGGTCAACAAGTTAGAATATATAGAGAAAATTATGTAGTAGGGAATTTTAATTTATACTGAAATAAACAAAACAAATGAAATACACTGAGTAGGTAGCAGGTCTTGAGATTTCACCTTTATGCTTATTGACGTAAACTTCTATCTTCTTTAGTGCTTTTTTGATAGTTTACCAAAAAAACGGTCGTTTAAATGCCCCGAAGAGAAAACCTCTTGATTTACATCAAAATCCTTCTCTGCTACAGCTGTGAGTGTAAAATCAGTTTATCTATGAAGTTCAAAGTTATTTATTCATAAATACCAATATTTACATGTCAAATCAATGGATTCGTGGCGCAGATTGTAAATCAGACCACACAGTTGCCGTCGTGGGTTTGATAGTTTTATAGAGGCTTAATTTGGGGTTAGTTTATAAAAAATGGTGTAGTGGTAGGATTCTTGCCAGATTCCGCCTGGGGAAGTACCACACCTTTGCCAGTTAGTCTACCACCAAGCAGTAGTGTGCAAACATTACTGTGTTCCGGTTTGAAGGTCAATGTTACTAGTGAAATTACAGGTCTTAGAGGTATAATATCTTAGATCTCTGGGCAACGAGCGCAATGCAGTTCTAGGTAATGATTTGGACTCAAATACACTTGTTCAAATAGCTGCGTGTCACTGTGTTGTTCTGTGGCAGTCATGTTGCTTACCATCAGGCACATGCCCAGCTCGTCTCGTCACTCTATACTATAAAAATCAACACCATCTAGCCCAAAACTAAGCAAATCTTGTTATTTGGGAGTCAGGTAGCTGATATAATACTTAGTATAGAAATGTAAATACATACTGAACAAACATTAGTATTCATCACACAAATGTTTGTCCTGGATGGGAATCAAACCCACGACATCCGGCTCTACAGGCAGACTATTACCAACTAAGCCACGAGGCCAGTCAGCTTTAAACTAATTTATTCATATAGCCACTAGCTTGTCTCCTAGTTTCCTAAACAACTAACTATGGTAAATTAAGCTTAATGACATATATCATTCAATAAATTTAAAGTGTTTTGACGTTTAATAAAAGTATGTTTTCTGTTTAATAATAATATTTCAAAATACCTAAACTAAATAAACACAACATAGACCTGACTACATAAATAAAATTGTGATCGTAAAAATCTATTAGGGGAAAGGGAAATATGAGCTGAGTTTTGGGAGAAAATGTTGGGAAAATAACCAAGATATAGATTTTTGAAGTCGTGATCTAGACTCTATTATACATAGAGGTAGAGTTTATTTTCTGATCGTGACTGAATAGTAATTTAAACGGTTTTGACAATCTATCTTACAACAGTATTTTTTTTGTATGATGAAGAAAGACGAGACGTGCGTGATGGTGAAGAAGAAGATGCGCCTGATGGTAAACAACATGTATGCATAATATATACTTGTCTACCCATTCAGTGCCACTCAGTTATTTGGATATAAATAATCTAAATTACTATCTAGTACCTACTGTAACGCGCTTGTCACCCAGATTTATTTAATTGGCCTTTGGTATTGCTAATTTTTGTATATTTGTACAAAGTTGCTCGGTGGTAGAATAACTGGCATAAATGTGGTACTTCTACTACAAAGAGTCCTACATCTACGAAACTATCATGATATTCATTTATAAGTAGTTTTTGTTATCATGCCAATATAAACGAATGCGCCAATCGCCAATACCTATTACATGCCAACATTCGGGATTTAATGAAATAATTGCTTTTGATGTAAACATTATACAGTCTACTATAAAATTTTGTACCTAGTGACGCAGTAATTACTTAAAATCTTATTTTTGGCTATTTTATATTATTTCATTCCATTTTCTTGGTTTGATTTGTTGTAATGGTTTCACTGGTTTTTGAGTTGTGTCTATTCCTGTCTTGACAAACTCTCCAAATAAATTTTAATGCTTATTCACTATTATGTATACTCGTGATTTTTTGTCAAATTCTAAAATATATCTCAGTAACATCTTTACTGTAAGTTATTTAATAGTTAATGTCAATAAATAAACAGAAAATTCTTAGTCGAAATTTCTTCTCACAATACCATCTCGCCCAGATTACGCAGAGCTTTTGAAATGCCAGATAATATTACATACTCGTATATGTATAATAAACTCCGTAACTACGCGGCTAAAGTTAGTCTTGGGACCGAACCGACGGACTCATGAGCAAAATACCGACTGAGCCACGAGGCCAGTCAATGCATGTCCTAAGTACATTTATTGTTAAATATTGTGGAAGTAAATGGGCGTCTTAAATATATAAATGTCGAGCCTTTGGTTATTGGAATCTTACATTTTAAACCTATACATCATATTAATATTATGAATGTGGAAATTTGGACTAGCTCAGTCAAGTTATGTATAATAACTGAACTGATCAAATTCGACACTCGGGTAACGGAATCGTTAGTAAGTTAGGTAGTTTCTCGTCGTCTAGAACTGTTTTCAACTCTGAAAATGCTCTTCAATTAGATTTGTGAGTCGCTTGGTTGGCGTCTTGGTACGTACAATGGAGAAGTCGGGAAGGGTAGAGCAGACTACGTTATGAAGTGTCTATGTGAGCCATAGGCCATAGTGAGAAATAGGCCATCGCTAGTCTAGTGGTGACGAAATTGGCACAAATTACTACGTCTACATTGTCGCAGCACGTGATTTGTTTATTTTAGGATATGTGCATGAAGACTTACATACTGGCCCAACTATAAACACGTATTGTAAACATTACACAGGAGCTAATCGCGAAATTGCCGAAATAGACGTACGATCGCGACCGAAACGTAAGGAGTAAATTAATATTTAGATTATGATATCAGAATTTGTGGTTGAAATGAACCACCAGGAAACCTATGTAGGATGTTGGAAGGGTATAAAATAATAAGGATTTAGCACTATACCGTCACTTGTAAGCTGTCCAACTGAGTGCAAGTGAAGATAGGGGGTTGCGATTCTCGATCATTTCTCCTTGTCACATGATTTTTGTACGGCATTGCGGAATAATGGATTAGAAGAGGACCTAAATAGGTCAGATGGTATAATCTTGGTACTCTAAAAGGGAAGAACGTGGTTGGTGTTAGTAGTGGTGCCAAGTGATATTGCCCGCTCTTTACATCTTGTACGCCGAACTACTGCTGAAGATGCTGGTAATATACAGCGACTGAAGTAGATGTCTCAAATGGAGCCCTTCTGTCATTTTGTGTCCGTTGCGGTAGAGACGCCAGTCAGTTAGAGCGCTGAAGCAAAGCAGCTAGTTAAGAAGTTAGAACATCGATTAACCGAAAACGTCGATGACATTCCCGCTCCAGTTCGTACGGAGAGTCTTTGCACCAAGATTCATCGGGGCGAGCGGGGCAATGCTTTCAGTTTAATTGACACCTGTACCGGGTACTGTCGTTACAGGCTTGCTATTTCGATGTATGTATGATTTTTTTATCTTATTGACCTTGTATTAATTACCTCTAGAAACATATTTTCGATCGGGATTTGATAGATAGATACTCTTTATTAACACACCAAAAAAAAAGATACAAAGCAAAATAACATAATTCAATCGTTTAAAATAGGTAATTTATCGCCAGCGTCTCAAACTACGTTAAAGGTACCTAATTGAATTTCCCTTTAAACGTAGCGCCGATAAAAACGAAGTCATTAAGCATGTATTTTGACCTGGCGGGGTTCAATTTAATAACCAAGGGTCGGGTCTCTCACCGAAACTCATCTTAAGTTAATTTGATCAGGCTCAAGTTGCCTCTAAATCACAATTTTATACGATAACTGGCGATCCCGCGGGGCTGTTTTACGTAATAACACGGCACCGCGAACACTGTAAGGCCGTGACTGCGACAAAGGTGATAGCGAGGTGGGAACGGTTTTATTACGAGTACATACAGAAAAAAGGATACATTTTTACTACTATACAAATGTAGATAGATAGATATAAAGTTTATTGACACACCAAAATAAAATTAAACACAGAAAAAAAAATAACAATACATCTTAATGTACGTCGTACTAATTATAAGCAGCCCTGAAATCACGAAAAATTCTTAGTTCTTTACATTGTGTCCAGTCCAAAGACGACTTTTGTATGAAACGGTTTTTTTAGATAACGACACTGGTCTCATAGCAAACCTTTCAACAGTGCCTCTTTTCTATTTCCCATACAAACCGTCAGTGAGAAAGTGGCAGTGAGAAAGTTTTTTATAATACGACATCTTTCTATTCAGTAGAATTTAATTAAAGTTTATGAGATATCAATCCTTGATCGCCGTTTCACTCCAAAAACGCTCCGCTTGTCGACGTTGTATGGTCAAAACCTAATGAAAGCAAATGTGTGCGCAACAAATCTACTAACTATTTATTAATACTTACAATATACACAAAAAATATGACTTTTACTCGAATATTAATCTTTTCTTCCCTATTGAATTAGTAATGAACCATCTCACCGCATTTTAAGCGGCGCGGCGATGCAATATATTATAGACTACAGGCCCGTGAACAAAATGTATGGGTCATATGATACACCAGGAGACCTATGTAGGATGATAGAAGGATGTAAAGTAATAAGATTCAACACTATGCCGTCACTTGTAAGCGGTCCAACTGAGTGCAGTTGAAGAGGGGACCCTCCTCTTCAACTCTTCTAATCATTATTCCCCAACAAAAATCATGCGACAAGGAGAAATTATCGAGGTTTAAAACCCCTCTCTTCAACTACATAGATCTCCTGGTGTATCATATGACCCATAAATTTTGTTCACGAGCCTGCAGTCTATTACAGAGCATGCTTACTCCGAAGATACCGATTGACTGTCTTAGGTAACAAAAGCAACCATTTGTAATGATCTTATACGATTTTGTCAATTAATTCCGAAAAGAAAATAGGAATCCACAATTTATTTCATTTATTTAGAATTTTACAACGTTTCTCTTAGCGGCGTAACTAGTGATGAAATCATACGACTCGGTACTCGGTACTCGATACTCACGAACAATAATAATTAATCTTAGGAATCTAAAACTTACGATTCGAAGTCGTATGAGTATTTGTGATTGAATTTTCATTCAATCATTTATTTCGGATGATGCATGAGCCTAAACGTCAGTTCAACTATCGTCGACCGTAAATTGGTATTTTTTATTTTATTTTATGTAACATTGCTCTTCAAAGAATAACTCTGAATTCACAGGCTTTTGAACACACTTATTTAACCCGTGCACACATCGAACTACTTCATTTATTATTCGGAGCTTTTAGTAAAAGGAAATAAGGATTTAATTTAAATTTATGGGCCAGCGCCGGTGTTTTGTAACCTTTTGCCATAATGATTTATTCATATACAGACTGTGGCGCTCGTTTTTATCCGCTATTGTGTAGGATTTAAAGTTCAGATTGAACATTTCTATTTGAGTATACAGGCTACAGGGTAACGCAAAACACATATTTTAAGCCAAAAAGGTCGCGTTATATTCGTAGTTATCAACGACTCTTTTTTATCGTGTATAGTTCGATAGATCGTTTCCCCACCAATCCTGATAATACTCGTAAATTGGTAGATCTTTGGTTTGCTCGAAGATGACGTACGCTGATATAAAAAATCTATACCTATAAACCTTAGATAAAGAATAAGTAAATAGATCAGGTTCTTCCCCACGGTTCCTTTGTACCAATCGTAAGGTGTATGCTAGCTATGGCGACATAGTGATGTGCCGCGACAAAAGTATGACACTTCCACAAGAGCGACAAGACGAGAGCGATCAGACCCGTCCTTTCGGTGTAAAGCGTTTATAGTAGTTCTATACGCAGTATATGTAAACTCTTTGATATAACCTATATCCTAAAATTAAGAAAATGAAACCGACATTCCTATTTTTGAGTGCTTTTTGTTGTTTTGTGCTTGGGGAAAATGTCAAGGGCTCCCGTCACTAACATGCTACTGTCGAATGGCGAGGGTAACGTAGTCACGTAACGTCGGAGGGGCGGCGAAGCAACGGAGCGGGAAGTACGTTTAAGGTTTTAACTTATACAACTCCGCTCCCACCCAACAAAAAAAATACACTCAAAATATGGGCTTTATGTCATGCTTGTTAAGATATAGATTACATTGGCAACACAAATGAGCAGACGGCTGTCAGCGAGCGGTCAACTAATTTGTATTGCCAATGTAATTTGTATCTTAATGTGCATGACATAAAGTCCACATTTGAGTGTATTTTATTTGTCTGGTGGCAGCCGAGTCGTATAAGTCGGCGCATACCTTTAGATGCTTGTTGGATGAGTGAAATTTGAATTGACGTCACTGACATGAACTCACAAGACACAGATGAAGTATTGTGCAACATTAACATGTTGAATCTATGTTATTGTTTCTGTTTGACAATTATTACTTCTAACTCGGAAGAATCGGAAGAAGTTCTAATTCGAAGCTTTCAACGGATATTTCTTTGTATGGAATATTTAAGTAGATAAAAACTTCAAAAGTAGCGGATGGATAACACTGGTTTAGCTCAACTCCAAATTAAAACGGACTTGTACAAAATCGCTATTAGGTAAGTAGGTGTTTTCTCTTAAACGTAATCTACGGAACACTACAAAAATAGATTTTTATTTTCTTCTTGAGAACAGCCCTTATTCCTGTTCCAACTTAATTTATATTTATTTTCGTGTCCACTTGATTTTTGTATAAACGATATATAAAATTAATAATGAACAAACAAAAAAAACTACAATTAAAAAAAGCGGTTATTAAAACTTCCGACGGAGTGCGGTCACCGCTAACTCTAGTTTAATAGAAAACTTTAAACTGTAGTCTTGGGAATCTCAGAACACAAACTCAGTCTAATTTGGGATCCACTATAGACAGATTTAGAAAACAATTCAACTAAATTGCAATTTTACCTATTTGCCTAATTATGTAAAGAATAGAACCACACTTCTGGTTCAAATTAATTAATAAAACCTGAGTCTAGTGCTCTTTCATGAAATACCTGGTTTTGTTTTTTCGATTTATTATTTATTTAAAATTTTCTTCCGTAATAAAATTGTCAAAAATGTTGTGAGAACGTTACCTTTTTGACATTATCTGCAACTATAAATAATAAAAAACTCCTGATACGGAATAATATATTTCATGTTACATATTACATTTCATAAGTAAGACACCCCCGTAGGTATAGATACAAAACCTACAATTTGAATGGCCAACTGCAGTGTGCATCTTACGATAGGATATTCAAAACTTCTAAACAAAGTTTGGTTTTACAAGTCTTGTACACACAATTGCTCTCAGCAAGGTTCGCTATTGACGAATACCTCGAGGAGAACGAAAACCTTAAAAACAATAAATAAACAAAATGTCGGTCGGATTTTTATGATCATGCTCAACATCGGACAGATGACGATCAATGTCTGATGTAGCAGGTCTACTACGAAGTCCGATAAACGATATATCGGCCGAAGTTATGGACGTTTCATACCACGAAACACAATCGGTCGGTTGATGACATAAAAACTGTCAAATCAGCGTCGGTTGGAATGAACGAAACACCCGATCAGATCAACCGACCGATTATGTTTCGTGGTATGAAACGTCCATAACTTCGGCCGATTATGTTTCGTGGTATGAAACGTCCATAACTTCGGCCGATATATCGTTTATCGGACTTCGTAGTAGACCTGCTACATCAGACATTGATCGTCATCTGTCTGATGTTGAGCATGATCATAAAAATCCGACCGACATTTTGTTTATTTATTGCACAAAAATACGTTATCTACATCCGGACAGTTATTACGACAACATGAATTTTTCCATTTCTAATACATACCTACGTTTTTTTATTGTCACATAAAATCGCTTCGCAATAAAAAAGGATATTCACGTTTTCTTGATATTTGAACCCCTCTTAAGTGTAGTTTTATGGCGCCATAATCTTTCGACACTGTTTATATCACTTTTGTTAATAATAAATAGGTAATCAGTATTTAGGTATATAATACCTTATTAAACAAATAATTCCTGTTGTCAGGAGTAAAGTTGGGAGCTGTATTTTTGAGCTTACGTGTTTGTGCCCCAGTTGACTATGTCATGCAAGTCGTAAACTTCCGTCATACAAAACTTAATTTAAGTTCAACTGTCTCTTTGAGTTTATTGAACATCTCACGTCAAATCGAAAATATAAGTTTATATTTGACTACTCAAAAAAAATACAGATTTATTTTGTATACACCGGGTACTCAAAGGGCAAGCCGGGTAGGAACTAAAAATCTGTGTTTTTTTTAAACAGCCATGTCTATATAGGAAATCCATGGTGACCAACAAAAAACTAACTAGTTCGTCAGATTATTAAAAAAATGTACACGTATTTTTTCTTTTGTTTCAAAAACAGTAAAGGACAAAGACATAGTGCTTAGATATTTCGACTCACGTCTATATACGATTTTTATGGAGGCTTGACGGCACAACCACCACCACTCACGTCACTCACCGGCTCACCACCACTGACGTCACAACCCACGCCGGAAGTATAATGGTTTTTGTCGATTTTTAAAAATGTAATAAACAAAAAATACGTATATTTTTATCCATTCATCATCCCTATTATCGGGGTTTGTACTCTCAAACGGACTGAAGGAAACCAAATTGAGCTTAAGTCAATTTTTGTACTTACACAAATATAATAATATTAGTAGGATTTTCACACAACACACTGTATAAAACTTGAGGAAGTAAGTCCGTAATAATTAAGTATGAAAATGCTCGTTATATCTTCATGTTTGTGAAACTTCAGCCATTCAGAATCGATATACTTAACAAACAAACTTTACTCAGAAACTGGATAATGTACGTCGTAACTTATTGTGCTGTTCAATTTATAACGTTAACTTCGCAAATATTTATAATTTATCTTGTATAAATAATACATAAAGTTAATGTGTTTCAAAGAACTTTTGTACTTACATTTTACTGTACAATGAATGGAGCATTGTTTTTAGCCTCAGTTCGCTATAATAATCATAAAATAAACGTAAATTTTAATTAAAGCCGGCGCTCTAGTGTCAAAATGATTCGATTTTGCAATAGTGATGTTGTAGATTCAAATCCCGCCTGCATCTCCATTTGCCGATATAAAATATTCGTCCATTTTATTCAAAGAAGATTTACTTTTATTGCAACGACATAAAGTTTTTATTGCTCTATTTTGGAAAGAAAATCCATAGATAACTAGCTGACCCGGCAAACGTTGTTTTGCCGTATAAATAATTTCCTAATAAAATAAGGGTTGATCGTAGAAGGGTGAAAATTGAGGATTGTATGTATTTTTGTATGTTGTATCATAAAAAAATAGAAATTAAAATTTTTGTCTAAAAAATAAAAATATAAGATTAGGAGTGGACTACCTCTAACATTTAGGGGGATGAAAAATAGATGTTGGCCGATTCTCATAGATACCGGATGAGCACAAAAAATTTCATCAAAATCGGTCAAGCCGTTTCGGAGGAGTATGGCAACGAAAACTGTGACACGAGAATTTTATATATATTAGATAGTTAGACTTTAAAGCGGCATAGTCCTCTTTTCGAGGCTAATTTCAAAGCGCGAACAAAAATAAGGAAAGAAAATGTGGTTATGAGATCGCTATTAACTGTTAAAGACGATAATCCGCATAAGGATGAGCTGTGTGTTTTAGATTTTAGCCTTAATATTTGTAATGAACACCCTTTAAAACTCTTCTAGAACATACATAAAATAAAACCACACCAAGAGACATTGATGTTAGTATTCAAAACACTATGTGTTGTTAATATATTTTATTACTGACAGGCGTGATGATGAGTACTATCAAAAGGGCGTCATACTCGTCATAAAACTCCTTTTTAAGGAAAGTGTTATTCGGAAATAATCCTATTAATATTATAAATGTCAATGACTGGATGTTTGGATCTTTGTTGCTCAATCACGTCGTAATATATAGGTAGAACGAATCAGGTTGAAATTTGGAACCCAGCTTATTAATAGAATAAAATGAAAGAACACATAGGCTACTTTATCCCGGAAAAAAACGGGAACGGGCATTACGCGGGTAAAACTGCGGGGTGCTGCTAGTATAACATTATACTCTAAAAAGTGCGTTGTTCTTACCAGTATTTACGTTAAGTTTTTTTTCAGTGATATACATATGAATGTGTATATCTGCTTCTCAACCATTTAAAATTTCATTTTTGGCGATTACTGAGAAAACATCTACTTACTCGTAGGTACATGTAGTAAGTTTTAGACATAAATAAATTAAGACCATAATTCTGAAAAAAAAAATAGATTGTTCCACCATGTTTCTATAATGACCTATATGAAACAAACGAGCTAAAACTTCGCTATCTTCATTCAATTATTTGTGTTCGGTACAACAAACTAGATTGGTATAAATTTCAATTCACATATCATATTTTCACAGAGAGTGGTTATTTGGGTCAGCTTCCCTGCTCTGTAATGCATAATCCGATGCTCTCCGACCTCCCGTACTATGAGCTTCTATACGCGAACTATAAGACTAAATGTAACAAGACCAAAATTAAAAATTTTGTTTAACCCCCGACTGCCTCGGATTTGTATCTGTACAACATTCTACAAGTCAAGCCCTTTCATTTGATACCCATATTAAGGGAGTTGTGAAAAAAGAAATGCATCTCGCCATTTTGTGGTAGCGGCCATCTTGGATTTGAAATTTGTCATAGTTCAAAGTATTCTACTAGTCAAGCTCTTTCGTTTGAGACCCATATTGAGGTAGTAGTGAAAAAAATAATATAATTCGCGATTTTGTGGTGGCGGCCATCTTGAATTTGAAATTTGTTATAGTGTATAGTATTTTACTAATCAAGCCCTTTCATTTGATATACATATTGGGGTAGGTTGTGAAGAAATATTTTGTCCGCCATTTTGTGGAGGCGGCCATCTTGAATCGATTTTAAACAAAAACATAGCTAAGAACATCCGTACGGATATTAACCTGCAAATAAAAAAACCGCATCGAAATCGACCCATCCGTTTGAGCTCTAAGGTGCCACAGACAGACACACACACAGACAGACAGACAGACATCGACGTCAAACTTATAACGTCCCTTTAAGAAGGGCGTTATAAGTTTGTCTGCGTATTTCTTGATTTTTTCCGTCTATTAAGTATCATAAACTACAAACAGCTACTAACTACTACACACAGAAATAGCATCAGTTACAAAATATTAAAAGTAGCTACCTATAACTACCTATACCAAATTGGCGTACTATGGCGACGGTCACACTTATGCGCCGCTGTAGGCCACTGTACGCTTTACAAAATAACACTTTACACTCGTGTCTCCTGGACTAATCCATCGAATTTAATGCGGTTTTTTTGTTTTAAACAGATTTTAGCTATATTTTGTGTAGGTGTGTATATGTCGTCGCATCGTAGCCCTGAACTAATAAACTGATAATAATGTGTGCGAAATGATTTTAACTGTTTTGTTTTAGAGGTTATTTAGTATTCTGGATTTTATCCTAGTTTTGTACAATTTTCACTCGAGATTTGAAATTGATCGGGAGGTATACGAAAATTCCCCTCACAGGTTCGCGATGTGCAAGATGTAGAATGTGAGTTCAAATGAAAATTCATCCGAATGAAAGTTATTAGTACGAGCCTTGTCCTCGAATACTGGACACATTCGGTCACACGTCTCTCTACTCGACTACTGTCACTGCAGAGTAATCAGTCTAAAATTAGTCTGGAACTTAGATTATGGTCTGGAGTAAAACACAGGCTACTAGGCTAAGATAATATATTACACGAAAAATGTTTGTTCCAGATTTTACGCGGACAAAGTCGCTCGTAGAATACTATTTTAAAATAAAATGTGTCGGCCGCGGTTAAGCAACCATTAATTTTAACGGTATAAATAGTACATATGCGTTAATCGAGGTAGTATACTAAGCATTTATTTTACTTACATTCTAATTGGCATATATTAACCTATGCACATACGTATCTATCTGTCAACGCTTGAGTCCACTTGCTGTCACTCTACTTGACAATGTGTACACACAAAAGAAATGTTTGTATGATTTAAATTTAGATTGTTTTTCTAGGAGTTGTTCTCCTGTAGTATCTTTGTTCGTAGAATAAAATACACATATCTGCTTCTCGATTCTTCCGTCGAAGTTCAATGGTTCGGAAAGTTTCTTTCATATCTTTCGTAAGAGAAACTTATTTGAACAGGACCGGGTGAAACATCCCCGAAGTTCTCATTGTACTTTTAGGAAAATTTCAGTTTATTTTAAAGTCATTTGGTTTAATAATTAAAACATTTCGTAGTAAAGTTGATTTAAGTGAAAATTTTACTTTTTAAACATTAATGAACTTCGCACTTAACCCAATATTTAAAAAGTAGATAGAAATTCGAAGATTTTACTAGATAGGTTAGACTAGACAAAAAACATTACTACTATACTTGCCATATTGTTTTTGCTCAAATGGATTAAAGTAAAACCGAAACGTTTATTTATACTGCCGAGGGTAATAGTGCTTAAGCATCTTCGAGTTTTTGAGTAGATAAAAATATTTGGTGCATAACGCAAAAAGTTTTAGTTTGTATTTTTTACTTTTAACATATTTCCTCAATTTTGCTAAGGAACTCATAATTCAGACTATCCATACATTTCACCATAATACCTGGGGTTTTAAAATAGCGTTCTAGGTTGATACTAAAATCACGAATGTGCAAAAATAAAATATAACACTGGCTGGTTAACAAGTGTCTTGAATAAATTACTCAGTACCTACGCTTCTAGCTGGTAGTGCAGAAATATTCTCTACGGCACTACTGGTAAAACGTTTTTGAACACAGTAGTGTCGAAGCGAAGGAAGAAGTAAGACCTTTAAAAATTCCCCACGGCGCTACTGGCTAGTAGTCCAAAGGGGAAAAAATCCCCACGGCACTACCAAGCTGCACTATTGGTTACAACAAGGGTTTAAAGAAAAGTTTCAGCTCCAATCTACGCTATTGTTCTAAATTCAAACAGGATTACACGTGTTTATAATTAATTCCTATTCTCTTTGTCACTAAGACCGCCTCGGGAACAATACTTAGTAACAACTCTTGAGTTCGTGAATATAATATTGAGTAATAGTTTGGATGCTTAATTTGCATACAGATACGGGCATTATCTGAATACCTCCGAACTTGATGTTCGGGTAACCAAAGTTTAAACTAACAGTACGTACTGTCTCTACTGTGAACATGAATCCATTTACATAAACTTAATTCTTTGGGGGTTTTAGCCAAGTCATCGTGAAAACAATCCTGAAATCGAAATAATCGTCGCCGTAAAATACAGTCATTTTTGTATAGTTCATTTTAGATTTTGAAGAGCCTAAACAAGCGACTTTGAGTCATTCGTTCCTTTCTGAATTTCAATCTTAACACGTGAGATTCGCTAAAATCGCAAGAATCGGAAATATTTACTATTTACCATAATATCACCATCATCATTTCACTTCAGCCATGAATCTTTGTATAATTAAGTGTCGTACAAAAAAACTTTGTAACTGATGTTAATCAGGAAGTTCAGTGATTTATTTTGTGAACAGTGTATAAATTTAGCACTCCTCATCATCAACCTGTCGTAATCCACTCCTAGCCATACAGGCACAACTCCCATGATTCGCCCAATCCTCAGCTTTCAGGTGTTCTACTCGACATCCACTGTTATTGGTTCTGAGATAGATGTCACAAACTCAATTCCACTTCAGTCTTTTAATGTAGTGAACTATTTAGGTAACCTTGGTTCTCTGACGGATCACATCATTAGGAATGCAATGTCTCAGAGAAACTGCAACTACTGCTACTCACTTCGTAGCTCGCTGTGCAAATTTAAACTTGTGGACCGCCGTAACTATCACTGTCCACGTTTCGGCTCCGTAGGTCGTGATACACTGATTGAAGAATTTTGTCTTCAGACTTTGTAGGATAGGGTGACGTGAAGACAACGTACTTTACTAAGTGCTGCCCAGCGTAGCTCCATTCATTTCCTTGAATTCATGGCTTCGTTCCAAAACGTAAACTGATATTTTTCGACAGAACACGACATTTATCGAATTTTTTAACCGATATAAATCGTTGTTTCATTACCTTGACGTTTATATCGTGATTGAGATCCTATACAATATTTTACATTATGTGTTCAAATTGCGAAAGTTTCATATTAAATATTTTTTTAAACCGCCCCTGACCTAAACTGTTGATTTTTGTATGGATAGTCTCTTTAGGATAAAAAGTCGATATGTTTTCCCAGATTCTAATCTGAGTTCCAAATTTCAGTGTCATCAATGCAGAACACACGACATGATTGAACATCAAAAATGCTATGATGAATACTTAAACATATTTAAAATATTAGTAGGATTCAACTGTTACAATCCGTGAAGTGAATGAAAAAGTATTATTACTTTAATAATGGCTATATATTTTATTACCTAAAGTAATGAAACTATCTTCGTAGATACCTCCGCTTACGATAAATCCAGTTTTAAACGCACCCATATTTCAAGTTGATTGATGTTTTTTGTTAGATCCCAATTCTCGCGTCAATTCCAGTTGTGAGCTTGGCTCGTACCATCAATTCCAGTCGCGCTCTACGTTTCGCCCAACACGATTTTAAACCTTATCGACATGTTACAAAGTTGGCTTTTGCGGAAATTTTGGCTCGGTAATCAAAAAATGATCGCACTAAAAGCTCGTTGTACGAACGCATGTGAGGTTGGGTACCTTTAATCGACTTTTTTTGTTGTCAATTGAGATATTCAGGATCCGCTTTTCACCCTGACAGTGTGAGTAATTTGTAACGTCAATCATTCGGCTCCAGGGCTGGTATCTGGCTGAGGCCGGTTTATTCTATAAACCGAACCTCTTTATTTATCGTCGTAATTAATAGTCTGATCTCTAATGGAAAACACTTCCATTTATGGAGTCCTAGTAACTATGGCTCTAAACTAAGCAGAATTTGTATTATGGATGGCATCGATATAAATTGATAGATGTGCCCTGAGCACCTTAAAATAATAAATTGCAAATTAAAAGTAATAAATTGCGTACTGCGTGTAGCGTAAGTAGCTTACACACTACCAATCTACTTGACCCCTAGAATCGCTAGCGGCGAGATATGCTGTGGTACTACTTATTTTGGTTGTTGACAACGAACAGTAATAGGTAAAAACGTCCGGCGTTCACTGCTTCATGTAACGGACTAGAACGGAAAGAGTGAGCTAATTTTTCCCAACGATGACATAATAGGGATGTTAACACTAATCACAAATTAATGTTTAATGTTGATTTTATTATAGTTTGTATTAATAGAATAACGAAAAACACATTATTATAATTTAATATTACGTAATAAATTTGTTATAAATGATTTTATATGCTTTATTTTTTATCTGTTGTCACGTGACTGGAAACACCAATATGAATTATTACGTCACTAGTCGCAAAACAAGCTATCGAAAACTGACTAAACTGTTTACTTTTCTGTATTTTTATTAAAGTTTGCGATCTTAGCGACGACAATTTTGATTGTTTGTATTAAAGTAATGATAAGAAAACACATAAACTGGACATACAGTCATGAATCGCGACCAATGTTTTGCGACTAGTGACGTCATGTCAGTCGTTAGTGTTTTAGCGGCAAAATTCAAAATTAGTCTAATATTGTATATTTACTCATCGAAAATACAAATATTTTGAAATAAAATGTTATTTATTACGGTAAACATGCGTCAATCTTCAAAATAAAAGCAGTGCCGAAAAATTGTTAACATCCCTATTCCGTGAAGTTTTTCCGCCGTTCCGTGCCGCCTGAAGTTTGGGAGGGCACACCTAGTGGTTTATATCGATGATGGGTGGCATACAGGCGTCATTATCTTTATATCAATGTAAGACATACTTATGATACATCGACGTGAATACTGACTGTTAAAACAATCTTTAAGTTCAAAGTCACTCAGCGAAGTACGAGTATAAAAAGAATTAATGTTCGAAGTTTCTTTGAGGGATTGCATTCGTGATGAGATAATCCGTTAGAGAACTGAAGTCACGGACATTGCTCAACGCATTAGCAAACTAAACCGGGATTCCGGGATCTACATTGGACACCGCCCATCGGTAAATTCCCCGAGACTAGATGGAGTGTCGATATACAGAAGATATTAGTGGTGGTTAGAAACGTAAGACAGAGGCTGAGGTGACTGACGTACCGTGTACATTATAAAAAAACTTTACGAGTGCCGAACCAGCGGGCCTGGGCCCAAGCTACCAGTGGTTCAGACTACAAAGTGAGGAAACTCTTGAAGATGCGTGCTGTGACGAAGATAATCAATTGCATTTTGCATTTGATCCTTGATTTAACCGTCTACCGTATATTAGTCGCTGCTTTAAAATTAATTATTTTTTGTTTAGAATGGGATAAAGGCTATGCCTAGCGGACATTTTTTTTTAAATTATTCATTGTATTGTAACAGTTTAATACAGTTTTTCTATACATATAGTAAAATTTTGTTTGTGTAGTAAGTTCAAAAAACATTAATCAACTTGAAATATGGGTGTGTTTAAAACTGGATTTATCGTAAGCGGAGGTATCTACGAAGATAGTTTCATTACTTTCATGGATTTAGGTAATACAATATAGAGCAATATGCTAATATCTGTTCAAATTTCAATTTCAAGTGTTCAAATTAACAAAAAAAAAATGTTTACCCTGTTCTCTCACATACCACCTCACAAAAAGTAAACGAGAATGGATCACGGTGCAAACACTATTTTTGTCAGACTGTTCTTTCCATCTTTGCTGATGATTGTTGAACCAATCGACCGCGATCAAGACAGTGTCGTTACAAAAGCCATCATCTACGCTAGGGCTTGGCGTTTTAGGGTCCGTAACCGTATAATCAAATTACTATTACTTCAAATAATGGTTCAACACAAACCTAGAATCGTTGGAGGAGAGCCACGCTCAAGTTTCACCAAACATCTTAATTAACTAACTGGAAACATTCGATATCTATTTCGTGAAAGCTTTCTCGAGATTGTTTTTGTTCGTATTTCGGTTTGTAACAAACCGTTTGTTCCTGTCTTATTGAATTGACTGTAGCCATCAGGTAACGCTCTCATTGTTTCCTTCTTCAAAGCAATACATACCTGTAGAAGCTATATGTAGTCCTTAGATTCAGATGAGGCGAAGTGTCCTTACTTTCTTATTGTTTACGTCTTTGAGAACCCAAAAAAGGAATGTTTGTTATTCTTTTTTGGAACTGTAACATACTCGTATTTAAAACAGCCACACACTTCTCAGTCAGTCTTCCACGTCATAGAGTTCTGATAATACCGGAAACCAATCAAAATGGAGAAGTCTATGGTATATAACATCATTGACTGTCAACGAAAAAATAGAGAAGAAAGAAAACCGCCCGTTTAATGTAATTTTTACAATACTAGGAACGACTTCTAACATTCAAAAATCTTGTATACAAAATTATTTGTATTCGTACTTTTCAGAAATGGTTCTACTAATCTCTGCGTTTTATTTAAATGTTTATTATGAATGAGAATAGGATGTTCACTATTTTTCACCCTCCGGCCCCACTTCATTTTTTTATTGCGATTTTTTAATTTTGTAAATACAGTGTCCAAAGAGAGACGATCTTCTTAGCATTCCATGGATTCACCGTGCGGGTGCCGGGTCCATCGTGTGGCAGAGAGAGAAAAACTCGAGTAGTTCCCGAGACTTGTGACTCGGGCGTAGGTTTAAGGGGCCCCTTTCTGACGTACATCAACACTCACCTTCACCACTCGTTTTTCTCTCCCTGCCCAGCCAAATCTGATATGAGCCTACTAGTGCAGCTTTAGATACACGTTCTAGTATAGAACTTACAGCACTTCTGGATAAGCCAAGGTCTTTCAGTAGGTTATAGAGAGATTTTGCTGGTATACCTCTCGCTCCCACTTCTACAGCGTATAAACTAACTACATAGCCGTTTTTGTTAATTCGTTTAGGAGGTCGTAATACTTATTTTGTTTCATCGCGTGGTCTTTAGGTATATTAGTTTCCCACGGTACGGTAAGTTCTACAAGGACTATGCGTTTCGTAGCTCTAGAAAAAGGAAAATGTCCGGTCTGGATGACGAAACACCCACATCCTCTGGGATTTTGTAGTGCTTTTCATACGTGTCCATTAAAATAGTCCAATCAGGTGCTGTACCCAGGATTGAGTAAGGCTTGTTCCTGGAGTTTGAAGTTGAGCCTTCTTTTACAAAGTTAATTTGTCTTTTGTTTGTCGTCAATCCCTTTTGGGCTCTAGCTACCGAAAGGCTCATGGCTTCACGTATGATTTCAAGTACTCTGTCATGACGCCGTGAGTAATGACCCCCATTAAGGAGCACCTTGCATCCCACCAATATGTGCCTTGCTGTACATATCGCCTCTCCACAAGTATAGCAACATTTTTCAGAGGCTTTTCCCCACCTTACCAAGTTACTCTGGTCAGGAGGGTCATTTGGAATGCATTTAGATAAAATTTTAATAAGGCAGGGGACCAGTCATAGATCAAGGTGCGCCATTTTAGAGCTAATGGGATACAGAACTCACCTATGGTTAACCACTCACTTTGCATTTCTAAATTCATAGCGTGCACTTTGTAACTGTCATTTTCGTCTTGTTGTAGAAAGGTTTTACCATGTCTCGGTCTTCCCTTTTTTTTTCTCGCACCCAACCCAGCAGTATTTACTTGTGCACCTGCCATAAATTGTTTATGGAATTGAAGTCTAGATTCCAGGTCTGAAGCAGTTTTGTCTTTTGGGAGAGATGTAATTAATTCGTCTTATGACTTTCCCAAAACATGCGTTTTGTAACTCTTAGGTGTTTGTAAAGTTCAGACGGTTTCTTTAGTTTCAGCCCAAAACTATTGTGATCCCTAAAAGAGTAGAGGGATCAGCCGGATGTGCCAATCCGAACCATGACTTCAATATCTTTATGACATTGGCATCTAGCTTTGCCAGGAGAGTTTTACCGATGTCATATACTAGGAAAGGCCAAGTGAGACGTGATGTGAGGTAGTTGTCATATATCCATGCTTTTTGATATTGCTGATAGGCTGCTGGTCTACCTTATTGAGGTTGTTCATGAAATTTTCAACAACCACCTCTAATGATGGTGTACGTCCTTTGTGATCTATCTTTCTACCAAGAAATTTGAAAGGCACTGCCTCTGCAATTGTGGCAACTCCTTGGCCACTTATGGAGAGTCCCGGATCGTAAGACGTATATTTGGTATTTCTTCTACCCAGACAAAGACAATGACATTTAGATGGTTTTGTCCTCATTCCCTCCGTCCATGTACAGAACTCATCGACTTCGTTCAACAATTCTTGACACTGTTTGGGATTACGTGTAAGTATTGCAAGGTCGTCCGCAAAGGCCAAGATTGACTCAGTGTACTTATTGTTGATTTTAAACCGGTAGCCCCATTTCTTTTCACGGGATATTAATTTGTCTACTAAAATATTTATAACTATATTAAATGCTATTGGTGATAAGCAGCACCCTTGGAATAGTCCTACATTGTATTCAAGTGGTTTTGTGTATTCCTTGTTTACTGCTATGACGAATTTTAAGTGGCAATAATAAGAATTAATTATGTCAATAATTTCAGCAGGAAAGTTATACCATTTTAGGGCAAATATCATAAGTTCATGCTGGACAGAACCAAACGCGTTCTCTAGGTCTATCCAGCAGACTGTAATTTGCCTCTCATGTGTTCTGGCATCTTTCAAACTTTCTGCTAGTAATGTATTGTGTTCCAGGCATCCAGAAATACCAGGCAAGAACCCTTTCTGGTGATTGGGCCTGAAATACCTATTGCTAGTCATAAATGTGGTCATTTTTGTTTGCAAAATACTGAAAAAAGATTTTAGAAATTGTATTGGTTAGGGCTATCGGTCTGGTGTCTTTGGGATGAGTTACTTCCTGCTTTTTAGGGATGAGGACAAAAAATTGCTCTTCCAAATGCTACTGGGACTTGCTTTCTTGACCAGATCTTAATGAATATATTCAAGATATGTTTACGAACTGATGGACACTTTAATTTTAATCATCGCTCATTGACGTAAAGTCATTTACATGAAGTGTCACTGTATCACGTTTCTTTGACATTTCGTTCGTTTGATAAAATTGTATGGCAGAACGTTTATGGAACCAGCTAGTAGTAATATTAACTTGGCGTCCATTTACTATTGAAAATCCTACTAATCAAAACGATTTCCTCAAATGTGCTTGACTAAGAATAACTTGTTTTTGCTACAGAAACTCTTGAAAGTAAAGCTGCAGTCTACTTAAGTTAAATTTGGATCGAATAGAATTTTGCTATTTTCAGTTGAAGTTACCAGTCTATAGTCGTACATCGGCAAGCGACCTCAAATAGCAAAGTGGGTTAACTATACAGGTCTAGCAATGTAATTGAAGCCAATTCGGACGATAGGTGCTGGTTCAGCTTTGAAGTTTGAGTGCTCGAAAACCTTTCACGAACCAACCAACCATCTGTTTACTGAAACTGCTGAAATACACAGGTGGGACGATTTGGTAAATAGTTTCCAAAGCTATTAAAACTATTTTATTATGTAGGCCCTAATCGGGCTTACCAAGAACTAGCGACATAAACGTAATAAAATTGAGCTCCTCGTATTTAAAATTAGAATTAAAAGATTTTAAAACAAAACTGAACGAAAGCTGTGGAAAGCTCTAACAAATTTATCCAATGTTCTTTTTCGTTCTAATTTTAACCACAGTCTAAGAAATCATACAGTCGTTCGAGAAAAGTGTCTAGACGGGGCAATCGTGCGGGGCGGACGCGGGAATTGCACTCCCAAACTGCGAACGCGACTATGTTAGTGATTTGGGAATGTGATTAAGGGCCGACGTTTGAAGTTTTTTTTATTGTTTACAGTAATAAACATGTTTCTAATAATGCTGACGATAATACTTAACGTTGTTGATAATAAATGCATAAAAAATGTGTTATTAGTATTTTTTTTAATTGTCTCAGCCCTACACGCTTTACCGTATTAATCGCAAGTTCAAAGGCGTCGTCGTAGTAGTTTTCTTCATACTTTGTTATAATTTTCAAACACAATCTAATACACTACCATTTAAAAATCTTACTCTATCAACAGTTACCGTATCTACTCAAACTAATACTAATGTACAGAAATATAAAGGTGATTTCCGCTCCCTATGGGAGGTATATCAGATAATGGAACTAACAGCTCACCCCGATAGATAAGCTCGTTAGTTGTGTTAATCAGAATAGTGTCGGCTGATTCCCGGTACAATCGATATCGAGATCAGATGCGATGAATACTCGGCGACTGGTCATACATGTAAGTATAAGTATTTTAGGATACTTGCAATCCGAAAAATATTTTCCTTCCCGCATTAATATAGTTTTAGAAGCATGGACGTATAAAAGTCGGACGTAGTCTCGCTAAAACAAAAACTGTGTCACTAGAGTCGGCCACATTTGCACGTGTGCGTTGTCAGGTTGCCACTGATAGGCTGACAAGCACACATATACACAAGTAGCGCATGTAATGACCCACTGAAGTGTGCGTGTCAGCCTGTATGTGACAGCGCACACGTGCGTATTATGTGGCCGATTCAATGGACACAGTTTTTGGTTTAGCGAGACTACGTCCGACTTTTTTATACGTCCATGTTTAGAAGTGATAACTTTTTTAAACGCGCTGGACATTTTTTGGGATGAGAAATACTTAATCAACCGAATTTGCGATACCATCGATAATATCTATGGTATAATCTTAAAAATCGGACCAGTCAAAGTGGATTTCGCTTAAATGTATTCTTAATTACTCTTATTAATCTCCTTTTAATCCCTTTAATCACGAAAGTCCATTGAATTATTTTAATATAAAGTGATAGTAATATTGTTTTAAGTACCTAAGTTAATTAATAGCACTTGCTTTTCTTTCTGTCGGACTGTCCCACGGATGACTGTATTGGAAAGCGACATCATTTCATTTGTCAAGTTTTTTTTTTGTTTTTTGAAACAAAAGAACAATATACCTACAAATGTAGTATTAGTTTAATAACCTATCTGACTAACTAAACAGTTTTTTTAGTCATTATGGCTATTGCCACGTATAGCCAACATACGTGCCAACGCATCATCGCTCAATGAGACGGCGTTCTAGTGCACAAAATCAAATAAATTAAAATTAATTAAGTCTTAAATAAATATCAACTGAGCAACGCTCAATTGAATAAGATAACTCAAGGCTGCAAGGTCCATGACATAGCTCCAGACTGTCAATACGAATTCCCACAATATACCTAACCATTCACTCATACGAACTTTTTTATTTCTTTAGTCTGGATACGAATACAATGGAAATTGTCTCCTCTGTGGTCTGACTGTTACATACGTACCACTTTCTTTTCAATCCATGTCTAGATATCTTAAGCGCTCCTGTAGAAAATAGATTCGCTTAATTGCCACGTCATCTTGCATTGTTGGATGTTGAGCTAAGTATATGAGAGAGCGCGCAAATCCAAACAAAAAAATGAATTTGATACGATATAATTCACAGACTAATAAGTAGATAGTAAGAGCTTTAAAAACAAAGAGGTTTAGTTATTCTGTTTGAAAGGTAAGGTTTCTGTTTAACGATGACAATTAAGCATTTTATTACTATTGGTGGCCATGCTATTACTACCTATATTGATTGAAGGCATCGGCAGAAGGTTCCTCCTCTGCTACTAAGTCCTCACTCTGAAGACCCAATTATCGGTAGTTTGGGCCGTTACTATCCAAAAACCCATGTTGCTGTCGCAAAAAAAACTGATGAAATGGTTATATGTATAATATTTTAGGCACTTTCAGTGATTATAAAAATAAGGGAGAATTATTATATGTGCCAATATAGTTCTAACCCAATGTTTTAGAACTTTATTATTTTTTGTTATTATCCTAAATTGTTCTACTGCTGGGCTTTTCCCTTCTTCCAGATAGCCCGATTTACGATTTTACCAATATTTTAGGACTGGATAATAATATGTGGTATGTTACTGCCAGGATACGATTGTTGCTTCCTACTACAGTAGGCTGAGTGCGAGGTGCGAGTTCCGTCGACAACAAAACGCTATAAATTTCTTCACTCATCATACAGAAGTCGAACTAGTGTGAAATAGAAGGAATCTTTCTATGCTACACTTTCGTAGCACCGTAATAAATCAAAATTAGAGGGTATTTTAAAATACCCTCTAATGTTAGGGTATTTTTAAAATACGCTCACAAGTATCAAGTACCGATATCGATATTGTTTCTATAGCATGAGCCTCGTACCTCGAAACTCGCGTTAATTACGTACTTAGTAGTGAATTATTGAGCGTCTGTGCATGATATAGCTGCCGCATTCAGAGTGCTAATTAATACTTAAACAACATGCTAGGGCGATCTCTCTAATTTACGAGTATGGATAGGCACTTGAATAGGATTAGCTTTCTCCCAAATTTGGTGGCAACGTTAATTTTTACTTGTGAAACTATATTTAATTTAGTTATTTCTATGCTAAAGCTGCCTGGAAGAGCGATTTAGCCAGTGGCAATCGTACTTTCATTATAATTGACACACCTTGTAGCTCAGTTGGTAGTAAGTCTGCCTACAGCGACGTAGGTCGTGGGTTCGATCCTCATCAAGGACTACATTCCCATCTATGTCTGGATGTGTCATAAGTATGTATTTATCTTTATTTAGCTATTATATCAGCTAACTGGTTCTCATAGCACAAGCTTTGCTTAGTTCGGGGCTAGATAGTGTTGTGTGAGAAATGTTCACCAATATTTATGTTTAACTAGCCGTACCCTGCCACGCTTAGCTGTGGCACATACGTGACTGATTCAAAAATTAGATAAAAACAATCCTTGATGCGGATTATTATATATCATTCTAAAATTTCAGCTCGATCGGTGCAGAACTTTTTTAAGTTTTTGAAGCGTACACAAACCAACATAACATTTTTATATACAAAAAGAAGCTTGTACCATGTATTACCGTGTTACCGCGTTGATTATATACGAGTAAATGTATACTAAACAAGAATAACAAATATATTACAAACTAGCTGTACCCTGCCACGCTTTGCTGTGGCACATTGTGATGCAAAAATTAGATGAAAACAATCCTTGATGCGGATTATATATCATTCTAAAATTTCAGCTCGATCGGTGCAGAACTATTTGATATTTTGAAGCGTACACAAACCAACAAAACATTTTTATATATAAAGATTTGTACGAACTGTGAATGATAAATGTGTCTAGCTATTTTATAGGTACGCGTTTAAGACTTTACCTGCGCGTGAATACGGTGCTGAAATGACAACAAATTCCAAACACAATTTAATTAATGAGAAGTCGATTTCAATGTAAATCTTTCTTAGTTGCTTCCACGTCGCTTCAATACGAATTTCTGTCTAATTTGATTTTGTTGGTAGTAAATAAATACGTTTAGTAAATTAATCACTTGTAGAGAGCTTTTATAATCTATTAAAAATTAAAGATATACTCAATTCTTTTATAAATTTAATTCGTGGAAAAGTAAGTTAGGAAATACCTCTATACAGACAGGCTGTTATCTAGGGATTTTACTTGACATGAACGATATCGTCATGACAAATACTGTGAGAAACGTACCCGTCGTTTTTAGTAATCATATATTTAGTTCAGATCCTTGGAAGCGCGGAGCACGTATATTTTTCATGCTTTAATTTTATTAAAAATATGATTAAACAAAATGTAAATCTGGTAATATTTTAAACTGTGGCTTATATCTAGAATAGTTCGGTCCTAATGGGTCCATACTTGATATTTTTCACTTTGATAACTAAAGATGTTTTTTCTCTGTTTCTCCATCTATTTGCAGCAAAATAACTACCTGCTATGGTAAAGTTTAATCTTCCGCAGTTTCCACCTTGACTCATGTTGTCAAGTGCAGACCACGCTTAAAGCGAAACAAAAGAAAGCGGATAAAACGTTTCATCTCGCAAACTAAAAGCTGGGCTCAGAATATACTTACTTCGGTTTTTCTTATTCTTGATTCAATCTGAAGTATTATGATATGTCTAACTCAACAAACTGAAACTATGATAAATTAACTTGTACTACATACAACCCGGCGTTTGGAACGTGACTCCAATTAATTGAAAACATTTACTTGTGAAAGATTTTATAAGGTATGAAAGTGACGTCAAAAATATTACGATCATGGAGTATGAAAGCATAGAATAATTCATTGTTTAAATACCTCGACGTTTCGGCAGCGTTACAACAGCCGTGGTCACGAGAAGTCAATGAATTATTCGTTGATTAAGCCCCGTAGGTTCTATATAAACATTATGTGTATTAAGCCCCCTAGGTTCTATATAAACAAATCACGAAAGTTTAAAAACATTGAAAGCATAGAACAACGTGAATTATTAATCATTTATATACTCCGGAAAAACAAAAACTAACTTCGATTTAAAATTGAAATCAGACACTCGACTGAATTTCGTAAGAAGCTATGACCACGTTGTCCAGATAAATGTACACAAAATTTGTTTTTTTTGACGTGACAACGTCTAATAAATCGATGAACGCCGGTGGCATGTACGAAAAAGTGTCCCGTTATGTCCCGTTACGCTCATTGTACGCTTGCGCCGCATCTATCAATGTTTTGTTATGACGTTATCGCGTGTTTTTAAACTATCGTCCGTAAACCAACTGACTTTACAGACAACCAATTTGTTTGGTTAATATTTCAAAAACCGCTATACAAATATAGTCTGTAAGTCGTAGTAACAATAAGATTTAAAGTCGAATGGCTTGGTGGGTGGTAGGTTTTTTTTCGTTACCTACGGCTTTGTGACTTCCATATCTGTCTCTCTTAGCGCTTTCTCACAAAAAAAAAATCGGTCACCGCGCTCAAGGCCCGCGATAATAGCTATGCAATAGCTTAAAAATATCTATTATATACTATTATATGCTATTATTATTTTTATGGTATGATCATCTGAAAAATAATGACAACACTGGTCACTGGCCGTTTTCACGTGTCACTTCTGTTATATATTATTGTTACGGTTTTAGTCTTAAATTTTTTTTCGGTTCGGTCGCGCAGAAACCTTCCTGTCTCCTCCAAGTCGGCCAAAAGGAACTTCTTTCCAATAACACTTCTCCTTGAACATTATATCTATTCCACTGCCTAGTAAAGTTTTCCGTTTCTCCACAACTGACTACATATTTACAATAGGTTTGTACACGTAAGTGTACTTTAGTATCTCTCTCATGTTTGTTTTCAAATATTCTGAGCATAGACTGATACGAGGGGTGATCCAAAAGTAATGATAATCAGTTATTTCTAGTGCACACAAAAATACAAAAAAATTACAGTCACTTGCTCAATTACCCACTAGTTCAGGAAAAAAAAATCATATAAATAGCGTGGCCTATTTATATGACTTCTATCTCTTTCCACGACTCAAGAAACACCTCCGGGGCAAGAAATTTGACGATGATAGCGACGTGATGGCCGCGGTTGAGGACTTTTTTGAGAGTCAAGATAAAGATTTTTTTTCTAAGGGAATTTTAGGTTTAGAAAAGAGATGGACTAAATGTATAGACTTGCTAGGAGACTATGTTGAGAAATAAATTTAGTTTTTGATTTTATTCATTGTGTTTATTATTGATTATCATTACTTTTGGATCACCCCTCGTATAAGTAGGTCTGTACTTAACATAGGTCTTCATATCTTCAGACATTCAGAGTGTTTCAATTTGGCACATTGATTTGAAACAGATGTAATGAAATTACGCGAGCACATTTCCTAGTCATGGTAAATATGTACTCAGACAGTTAATTATTCCGACTAAACATAATAACTGTCGAATAACAAACACACTATTATTTGCTGCATTGACGGCTAACTCACGTGTGTCAGTCCAAACCGGCCTTTTTTCAAGAAGCGTGCATTTTAGACTCTGCCCTCCGGTTTCACCCGCGTAGTTTCCAAAGTGTGCTATTAAATCCGAGGTTATATCGAGGTTTTACTTCTATCGGCAGTCTCTATATATCAATTTCGGAGCTATTGTAAGTACATTTTATCGAAATCGGTCTAACAGTTTTAGAAATGTAACAAAAAAATCTAAAATTTATCTTTATTATATAGGCATTATATTCAATCCACTGCCTAGTAAAGTTTCCGAAGAAGATGGCGTTGTGAGCCATAATTGAACTTTTACGGAACACTGTTTTCCCTTAGCAACCAATAATGCAATTATATTTCCATACATTTTAGAAAACCTGACGAACAGTCAAATATATTCAAATTATGTTAAAAAAATATTTGAAGGAACATGATGAAGTCCCTTTTCGCTATATAAGTACTTTCAGTTTCTTCTCGCAAAGGCCCAAGAAATATGACAAGAAAATCCGTAATAAATGCCCGCCAACGTTCCGCGTCGGGAAACCAGTCACAAATAATTATACTAAAATAGAAAGTCTTTACTCACTCTAATTTCCGAGAACACTTTATATTTTAGGCTCCAATCAAAATATTTACTCCTTAAGACCCGCCCACTCTTCTTCGGTACGGTATTACTTTTCTATTTCCATCGATATTTACGTTATAATTGGCGGTTATAAATGTGCCCGTTCTCTAATGCCCGTTGAAATACAAAGCTTTTTCGTTTCTCGTTAAGAAACGATAAATGTTGATCGCTGGAGAAAATGTATGTACGCATTTATTTCACTAGCAATAAATGTTGATCACTGGAGAAAATATATGTACGCATTACGCATTTGTTTCACTAACGATAAATGTTGATCGCTGGAGAAAATGTATGTACACATTTATTTCACTATTTTTTCTGTCTATAAGCTGTCACTTCAACAGTCACTTCGAGCGACTATTTCTAGTATACTATTAACCCTTTTCAAAATATTGACATGGTATTTAGAATGAGTTTCACAGGATCAGGTATTGAAAAAAATCTCCGACGAATTCAGATAACATGTTGCTAATGCGTTTGAAGTGTAAAATTCTTTAGTTGAACACTTTTAAGTGGGGGAACATCTTTAGTATCGTGTCACCGACATGTATAATACAAGTATATCTGTATCTATTCAAGTGGTGTATTGTGTAACATAAGTGCTGGTTAATACTAAAATTCTAAGTTATACATTTTTGTCTATCAGCAGTCCCTATGACTGAAATTTTTGAAGTGAATACTTCTTTTTGAGCGTCACAGACAGATTTTTCGTGGGGTGTGAATTGAATTCTAGCGTCACGCTCGGGAACAATAAGAAATCTTCGGGTAAACTCGGGACCATGGTCATCGGCCATCTAGAAATGGGTCAGCATTTCTCATTGGCCATCTAAAAATGCGTCAGTATTTCTAGATGGACATGCTCATAGCCACGCCCTCCGGTTTCACCCGCGTTGTTTCCAAAGTAAGCTATCAAATTCTGAGTTACAAGTTTTCACTTATATCGGTATTTCCTAAGGCTGCCATTTTTTTTTCAATTTTGATAATCTATGATAAGGTTTTTTATAAGACTCAATCGGTAGGGAGTCTCCTCACTGAGTCATATAGGTCGTAGTTTCGATTCCCACCCAAGACAAGCATTTGTGTGATGAATACTGATCGTTCTGTGGCTGCGTGTTTGTACGAGTACAAATCATGACTATGTATTTGAAATTATGTCTTGTATCAGCTATCTGGTATAAATATTACTAACTTTGCTTAGTTTAGTGGTGGATGGTGTCGTGTAAAAATGAAAATGAAAACGAAAAATGAAAAATGTTTATTGTGGCAATAACGAGAGACATAAACAAAAACACAATAAATGGCATACGTTTCTTACAAGAAGAAAATACAAAAAACAAATACATGTTGTGTTAGTGTGCACTGAACCCCACACTAGGGCTACCTGTGTTGTGGGATCCAGGCTTCTCCTAATTTTATACAGTAATAAAAGGACTGAAGAGCCATTACAAAATAAAACTATAAGACAATAAGCACTATAAGCATCGATATAAACCAATAGATGTGCTCTCCCACACCTCAGGCCCACAGAATTATGTCATCATTGGGAAGAGGGAGCTCACTCTTTCCTTTCCAGTCGATTGCAGGAAGCGGTGAACGCTGAACCATAATCACATTTTATTTCAAGATTCTAATAAGTAGGTCAACTTTTTTCATATTTTTTTTGCCAATTGCTCACTTTTTTCGTTTTTTTGCGTAGGTTTGTTCGGTATTTTTGTTGTATGTGCTAAAATGATTTTATCTATCTATTTATATGAGTACATTATATGTACGTGTACGTTTGTCAAATTAGAAAATTATTAGAGTGATGCACGCACACATAGGTACATACTTATATATTCATACTCAAACATTCATGAATCCTGGTAAGTAGAACAAAGAATTTAAATCAAGAGAATGAAGCCACTGAAAGTTAGTAAAAAATGTTCTCCTGTTATTCAGGTAATGCCTGACCCCACTAAAGCTTGATAGATGATCCTAGAATATGCATAGAAAATTACGGCGTCAATATCCGAAATTTATCGTAATTTTTCGTAGAAACGGGCCGATGTAATATACGTAATGGGATAATAAGTACTTGAGTTGTATCAAACGTTAGCCTAAATTTTTGTATTTCTATGGTAATATCACGAACCACTTAGTTTTATCAGGAATACTGCTAATAAACATGGACGTATAAAAAAGTCGGACGTAGCCTCGCTAAAACAAAAAAAAACATAGGGGTCGAATTGATAACCTCCTCTATTTTTTGGAACTCGGTTAAAAACTGTGCCTATGGAGTCGACCAGTGCGCTGTCATCTATAGGCTGACACGCACACATACACACATTCTAGGCTGAGATTTTGACAATTTATGTTCAAAACCCTGCGTTTGATATTACTTTGATATTATTTAGGCAGACGTTTTTGCTACCATCAAGTGCATATCGTGCATGTCCCGTCACTCTATATTATTGAAAAAAAAAACAATATAGGACCGTAGCAAATTAGCTATGGGAACAACCATATAAAACACGGCTCTGATGTGGCCATGTGACTTGTAATGGTATTATATTAAGGTATTAAGCAACCTGCGACTTTTTCTTTCGAAATTCTCCACATGTCCGCGTAAAAATGTTTTGAAATAAAATAATAAAACTTCAATAAAATATGTGCACGTATTTGCCTGACATCTATTTCAACACAAAATTCCTATAGAATAGTAGATAAGTATACTACTGGTCGTTAGAATGAGCAAAATGCTTCGCTCGACAGTTTCCGTTTTGCAGGAGCCCCTAAATTGAACACTACTCGTTTCAGGCTTCGGACGGCTCGCAATCGGTGAAACTCGACGGAACTTAATTACCTACACTATCGCAAGATCTATACCTACCTAACCTAGAAAATGTTTTGTATTATTAACCTAGACTTTTATTTAAAAATCGGACTAAATATGAGTTGAATATGTTACCAAATGTATTGTCTTTTCTTCTAATCCAAGATATAATTAAAAATAACCCAGTAGACAAAGGTCACGGACACCAGAGTCAGTGGAGTTGCCAAATTAAAAAAAAGAAAACCGCAAATATGGAAAATTATGGCAAAAGCTTTGTGTTCCTATTAACGGGACCTCGGGCCTTCTCTCACTAGAAAACAGTTAAGGCCATAATCCACCACGCTGGCCAATTGCAGGTTGGTAGACGTTTTCCTTCAACGTTAACGCCAGTAGCGATGATAAATATTTAGGTACATAAAAAACCAACAAGGAAAATATACAGAGACTAGCAGCGCCCCGCGGTTTTGCCGCGTAGTTCCCGTTCCCGTTATTTTCCCTAGGTAAACAAGGTATCTATAATATCTATAATCAGCCTATCTGTTTGTTCTTCCTGACTATACTCAGTGTTCCAGATTTCAACGCGATCCGTTCATACGTTACGACGTGATTGAGCAACAAACATCGAAACATTGACATTTGTTGTAATAATATTAGTAGGATGCCGACTGCATCCTATGGATTCGACCTGACGAATGTAAATCGGAGGTTTCGGACATCGTCACTAGCCCACCACGGCTTATTCAAAAAACACGAATATGAAACTTAGTACAATTTTGACTCTTGAGCATCGAACTCTTAAAAACGCAGAAGCGGCAAACGCGCTTCTACTATGGCGATGCAAAATCAGGTGACGTCTCCTGATTTAGTCTCAGTCGCAACAAGGAGTTGTGTACGTTCGCTGACAATTGTGTACGTTCGCTGACAATGCAATTTTCAAAATTTTCTAACAAATTTTCGCCACGTTATGTTGTCTTTAGATTATGACATACCTCATATTCGTTTCTTTAATTATATCGATGCTCTTTAGTTATTTTTATTTCACTGACGTCTATTCCCGAATGAATGTAGTAGATAAGGATAGGACAGTATTGGGTCAAGTAGCGTACAATCAGAATATTTATTTAAATGTCCTCTTTAATATTCAGATCAAACCTTCGTTTGTTTTGTTTGAATACATAATTTACTTTAATTTTGCAGATAACTTTTGTAAATTAGTGGAAAAACATATTTTATTGATATTGTTTAATATCCAATGTACATGAAACCTTACAATTGGCTTTAAATCTTAGTGTCTAATTTAAGTAAATACCTACATAAAGAAATATGAAAACTCTTCGGTATACGCGCTGTTAGTTCTGAAGTAAACAGTAAGGTAACCGGTATTCAAGATGGCTGGCGTCGTATACAACCGAATTTATTCAAAATCCTACGGTATTTTCTACCGTTTGTCTCCAACATGTACACTCGAGCTAGAATCTACGACATATAGATAAAAGCACTCGACTTCCATTTGCAAGTTCATCTTTTATTCACAGACATAGGTCGATAGGTCTGCCGAAAGTAAAAATAGGCTTCTTTATTGAATACGTCGGCTGATCTCGCATTACTCTCATCTCGTGAGTGAAATTCCGATGCCTTTATTGTTTATTCAAATGGGATTTGGAGGTGATTCGTTTTCCTTTCGGTTCCTATTACTGAGACCGTACTCGCGGATCTTTTGTTCAAGCCAATCAGTGACGTTTCAAAGCGAGAGCGAATCGTGATGTTTTAACATTGTAACAAATACTATCTACGTATCAACTCATTTTCCTATCTCCAACAGGACGTCTACTCTCTTTCTACGAAAAACTAAATAAACTCGTGACTTTCCTACTCCGGTCCTAATGCTCTATCTAGCATAAGCAGCCCACTAAATGTTCCCACTGCTGGAACTCGGGGCCTTCTCTCGCAAGGAGAGAGTTTTAAAGCCATAATCCACCACGCTAGCCCAGTGCGGGTTGGTGGATGACACATAACCTCGAAAGATTCTAGGTACATGTCGGTTTCCTCACGATGTTTTCCTTCTCCGTTTTGAAGTTAGCGGCATTTCGCACATGGCTTCGAAAATACAGTGGTGCGTAGTGGGATTCGAACCCGGAGGTTCCAGAACGGCAGTCGCCGTTCTCCCGACTAGGCCAGCCGTAACTTATGTCTAACTTATGCCTAATGTTCTTAGCCTACTCTAATTAGAGTTGGCTTAGTATATTTACACGGACGAAACGACGGATCGAACATGAAACGGAGTAGGAAAGTCTCGAGTTTATTTCGTAATTACGTTTTTGGTAGAAAGAGAGTAGACGTTCAGATCTCCATCACAGTAACTGTGGTAGTGATATCTGTGTGGTAAATACAAATATTTGTTCTGTTTCTAGTTGGTTATATTTATGTATGTAGGTATTGTATAGGCATTATATCAGTTATCGGACTTCTATAGCACAACTTTTGCTTACTTTGGGACCAAATAATGTTGTGTGAGGAATATCCAGCGGTCTAGTGATATCTAAATAGGAAGTTCACGAGAATGATAATGGAAAAAGCTCGTTAACGGACCGTCATCGCAGTGTAAAAACACGTGTGTAAAATCTCTGCGGTTATATCCTTGATACTGAGTACAGTTTAAATGGAAAACCGGTAAAACGTAAAAGTAAAAAAAACAGGCTTCGTAGTGGATGCGTCAAATGGTAAAACTATGCAAATACCTTTCATAAAAAATTCAGACATCTATGCTCTGAGAAGTGTACCTACATATATCTAAATTTGCGAGAGAAACGTAAAAATCGTAGAAAATATAGGTATACGATCAAATTGAGAAACTTCCTCCGTTTTTAAAGTCGGTTAATGGCTGAAATGTATTTTGAATTGAAGTAGGTATCCTCGTCACATAACATTAAAGTATCGAATTGAACTAGTCGTAGAGTGGAATCGAAAAGACACAAAAACATTTTCTCAATAAAGCCGCGTTCTTTCCTCGTATCCAGAAGCTTAGTTTTGTAATCGAGGAACCTGTCTTCCTCCTTTTGAAATAATAGTAGCATCGATGAAGTTCCCTTTGTTTATTCGCGCAGAATCTCGGAAAAAAGCAACTTGAGCACTTTTCCGCGCTGACGAGGCAGAAGATGCTCATTAGAACTGTGGTCTCGCTGACAGCTTTGGAGTGTTCGCTTAATAAAGGTCTGATGGTTTTTCTTTCACATTTTAACAATGCTCGAACCCTTTTTGTTAAACTTACTAAAATTATAAATGTGGAAATTGGATGTTTGTTGTTCAATTACTGCGGAACCACTAAACAGATGGGATGGAAGTTAGAAACACAGTTAGATTTAAGTTTGGAATAGAACATAGGCTACTTTTTATCTCGGGAAAATTACTGGAACTACGCTATTGTGTCGTGGGGTGTTGATAGTACCACATATAACTACGAGTAAATATTTGTTTTAAAATTTGAGGCAATGTTGAAACCGAATACTTGCCTAAATATTTGTTTAAACACTGTATTGTTTTGATGCAGATAAACACACCTAAAACTATTTAGAGACTTCGTTCTGTAAACAAACAGGTCTATATTCTCCAAAGAGAGTTCGTTGAATTACAACCGGTTTTACTTGAATATGTTTGTAAAATCAATATATGTACAATCACACAGAACGGCTGAACAAAGTTAAAAAATCGCAATTAAGTTACAGCAACACCAACCTCAAAAACACAATATAACATTTTACCTATTCTCGCTACCAATAAATTAAATGATTTCAAATTACTAAAAAAATTAAAACAGACTCGAGACCAACAATAGACCAATTAAAAACAGTATATAAGGCTTAATTGTGATCCAAATCATTATTGAATTACCTTTCGAGGTTTTCCTATCGTTACAACGATCGTGGGCACGACAAGGCCACTTAAAATAGTCAACTGTTCTCTGAGGAAATGATCTTTGGACACAACACATTGTATGGACCACCCGATTTTTTTGCCATTTCAAAGTTAGCCTCATAGTAGAAGTTGTTGATGTTGCCACCTTCAACGTGTCTTATTCGCCTCAGTACTAGCTTTCTGTGTAACTCTGTATTGTGGACTGGACAAAATAGCACTAGGTATAGGAAACTTTTGATTCACCCGCTGCTTTGCTTACGTTAACTTTCATCTTAAGTCTAAGACTTACTTCTCAGTAACATAATTATACAGCTTTCTATACTTCCTGAACAAAATATTAGTTCATAAGTTTCAAAGTCGATAGCACGAAAAGGAAACAGAAAATTGACAACGACACCCATGTTTGAGAAAGACTTCAAACACTTGAATATCTTTCCTTGCCTTGCCTTAACATCATTCGTTGATCAGATGGCAGTCTAGAGCAAACCTATTATATAATTATAATAATTTATCGATGAAAAGATTATAATAGAAAAAAAAATGGTAGTCGTAAAGATTGCCGATAGAAATGAAAACCTGAAAACTTATAACTCAGAATTTTGATAGCTCAATTTGGATAATAAGCGGGAGAAACTGGAGGGTGCTGCCAGTCTGGAATAAATTATCAAAGCATTATCGTATACATGATTATATAAGTCTTCTAGAGGTTAAATAAATAAATAAAAATATGTAATGGTAACCATGGTAACACGCCATGGCCTTGTAAAAATGCTAACCCATTTCTAGATTGCTATGATCCCGAGTTCCCCCGAAGATTTCTTTCATTTACGAACGTGCCGCTTGAGGTCAATGAGACGTTTTCCAGACGCAATAAGACTTGTCAAGGATAGTTCTAAATATTGTCAATTGTGGTGCCACTGTTGGTTTTTGTGAAATGTCTCCAACAAAATAAAACAGTGGCGCACCTATGGTGAAATTGGAACTGTATTTGACAGGTCTTTTTACGTCTGGAAAACGCCCCATTCACAGCCCACGAAAAAAATGTATGTGGTGCGCCAAACAAGTTTTGACTTCAAAAAAATTGATAAAAAGTTAACAAAAAAAACTGTGCTACTTTCACATCTGAGATCTCACTGAGCATTGTATATTTTGTTTCATTCAAATATACCTATCTACTTACTTAAGTGAAGCTATGATTACACAAAAGAGAAATATGGCCCAAGTTGGTAAAATGTTAAACTAAAGAAAGTTAAAAGGGTCGGAGAAAAAATGGAAGGACGATGTAAAAAGTAGTTAGTCGCATAAACGCAAACAAAGCAGACGGGAAAAAAAAAGGCTTTGGAGGCCTTCGTCGAAGGGTAAGCTGTGACTGATGGCCCAGTTGTTTTTACAATTCCTTGTGCGGTTCCGTAAATGGATTCAGTTACAAGAAACTAATATTGGCGTTGTTACTTGCCCCTAAACATAATTTGGCGTTTCCTCATGATGGTTTACTTAAACGTTTTTAAGTTGCGGCATTACGCACTTGACTTTGAAAAGACAGTGACACGCGTGCGATTGTCACTAGGTGATCCGGATTGGTAGTCGCCGTTCTCTCGACTAGATCAGCCGTAACTTATACATACTCGTAGGTAGAATATATTCTAATAAAATATAATATAGATACAATTATATATAAATACTAGCGGCCCGCCCCGGCTTCGCCCGTGGTACATGTATATAACCTACAGCGGTCAAGGATTACGAACATATGAAATAACGGTAAACGATTTTTTTTAAATCGGTCCAGTAGTTCCCGAGATTAGCGTGTTCAAACTATATATATGCTATAGGCTACCTTTGATCCCCAAATTATCGTGCTGTTTACTGGGTCAGAAGTGACACCTGTCACAATGACGATTGATCAGTTTTCGACCGGAGAGGAAGAATGATTAAATTACTAAAACGGCTATTAAAAAATAAGGGTTGATCGTAGAAGGGTGAAAATTGAGGATTGTATGTATTTTTGTATGTTGTATCATAAAAAAATAGAAATTAAAAATTTTGTCTAAAAAATAAAAAAAAATTTAGGGGTGGACTACTCCTAACATTTAGGGAGATGAAAAATAGATGTTGGCCGATTCTCATAGATACCGGATAAGCACAAAAAAATTTCATCAAAATCGGTCAAGCCGTTTCGGAGGAGTATGGCAACGAAAACTGTGACACGAGAATTTTATATATTAGATTAGCAGTGGTAGGACTCTTGGCAGTCCGCCTGGGGAAGTAGATCACCTTTGCCAGTTTTTCTACCGCCAAGCAGTAATATGCAAACATTACTGTGCTCCGGTTTGAAGGGCAATGTTTCCAGAGCATTTACAGGTCTTAGAGATAAAAATCTAAGATCTGACGAGCGCGGTGCAGAGCTAGGTAATGATTGGGACTCTTCATATTCCATCCCGATCCGTCCATACGTTACGATGTTATTAACCAACAAACACCGAAATATCCAAACATGAAATGTATAAAATGAGTAAGATACTCACTATGACGTAACATCAATATTATCTGTAAGAAAGAATAGCCCATAGAAATAAAGTCGCAAAACGCAACTATTAAGTACCTACACTTTATAAAAGTCTCTGCACTTTTCCCATAAATAATCCGTAATAAAATAAAAGGTTCGCAACTAAGTATGATAATGTATTATATCCGATACAAACATTTCACATTACGGCGTCTCGTGGGACACTAATAAAGAGCTCTTATCTCACAGTTTCTCTTATATACGAGCCTTTTTCTTTTGACAATAAAAGATCTTTCTTTTATAAGCTTGGGAAATGGAAAAAATGTTCACACATAGATTGAACAGGCACAAAAAACTGCAAAAACTTAACAACGTTGTTCACTTTGTGTTCAGTTAAAGTTATCTACACATTCCGTTTGGGTGCACTCAGACTCGTAGAAAATCCGTTCTAAAAATTCATATTCGTATTTCAAAGCTACGCTTGAAAACCACTTTAGACTGGAAAATACGGTACAAAATAAATTCAACCGTACATCGAGCGGACTCGTTGAATAGATAAACAACCTCCAAGAATACATGTTCTACTCTCTAGATGGCAAAACAACTCTTTCTAGTTCTTCCTTTAGTACCATTCAAAGTACTCTTGTATAAGTTTACTAAGGGTATCGTAAAATGTTTATATGGATGGCTGTAGAGGAAGACATGTTATTGTATCGTCATCTTCGACCTTGCATTTTTTTTAATGTGAAAATAGACTGATTTTCATCAAACGAGGCATTTAGACAATACTTAAGCATGTGCAAGAGACAATAGCATCTTAACGTTACCCGTGAAACAGCTGTGTCGTTTTTATAAGCGGACTGTAATAGAATAAAATTAAATAAGAAATTGTGTCTTTAAAGAATGTTAATTTGGAAAAATGATTATGATGTATTTTGAATCAAAGTCACACGGTATACTCTTCAAGTTTCTGTACCTAATATTTATATTTTCGAAAAAAAATGTCAGGGCGTAAATCTTAGTTAAATATCAAGTTAGGCCTTATTTCCCCAACCTCATTATAGCGTAGACAGGCATATAAATATTGAAGGAAGTATTATTATAAATTCAAAATATGAGAGGCAGCCGAGCCATTGAAAACTGTAATTAATTATAAAACCGGCAGACTGACCGTTTTAATGCTTTGAAAAATATTACGAAAAATTCTTCCGCTCGTTATGTTTTTATAAATACATTGTCGCCGTGGAGGAATTAACAACGTTTCGGGGTCCCGAGATTAAGTAATCAAAGAGAAAATTTTCCTCGCGCCCGCCTAAATGGGTGTTTTGTAGACACCAACGAACAAAATTACCCTTTGTGAATGGCCAGCCTTCGCACTTAGGCACGGTGTCTCATCTCTCTAATCTACATGAATAAATAATGCATTTTCATCAAAAATTCAAATGTGAAGACCAAGTTTGTAAACATTTCGCTTACCTAGGCAAAGTTTGCTCCTACCACTTTTAGCTTTGAGACGGAGTGAGTCTGCCCAACTTCGACATCCACTCAGAATGTTTGCTAGCCTAGTAGCCCAAGATTATCCAAAGCAACTTTGGATATCCTTCAAATGTTTACTTACAGAGGATACTAAGAAAATATTTTTATAGCACTCGAAAATATTCACGCAAACAATCGTAAGCCCTTCTCTCAATAAAATTATATTTTTGGAGAAGATAAGTCAGCTTATTTAGATCTTCTATAAACCTAGCGTGAGGTAAATATTTGCTATGTTGTGTATTTTTTGTTTTGTGTGTGCCAGGACTCAATAAAAATGAGTTTAAAAATATTATGAAGAAGTGTTTAATGGCTTATGCTTGCATTATTATAGTATTGGCGATTCCATTAGGTAAGAGGAATAATGTTTCGAAACAAAAGATTTATAGTCACAAAATTTTGACATCAAAATTTCACGTTCCTACTGTTTATTGTTATCTTTGACAGTCCTTTTACAGCTGCATCTATGTACGTGACAAGGCCTTGTCACGATTCCCATCTTGTTTTGCACATGCTTTCGTTCCACAGTAGCAAAGATAGTATAATAAAGAACTTCTGCTTGTTAAATGGTGTTGGTTTAATTTAAATTCTGAGTAATTCTGTACGTAGCCGTAGCAGCCGCATCCGACCGTAGTGACCTAGTGGTTAAAACTTTCGATATCACATTCACAAGATCTTATGTTCAAACCGCTGAGTATTTTTCCAAGTGCATTTTTACCATCACCACTGGCTTTAAGAAGAATAATATCGTGAGGAAACCGGCGTGTTAAAAAAACATGTTTTGAGGATTTTGTGAAACCCGGAAAGTGCTTTCCAAAAGTATGACACATTTACGTAATCTGGTTTTGATTATTGTCGAACTTGAAATCACAAGTGCGACTGGATTCCAATTGTGAAATCGAACTAAAACTTATGGGTTGTTTTCCTTTAAAGTTTCTGTGCTACATATGGATTGAGGAATAATTCTCAAGAAAGTAATAACTTTCCAGTTGGTTGACTTTAGCAAAGTACACGCAAAATCAAAACAGATTTAACCTATACTGTCCCCGAACTTTGTTTTCTGCCATTTGTTTATCCGAACTCAATTTAACTATTTTAATTAAACTGTGATGAAGTATTTAAACAATTTAATGAGTATCTGTCTCCCTCGCGGCGTTAGAGTTATATGTAGAAGATTATTCTTGGTGAACTACATTATACACGATAACTAATACAAACAAAACTTTTTATTGCCTGAGTAAATTTCTATCATAGCACATGATTTGATTTATTGACGTCTTATAAATTTCTGAACACTGCCAGCACGCACAAAAAAGTGTCACGTTCCGCCTGAGTCGAATGTGCAAGCGAGAGCGAGGAACAAGCTTTAGAGAGGTATATACGATCGGCTTAAGGGCGTGTGGGCCGTAATTTTGAATTTTTAAAACAACTTTAAGACCTTTAAAATAGTGTATTAAACTCTGAAAAAAATATATGTATTAGTTAAGGATCTAATCTAGTGCAATTCGCAGTCAATAACACGATTTAATGAATTTTACATGATAGAAAAAAATCCCAAAGTTACCCCCTTTCAAAAAGGTTTTTCAAGTTTATGACTAAACTAATGAATTTTTTTACTAAATTTTGTACTCAACGAAAGCCACTAAAAGCTATAGATGCATTCGCAGAGTTTGACTTGATAAAAGTATCAGTTATTCACTATGTTTTAATATCTACCATATATATAGCGCGCCTTTCGGCAGGCCTGATCAGTCGCGTTTCGGCGCTCACGGACGACGGGCCTGTGCTTGATTTTACAATTTTGACAACCAATAAATTTTAAATATTACGATCATAGTGCCACAGTATAACAATATCAGTAGGTATTACTAGTGAAGCACGCTATGATCTTGATTTTTGATACCGTTTTCATTGGAATTGCAAATAGACGCTGATACTAATTAGTACGAAAAAATTCAATGCGGATGCAATGGAAAATAGATACGTATCGGTAAAATATTCGTCCGTCAAATCAGAGATCGGAATAAGGAAATAATGAACATATAATATAATGAACGAATACATCCGGGAAATGAAAAATTCCGAAAATAAATGTAAAACAATGTGGAAAATTATACGGGAACGTACTAATAAAAATACGAAAAAAAGACAAAACAAATTTAAAATTAAAAATAAATAATATTATTATATCAGACCCGCTGCAAGTCGCAAACGCGTTTAACGAGTATTTCTCATCAGTAGGCGGCGCGCGCGCCGGGGCGCGGCCGGCGCGCGGCCGGCCCGTCCTGCGCCCGACAAACAATTCCATGTTTTTAAGCGCAGCCGAACCCCGAGAAATTTACTTAATTATAAAAAATCTAAAAAGTAAATATAGTTTTGGCATAGATGAGCTTCCCCCAGATTTTAATGAAGCACTGTGCTCATGAATTAACTCTGCCGTTTTACTTACTCGTGAACCAATCATTTGCGGAAGGTACTTTCCCAGAGCAATTGAAGCAGGCCGTGGTGAAACCAATTTATAAAAAGTCATCCAAATTAGATCCAAGTAATTACAGGCCAATAGCATTATTGCCGACCTCATCAAAAATATTTGAAAAGGCTATGCAAAATCGTTTAAGTTCTTTTTGTGAAAGATTTGAAATCTTTGATGACTCTCAAAACGGTTTTAGGAAAAATCGCTCGACTGTCTTAGCTGTTTATAAATTAATTGACAAAATTTTGAATATATTAAATGACAATAACTATGCAATTGGAATACTATTAGATATGACAAAGGCCTATGATAAGGTACAATTTGACATTTTACTTGACAAATTATACGGTATAGGTGTACGAGGTGTAGCACACAAGTGGTTCTGCTCGTACCTCAAGGGCCATGAGCAATACGTAGAAATTGAAAATTATGACGACGAAATCACAGGCATGATAAATATCACAAGATCTAACCCTTCAAAAATAAACCATTCAATACCCCAAGGTAGCGTCATTGGATGTATCCTCTTTTTAATTTACATAAATGACCTTCCAAAAATAATAGATGAAACAAGTATCTTATTTGCAGATGACATAACAATATTGACATCATGTAAAAATAGTAAAAATTTATTACAAACCCTATTTGACATTTTTAACAATTTAATTAAATGGTTGACAGATCATAATCTTGACATAAATTTACTAAAGACAAAATTAATTCAATTTAGACCTCACCAAAAATCTGCCCTTGACATCAATTTCTCTTATAATAATTATAAATTTGAATTTGTTGACGCGGCTACATTACTAGGTATAGAAATCGAAAATCATATTAACTGGAAACGACACATCGAAAAATTAAAGGCCAAACTATCAAGCTTTACTTATGCTCTTAGGGAATTGAGAAAGGCGACTGACCTAAGTACAGCTTTATCAGCCTACTATGCGTATGCTTTCTCCTGGATGAATTATGGAATAATCCTGTGGGGAAACAGCGTCAATGCTAGTGATCTTTTCGTTATCCAGAAAAAATGTATCCGGATCCTGGCAAACATTCGTGGAGTAGCACACGACTGGTTCCGCTCCTATCTAAGCGGGCGGGAACAATTCGTAGAAATTGAAAACTATAATATTTCAACAGGAATTATAGATGTTGCTAGATCGGCTCCAATACAAATTAATAGCTCAATTCCTCAAGGCAGTGTAATCGGATGTATAATTTTTTTAATCTACATTAATGACCTCCCAAAAATAATAGATAGCCCCTGTATAATGTTCGCGGACGACATTTCCATCGTGACATCTTGTAATAATAACTCAGATTTATATGACAAACTTCGTGAACTACTTGACCAAACCACTAACTGGATGACTGACCATTACCTAGAATTAAATTTTACCAAGACCAAAATCATGCAATTTAGACCCCCACAAAAAATCCCTCTTGACATTGATTTCGTATATAATAATAATACTCTAGAATTTGTTGACGCAGCTACGCTACTAGGCATAAACATTGACACACACATAAATTGGAAGTCTCACGTAACGAAGCTAAAATCAAAATTATCCAGCTTCATTTACGCCCTAAGAGAGCTACGACGAAGCACCGACTTCGACACATCCTTATCGGCCTACTACGCGTACGCTTACTCCAGGCTGACCTACGGGATCCTACTTTGGGGTGGAAGTGTTGATGCCGCCGACCTCTTCATCCTACAAAAGAAATGCGTGCGTATCCTCGCCAACGTTAAATTCCCCGATATAAGTAAACCACATTTTCATAAACCCTATTTCATTGACTACAACATTTTAACTTTGACATCACTTTATATATTGGAAAACTGCAAATTTGTTAAAAAAATATCCAAATTTATTTAGCAAAGTATCAGACAACTGGCGCTACCCGATTAGGACATTATACAAATACAACTTAAACGTACCAACATCAAAACTAACTTTACATAGTACCGGTCCGCATGCGATGGCTACAAAAATTTATAATAAACTTCCCAATAAACTTAAGGAAACTGAAGACGAGCGTAGGTTTGTCAGGACCTTGAGAGATATGTTATTGTCAAAAGCCTATTATAGCCTATCCGAGTTTTTGACCGATGACCTAAGAACCTTCGAGGAAGAAAACCAAGTACCTATTTGACTGTGAAATGAAACGCTTTGCTCCAAAATGACACTTAAATTGCAATGCCTGGTTGGGGTACGTTGTGTTACGACTAATTTTGTACTAATTTTGTTTTAAATGTACTTATTTATTACTGTAACATAATGACGCAATAAATGATTGAGTATTGATTGAGTATTGAGTATTAACATTAAACTCCCGAACATTAATGTAGCTCAGTTCCATAAACAATATTTTGTGAAATTTAAAATTTTGACCGTAGTTTCCATGTACATCTTGGAACACTGTAAATTTGTACGTAGAAATCCCCAATTTTTCACAAAACTGATAGATAGACGAAATTACCCAACTAGATCAAACCACAAACACAATCTAAATTTGCCGTATTCAAAATTAACATTGCATAGCTCGGGTCCTAACTCAATGTCAGTTAAAATCTATAACAAATTGCCATATGAAATAAGAGAAATCGATTCTGATGAAAAGTTTATCAAAACGTTAAAAAAATACACTACTTGTAAAAGCTTACTACACAATAGAAGAATACCTTACTGACAAATCAATTATCGAGTAAGTCGATCCGCTCCGCATGCCATTAATTATGACATTAATTATATTGCCACACCCAATCAGGGTCATTATGGGAACTATTTCATACTACTCTATATTTAAATAACACCATCAAATGTACCATAATGTTAGCAATAAAATGATTGAGTATTGAGTATTGATTGAGTATTGAATGAGAGGGGAGAAATCCCCTGCGTAAATCCCCTAATATAAATGCAAGTTAGGTGTCATAAATTATACCTAACTTGCATTTATATGCCATTTAGGTAAATTCCTTGGTAGTAAGGTACTTAGTACTTGGAAGAAAAGTCCTCACATACAGATTTTACCACTTTGGAAGAGACTCTTGCGCAAACTATTCAGTTTAGAAAAAAAATGTTAGGAACTTCATATACAATTTTCGAACACCTATCCATAGATGGTATGGATAGGTGTGGTATGGTTTTGATAGAATTTTTTTTTATTTCTTTTCCAAGTTTGTGACACCACCAAAATTTATTGTTTTTTCCTTTTTTGATGAAAATGTTAATATTGTTTATAGAATACATGTACTTACCAAGTTTTAATAGTATACTTCTTATAGTTTCGGATAAAAATGGCTGTCACATACGGGTGGACAGACATAACGTATATTTTAAAATTTGTCTACGAATACCTAGAAACCCAACTTCGTTCATTTAAAACTTATTTAAAATGAAATTTAGACACTCTACCAAATTTGATAAGAAGCCTTTTAGGCAGTAAAATTACTCGTAGAATTTAACTCTGTACTAAATTTCCGATTCGTATTTTTTATATAAGGTTTAGAATCATTTCCTAAGCATAAAATTACAAAATAATAACAAATCCAGGTGGAGCTTCAAGCGCCAGCTCCAAAAAACGTTTTTGGCCGATATTCCGAAAAAGTTATAAAGCCTATTATTATTGTAGAAAATAAAATTTCCCATCTTTTGTTGCCAGTAAACTTTTTCTTCGAACTTACCGATTACGATTTATTATGTCCAATTTAATGATAACAATGTAAAAAAATAAGATATGAATTCTGTTCCCAGTAGCAAGTAAACATGTCTCTTTTTACCGGAATGGAAGAAGGGTTATGTTTTTCGCGCGTATCTCTATGTTTGTAAAACTTTTATTTCCACATATCTTCCAAACGGCTGGATGGATTTTGGTAACTAAGATATTCTAAGACTAGTCTCATTCGCCAAAGTGTCTTTAGATAGTAGGTAATATTTTTTTTACGTAGTTTTTTTTTTTGTAGTCGGGGTTTTAAATTAAAGTTATTCTATCATATTGCTCGTTGCTCGAATAAACAGCACCGTTCATCATCATGATTGAAGAGTTGAATGAAGAGTTTGGTCTACACTTTTGTAATAATAAATATTTTTTTTTTTTTTTTTTTATTATTAAATGGGTTATAAATCGTAAACGGTAAGTTTTACAAAAAAAGTTTACAAGCAACAAAAGATGCAAAATTTTATTTTCTACAATTGTTGTCATAATATATTATAGTTTCCAAAATATCGGCTAAAACAGTTTTTTTTTCAATTGGCGTTTGAAGCTCTACTTGGATCTGTGAGCATTTTGTAATTTTATGCTCAGTAAGTGATCTTTACCTCATAGAAAAAAATTGGTTTAGAAATTTAGTGCAAAGTTGACCAAAAACCTTCTATTTTACTGGCCTTTCATTACGTTTCAGCACATTTTTTACATTTTTGACGAACTTGTGAATTATTAGGAAACAATTTAAAAAGATGCATGAAATTGGAAAAGCCGTTCTCAACTTATAGTGTGACCAAAAAAGAAAAGGTGGAGTTTTGTGTAAACCTACGAGTATAGATAAATTTAATATTTCTTCGTTTATATAGCAACAAAACTCTTATCATAAACAAACAAACATAAACAAATCTTGAACAAAAAATGAGTTTAAATTACATAGTCCAATATTTTAATGTTATTTCTGCACTGTGGCACCGATTTCGCGGTCGGTGACGGTCGCGAGAACAAGACAGCGTTAAATGCCTACTTTGACAGAAATACCTGGCCTTAAGCAGCGATCAGGCGACACGATTCATCGCTGCTTTAATATTCGATTTGTGACGCATCTGTCTGCCGATGCATCCGAGTAGAAGAGACAGCGTTAACAGCATTATACAAAATAATAATAATTCAGTGCTAATAATTCAATTCATAAAAGTATGTAATTTTTCATAAATGTTTTCTTATGAAGTTATCACGTAAAATTGTTGTTCGTAAACCGACTTTACAGACAGTCATTATTTCTTTATTCAAATCTATAGTTCTGACTGTGTAATTTGGACTGATTGACGAACTTACCTCATCATCAGTCTTTAGAATAGCTGCTGTAACTAAAACACGGTCCTGACCCTTGCACGGCTGAACTACCTACATACATTAAGTATTTATTCTATGGTATATTAATAATCTTGTTGTTTTTTTAACCCAATGGAATTAAATAATGAATAAATAAATATCGTATTTATTATGAAATTTAGTCAAATCTATGCCTTGACGTTCGAAATTTAATCAAAAAAACCTCATGATTACTTGGTAACAAGTGGTTATTGTAATTAAGAGGGTAGCTCAAATTGGTGGGGTCGGTGGGCGGCGGTTAAGGACTTAAAGGCATCGAGAATGTCGAGTCAACACGTGCCGCTGTGTCGGATTAATCGAGTCAATATTGATTTACACGGAATTTCGCGACACGGCCTCGTTAATGGGCCGATTCTCCGCTAGCACATATTGACTACCTGTTTGTTTATGCTCGCGTATTGTGCGCTCAAACAACGGAACGGCCAATTAATAGTTTCGTGGTCAAACACAGCATTTTCGTGTTAAGAAAACGTAATTGTAAAATAATCTCAAAATTGGCTTTTAACGGGAATATCGCAATCTTTTTTTGAAACATATAACTCATAATAGAGAATTCAATTTCAATTTCATAATGAGGCGTTTCCAAAATGCAAAATACTTCTCAAATATTTCAATTTCACTCTAGGTTGGCACCACCTATTTTGGTTCATTCCGAACCTGACCCGAAAACCTGACCCGCTACCGGGTTAGGTTAGGAACAGAAAAAAAAAAATTTCATTCCCAACCTAACCCTCTTCCTAACCTGACCCGAAATGAAGTTCCGAACCTGACCCGATTACTAAAAAACCGTACCTGCTTAGTTCCCGTTCCCGTTATTTTCCAGAGATAAAAAGTAGCCTGTGCGTTCTTCCAGACCTCCAAATTTTAGTCCGATCTGTTCATACGTTACGACGTAATTGAGCAACAAACATCCATAATAACATTTATAATATTAGTAGGATTACACAAGATTTATTCACGATCAAAATTTTTGATTTAATTACCTCGACTATGAGTCTTCTCGTGACCGCAGCGGTTGTAACGCTGCCGAAACGTCGAGGTCTTCAAATAATAGTTTAGATCGTGACTGTTTTTGTTTTTAATATGAGTTCGAATTGCGAAGGCTTAAAAACTATATAACAACGCATCTTTTCCTATTTCGGTCACACAGTACGCAGAGGCGATAAGAGTCTGGAAAAACTGATTGTCGTTGGGAACACCGAAGACAAACGATCGCGTGGTCGTTCACCAACCAGATGGACCGATCAAGTGAAAGACTCATCGTCCTCCAAATTCTACGCGGTCGTGAGAGACGCGATGGACCGGGACCGGTGGAGGCAGATCATCCGCTCCAGATATAGCCCCGATGCTGACCACGATCCTCAGACATGAGGGACCGACCATAGAGAGAGAAAAAACTATATACGAAACTAGCTGAGTCACTGACTGACTAAGTCACGAGACTTTTTTTTTTTTTTTTATTAAATTTAGCAACTCCACAGACTCCGGGGTCCGTGACCTTTGTCATTTGTTTTCTTTTTTTTACATGAATCTTGGATTAGGAAGTAAAGGAAATAGGGGGGAGTAGGGAACATTTTCATTCTAATTCTAGGCCTATTTTATTTTCTAAGCCGCCTCCTCCCGGCTCAGCGCCTCCACCACGACCGCATTTCTGTCTTTGATGGCCATCTGCAAATTGAACTCTCGGATGGTCTTCAGTGTTGCAGCCAACGCTCGCCGAACGAACCGACCGATGGCGTCGTCGGTGTCGTCAGCGTAGTACGTGAAGTCCCTTGTGTGCCGTGAGATTGCGACGACCGCATGGGGCACGCTCTCGTGCAGCTTCATGTTTGCCTTAGTTTTGATTACGATTACCGACTCGTATGTCAGTCCCTGAGCTTCATGGATGGTAAGGATGCGTGACCCGGTGCCTGACCCATAACCCTGGTTTATCAGGGTGTCCTTCTCCTCTTGAGTGTGAACTAAAAAGAGGGTGTTTGGTTGGGTGTTGGGTATTTGCGCTCCCTTATACCTTCTCTGCTCTAGGGACTTTACACGGGGCACCGAGGAGTACATACCGGAGTATATTTCCCTCAGCGCATATGCGACGTCCATTGGGTTTCGAGTCACGAGACTCAAAAGTGGGAAGGAAATGAGGCTACTTCCAAAATATATTAACAAAAGATGATGATGATGATGAAAACAGACAATATTAATTTACACTGAATTTATCGACAAGGTTTCGTTAATGGGGTAATTCTCCGCTGTCTCAGCTCCCTGCTTAATTTCACTGGTGATGTATTCTTCGATTTGTTAAATCCATTAAGTCTCGAACGATTGGAATCTTAATTAATGCCGGAGAGAAAATATAAGGTGACGATAGTGCTTTTGATTAAATTACCTATTGGTTATTGTTATTTTGGTTACTAGGGTATTTAAATATTTGGGTAGGGTTATATAAGTATTTACAGAAAACATTAAGTAGCTATCAATTTTGTCTAACTAATCGTGAATCAATATTCAGTGTAAATTCAGTGTCTAATTTTTGAGTTGAGTAATATCGATATAGAATTAATTATTTGTGGTATTTGAGGTTAAATGAACTCCAGTAAATGTATATTTATATATTTTGACTGACTGGCCTACTGTATTCGATGGTAGAAACTATATGGTAGAAGCTACATCCCTCGGCTTCGCAAGCTGAGGTTCGATAAATATTTTAACTAGGCGGGCGCCTAGTTAAAATATTTGTGAGATAAATACAAATATTTCTTGTGTCTGTGTGCAGCTATGTATAATAAGTATGTATTAACTACTGTATAAATATTATATCAGCTATCTGGTTCCCATAGTATAGGTAAGCTTTTTTTAGTTTGGGATGAGATGGTGTGTGGAAATGTCCACCACCAATTGAGTTTACTTATTTTTTAGCTTGTAGGTTTTATAAATACGGCGGTAAGAATAGATATACGCATTTCAACAAGTAACTGCGAGATATATATTACTCATGGACGTATAAAAAAGTCGGACGTAGTCTCACTAAACGAAAACTGTGTCACTAGAGTCGGCCACATTTGCACGTTTGCGTTGTCAGGTTGTCACTGATAGGCTAACACGCACACATATACACAAGTAGCGCGTGTAATGGCCCACTGATGTGTGCGTGTTAACCTGTATGTGACACACACACACACACGTGCATATTATGTGGCCGACTCGATGGACACAGTTTTTGTTTTAGCGGGACTACGTCTTGACTTTTTTTATACGTCCATGATATTACTCAAATAAATTTAGTAATAGCATTAATGCTTTTATCCAATTAATCTAAAACGCGCAGCCATGAACGCTTTTATTATTACGCTTTAGTTACCCGCGCCAACGCTCATTGTTATCTGAAATCAGATAAAAAACGTAGGTGGAACAAAAAGTCGAATTGGCAATTTTCGCGCCGAGAACCGTTGATAGTTAAAGTACAGGTAGACACGTGACGTACATTTAGGCGTGCTCTACGTATGTACATAGGTCGTAGATATATGAATACTCGTAGTCAGTTATTAAGTTTAGATAAGATGAATTTTGCTTTCCTCTACGCTAACACAAAAGTCGTTAGGGTAGTATTCTAGGTATCCTTAGCCTGTGTTATTTATTTTACTGCGGTGAAACTAATGAACGGATCTGGTTAAAACTTTAAACATAGATTATAGTCTGGAATAGGCTACTTTTTATCACGAGATTTACGAGGGCGAAACCGCGGGAGGCTTCTAGTTAGGCATTATAATACAAAAACTTCACGCAATCAACCTTTAACGTAAGTAACTTTGAGGCGTAATAGTGTAACACATCTTCTTTTTTCTCATCTACGGAGAAAACCCGTAAAAAGACGGCTACAATGTAGCTCTTTTGTTCGTGCTGCCGTAAGGAAAACTTACACCTTATAGGGTAGATACTTGGGAGCATGTGCTTGGTGAAGGATAAACGCCAAATTGGATATCAAGATAATGGCTAGGAACATAATGTAGTATTTTTGACGGCTTCTGTGTATTACGACTATAGGTACCTATAGATATCGCGTAATCATATTATTATATCAATAGTCTTTGTGGTTCACCACGTTATGAGAATTTCCAATATTGTTATCCATAGTTGCTTGGAAAAAATCTGTTTCAGTGATAAGGTTACCAGTTATTTTACTAAACCAAAGTGTAAAGTTTAATAATTAACAAATTTTACATGATGCGTGGATGTTTTTAAAAATCTACATTTTGTAGTCACACACGGTAAGCCGTAAGCCGGCTCAAAAACTGGTAAGCCATTTTCTGAGAAAAAGGTGTCCAATCCAGGGAAGAAAGGTATCTTAGGCAAATTCCATTAGCGTAAGCCGTCCACTTTTAGTTCCCACTGCTGGGATACTGGGCCTTATCTCGTAAGGAAATGGTCACCAAGGCTTTAATGTATCATCCGCACCACGCTGGCCAAATGCGGGTGCGGATGATACATGTCTCATCAAAAACATACAAGAGATGTCTTGCTTAGAACTCACCTGTTTGTTCACGATGTTTTCATTCAACGTTAAGCCAAGTAGTCATTACAAACTCTTATAACTACACTTGGAAAAATGCTTAATTTCGCAGCTGGGATTAGAACCTATGGACCACAATAAAACTCTCTTCTCTTAGTAAGTCTTAGAATATCACATTTTTATTCATATAATTAATTTAGAAAGCTCCTAATTTACTCGTATCTCCGACAGAAGTAAAATCGTAGCAATTCTACTTATTGCAAATGTTTCGTCTGTCAGTTCTTTGTATTAAATCCCTCCATCAGTCAGACTGTGGAATCCACGGTGCAATACGAAAGCTTAGAGATACAAATCCGTCGAAATCCTGCTTAGTTGTCTCTGTCAAGGTAGCTCCATTAGCTCTTAGACGCTCGCTACTTTCTCTTGGCACAAGGTGTAAATCCATCATAATCTTGAAGTGAAGACCTGACTCTATCAAAACCTATTTCAAGACTAGGCCAAACCGACCGAAAATTTAAACGAAAACTTTTATAGGCATAGCTAATAAAGCCTGCGCCAAAGTACTGAAGGGATAGATAAAATTTGGTATATAGATAGATCATAGTCTAGAATAAGACATATTTGTGTTGTTATTAAATCAGGAAAATCAGACAGGATCGGAAACTATGCTATAGAAACCGCGGGCTAATACTAGTATAACATAAAAATCATAGGTGATTATATTTTAAATTACAAGTTTGATAACTATAATACTCCGAACGTGATTAACTAAAGAAAAATATTTGAAAATTGTGTTGGAAAAGTTTCAGTTTTGGTTCTCCGCTCCGCGCCCGCGCCGCGGTCCGCTTCGGTCTGATCGAAGCTTTAGAGTTCAGTCTACGTTCGTTAGGTCGCGCCCTGCAGTCTCATCTCAGTAATGAGCTTCATTACTCAGTAAATTCCAGTCACTGTCTGCATCGCTGCACTCTCTTCATTATAGTCTTAAGTGACTCCTATTCTACGGGTAGCTCTTAAGCTGAGCTTTAGATCGAATAATTAAAAACTAGTTTTATTTTCATTGAAACGAACAGCAAAATCTGATGTTTTTAAATCAGTGTCGAAAAGGTATGATTTAATTTAATAATATTTGTCCTTAAAATTAGTTTTAAATTTAAATCTATCTGTCCAGTTAAACAGTATTTTTGTATTTAACCTCAACTGTCCCACTGCTGGGCAAAGGTCTCCCCCAATTCCCTCCACTTTATCCGTCCTGAGCTACCATCGTCCAATTATTTTTAAACGCTCCGAGCTCGTCCTTCCATCGCGTTGGAGGACGACCCTGGGGTCGACTGTCCGATGGTGTCCAGTCCGTAGAAACTCTGGCCCACCGATCGGGGTGCATTCTGGCCACATGACCCGCCCACTCCCATTTAAGCTTGGCAGACCTAAACCCTACGTCTGTTACACCTGTAATGGAACGTAGTATGGTGTTGCGAACATGGTTGTCTTTTAATACATAACTTGTGCCGCTAACTTAATACGGTGAAGGAAAACATCGTGAGGAAACCAACATGTACCTAGAATCTTACGAAGTCATGTGTCATCCACCAACCCGCACTGGGCCAGCGTGGTGGATTATGGCCTTAACTCTCTCCTTGCGTGAGAAGGCCCGAGTCCCAGCAGTGGGAACATTTAGTGGGCTGTTGATGATGATTAGAAACATAAAATTTGCCTGAAGAATATCGATGTTTGTTATGTGGTTTGATGTTTCTAAGATCATAAGTATTTATATAAAATTATAAGTCGTTACTACCACATATTAGGCTTTCACAGCACAAGCTTTGCTTAATTTACTGCTATATGGTATTGTGTGAAAAAGTATTGACCAATATAATTTGTAATAAAGTCTTATGACGCCGTTTTTCTCTATAATTTTCTTTTAAATGATAGATGTATAGTGCTAAACAGATAGAACCTTTTAAACTTAACGTTTTAAAAGTTTCTATTATGTCTCCATGTGGACGTCTTTCCTGTAGTGAAGTAAGCTGAAGTAAGATTCATGACGAAGAGCGTATGGTATTTTGGTTGTTTTTCTTTGAACATTCAATTAATTAAATGAAAATCTTCTATCTCTCGTCGATTAGTAATTAGTTCTAGGTCAGGCATTTAATTATACAGACTAGCGTTGCCAAACTATAGATGTTGATCACAGACTAAGTAGTACACTTGATATAATAGAAAATAAGGTTTTATGCTGTTCACAAATCTGATTGTATGTGTTGTAACCAAAGAGTTTACATATACTCTTTATCTAAGGTTATAACTTTATTATTAGTGGTTTTTTATTAACGGCGTCCGATTTCTGCAACTGTTAGCAATTAATTGCCTTTCGACAAAGACTTCCTCCACAGAATTCCATGTATCTGTATATTTAGCCCTTTGCCCTTGTGTCTTTTGATCCACAGTTAACCATTTTTTTATTAATAAATTGTTAAATATTTTGTAATTGCCTTCCCAACGTTACAGTTGTTGAAACATGTGGTAGTAAAAATATGGGATTCTATACTTTGCATACAATTGTTTGTCTATATACTTCTAGCAACATAGGCGTAAAAGGTAGCAATCACTATTGTACGAAATTCTCATTTTCAAATATTGGTGAATGACATTAATTTAAGTGAATGACATTAATTTAAGTTTACCTTACAGGTAAAATTTTTAATATTTTAGACAAGTTATTTAGAGTTTAGATTCAAGCACAATTTCCACATCTCCATGAGCTTTTTCTGTCGACTCGTGTTTCCCTAGATTAATTTCCCTAGATTCCAGAAAGGAAATAATCCCATTTTACAGGTAAATGATTCGGCAAATTGGGGGGAAAGGAATCGGAATTCGGCCGCAGGGGAAAAGAGGACGTGTCAGGTCTTTTTCTCGTTTTACGTGTTTACCTAAATGGAGGTAAACCTGCTATGCAAAGAGAAATTCATGTTTTTATTTTCACCTTTCTTTTTTCGCCAGAAAATGTTTTCATCGTTGTGCCTGTGGCAAGTCTGGCGCCAGAACGCGAGAGACGTTTTCGCTTGTGAATAAAATGTACTTTTAGGACAATATAGATTTTCACTACCATCCGTATTTCATACTTTTATTTCTTTGGGTACGTGTTTGTCATAAACGTTGAAAATTTTATCAACTTACCCCGTACAATATTAAACATTATAAACTCAATTTTTTTTTCAACGTTGCTGTGGTAGCATTATGACTCTTTGTAGAGTTCGCCGGGGAAGTGCCATATCTTCATCAGTTATTCTACCGCCAAGAAGTAATGTGCAAATATCGCTATGTTCCTATTTGAACGGCAATTTTCCAAAGAAATTACAGGACGTAAAGAAAATTATTTTATATCTCAGGGTGACGAGCATAGTTCAGTGCTTGGTATTGATATGCACTGTTTTTGTTCCAATCGCTGCGTGATATTTTACTGTTATGAATTTGAGTGTTGCTTACCATCAGGCGCATATCCTGCTTGTCCTATTACTCTATAGTCTACACCATAGAATTAAGATAGTGGAACGAGTACAGAAAAAGTATAGAAATTTGGAGTGTGTCAACTCCCACTATTCCTCAGTTTACCCGTGAGCAATTAACATGCTACATGAAAAGCCATCGAAATATAGACAATGTGATCCAGCATTTACTCAAGGTATAAATCTCGTAGTTGGTCTTACAATGCTACCACAATACACACACCGTTATAGCTTCAAAGCAGTTTTCACTTCAAAATTATACAGGTTTTATAACCGCAGCGTAAGGTTGGTATGATCTTAACTTCAAATTTATGGTGTCGCCATCTTTGTCCCCCGGCTGCTATCTTGAAGCAGAGTAATCTTAAAGAGGGTTGTTACGAATCATTTTATAGGAATAATAGACGATAGTTTACAAGATGTAATTTTATTTTTTAAGTAAGCTATCTTATTCAAACAACTTGACAGAGTTACAGACGGAAGACTACTACCAACACACAAAAATGCTCGACCAACGTCCGAAAGACCGAGCACCAACATTATAATAATATAAATGTACTACATTGCCATATTCTAACAAATTTCAACTACAAACATGTAAAATTTCCCTAATTTATCTGGAGTTTACAGCGCTTCGAAGTTAACCCGCATCTTGAAAATCTACCCATAAGAATACGAGAAAAACATTAGGCTTAGTTCTCTATTACTTGTTTTATTAATATAATTTATAACTTTTTTAACATTCCTACATTGTTATTCTTATTTTTTTTATTGATCATTTTCCCTACCTCAAAACTTGGCATACCTATCAATGATGGGTTTTTATCATTATCTGGACGACATGAGACTCAGATGGTCCGTCAAGACAATAACCATATATGACTTTTAACTTATCATCGCTTCTTCCTTACACAAAATGCCGCCTGTTTCCATAGTGTCAAATTTATCACCAGGTTCAATCGTGGCTCTACAAACACAGTAAATGTCTGCGGAATGGAATGAAGCTAGATAAAAAAAAATTTGATACCAATCCAAACTTCCAAGCCTTCAGCTCTCCCGAACTTGAAATGTTTTTTTCCAAATTCAAGGGATAGTGAAAGTATGTGTGGTTGCCGAAAAGCAAGCTTCGAATCAAATAGTTTATATATACTGTGTTGTATTAGCCTGTATGAGCCTCGAATGCTCTACTGTATGTATCAATTGTTATGGACATGCAGTAACATCATGAAAATATCAAAATTCATTGAAGAAATGACGACAGATCTTAGGTACTGATCTACATGGCCACCACAAAAGTTTTCCATAGGGAAGCATTTCCCGACATCGCGGCTTAGTTTAGAATTTCAAACAATATTACTGAGTAGAAAGGTAAATTGACATCTGAAAGGGAAAGGCGAAAGTTTCAAGGTCGGCCGGAACTTTAGCAATCCGTGATTTATCGATCTGTCCTCGGCCTCGTCCCCGACTTTTGTTTTGTTATTCTGGAAGCGTTGACCGGCCGTATAATCCAGAAATAAATTAGTTTACTTTTCTAATCGCGAGCATGGATGTTATATCTACATGCTATTATATAATAAACTTTTATCATATGCCTTCTATGCTACGCTAGCAATGTCTAGAACGTTCGATTTCACAATGTTGAGGTCCTTGGTTCGAATCCCATCTGGACCTTTATATTAGAGAGTGACGGGATGAGCAGGACATAGGCCTGATAATAAACAGTATGTATGCCTGCCCGTAATAGAATAGTGTCACGCAACTATTGGAACATGAAGATCCCATATACTTGTATATTACCTACTACTGCTCTGCGCTCGTCACCCAGAGGTAATGAGATGATTTATCTTTGTGACCAATTATTTATCTGGAAACATTGTCCTTCTTAGCGATATAACCGGTGACGGTGTAGTACTTCCCCAGGCGATCTCTTCAAAGAGACCTACCACTACTGTTCACTTGCTACTACTGTTTCCTTGCTTGCCACATATTCGATTAGTCCTAGTCCCTAGTAGCAATGTGCAAATATTATTTTAAACGGCAATGTTGCCAGAAATATTACATTACAAAAAGATAAATCTTATATCTAATAGTGACGAACGTAGTCCAGTTCTAGGACGTAATTTGGACTCTTCATGTTCACTTGAACTGCACTCTTCATGTTCACGCAGCGTGACACTGTGCACTCTGCACTGGCCAGGCGCGTTACTTTGCTTCAAATGTATGTCTTTTTCTTCCTTTACTCCACGTTATAAAAATGTATATATACGCAATAGTACATATTTTATTCGATATAAAAAGATCTTCAGCGGGAAATTTCCCGTAAATTCGGTAATAAAAATTAATGTTACAGGAACCTCCTTTTAAATTTTAATTGCTTTCACAAAAAAGCCATAAATATATCCGGCGCCTTATAAAACTTCCCGGCGAAATTGTCTGGATAATTAAGGAAGGGGAAAACTGTTCTAAACTCGTTATTAGATCCAACAATAAGTAAAACTCGGTTGATTTATATTTAGACTTGCTTTTTTCATAGTATAGATTGACAAGACGAGCAGGACATATACCTGATGGTAAGCAACATAACAGCCATAACAGCACGGTCACGCAGCTATTGAATCATGAAGACTCCAAATAATTACTTAGCACCGTACTCACCCGGAGACATAAGGTGTTTTATCTCTTACCCCTTTAATTTCTCTGGAAACATTGCGCTTCAAACCGGAACACAGTAAAATTAGCACATTACCGCTTGGCGACAGAATAAATGACAAACGTGTGATACTTCCCCAGGCGGACTCTGCAAAGAGCCCTACTACTGCAAAATATAGTACATAGAATTGCTACAGTATCTAATATACGTAGAATTCTATCATCATCGTAATAATTCTGTGGTTCCCTTAGTTTTCAACATTTAATGTCCCATCCTCAGTGATCGCTATCAGATATAAGGTCACCATCTGTCGTACTACTTATAAATGTATAAATTATTTCAACTTGTGAATAATTGCTGTTTAGTGTATTCTAAAAGTGTCTGTCTTCGTTGCTAAAATAGTCTAGAGTAGTCCCATCACCTTGCCAATCACAGTAAAATAGTAATTTGTAAACATTACTGTATTTTGATTCCTTTGGATTCGAATACGATACATTTATTCCAAAGACACAGTAACTGTTCTGGTACAGCAGCTGATTTTGCTAAGCCTCAAACGGCGAAAATGTGCAAACCTCGGAAGTGGTAACAATATTTGAACTATTCGGTATTTAGGACTGGGCCCTTGGGCTCATATCATTTTCAAAAAGTTTTCCAAGTGCTTGGTCGACGTGAGGTTTTATTAGAATGATGCCGTTAATTTATCTCAACCTATAAGCACAAAGCGTCGCATAATTAATTCAGCGGAATGATGTTTCGCATATATTCAACTGGGAGTGGGCTTGATATTTTGACCTATAGGTAATCAAAGATGCTTACAGTAAATAATTATTTAAGTTTCTAGTGTAGTGTACTTTGTTTCTTAATTTAGTTTTGTTAATAAAAAAGGCGCTACCCAGCTATAAAAAAGGTGAGCTTCTCTCTTCTCTACCTTATCGGTTAGTAGGAATAATGCACAGACTAAGTAGGGAGATACTCTGAATAATGGGTTTCATAAAATTTGTTTCGATTTTTGAATTCAAGAGCCCACAATTTTGAATCTTTGTGTATTGTACTTTTCATTGTTATTTAGTTTTGTTAAAAAGAAAAATGTTTGTACGTGAATAGGAATAATGAGTTTAAAAAAACGATATTCGAAATTTCTCTTTGTTCAAGAGAATATCGTATTATAAAGTAAAATTGCAGACGCGGAACGTGAATAATTCACGTAGAAAAATTATTCCGCGTACAAACGTGAACTCATAAATATTAACCGTAGTTGTTTATCGATTACTATCTCTTATACTCTTTTAGCAGTCGGTAAATTATCCGAATTATACGGAAAACCGATTTAGATATTTTGTTTACGATTCAAGCGAGTTTTTTTTTTATCGAGCTGATTAATAGGGCCGTGGGTGACGTATACAACTTTTAGTTTTTAGGGTTTCGCTTTATAGAATTAAAACAGAACCACCAGGTTTTAGTCACATATGACTATGTCAGTCCCGTATTTAACACACAAATTACATAACAGTAACGAATAATTTGATACTAGTAATTCTATCTTTAAACAACTTACGGGCCGACTCATAAAGCATTCTAGCAACGTCCGACATAGGCACAGCTAAGATGCTTTGGATCAGCCCTACATCTAGGCTGTTCAATTTGTATGTGTCCACTAAGTTATCTCTCATAGATGCGCTATTGACACACTCCATTAGGAAGTGATGAACGTCTTCTACAGCGGCATCACACATATTAAAACTTGGGCTATCAATTTGTCTCATTTAAGATATTAAAATTATTCAGAGGCATGTGTCCAGAGCGCAATCTATGAGCAATTACTTACAATATTTTCGCGAGTTAAATTTACATTTGTCCACCACGGCACTTGAGGAGGTGGTTAGAGTCTGGTTAGGTTTAGGTTATAAAAGTACTTTTGCTTCGAAACTACTGTTAAACTAATTACGATTGCACTGAAATTTGGTAAACTTGATGAACAAGTTACTGTTAGTACAGAGTTGTAACGTATATGTAAACTCTTTGGTTGTAACGTTATATTATTAGGAGAATGGTAAACATTGACTTGCCTGTAAATAGTTTTGCGTAGTATAGAAAAGGTTTGCGTTGAATCGTAATTCCTTGCATAATGTTGAGCGACGATGTGGTCTACGATTACCTGGAAGAAACTAACTCGTAATTTATCCAAATGATTCCTTTGGATCTCATCCAAGGGACTGATTGGGTGAGACCAAATCATTCAATATGAATGATTGAATACCCACTCCACAGTTTAAAATCTTGCTACGATAGATAATTTTAAATTAATTGTAATAACTATTTTAAAATTAATCCTGGGCTGGTTGGTGGCTTAATTGGTAGTAAGTCTGCCTGCACAGTCGTGGGTCGATCCCCACCCAGTGCAAATATTTGTGTGATGAATACAAATATTTGTACTGTACCTGGGTGTATTCTATGTATAATAAATATGTATTTAAAAATATATAAGTATGATATCGGCTATCTGGCTTCCATTGCACAAGCTTTGCTTAGTGTGGGGCTAGATTGTATTGTGTTAATGTGTGATTGTCAACCAATATGTTTATTTGAGCTGCATTTGAAATTATGAAATTTGATACGTTTTTTTTATTTTTTACGTATTTATTATTTATAAAACGCCCATAGTTTTAAGACTTGGAAAATAGAAACCCTCGTTAGGTATGCTATTACATTATTATATTTATACCTATTTGGTCTGCCAACTGGACGGCATAAATAAATGGCACTCATCAATATGTAGCACATTTTCACATTTTATTATACGAAACCCTATTCGCACAAGTCACAAACGCTTGACCGATTTTTTCTGCTTTAGAACAGACGCGCAAAGCTTTTCACCTGTAACGCGGGCAGTGAAAATAAATCTCACGTTAACGAGTTTTTTCATGTTATTCCAGTTGCTTTAAGTTTAATTTTACAAAAGGAGCAAAGGCGCAGAAAGAAATAATTGTGAAAAGATAATTTATTCACAACCATACAAGCAGTCCATTGTGTTGTCTTTGTTGAGACTCGGGGCTTTTCTCACAGGAAGAGAGTTAGGACTATTATTCACCATGTCGACTATACGGGTTAGAGCATTGTTTATTCATAATTCTTGAATTATTAAAACCATAGAGCTAGGAAAAATTTATACGTAGTCAATTAAAATAATGGACTTATGCTGTTGCTTAACTTATGCACATCTTTAATAGAGGCAATAAAAAAGTTTCCTAAGGTTGAACAAATAAAAAAAAAAGTTGAATAAGTGTGAATTTTTTAAGAAAAGAGCCAGTCTTGTGGTTAAGTACTAATTCGCCATTCCAAGCTAAGCGATGTAGAGCTCTTGTATTTTCCAAACAGCATCTCGTCCTGTCACAATTGCCTGTTTATAGCAAGTAGAGTACCTACACAAATCTTTCTCTCTCTCTCTCTCTCTCTCTCTCTCTCTCTCTCTCTTTAACAACCCACTTTAAAATGCATGTTGTAAAATAGCAACTTCGTCTCTCAAGAAAAGATCAGATCGCATTTTCAAGCAACTCTCGCTCAAATATTCAAATATGCACGAGCAAAGAAGTTACAAAACGTTTTATAAAACCTGACTTCAGATACGTGTATGTTCTGTATATTATTTGAGAACAAGTTAGTCAAATCGTGGTGGACATAGAAAGATAAAGTGTGGTCTACAAATTAGCCAAACGTCCAATTTCGCAATCATGGTGACGTAACTGTTTTCTTATCTGTGACGTCGGTCCGTCTTGCCTGCACCCCTAAAGGCGGCGGTTCGCGCCGCAACCGCGACAGGATCCCACGACAAGTGTCTCGGTCTCCTGTTGCGGTCTCAGCGCGAACCGCCAACTTAAGTGTTATTTAAGGAGCAGATGTCCAAGTCTGTAATCACCACTACCTTTTATTTAGTCATAGAGGAAAACTTCGGGAAGAAACTAGCCTATTTCAAGAATGACATTTTTCAAGGACTTGCGTCTCCCGCCATCCCGCACTTGCCCAACGTGGTGGACTATGGCTTTTACTCTTATCTTGTCAGAGAAGACCTGACCTCCCAGCATAAGCAACCCACAAAATCTTCCCACTGTTGTGCCTCGGGGGGGTTCTCTCTCAAGGAGAGAATCATCACTAAGCTCGCCCAGTGATGGTTGGTGGATGACGCATGACTTCAAAAGATTCTAGGTACATGTCAGTTTCCTCACAATGTTTCCTATCACCGTTTTTAAATTAGCGGCTGTTCTCCCGACTAGACCAGCCGTAGTAACAACTTTAAATATTTAAGATGGGGAAGCATAACTGTATTTTTTTGTTTCAGGCAACCCCCGTAACAAATGCGCGCTGCAGCCGGGCCACAGTCTCATGGACTGGATCCGCCTGGGTAACTCCGGGAAGGACCTCACGGGCGTCGGCGGTCGCATGCGGGCCGTCTCGCCGAAGGAACTCGCCACACATAATAAGGAAAGTTAGTACTAAATTATATTAAAATTTAGTTTTCTCCTAAAAGATCAAACACCGACGTCAATTAAAATGAAACTTGACGCTCGATTAACTGTTCGAACTGTTCCATTGAAATAGTGAGGTTTCGGAAGTTAGTGAGGCTCGGTTTTCCAAAAAAAGTTCCAACTAATTAGTGTACCTAACAATATTTCCAATGAAATAAGCGCCGCGACTCAATTTCATAGCAAAGAAAATATATTCTTTATAGAAAGAGTGACAAGAGGAGCAGGATATATGCCTGATGGTAAGCAACATGCCTGCCCATAATAATCTGGTTTGTCACAAATTTGATAACGAGATAACTTCGACCGCTTCAGTTTTACTTTTATTGAATAACATAACTTAGCTAACTAACATAACTTAACTATAATAATATTGGTGGACATATTATCTTACACAATGCTATCTTAGGTAGGTAGTAGGTAGGTAGTTGTGTCCCGAAGTAAGTAAAGCTTATGCTAATAGAACCAGTTAGCAGATTACTTAAACATAATCATAGACTTACGAGATATACATAGAAACACCCAGACATTGAACAAATAATAACATATTTTAATGGCATAACAATCTGCTACAGTAACTACACTCTGCTTTTAATCCCTGACGCAAAAAGAGGGGTCTCTCTGAATATGTCTGCGGATGTACGTCGCGCTGTAGCTCTGAAACGGGTGAACCTTCGATGCGGTTTTTCTTTTATTTGGAAGTAGGTTTTCTATCGATGGTTTTTGGATATGGTTCATCAAAATCTATGCAGCCGTTTCAAAGTTATCGCCTCTTTTGTTATTTCTTTGGGGGTTTTACGAGTAACATTTGCAGCCAAAATTGTTTATTAACTTAAGTTGTTTTTGTACATTATAGCCGAGCTGTAAAGTGGGCGAGCTCGCCAGTCAAAAGATATATTTATTGGCAATAATACCTTATAGTTCTGATTATCACCTTGTCGAACTTTTTGTTCGATAGAAAAAAACAGAAATATTAGTTGTATTGCTTTGTAAAATAAGTTACTGTTTCATCACGTCTTGATCTCGATACAACTCATAAACCGGTCAAAGTATATCAATGTAAAAAACAATTTCAGTTGCGAACGAAACACACACAAAGCTTGAAGTCGATTACCACCGTAATGCTATAAACTTTTCAATCATATATTCACCCACGAAAATCACTTAACGCGCTGAGAATAAAAACAAACATGACAATCCAAAATTGGTTTATGAATAACGAAAATAAACGCTTCGTCTAAAATGCGTGGGATGCGTTTGTTCCACATTTGACTCAACGCTTGTATTCCTTTCAGACGACGCCTGGCTGGCGATACGTGGGCGAGTCTACAACATCACACATTATTTGCCTTATCATCCCGGAGGTAAGCATGTATGTTCGTTTGTCCGTAAATCTCAGGAGTATTTAACCTCTGAAACTGACTTAACAGCTACCAATATTTATCAACAGGTCCCGAAGAGTTAATGCGTGGTGCAGGAATAGATGCCACACAACTCTTCGATAAAGTACACCCGTGGGTCAATTACGACTCGCTCTTAGCAAAATGCCTCGTCGGCCCTCTCCGACAGGACCTACCAGATGCCGAAGAACTATTCGACACCACGAGTATTTCTTCTAAATCGGATCGCCTAAAAGAACCGTCCAAAGCACAAGAACTAGTCCGGAAATCAATGGAAAACCTAGCGAACTGTATAACTCCGGTGAGAAAGAAAATCGGTACGAAAAGCGAGGAGACCGTCAAAGGGAGTCCGCCGAGCAAAATAATGCAGAGTTTGATACAGTCCAGTGATTTGCCCGTATCGATAAGTCGGAGAGCCGCCGCGAGTCCCGCTAAAAAGGCTGACACAAGCCCCGACACGCCGCAGCCTTTACGTCATGATTGGATCCAAACGTCTACTAAGCTGACGATATACGTATATACAGGGCCGCTAGCGAACCCGGGCGGGTGTGCCAGAATAGCTGACGGCTTCCTCCTAATAGAAGTGGCGACGAACGACTGGCTGAGAACCCTCAAAATAGTCCCCGAGGCGAAGTTACGTGAGCCACTACAGTTGAGAGTCTTCGCGGAGAGCGGGAAAATAGAGGTGAGGATAACGGTGCAGATTGTAATGTTTCCTTTGGCACGTTTCTGTATTTGGGTACTCGAAGTTGTGTATATGGCCGTATTGTTATCTTATAAACATCGTTTGATCGTTAACCTATATGAATTACACAGGCAAGGTCACTCTTCTTGTTGAATCGTGTAAAGACGCGATTAATGCAATGTATCAAGGCTACGAGTATACTGATAGAGATGTTAAAAGAACAAAATAAAAAAAATTGATTAACCCCCGACTACCTCGGATTTGTTATGTGTACAACATTCTACTAGTCAAGCCTTTCCATTTGATACCCATATTAAGGGAGTTGTGAAAAAAGAAATGTACCTATTTCGCGATTTTGTGGAAGCGGCCGTCTTGAATTTGAAATTTGTCATAGTACAAAGTATTCTACTAGTCAAGGCCTTTCGTTTGATACCCATATTGAGGTAGGTTGTGAAGAAATATTTTGTCCGCCATTTTGCGGAGGCGGCCATCTTGAATCGATATTAACCAAACATAGCTTATAACATCCGCACGGATATTAACTATCAAATAAAAAAACCGCATCGTAATCCGTCCATCCGTTTCAGCTCTACCGTGCCACAGACAGACACACACACAGACAGACAGACATCGACGTCGAACTTATAACACCCTTTTTTTGGTCGGGGGTTAAAAAGAATTTGACGTTGCCGGTACCTATTAAAAACCTAACTTCAAAACACTTCGAAGTAGGGATGCCCAAAAAAGTGTATTGTATCGATATATCGCATCGTAACTGTATCGAACTTGGTTGTATCGATACGCGATATTATCGATTTCCTTTGTATCGATATTACGTATCGTAACCGCATCGCATGCCTTTCAATTAATATGCGATATAATGAGTATATATCGTGCAAAGGGTTATCTTTTTAGCAGTTTTACTCATATAATATTTTATTTAAAAAAAATTAACGATTAATTATATGTATTTAAAATAGTTTTATTCAACAAAAAAAACACAATTGCCATTGATCAGCACCTAAACAACGCAAAAATAATAATTTTGATAAGCGCTGTGGATTTAAACTATTACGGCTTTCGGAAAGTGTATGTCCAGCAACGAACGGAATGAAAAAGGAGAACATAAACTTAAAATTTATTAATCATATTTGACGGTACTACAAAGTTCAAAGATTTATTTAAATCTACCTCCAAGTCTAAACAAAAGCCGGCTGTTCTTGTTCCATAAAAAAAATTGTCGACGTTATCATTCTCTTATTACTAATAACAATATATTCAATGGCACTAATAATAATGGTCTATTATCGTTTAGTGCTGATGTAATAGGAACTTTAAAATTATACAAATTAATCACCGACATAGTTTGATACGATACGGGAATGCGATATTTTTATAAGAATGCGATATATCGAAGCGTATCGTATGGTCAAAATATCGCATCAAATATCGCTATATCGTACAGTGTTGTATCGATATTCCGATATATCGTATCGTAACGGGCATCCCTACTTCGAAGCAATTACGACTTATTTAATCTGTATCATATTATATCACACCAATAGGTACCTATAGTAAATATAAGTCCGCATGTTTGGGATTGTGTTAAGGTCTAACGTTTAGTTTAGTTTAGTTAGTACATAGTTTTTTGTCAATTTAATAATCTCACTTGTTTTAAATTCAGCTAAAATTTGGACCCGGATCAAGTTAGATATAGATTTTTTGTTTAGAGAAAAAAAAGTATATCTGCAAGGGGATGCAAAACATTGATGTGGTGTTCAAATATCGAATTGCGATGGGATTGATATGGTATCGAATTACATACTCGTATGATGCTGGTGAAGTTTAAATCGTCTACAACCGTATTCAGTATCAAAGTTAGACGAAGGTGGTTGACCTAACGATCGCTCGTCTATCCCTCGCCTGCACTTTATTACGGTCGAGGTTCTCACTTAATTCCATTCTCCTGAGTTAATCTGATGGAACTTGCGATTTCACGGGTGTTTTATGTTTTTGTTTCAAAGGGCATCACGGCGATCACCAATTAACTCAGTTGAAATTAAAACTGTATACCCTCTGTAGAGTTGAAGGCTATCACTATTTTATAAACAACCTAATATATCCTTTGTAGCATACATACAAGTTAAGAACTTGTTAATTTAATTATTTCACAAAAACTAAAAGGCTAAGAGAAAAAGCATCTAACATTTTTAAGTGATGTCCATATCGTACACAATAGTATCTAGCCTCAAACTACGCAAAGCTTCTACTATGAAAACCAGCTAGCGCTTATACTACCTATTTATTTGTAAATACATACTTATGATACATAGGAACACCCAGACATAGAATAATAATCAGATTTTTTCTAACAAATATTTGTCCTACGTTGGAACCGAACCCACGAGCTGTATCTCCGCAGGCAGACTTACTATCATCTGAGCCATTAGGCCTTAAACTTTTAAACAATACTTAAACGACGCGACGTAAACTCCGTTTTGGTTATAACTTAAAGTAATATATAAATAATTTATTGTTAGTATCAACAAGACAGATGAGAAGATAAAGAATTTGGCTAACGAGGCCGATCAGATGACGAGTTAATTAGTAAAACGTAACGGTACAACCAAATACGATCGTGCTCTGATTTCTAGACGAGATTTTCGGCGCTGAAATGTAAATTTTGTCTTTAGTTTAAATAAGCGACGTGACCCGCAATCACGAGGTCTACTCTGAGAAATTGTAACTTTATATATTTTATTTCATAGATAGATAAGTAAAGACTGAAAGTCTGATAACACTTGGCAAAATTTCGTTAGTCGCTACAGTTAAGTGAAGCTTTCAGTAAACTAGCATACTAAATTCAAGCGAGGATTGTTTGCTTTTAAACTTGGTTCGGAATTCAACCGATTAACCTTGCTTCTAATTTTTTGATTCTGAATTCAGTCACTAAATTTAGCGCAGTATAATAAAGCTTTAAAGTATTTTTGAAGTGAAAACTACTTTAGCCCCATTGGTTTTTTTTTTGAAATAAGCAAAAAACAGTTAAATTCATTTCGTTAAGTATATATATTTGTCAAAAAGAGTTAAACATACTAATATAATACAGTCATAGAGCCATAAGCCTCGAAAATCGTGTATATAAATTTATATGCCGTGCTTGGTGGCAGAATAACCGGCAAATGTGTTTTTTTAACCTTTCATAGGCTCACACTTGACCGCCATCTCGCCTGATGTTAAGCGACGATACGGTCCGCGATGGACCGTGTTTACTTAGAAGAAACCGATTCACTCTTTGACTTTGACTCTTTGACTTTTTCTTTTGATTTGAAGACACAAATATTGTAATCATCGGGGAAAACCCACTCAGGCAACGTATTCCACAGCCTAGACGTTCTTATCACAAAAGTACAGTCAGATCTCTTCGTTCGTGTCCTTGGAGCATCAACCATGAAAAGGTGTCACTTTTTCGAGCTACGAGCATTCCGATTGAAAAAAGGGCAAGGCGGTATTAGATCATGCAGAACAGTCGCACACTCTCCGAAGTGTACCCGATAAAAAACCGATAGGCTAGGTGTAGTACTTTACGGTACGATACGATGTGTGGTAGTTCCCCAGGTGGACTCTGTAAAGACACAGAATAGATATTACCACAGAACCCTCACTTAGCGAAAATTGTTATATAAATAGCGACTCTTGCTGGGACGCAACAAAGTGCAATTCAGCTCGCATTAGCGCTCAATGCCTATCGCAATTTTTAAACTAAACATTTGCGCTCTCTTCTAACGCGTAACTCTGTCGCTGTCTGGCGCGGAATGATGCGCATCGAAAGGGTTGTCGACATATTATCTAATAAAAAATTAAATTAACCTTTCGTTATGTAGGTAGTCAGCATTGTAGCTCAGATTATATATTTTAGTTATTTACTTCGTAACGCGCAAGACAGCTAGAAGAGGCCGTAACATAGGGTCGGACACATTGAAATTAAAACAATAAAAGTATACTTTGACTGTTTTTATTCTACTTGATCGTCTAAATGTTGTTTGATAAATATGTAACATATTTTAATGTACTTACCTACACTAATACATACAACCAGCTTCGATTACAAGCTATTTTATAATGTTCCGTACTTTTTGTACGGTTAGCAGAAAAATATAAAAAATAATGGTATATTTTGTACAACTAGGAAAAAATGATAATTCTTTGTTTTTTGACTCGTGCATCCATAAACAGCACAATATATGGCGACGTAATTTTGCGCGAGAAACGTGCTGCGCGAGCGCTCAGACGTGCGTTCGACAACCGCCTGGCACTTGTTCCGTGCGAGGAACGGTCTAGCTGTAGGCTAAAACCGCGCGACCTTGAGCGAGTGAGGATGCACTGGTAAAGAGCCCTACCACTACAAAAAAAAGCACTCTGGCGTTAATCCAATAGTTTTGATGTTCTTGTTACGAAAGTGGAGTCAAACGTCTTCGTTAGAGTCTTTAGAACATCAACCTATGAAACGATATCGCTTTCTGGAGTTACAAGCAGTCCTATAGGAAAAGAAATACACCGGTTTCCTCATGATATGATGTTTCCTTCACCATTAAAGCCAATGATGATGATTACCCCGTAGATCTGCACTTGGAAACATAGTAAGTATACCTAATAAGAAAGTAGTGCAGCCGGGATTTACCTCACGATATTGAAATCGAAAGTTTTAGCTACTATACTCGTCTAGTTTACTAGTACCACCATACCTTTTACGTTATTTTAGGTAATACATTTACCCTAGATCGAAAGAAATAGTGACAACCCTAAATAAATTTCATTTCCTGCAAAGTGTCGAGTGAAACCGTGAGACGCAGATAGCTATGAAAATGCTTAACTAAACAAAACCCGAAAAGTCCCTGGAATCGCTGAACACATATGGGGGTTAAATCAATAGCTGCAGGGGCTAATTTAACTTTTACCCTTATCATCTTAACGTTATTTCTGTACTAGATTTGCTGCGGGGTATTCCGGCAAAAATAAAATAATTTATACAACAAAAAAAATCGTTAAACCCATTCAGCATGCTCCATAATAGACCACATCATCGCTTAACATCAGAGATCGAGTGTAAACCTATAATAGGTAAAAAAACGTGACGGGTTTTTTAAAGCTATAAAGAGAGTACCTACAATTTGCTAATTATTCTGTTACGTGTGAAGCCTTTTTGGAAACTACTACACCGTTAGCAATAAATTCTACACTCCTATTGGGAGGTATCATCCAGATGGTCGAAGGCTATGTCGTATTTTCTAAACATTGCTGCTCTATTCGGAAAAACCAGGCGCGCCGCTAGTTTATAGTAATCCAAGGTAACCTATAGCGAATTATAAGATTGCTTTCTGCCGTTTTTGACACCTTTCAACTACCGGAACTGAAACCATAAAACTGTTTTTTTTTAATGTATAGTCTACTAGCCCATAAACACGAGATATTCTACTTAAATTGGTGCCGATTACGCTAAACGATACAAAAGCATAATAGATACCTATAAGAATAAGAATAAGAATAAGAATAATTTTATTAACACACAGAAAGTTACAAAATACACAAAAACTTAACAGGATAGCAGAGAAGATTGACAATATCATTACAGTGTTTGTGTATATAAAAGACGTTTAGCGGGCCCCAAACTAAGCACCGAGCTTGTATCTTGGGGCCCTGGTGAAGTAATACAAGTCTTCCTGGGCGGAATACTAAGTTGCAAAGAGAAAATTTACAAAATTATGCATTCTCGGTTAAGCCGTAAAGTAAAACAAATGCATGATGATAATAATAATAACAGCTACCTCATCTCTGTACCATAGATAGTGGATTTATAATCTTTAGTTGAATATACCGCGGAGAATACTCTCTGTTTCCTCATATGACAGCGTAAACAGAAGGTCTCTAATACTTCTTTTGAATGAGAAAAGTGGAAGATCGTAGTGATCTTTTTGAGTTGTCTACAAATGTTGTTGTAAACGTATGGGAGAGAAAACGAAGGGAGCGTTTCGCAATTTGTGATCTCACTCGTGGTACTGGAATTCGACATGAGAAGGCGCGTTTGTCTTTGAGCAGCTCGTAGTCCGCGCGTGACTTTAGGGTAACGTGGTTTTTTAGAGCAGCGTTATACAGAAAGAGTTGTCGTACACGCAAGACTTTAAACTCTTCATAAAGCGAGTTGGTGGGGTGACGGAAAGGCTTGCGGAGAATTACCTTGATTAAGGCTCTCTCGCTCTCTCTATCGACATAAATATGGTCTGACCCGCACTGCCCCAAACGACGATACAATACTGTATTATAGATTGGCACAGCGCAAAATAGACCTGTCTCAAAAGAGGCACAGGAGTACAGTCACGAAGATTCTTCATCACAAAGATTAGTTTACGTGTCCGTGCTGACACGTGCTGAATGTGCTGTTTATAGGATAGGTTTTCATCAATTAAAATGCCTAGATACTTCATGAAAACTACGCGATCAATTGAATTACATAAGCAAGGGTTCGATAGAGAATTAGGTAACGAAGTGCAGTAGTGAATTTTTAAGTTCATATCAGACGGAGGAGAGGATACACAGGTCTTTGTGAATGCAACGTACTTTGTTTTCTCAGTGTTCAGTGTGAGGAGGTTTTTATCAAGAACTTTAGCCACGGTTGAAAGTCCCTCTCTGGCCACGCCGTAGACATGGTTCCAGGTTTTCCCGTGAAAAATAATAGCTGTATCATCTGCGTAGGTGATGATATCAGCGTTTTTATGTTTATTTTCAGAATATCATTGATGTAAAGAATAAAGAGCGTTGGCCCTAAGATACTGCCTTGCGGCACGCCAAATTTGATGGGTAAATGGTCGCTGGAGATGGGGGGAAGACTGGACTTTACGTATTGTTGCCGGTTTGACAAGTAGCTTTCAAACCACTGGAGAGTTAAGCCCCTTATTCCGACAGTGCTTAGTTTTTTCAGTAGCAGGCCCACTGAAAGTGAGTCGAAGGCCTTCGCCAAGTCAAGGAATACTGAGAGACACCGGTTGCCCTGGTCGACATGAGAAGACACAATATTCGAAAGTAGGGATACGGCATCTGTAGTAGACCTGCCACGTCGGAATCAAATTGGTTGTCGGATATAAGCTTGTGTGTTTCAAAAACTAATTAATCTGGAGTTAACAAGTTTCTCCAATAGTTTAGAGACAATACTTAGTAGTGCAATAGGTCTGTAGTTATTTGGGATGTTTTTCGGACCATTTTATGGATTGGGGACACTGCAGCCACTTTCCAACAGTCTGGAAAAGTGCCGGTCTCAAGACTCTGGTTGAATATGAATGTCAGTGGTATGACTAGGGAGCTGATTGATTTCTTTATAAGTTGAGCTGTGATAGCGTCAGGTCCTGGCGCACTATCAGCTTTTATACTAGAAACTACTTTGAATATCTCGTGCGAGCCCGTTGGATGAAGAAATAACGAATGCGGGTGACCAAAGCTAAGGTTATGTGATTTTATTAATGTTTCTTCCGTTTCATTGAGTTTTTTAGGATAGTATCAGCAAGTTTTTGGCCGACGGAAACAAAGTGCTGATTACAATGGTTAAGAGGGTTCGCATTTGAGTCAGTGTCAAACAATTCGGACGCTGAATGTTTTGTTTTAGAGGTATAACATATGTTCTTTATAGTTTTCCAGAGACTTTTTGGATTGTGGGCGTTTTGCTCCAAAAGTAAACTATTGTACCGAGCTTTGACGTTACGAAGGAGTTTTCTACAAAAATTTCTATATCTAACAAATACTTTATGACGCAGATTATCGGTTGGGTTGTTTTGGATTCGCTGTGTAGCTTATCTCTATGGCGCAAGCAACGTATTAGTCCCGGAGTTATCCATGGTTTTAGGGGACAGATTGTCTACGTAATTTTACTATCTGAGTGTGTTTATTCACGAGTTTTGCCATGATTTCGTTAAAACCTCTACAGCTGAATTAACATTTAGAGTAGAAGTTACTGAAGACCAGTCAGTATTTTTTAACTCATCGACTGCGTCAACCAGGTTAAACTTTGGTTGATACCTACATTGCTTACTAGCGTTTCGGATGTGTTGGGAAACACTGGCTATTACTATAGAGTGATCAGTTATTGAAGATGAGCAAATCGAGCCAAAAGCGTTATGTTTAGATTTGATAAATATGTGATCTAGACAGGACCGAATTCGAGTTGGACTAGTAATTGCAGGGAGCAGTCCGTGTGATGCCATTAGACAGAGATAAGATGATACCTGTTTGTCGGAAGTATCACAAATGTTGATGTTAAAATCACCTGCGGTTAGTAACAGCGGAAAGTTCTGGAGATTACCTATAGCTGAGTCCAAAGAATCTAAAAAAGGTATTAAATTAGTAATAGATGGAGATCGATAAATCCCCAATATCGAAGCTTGCCCGTCGACTTGTACCACGAGAGAATCTGCGTCAACAATGTTTGGTTCAAAAGACAGTGTGCGATACCTAGACTTGACATAAATTACCACGCCACCATTTTTGTTTGTTTGTGTTTTAGTTTTATAATGATTGTAACCTGGTAAAAGATTAATGTTGACACTGTCGGTCAGCCAGCACTCTGTTAGTACAATGACGTCAAAAGTGATGCCAAAACGACACAGACAAACTGCAAAATCGTCAAAGTTACAGTTATAACTTCTGATGTTAAGGAAATGATCTTAAAATTGTGTCCTGGGTTTTCATGAGAAGTAAGTTGCACGATTCTATAGAGTCATGAATATGACATGAAACTGTGAAAGTATCGTCGATTTCATCCATGGCATTAAATAAACCCATCAATAAAATTGGCAATTGTATACAGTTCATTAACAGTAGGACAAGTCCAGAAACTGGTAAAAAAATTATAAATAGAAATTGGTTATGGTTATGCGACCCACATGGTCCGCCGACATGAGTTTGATGACAAACGTGTTGGATTACGATTATTTCGAGGTACAGAAAAGAGATAGCAGTTTTGTAAACAAGTAAAAAATAAAGTATTATATGCTACAATTTCTACAAAATTACGAGGTAGATTCCTAAAGCTAGTTAGAAAAGCATACTGATAAAAAGTTAAAGTCAATGAGGGGAGTAAACTTTTAGTTAGGGGATAAGTCGGAGTTGGGTGTTGGCGGCTTCGGAGACTGCACGACATCTTCCAGTGATTTGACGACGACGGCCGGGGCGCCTTCCTGACGTCGGATGAGTATAGTTCCGTTTTTGACCCAGCAGTATTTATAGCCAGCGTCCTTTGACGTCTGTCTGACATTTCGAAATAAACGCCTGTTTTCTTGGGTAAGGCGCTCGTTGAAGTACACTGTGGTACTCACTCCTGCGATCCCAATATCTGTGCTCGTCAGTGTGCGTCGGCTTTTTCCTGCTGCGAGAAACTCATCTCTAATTTGTCGTCTCACAAATCTGACAACCAAAGGCCGCGGGAACTTGGAAGTGGCTGTTGTGGTGCGCGGACCCACTCTCGTCGCAAAGTCGAGGTCAGAGTCACCAATTTTAACACCAATAATTTGTGCCGCAGTCCGAGCCAGGTGGAAAGGGTTTTCACCTCGGGTTTCGGGAAGGCCAGATATTTCTATTTCGTTCCTGAGCTCCGTTTGTGCTTTTACATTCAGCCGCTGCTGAAGTTCAGTAACACTCATTCTGAGGGAGCTAAGTTCAAGTTCGCGCTGTGCTTCACGATCCTCCAGTTGTTTGCATTTAGCAGTGCACTCATCAAGTTTAGCGGTGACGTGCTCGGAAAGGAGTGTGAAATGAGTTTTTTAAGTCACTTATTTCTTCCCGCATGAACCTCATTTCCAGTACCAGCGATTCCAAAGCCTCTGGTTCCGGTGTTACAGCGGACGGGCAGACAGCCGCTGTTTTGTTACTGGAAGTACCGGAGCTCGCGCCGCACGCAGTCGTCGCTCGGGTCTCGCTCGGCGCGGCCGCGGCCGCGGTCACGCGAACGGGTGTGTTCGAGTTGTCCGACTTAGGTATTTTACTCTTACATATCGGACATATCCAAGTGGCTCTGATGTCCTCCGTGAGGTTCCGCAAATCTGTTATGTTCACGCAGGCCGCATGAAAAGAACTGCTGCATTTGGAGCATTTCAATTGCTGTGGGGCTCTGATAGTTTTAGAACACGCCGAGCAACTAATAGGTTTTACGCTAGACATAGTTACACGCTAAAAATAGCGAATGCAGTACAAAAAATGCAGCATATGCAAGTTGAAGCTCCGTAGGCTGCTGCATGTAGGCCCAAGCAGCAGGTAGCAGGTGGGGTCGGCGCGCGGTGCGGTGAGCGAGCGAGAGGATTTAATTTAAATCAGAGCCCGTCTTGTTTACCCGGTTTGTAGTGGGGTTCCTCGGCGCAATGTTGAGCTTCGCAGCAACAGCAACGTGCACACAACTATGACATTAATTGTTAACGGAATTAAGATTAATATTTTGTGCCCAGTCAAACGAATATTTTAATTGAAAAGAAACACGTCCACTCGTTAACAGGGTTTAACTCGCACTCCCTACAATCCCTACAATTAATAATCTTCAAATTGATCGTGAATCGGTTTCTTCTAAGTAAGCATGCTCCATCGTAGGCCGCATCGTCGCTTAACATCAGGCGAGATAGTGGTCAAATGCGAACCTATAATAAAAAAATAAAATTGGTTGCCTGTAAAGTCGGTATACGGGCGAAAGTTTTACGTGACAACGACTTTGAGTGGTAAAATAATTTTACGGAAGGGACGCGTGCTTTTCACTTTTTATGTCTGTCTCTCTCGCTCTTAGGCGGGCTAACCATGCCCGAGTGGAAGGGACGCGTGCCTCTCACTCGCTCTCGTTGTGAGCGCATAACGTGAGCGGAGCGTAACGCAGTTTCTTGAAGTGTCACCCGGCAAACCAATTTATGAAACGTTGTCACGTCAATAATGAAGCAATCACATTTACGATTCCAGATAACAGCATTCAAAGAAGAGCCAAACGTATGGAAGACATGTGGCGAAGTAACAGTTGGTTCGGCAATACGTGTGCCGAGTCCGCGCTCCGTAGACTGCCGGGTGACAGAAATAAGCAGAGTTAGCCACGACACCACTATGATATCCATCGCAGCGCGCGCCGGCCCGGTCGTGGTACCCATAGGACACCACGTTCGGGTGCACAGAAGAAGTGAAGGTAAGATACAAACGTGTGGAAGACATGTGGCGAAGTAACAGTTGGTTCGGCAATACGTGTGCCGAGTCCGCGCTCCGTAGACTGCCGGGTGACAGAAATAAGCAGAGTTAGCCACGACACCACTATGATATCCATCGCAGCGCGCGCCGGCCCGGTCGTGGTACCCATAGGACACCACGTTCGGGTGCACAGAAGAAGTGAAGGTAAGATACAAACGTGTGGAAGACATGTGGCGAAGTAACAGTTGGTTCGGCAATACGTGTGCCGAGTCCGCGCTCCGTAGACTGCCTGGTGACAGAAATAAGCAGAGTTAGCCACGACACCACTATGATATCCATCGCAGCGCGCGCCGGCCCGGTCGTGGTACCCATAGGACACCACGTTCGGGTGCACAGAAGAAGTGAAGGTAAGATACAAACGTGTGGAAGACATGAGTCGTTAGTACGAGTAACACAAGTGACGCAAATAGGCCAAGTTTGCTTCAACAATAATATAAGTCTTCGTCTTGTCGTCCTACCGATAGGACACCATGTATACATGGGACCTTAGCCAAGGTTTCGGAGACAATGAACGTAAAATCGGCGAGGTAAGCAAATTTTAAATTTTCTTTGATATATAAAAAAACCGCTAACCACTAATTTTAATAACATATATATGGGACCTCTGAAGACCTCTGTGATCTGTGTTGTGCGTATCTAAACAAAAAAACTATCATCTAAATCGATTCAGAATTGATGGACTTATCGCGTAACATACAATATACAATTAAAAGATAGAGCCGAATTCAGAATCAGCTTTTGAAGTCGCCTAAAGAGCTCAATAAACCTTGTCTTGCCTACTTGAATCTTTTTACCTTCGTTTATTATTTTCTTGGATGTAGTCAGTAGTGGTAGGGCTCTTGGCAGAGTCCGCCTGGGGAAGTACCACACCTTTGCCAGTTATTCTACCGCCAAGCAGTAATGTGCAAACATTACTATGTTTTGGTTTGAAGGGAAATGTTTCCAGAGAAATTACAGGGCTTAGAGATATAACATCTTAGATCTTTGGGTGACAAGCGAGTGCAGTGTTAGGTAATGATTTGGACTCTTCATGTTCCAAGTTGTTAAACTCTTCATGTTAGCTGCGTGTCACTGTGCTGTTATGTGGTAAGCATTTGCTTACCATCAGGTTCAGATCCTGCTTGTCTCGTCACTCTTAAATTAAAAAAAAATGTCGGATGCCTTCTTTAACTTTCCATCCCCCATACCTACTCGTATAACTAAAACCCAAATACTCTTCTAGATCAACGTAAAAATATACGTAAATGTTCTCATCACTTCTGGGCGGTGTTCAATAAACGTTATACCTATGCAATGCACGGATACAATGCCCCTTGAAACTCTCGTCACGTGTGCACCATCGGCATCGACCGTAGCATTACAGTACCTATCTAGATGTACCTAAGTGTTTCACGCCATTGTTTCAGTACTCAGATAACAATGGGGAACGTATGGGTTATCGATAAATACACAATCATTGCGATTGTACTGTCACTTGCCGATAAGTAGGTACTAAAATACCTATAAATTATTTAAAAAGTATCTGTATACTTTTTTCGTAATACGTTATTAAAAATATTATAAATAATTAAAATTAAAGTATATTCAATCAATCAACAGCCCACTAAATGTTCCCACTGCTGGGACTCGGGCCTTCTCTCGCAAGGAGAGAGTCAAGGCTATAATCCACCACCCTGGCCCAGTGCGGGTTGGTGGATGACACATGATTTCGAAAGATTCTAGGTACCTACATGTCGTTTCCTCACGATGTTTTCTTTCACCGTTTTAAGTTAGCGGTATTACGCACATGACTTCGAAAAGACATTGGTGCGTGTGGGGTTTGAAACCGAGGTCTCCGGAACAATTATATTGTAAAATTATAAATAATTAAAAACTATACCATAAATTAATGAAAAAAGCATCTGGATATTTTTTTATTAATTTACAGATAATACAAATTACCTGGGTGTGAAATGAACGGTTTTTTTAAACTATGACAGGTTTATTTACAATTGACCGCCATCTCGTCTGATGTTAAAATTGCCTGTTTGAAATTTTCTCCAAGATATTAAATCTTGGTGTCTTCAAGACGAGAATGAGTCGGTTTCTTCAAGGTAAGCTCGCCTCATCGTAGACTGTATCGTGCCTTAATATCAGGCGAGAAGTGCAAACCTATTGTTAATAAAACTGCCAGACTGCCGATAGAAGTGAAAAGTAATAACTCAGAATTTGATAGCTCACTTTAGAAACTACGCGGATGAAACCGGAGAGCGTGGCCATGACCATGGCCATCTAAATCATCCGAGTTTACCCTAAGATTTCTTTCAGTTACGAACGTGACGGTTGAGTTCTATTCACAGCCCAACGCCAAACGAAGTTTTCACTTAATTGGCTACCTTATCGCTAAGAGCGTTTTCTTCCAGGCAACCGTAGGATGGTAAAAAATAAATTAATAATGGAATACGGGGAGCACAATTAGGAGTATATAGATACTTCCGAATGATAATCTGATATTAATAACTAAGAATTAATTTTAAATACTAACAACAATATAAATACGTAATACGAGTACCTATATCAATTTTACGTCCTAATACACAAATCATTTTATAATAATAGACTAATAATATGTTCAACGAATGAAAATGTTTGAAGAGAAATAGATTACAATTTTATTACGATTAACGAGTATAAACAATGTAACTAATATTTCCAGGGTCAGAATGTGTCCGATCGTACACGCCCGTCGGCGAGGGTTGGTGTGGGGCTAGCGAGTCCCCTGCGCTGCGACTCGCTGTGAAGCGGTACGAGAAGGGGGCACTGTCTCCACACCTCGCTACACTCCGCTCAGGGGACACTCTCTGCGTGTCTGGACCTTACGGGAACTTTCAACTACAGAAGGTATAAAATAAATAAATAAATATTGGTGGACAATTCACACACAACACCATCTGACCCCAAACTAAGCAAAGCTTGTAATATGGCGGCCAGATAACTAATTATAATACTAATATAGTTGTAAATACATACTTAACATAGAAACACCCCGACACAATGCAAATTTTTAATTCCTCACACAAACCTATTTAAATATATTTGTATAAAACATATTTTAGTGCAGTTTACTAACCATTTAATTCAGAGCTCTCCTTTGTTAGGTACAGTTGGAATCTGACCTCGAGGCTTAGTTGGCAGTAAGCCCGCCTGCCAAGCCGAGGGTCATGGGTTCGATATCCAAACAGTGCCAATATTTGTGTGATGAATATAAATATTTGTACTATGTAGTGTCGTTCTATGGTGTACAAGTTTTGATTATTTGGGGTAATGGGGTTAGACGGGTTGTGTGTGTAATATCCATCAATATATAAGTACTTAATATATTTATTTTATTTTAGATTGGATGCATAATGAATTTGCTTTACTTGCAAACATAACATTGGCCTAACACTTAAAACAAATACATTTGGAGTTTTTATGAAATGTATACCTAAATATGACATGAAATATTTTTTTAACTAAATATTTACATTTAAATTTCAGTTGAGATCTGTAAAAATAATGTATCTTCTGGCGGCTGGGACCGGGGTCACGCCGATGCTGGCCCTCATCAGATTCATGCTCTCCAGGTCCAACCCTAGATGGTAAGTTTCACGTACCTTCGTACTGAGATTGTCCTTAAAACTGTAGATGAGATCTGCTCAGAATGGGCATGAACAACCTTACGGATGTTGTAAATTGTCATTGTTTGTTAATTGTAACACTAAGTATTTTTTCCAATTGCAGATGTATCAAATTGTTACCATACTGGCTTTAATTGTGAAGGAAAACGTAGCGAGAAAACTGGCATGTCCCAAGCATGACATCTTGCTTGGCATCAACCCGCACTGGGTGCTAGCGTGGTGGATTATGACCTTGAGACTCTGTCTCCTTGCGAGATAATGAAATATTTGTGTTATGAATACTAATGTTTGTTCCGTGCCTGAGTGCTTCTATGTAACACAACTATGTAGGTATTTTCGAAAACAATAGTTATTATATCAGCTATCTGGTTTCCCATAATTTAAGATTCGCTTAGTTTGGGGCTAGCTGAGTGAGAAATTTCCCAAAAAAAGCGCTAGAAGTTTTTTCTTTATTCCACGTGCTGAGAAGTAGCTTCAGCCATAGAATAGATAATATTTTCATCCCAAGAAGTATTTAGGTATTAACCTGACTTCCACAACACAGGTCTAACCTAGTGTGGAGTTCAGAGATTTCCTCTATTGACGATAGAGATATCCTCCATATTATACAATACACATCCAACATCTCACACATGTTTGCTTATAATTACTAACTCCATTTCTACATTTAAATATTTTCTTTCTTGGTTATGTACTTCTCTGTTTGTACACAAATAAATCATTTCATTTCATTTACCTACAATGTCTACTAAAATATTGATTAGTTTTAACTTACTGCTACTACTATTAACTATAGGTAGTCGGTTTTTCAAGAAGTAAAAAGTTTGTTGTAGTTTACTCTCATTGTTTTTACTAACGCGCCAAAAGAAATGTAACCTCAATAACATATTTATGTATTTATTTTTTATTTCAGTGAACAAGTACATTTGATGTTTTTTAATAAAACTGAAGAAGACATCTTATTCAAGAGTAATTTTGAAGAAATTAGTAAAGAGGATGAAAGGTAATATTCGTTATTTTGTTGTTATTAACCTCCGGTTGAAATACAAGTGGCTTATAAGTTTTATATAATTGTGTGTTGTGTCCCTGTGTGTATGTAGTACCTAAAGCACACCCCGGACACTCCACTAAAACTCCATACAAACGCCGCTATGGAGTTACCTACTCTTCACACAACTACGCAGATGTCGTTCGTACACACGCGTGAATGTGTGCGTTAGAGCTAAGGCTACTGAATTGTTTTATTGAATAGTGGTGCCCCTTGAGTTCACCTGGTGACGTAAAGTAGTCTATAAACTTGCTATAATGTTGAGTTGCATAAATAGAATGGAGCCAAATTATACTATTCTAATTAAAAGGGCGGTGGGCCCATTTAGTAGGCTGCTTATGCATGTGTATGTAAACCAAGAATCTGTGCACATCAATATTTCCAGATAAATTATGGGGGCAAAAAGATACATAATCTTATAACTCCGGGTGACGAGCGCAGTGAAGTGCTGTAGTGTTTTGAACTGTCATAGTCAAATAGCTGTGGCAGTGTGCTGTTAAGGATAAGATTGTTGCTTATCGACAGATGTAGACAGTGCATCTTGCTTGTCACTCCTTTTTTAAGGATTGCTAGTTAATCGTCATCTACCCGTTAAGCTGTCTGTAACATTATTATTCCTTAAATAATAGAGATATCAATTTAAATGTTAAAGTTTAACGTTTTAAAATATTTATTTCTTGTCTGTTGATGTGATCGAGATTGTTCTTTGCTGTACCTACCTAGTTAGAATGGTTTTGCAATACCACCGCATCGTGAGAGCATTCTCATGTTAATTACGTTGTTTTACCTTCTTAATTAATTAATTTGATGTGCGAAAATGAAGTAATAATTTATTTCCCGGCAGTGGCGTTCTCAAGTTATGATAACTTAGGTATTTAAATGGACCTATGAGAGTTGGCATCGACTACCAGCTATACCTACTTCTCGAAGCGCTTTGCGTTGCACGGAAGGCGCGAGATCCTAAACTAACTAAATTGACTTATATACTAATACCTACATCGAGCATTCCTGAGGAAGCGCTGACATTATACTCGCATATTTGTTATTGTAAGCGCCGATATTTATCTTCGCCAATTGCTTTTACCTATTGTTTTGGCGAGAGTAGGTATGGCAACTGTCCTGAGAGCCGTGCAATCGCTAAGGCCATCAATGATTAGCTATTCAACTCTTACAAAATAGGGACTTACAAACAATACATCTTATATGCTTATTCTTCACCGTTCAGAAAACATTTTATCATGTGCTAGGTACGTAAACTCATGTAAAATTAATTTCAAAAACTTAATTTTTTCAGGTTGAAAGTGACGAACGTGTTATCAGACGCGAGTCCGTCATGGCAGGGTCACAAAGGTCGGATCGACTCCCGTTTGCTTACTGAGGTTTTAGGAAAAGACCCGTTGAAATGCAGCGCGGTTTGCTCACACTTCGCCTGCGTCTGTGGGCCTATAGAATTCACCCAAACATGCCTCCAGCTTCTGCAGAAACAGGGAATGAAAGACAGCTGTTTACACGCGTTTATGGGGTAAAATTACCGCTGGTAGAAGAGGTTGGTTGAAGTAATTTATCCGATAATTGGATAAAGTGGGTTGAGAGCACATTAGCAATAGCTTAAAGAGTTCACTCTTCTTTTAGTAGTGTGAACTGCTAAGACTTAAACCCCTGTCCTACGCGGAGAGAATCACACTCATAACCCACCTCACTCGCTCCAAAGTAATTCTAGTAATATATATCAGTTTTCTCACAATTTCTTTCTTCGTCTGCTATAAAGCCAGTGGGAATAACAAAGTGTACACTTAGAAAAAAATTCTAATCTAAGAAGGACTACATGTCTAGGAAATCTAACGTTATCGCCATTGGGATACGGACACCCCATAACCTATAGCCGCTTGAGGCACAGTTCCGAAAAAGCGGGTGGGAAATGGCGGGAAAACTGGTGTTAGGTTACGTAAGTACCTGCCCAAATAAAAATTAAAAAACCGGCAAAAAACCCGATCGCAAAGTTAAGCTTGTTGGTTTTTAATTAGTGGTCCCCATAGGGACCAGTGCAATTCGAGCACGTAGGTGATGTAAACGCCAAGTCAATGGCAACGCGTTTTAATCCACTTGTATCTGTCTCTGCACAGATCCAGTCAAAAACATTTGATAGAGCTATTTTACTTTAAATTTTAACTAGGTACCCATTTTTTTTTTCTAAATTAAAATAATATATCAATTTGTTTTCGTATAAGCGGCAAAATGTTCCATTTGATGGTGTAATGTGCAGTGTCCCGCGGTTTTACCCACGTGTCTATAGCATAATATATGTAAAATATGCTATTTCAGATTGTATTGCGTTTCCAACTTTCAGCCCAATCCGTTAAGCATCGATATAAATAGGTAATTAGATGTGCCCTGAGCATCTTGAAATTGGTAACAAACTTACGCATGAAATGTAATTCCCTGGGATTTATTTGTATTTCTTGATTTATTAGAACACTTTCTAAAGGCACAGGAAGAAATATTTTTTTATATTTATGTAGGTAGGTAATATAATGATCAAAATTTGTGATAGGTAAAACGTCTGGCGTTCACCGCTTCCCACAACCGAATAGAACGGAAAGAGTGAGCTCATTCTTCCCAACGATGACATTATTCCGTGCGCCTGAAGTTTGAGAGGGCACATCCAATGATTTATATCAATGTCGCTAAGCCGTTTCGACGTGATTAAGAAACAAACATACAAACTTTCACATTTGTCATAATTAATAGGGTTATGAGAGAAAATTTACAATATAAGAAATCAAGCCAATGGTATAAAATAAATTATTACTAGGGAAAGTGACTTTTGTGGTAATACCTAGTAAAGTAACAAAATCCGTGCATGGATTAAAAACGTTTAATACCAATTGAGTAGTTAGATCATCGATTAGTAAAATGAGATGAGATGCGCTTTGGAAATAAGTGACTATTCCGTGTCGATAATTAGTTGTAATAATGTCAATGTAATGATGATATATTGATAGAAATGGCCAAGGTACTTTTTAAGGCTGTCGACCAAACAGCTCTGATATCCAGACTTCCTTTTGAGTAAAGTAGGAGTCTCGAAGTTCGTCAATGCTACTAGCAACTACTTAGAAATGGAAATTCAGTAGAAATATTGACGCTTCGTTAATAATTTTAAATCTGACAGTATGAGTGTTAAAGGTCACAAACCCTGAGACAAAACAATCATACCAAATAAACACAAATTGTTTTTCTTTAATTGTAACAGTAAGGAGTGAGATAGATTATAGCGATGTACAGAAAATTCTAAAGTGTATTTATAAGTCGTATGTGCTTAATTACGTGCAAATATATCTTTTTAATAGTAGGGATACCTACCTACATAGCCTAAGATACATAACGTATTGAAAAGAATGCGTAAAAATACGATAATCCATATTTTGACGCATAGTCCATTTTGGCGTGGCGCCATGTACGGATCGATTCAAGATGTTTGCCGGTAACTATAATAAGGACGAAAAATATTTTTGGCGTGATCCAACGCGATGCAGCTCGACTTATAAAATGAATTCCAATGATAAATGGAATGATGACGCTATTTCTTAATGCGCCATAAAACATGGAAAGGTTCTTCTGGGGACCTGAATATCTTTGTAGATAGGCACAACGTCGTATCTCTAATCCGTTATATTTTAGAAAAGATTTAGACCAAATTCATTTTGTAACTTGGGCATTAGCTCTACATGTACCTATATATTTTTAAATTAAATCTAAAAAGCGTCATATAATTTATTATTATTAAATTAGTCAAACAATAAAGGAAGTGTCCTAAAATACAAAAATCGGAAATTAACTTTATTGCTAAAAAGTGGTATTAGTTTAAAAACGGCTGTTTCGCTACATAACTGCAAATCGTAACTGCACCGTGGGCGGTCGTAAATAAGAACCGTTTTGTCCATACATATGCTAGGGTTTGCGCGACATTAAAACATGCACTTGTTTTCGTACTTCGCCTGTAATGCATACCTAAGTACTTAATTTTTTTTTCGTAAATTTAATTGTTATTAAAATAAGTTAATATTTAGCTTGGTTTGGGTGCAAATACTGTATGTAAAATAGTTTAGTTTTTGTGTAAGTAACTACCTAACTAAACTAGGTATATAATGTAGATTAAGGCTTTGTAAATAATTATGTTCATTTGGTAGCAAAACTCTACAGTAGGCCACGTATTTATACAAACATAGCATCAAAGTTGTCTCCGCATACGAACGTTCATAAAAATAATGTCTCTAACGAACGTGACAGAAACCATATTAGGCACGGTTTGTATTTACTATTTACTAGTATAAGATAATGACTTTGACGCTGTTTCGTATTTGACCTACCTCTAGCTCCGCCGAAATTAGAAATCAAATTTCTATTTGTAAGTAAGTACCTATATATTTGTCGAAAGTGTGATAATTGAGTTTAAGTTCTTTAATATATTACCTATGTACCGTTAAATGTTATTAATTTTAGCTCAAATAACTGAAAGACAGATAATGTAATGATGGGAGAATTATCGTATGTTAGGTACCTATTATTTTTCCAACGAAAAGACCTAGCAATCTGCTTATATTATGGAAGTACAATTGACATATAGTTTACGTTACATATCAATTGGAACAAGATTCAACAGTTTTGTAGTTTTATAACCTCATATAAATCACATAAAGTTCAATTATGTGCAACAAACATACTCTTAACTCAACCTAAGCTTTGTATCAATATACAATTCTAGTTTACAATATATAATTCAAGTTTTTCATTCTCTTTTACTTTTACGCTTTTAACAAGCTGAAGTAACGTAGCAATCTTGTTGGTCACGTGAATTTTGTGTATTTTCACAACCAATAAAATAAAGAGAAAATAAAGTATTGGTGACTCTAACGTAGTACTAAAACCTACCTACTACCAGGCGCGGATCCAGGGGGGTCATGGAGTTAAGACCCTCCTCCCCCCCCCCCTCTGGGCTGGGTCCAGTACCTAGGTGAACCACTGATTTAAAGGCATGCATGTGCTTATCGCACAGTTTTGTGAGATGAGCACGACTATATGACCCCCGTAACACTCCCCCCCCCTGGAGCCATGTGACCCCCCCTTGAGCCAAAGCTGGATCCGCCCTTGGCTACTACTATCATCTAGAAAGTAGTTTTGTTCTCAAAATGCGTCATTGACACCAGTGATTAATTTTAACTGAGTAAAGTAGCCCATATCAAAAATCAAATGTGTAGGTAATAGTAATAACAAAAACTAAACTTATTTAAGTTTTATCAAACTAATACCAATTTTAAATAAACCTGTATATAAGCAAAATATAGAATTTAGTACAAAATCCAGTGATAATTTCAAACAACGTACAATTCAGGTAAATTGAAAATGTTTAAAAATGCTTCCAAATTACAAACTGAAAATGCAAGTGCGTTTAAAAATGCAAAATTTGATAGTTGATATTACAATATTCGTATAGACTACAGGCCCGTGAACAAAATGTATGGGTCATATGATACAGCAGGAGACATATGTAGGATGATAGAAGGGTATAAAATAATAGGATTCAGCACTATGCTGGCATTTGAAAGCTGTCCAACTGAAAGCAAATTGAAGAGGGGGGCAAATTGTAGAATTTACTACAAGAAACTGCTACAGTTTCTCAACCAGCATTGTCTTAAATTCCATATACATTCTACCCGTGTCGCAGTCTTAAATGGTAAAATATATGATTAATTTTATCGACAAATCAAGCTTTATAAAAATAGCCTTGTTTCTTTGGTACCTACCCTTGGGCGCTTGTATTAAGTTAGTCATAACTTACCATGCAAGGGGCATATTGATTAAAAAAAGATATAATTTAATAGCTGAACGTATAAGCAATAAAACGTGGTTAAACATTTTCAAGTGCTATTTCGATAAAAGGAAGAAAATAATTCGAGACAAAAGAAATATAACTCTTTTAAAAAAAAAAAATAATGCCTGATTCGCCGATGAAATTAATCATATATTTTGCTATTTCCTGCACCGACACGGATAGACAAACACATTGTATACTTACATGGTTATTGGTAATCAGCCAGCATCCGTTTATGGGCATTTTCTGTATCTATGTGTAAACAAACAATTTGTGTTAAAACTTCATACATAGGTATCCCAAAAAAATAAGAGTGTGTTGTCCTCTCTGGCACTGTTTAGCAGTTGTTTAGAAGCCAGAAATTAATAGATGATGAATCAGATGACATATATGATATGATACAACCGATTAAAAGTTAAAAATGAAAAAAGAAGAAGAAGACTTTATCAGCTGACTATTATTATCATTGTATAAATTCAGACCAATGGAAACTGCGTTGCCAAACATATTGCATGCCTCTAGAAGAGGCCAGTTTGTATGGGTCAATTATTTAAATGTTTTGTATCATCTTATCTTACCTGCAAACAGCAATAAAGATTTTTGTATTTGTATTTAGTGTTTATTCGGCACGTCATTTATCGAACGTTAAAGAGCGCGGCCGCTCTTGTTACGTAGATAACGTAGAGTTCGATACTTTTAGACCGGGCAAACACACTTTTTCTTTTATGTGAGGAAAGAAATATACGATTTTTTGTATATATTGTACTTAACATTCCTTTAAAAGAATGCAAGCTGATTGCCAATAACCCTGTATATACTAACACATTGAAAATTTGATTCTGCCTCCTCAAACTCCTGAATTCCTAAAAGTCGAATTAAAACTAGTGTTTACCGCGTAGCTGAAATGATATTGGCTTTCATCTATTTCAATTCGCTAGATTGAATATTATCTATTGTATGGTATGGTATAGTCGATCGAAGAGCAGAGATATATGTTTTGTAACTGTGGTTTCAGTACCTACATTAAAATGAATAAGTAATAGGTCCATAATTGACATAAAATTATTATTTCAATGTGCCAATCTTGATGAGAGGTATTTTTACAATAGAATTTATATGTAAATAGTGGAACATATGGTTTTCATGTAAGTAGGTGAAAATATCTTTTTTTATTAAACTTTGATTATGTAAAGTAAGAAAAGTTATGTACACATATTTTCTTAATTTTAAGTTTGTAGATAATTCATTCATTTTAAACATTTAAAGTGCCTACATTCCAGGTGAATTGTTTTATTAAAATGTTTTTAGCGTTTTGTTTATTTTATGAATTTATATTAAAATGGTGATGAAATTTTAAGCTTTTTTTTGTCCAAGCCTGTCAGACCTGAAGCGAAGTTTAAAATGTAATGTGTCCCAAGTAAGTACCCATTTGTAGAAAAATAACCTTTAGCAAAACATAAGCAGCCCACTTTTTGTTAAATACTAGGACTCTGGGCCTATCTCTCACTAGGCCATAATCCACCAGACTGGTCAAGGGCGGGTTGATAGATAACAAGTAATGTCCTCGAAAAATCTCTTCACTTCGATTTCCTTACGACGCGACAGCGACACCGACCCTACCGTTAGTAGTAATGTGATCAAAGATCAAACCTTAAATTTGGCGTGCCTGTGCCATTTTTTTTTAACCTGTCCCGGTGCAAGGACCGGGCCCGCGAGCTGTGTCCCTAACATGGGTGATCAGGGTTGCGACACATATCTTTATTTATTTACAAAAAAAGTTCTTATAGTCTGTGCCATTTTAGTGCCCGATCAGATGAACCGATTTTTTGTCTGAAAGTTGATTTTAGTCGGTAATGTTTGATGAATATCGGTCCAAGATGGCCGCCGCTCTGCCGCTGCCGCCGCAAAATTGTTAACATATTTTTACACAACTTCCTCAATATGGGTTTCAATGGGGCGTTTCCAAAAAGCAAAAGACCCGTCAAAGACATTTCACAATTTCACCATAGATGGCGCCAATGTTTTATTTTGTTAGAGAAATTTCGCAAAAACAAATAGTGGTGCCACACTTCGTAAAATTTATAACTATTTTTGACAAGTCAAAAATTGAAAGGCTTTATGAAAGGGCTTGACTAATAGAATGATATTTATTCACGATGAAGATTTTCATTTTTTTCAGAACTCCGACAAAATGGAAATCCAATGAAGGAAGTATGTTACCTATGTACTGGCTACTAGGTAGTCTTTATATTTTTGTACCTACGTGGAATACTATACCAGTGCATCCTCACTCGCTCAAGGTCGCGCGGTTTTAGCCTACAGCTAGACCGTTCCTCGCACGGAACAAGTGCCAGGCGGTTGTCGAACGCACGTCTGAGCGCTCGCGCAGCACGTTTCCCGCGCAAAATTACGTCGCCATATATTGTGCTGTTTATGGATGCACGAGTCAAAAAACAAAGAATTATCATTTTTTCCTAGTTGTACAAAATATACCATTATTTTTTATATTTTTCTGCTAACCGTACAAAAAGTACGGGACATTATAAAATAGCTTGTAATCGAAGCTGGTTGTATGTATTAGTGTAGGTAAGTACATTAAAATATGTTACATATTTATCAAACAACATTTAGACGATCAAGTAGAATAAAAACAGTCAAAGTATACTTTTATTGTTTTAATTTCAATGTGTCCGACCCTATGTTACGGCCTCTTCTAGCTGTCTTGCGCGTTACGAAGTAAATAACTAAAATATATAATCTGAGCTACAATGCTGACTACCTACATAACGAAAGGTTAATTTAATTTTTTATTAGATAATATGTCGACAACCCTTTCGATGCGCATCATTCCGCGCCAGACAGCGACAGAGTTACGCGTTAGAAGAGAGCGCAAATGTTTAGTTTAAAAATTGCGATAGGCATTGAGCGCTAATGCGAGCTGAATTGCACTTTGTTGCGTCCCAGCAAGAGTCGCTATTTATATAACAATTTTCGCTAAGTGAGGGTTCTGTGGTAATATCTATTCTGTGACTATACACCTACACTTTGACAATGTTCAAACTCTAGGTATGGTCGAGAGAAACTCAAAGATGTTTAATTTTGTGTTCTTGTTAGCTTGAGTGAACACTCAGGCCTGACCCCAGAGCTTCTGGCGGGATGGGAGCCCCGGAGTCAAACAGAACCTTACTGACTGCAGTAATAAAAAAAATTGAATATGTTTGTCGAAAAGCTGATGTGCATTATGTATAATGCCCAGTCAATTTGATTATTTGAATAATAATTATCAAATTGCCCTCTCTTAATGGGCATATTTCTGGGCATTTCATATGGCCAGTCATTATGAATAATGTCCGATTGATTACTTGGTCCATAACCATATACAATATATTGAATAAACTAGAGGTTCGTTTCGGCTTCGCTCGGATATTGTTATAAATATAAAGACATCATTTACAACAACTTTGCTAAGATCACCACATGATATGCATTTGATCTTGTGATGATCTTTAGCAAAGTTGCCAGGGTATTAAATAAAACACAAGTTATTCAGAAAGACATTGCTATTATAAAACAAAACATTATTATAATACAGAGCAGACATCCGAAATAAATGCGCTATCCGTACCGTAACCGCGACCCGCTAAATCGACTTGATTGTACTTCATCACATTACCCCTTCCAATCGTGGAACTTTCTCGAAATAAATTATACCACTATACAAAACAAGTACATCTTTCATAAACAGCGAAACATTAATTCAACGTAAAATTTGAAGCTATTCAACACGACACTACCGCCAACTTATATGTGAAGTGGTTAAAATGTGGAACTAAAAATAAGCAACAATTGCAAATCCAAATAGCAACGAAAGATATAAATTATATTGGTGAAATACGATTCCTCACTTCGTTCACAAATAAGTTAGTAGGCTGTTGGTATATATCTCGATTTAAACCTAACTTAAAATAACGATCACAATTTAAAAATAAATCATTTCAAATTAGTTTTGTAATTCATGTGGAATACGAATGAAAACTTGGTCCGTTTACAAGAAAAAACAGCGACTTAAGGAATATAACTATGTATAAATTAGGAAATAAAGAGTACAGTTTACACAACAAAACAAAACTAATTAGAAAATGTTCTAAAGCGAGGTGCTTGCGTAGGGCAAATATAATAAAACTAGCTATTAACGAAGTGTTTGATTATCGTGTTTGCATAATTTATTTTCTTACCTGAAATTTTGTATCATATAAAATATCTATTTGTTTTAACTAAAAAAAATATGAAATATTAAGTTTGAATTATAACGAATTACAAAAGAATAATGGTCGGATTATTCAAACAGAATCGGAATATCCAAAATATTATAAACTTTAATTTAGGGACACAAAAAAACACATGGGATATGTTTGTGAGGAAATGCAGATTTTCAATTAATTAAAGTGTAAAATTAATAGTACTACATACAACTAAACAGAGACATGTTTATCACAAAAAATATGAAGTAGGTAGGTACATACATAAACTAACTTATATTACAAGACAAAACAATCTGTACCAATGGGCTTAAAAATGAACTAGATAGTTTCATATTTTTAAACTCCCTAGAAAAAGTGATAATATCGCTACATATCGATTAGGAAGGTCCTAAACTTAAAAATGTGTGGTCACTCCTTTAAAACAGTTGTGTGATAGGGAAAGGACATATTTTAGTTAGCTTTTCATTTTTGTTATCCGCTCAGAAATGGTTCTAGATGACTTGTTTAGTTCCTGAACTAAACCAGTTCTTCCTTGCAGTTTAATAGACTAAGATGGTTATGAAAACCATAAAAGAAAAGAAATTCTCAATCCACTGACATTAAAATATGAACAACAGCAGATGGTTACCATAGGTTTTGAGCAGGTTTGTATTAGGTTTATCTGTAAACTGGGCCAAATTTACGAAGTTTATCTTTTTACCAAAAGTCATACAGATGGAAATTTATTGGTCCACCTTTTGCTCCCAACAATGACAACTCACGTTTCTGTAAGTGCCAAAATTACTGGTAGAACAATACCACAGTTTTTATTAATAATAAAATACACAACTTTAGTGGATTATAAAACAATGTTAACATTGCTGCTTTTTGGTGGTCTATCTGTTGGTGGAAACATAGTAAATTTGCTCATGTCCTGCTTCTAATTAGCTTTTAACAGCAACTATGACTTATTATAACTGACAAAAATTACAACTAAAAAACAATCACTGATCTACTAAACCAACATGATCCATACCTAGTTTTAATTTGGCTCATGTGGTTACACAGACTAACCAAAGATTAGAAGTGATGATAGACAAAAAAAATTGGAAAATATACAACATATTTATGTTTAAAACGTTTTAAAAAAATGGAACCGCATATTTGAAATCATTTGCATGTCATTCTTTGCTGATGGCACACAATTGTAGAAGCTTCGATCTATGCCTGCCTCAATTCTGAATGCAAATTACTTGCACATGGGACAATGTCAGATAGATGCTCGCAGTTTTTGTGTGCCTAATTCCCATTTCTTGAATTGACATAAAAATTAAAGAGTTTCAAGAATAATGGCTTAAAATATAGATTTTGCGGAGAAAACCAAATCTAGACTTTACAGATAAACTGAATTCACAATTATCGTTTGACATCGCATACCACATTTAAAAGGTACATGAAACTACATATTTTTCCACATTATTTTAGATTATTTACAAACTTAGCATATTATTATGCTTATTTACACAGATTCTATGCATTTACAGATTTTGAATCATCACTAACAGTTATATGTTTTTAGATAGTTAACTATATGGATATGGGTAACTGACAGTGGGCTAAATACAAGCATATATTTTGTCTCATGATTGAATAGATGGGATCAATTGTCATCAAAATGTTAATTAAATATATTAATTCGTATTGGCTCGGTTTGAATTTCTACAACATGTCCACTCAAATAAATTTGATTATTCTGACGTGGACTAAATTGTATCCAATGTGTTACGCCTGCTTAACATAATATCCGCACATTCAATATTATTAGCGAATATTGTTTTTCATGTGTTATTTATTTCCCAATAAAAAATCCTTCAGTTTCAGTGGTGGTACCTTAGTAAAAGTTATTACTGATGACAAATAAACATTACCCTTCAGGCTAAATGCATACATACTCTGTCCAAAAGATACAAACTACTTATTGTTCATCAACAAATCCATAAATACATCTGTTTGAGTTTTACAATTAGTAAAATGTAACATCAATCCGTCAATTGTAGGAACATCGATCTAATGTGTAGTCAAGTCAAATCTACCAATCTTACAATTGGGCATTTTCACAAAAATTTATACCCCTCTAGTCATTTGCCACTTTCTGGAACATTCCATTTAGTGTCTGGATTTTATATCAAATTTGTTTTACAATGGTAACATTTGTTTCGAGCCAATATTAATACTATCTGGCTATCTTTGTTTCAAAACAAATGTTACTACTATAAAACAAATCTCTATGTATAAAAATGTTATGTTGGTTTATGTACGCTTCAAAAACTCAAAAAGTTCTGCACCGATCGAGCTGAAATTTTAAAATGATATATAATCGGCATGAAGGGTTGTTTTATCTAATTTTTGCATCACAATGCGCCACAGCGAAGCGTGGCTGGGTACAGCTAGTTTGGTATAAATATCCAATCGCAAAATGGAATGTTCCGGAAAGTTACAAGTGACTAGAGGGGGATATACATTTTTGTAAAAACGCCCAATTGCGCATTAGAGTCCAGAGTTATCTAGACCAGAGGCATGGAAATAAGCATGATACGGAATACTCGATACTTTTTAGTAACAGAATAGAGCAGACTGTGAATATATTTTCTATCATTTGAATATTATCATTCAACCAATTAAGAAAATCAGTAGTATAAATATGTGGCTTTCTTTATGCTACTAGGACTATTGTGGGCCACAAACAAAATATGTCCTTCAAGTTTTTTATCATTGCAGCTTAGCTGCATAGCACATCTCTGGTGAAAAAGAATTCTTAGGGTCCAGTAAAATTTGCAAAACACATGATTTATTGGTGAACATAAATCCAGCCAGTCATATAGCTATCTGGCATGCAAGTGACTTAATTTAATGATAAAAATATCGCTCGAGTTGGTCATCAGCCGTAAATAATTTAACGTAGCAATAAAGTTAGGAGTGTAATGTTTAAATTGGTAGAGTAACTACATGATTTTAGTGTACCTTGGATGAGAAAAGTTCTACTTGTATACCTTGATCTGTAAAACCCAGTAAATTTTTGTCCCAGACTAGTAGGGTACAGTGGACATGACAAGGAAATACAAAGTACATACATAAAAAGAGGAAAGAGAAAATTAAATATAGATTTGTATTGCAACATTATTTTACTCTCTTCCTTCATTCATTCAACCGCTTTACTTACAATGTAATGGCTTCCCTGTCACTTTCTATAATTTCTATTATATCAAAGCCAATACTACTTTAGTTAGATGGTTTCAACAAATTCCACAAGTTCGAACATTTTTAGACTGGAAAAATTGACTGAGCTGCGAAGATTTCAGTTTCGCTTAAGTTGGGCGCAATCTAACATCACATTGCCTGGTTGCCTCGAAGAGATTGCTCTCAGCAATAGGGCCCTATTGCTAGAGCTAACTTGTGAATTCATTTCATTTTACTGTAATATAGTAATATTTATGTCACAATAAAGGGTTTTCTATACATCTATGCATCATATCAGGGTCACCTGAGGGTCTACCGCCTAACAAAAACTGGCATAGCTTTGATATTGCTCTCTCTTTTCTCTTCACGTGAAATTATAGACACAGCAGTAGCAAAGCCAATGCAGATTTAGTTGGGCGATAGAAGGGATGGGTCACAATAAAGTTTTCTAGCTATCAATGGTATTAGGGTCACCTGGGTACAGATTCACAACGCAATCCGAACAATTCAAATTCGGAATGACAATCCTTGTCTCTGTCATTCTAAACGGATATGACAAAGATGGAGTAGTTTGATTCTGTTTCGAGATCAATATGATTGGTTGTGAATCAGAGTACTTGTCTCAGTCATTCCAAATGGATTTTCACAACTATATATAATTTGTTTAATGGACAGACAGATAGTCAGACAACAACTTTCAAACAATTGCCAAGTTCCGTTGCCATTGGGAAAGGTCCAAGTGCTAAGAGGGTGAGGGGTATAAATTTTTGTGAAAACGCCCAAGACAAAGACGGAGAGGTTTGATTCTGTACCAAGATCAATCCGATTGCGTTGTGAATCAGAGGACTGGGTATAGGATAGGGTAAGGGTCTAACAGTAGAGTTACGCGTTGAGATCGTTAACGAATAGCACGTCTCTATCCTTAAGGCCGACCGCGTGTATGGAGAGGGGGCCCCGAGTGATGTGGCGCTTCGGGAAGTTGGTCGTAATCTCGAACTCTTCGGGCGCTTGCGGGTGGCTGAACACGAAATCGTATAGATCCTGTAAATAAATTAAAAACAATGTTAGGTTTTCTTGTAAATATTTGAATATTGATATTTTTTGTGTGTAACACTCACTACTCTAATTTATATAACCCAATAATCAGGATCAACGTTATGATCGTAAGGTACATTTTTTTAACAAAACTACACTACTACGGGGAAGTACTTATAAACTAAATATTTTATTATTATCACTGTTGTCTCACAAGAAAAGAGTCCAAGGCTAAGGAGTATAATTCACCCAGTTGGGCCATAAGGGTTGACGGATAACACTTGTTCTCGAAAGATATGTTTCTAGGACAAAATGCCAGTCACCATTAAAAGCTACCATATCTGCAATTGAAAAATATTCAAATGTTCAGACGGGATACAAACCTACGCCCTTACGATTGTGATATCGGAAGTTCTCGCCACTAAGCCACCACGGCTTCAGTGCGATTATGTGGGGCTCCAACTCTCTAAGCCTCCATGATGTTGATGTTTCTCCTATGCCGCTAGTAGAGGGGGGGGACTTTGCATTCTTCCTCATACTAGCTGAGAGACCTCTCTCCATCTTAGGCCGATCCCCTAGCATCAATATAAACCATGGATGTGCCCTCCCAAACTTCAGACGCACGGAATTCTGTCATCGTTGGAAAGAGTGAGCACACTCTTTCCGTTCTAGTCGGTTGCAGGAAGCGGTGAACGCCGGACGTTTTTCCTATCATTATTCGTTGTCAATAACCAAAATAAGAAGAACCACAGCATACCTCGCCGCTATCGATTCTAGGGGTCAAGTAGATTGGTGATCTACATCTAATGGATTATATCGATCTCCCCTAGGATATTATTTTCTTACCTGCGTGGTACAGGTGATAGTGAACCGGCGCGTGAGTCGCTCCCCTCCCGGCAGCCGGATGAGAAGCGCCACCGCGCTGCTAGACCCTGGAGCGGGCTCCGGAGGAAGTCGCGCAGCGGTCTCCTCGCGCGCTTTCACCACCTGAAAACAACACACAGTTCTTTATTAGATTAAGGGACTGAATACAGAAGACACTTATATAATAATTTGAATCCCCCCACGCAATAACGACGAGTTGTTATAAGTTTGATGTATCTCTGTGTGTGTGTGTGTATGTGGCATCGTAGCTACCGAACGGATGAACTGATATTTTTTTGAAGTGAAAACTTCTTTGGGCGCGTTCAGGACAGAATTCGTGGGGTGTGAATTGAAATGATCCGTGACGCTCAGGTATGATAATAGCTTTTCGGATAAACTCGGGATGCTAGAGCGAGAAACAAAATACAGTGAACAAGCGCGTCAGAGCGAGAAAGATAATATAGTCCCTCTGTTTATTTTATATTTATCTTTTTATACCGACATTAACTTCAAGGTACTTACCTACCACAATAATTGAACTTGCCACGAAATATTAAATTTGCATTTCACATCCATTACAAAAAAGTTTTTGTTGTAATATACTCGTATTACTGTTTTATCACAGCACTTACACTACGTAAACACACAAAATGATACCTATTTTCATCACAGCACTTACACATATGTACACTTAAAACACAACATATTTATGCATTTTTTGCGAAATACCTATAAAATAAATAAAGCAAATACTAAAAAATTTGCTAGTCAAACGCCATTTCCACAGAGTAAGTAGGAAATGCTACATCATTTCCGAACCGCGTAATTTTTTTTAAATTTATTCTTGACCATATATACCAATCATTTCGCCACATGTTATTCTCGTGTTGCTGTGCTTACTAGGTATATTCTAATTTTCAATTTCTAAATAATTTTTATTTCTAATTATTACAATTATTTAGTGATCTTTAAATATAAGTATTTCTTATTTTAGTTTTCACTTCTGCTGGGCGGTTTTAAGCGCACACATTTTTATTTGTGTTTGAAAAGTGAATTAGTCGAAAGTGTTCTGAGATATGTTGATGAAAATCGATTCAAGATCGCCGCCAAAAAACGAGGACGATTCGTCGTCGTGGTCGTCGTCCTCCTCTACCTCAAATCGTATGTACAGGTTAAATTATTGTAGTAAAGTCCACTCATCGACATATTGTACCGGCATCACGAATAATAGGTGACCCCCACACAAAATTTGAGGCTGTGACCGCTCCTGTTAGTGCTACATGTTATCAAGTACATATAGACAGTGTTCAGACCGTAAGTATGATCTCCTCATTCTACTGATTCGCTTCATGTGCTACGCTGCTCGGGCCAGTCCATTGAAACTATGTGGTTGGGCGTTCCTATTAGTCAGGCTCTCCTGTACTTCATACTACCTAGTCTCCCACGTTAGTGTTAAGATTTATCAAGTACCTATAGAGGTAGATAGGGTTCTGAACACAAGTGTTTTCTCCTCCCTCTGGCTCGGCTGTTGCTATTGGCTAGGCTCTTACTCTACTCCTATGTTAATGATATGTATTATCAAATCTATACTAATATTATAAAGCTAAACAGTTTGTTTGTTTGAACAGGCCTCTGCAGCTGTGCGGTTCCTATTGGTCAGGCTCTCCTCTACATTAGGAGATTAGGATTAGGACTCCTAGTCTCCCCCCATGTTAGTGCTACGTGGTATCGAGTACATATAGACAGTGTTCTAATCGCAAGTCTTTCTTCTCCTCCTGATGTCGTGCCTCTTGTGCTAAGTTTAGTGCTCGGCGCAGTTCACTGAAACTACCCAATCTGCCGGCTCTTTTGATCTACTCTCCTCCTCGTCGTCTGTTCCGGTTGCCTATCGCAACCTTAATAGGATACTTACCTTCTGGGGTGGCCTAGGCTGGTTGGAGAAGAAAAGGGAAGTACGAGTCACGCACAATGGTCCAATAAAGAGGCTAAGGCGCAGAAAAGGCCCCGCCAAACTATCTAACTAACCCAGTCCCCTATGTTAGTGCTACGTATTATCTATACTAACATTATAGAGCTGAAGAGTTTGTTTGTTTGAACGCTAGGATCTCGGGAATTCGGATCAGTGCATCCTAATTGAATGATTATTTTTCTATAGTCCATTTATCGAGGAAGGTTATAGGCTATAGAACATAAAGCTACTATCAATAGAGGCGGAGCATGAATCAAGAATGTAACAAAAACGGTAAAAAATATTCCTTTTTGAGAGTTTTCGTACTGTGCTTAGAAATAACTGCATGTGTCTAAGATGGCGTTATTGAATATAAACCTTTGCTAATCAAAGTTGTTTCTAAATCCGAGTTGGTACGACCAATTTCCGACAGGTGGCGTAGCAGGTAGCTGAAGAGGTTTTTTGTTTGAAAGTAATATTCTCAGGAATGACTGAACCGATTTCAGTCATCCTTTCACGCTGGATACGTACGGGATCCCGCCGAGTGCTATATATGTACGACGGGCGAAGCCGTCAAATCTAGCCAATTACCGCAAGTCGTTTCTCCTCCTCCTGCAGTAGCGCCTCCTGCGCGGCCACGTCTCGCTGTAACTGCGCGGCGCGGTCGGCGGCGCGGCGCCGCTCTTTCTCCTGGTCCGCGGCGAGAGACTCCGCGTACGCCTCGTCCTGCGCCGCGCGAAGCCGCTGATTCACCTCACGCTCCACCCTGTTCAATTTTTCATTTGAATAACAGATGTGATAAAAAAACGCATGCTTTAAATTTAGCATGCTCTGCAACTGTTTACGTTCGCCAGCAATAATTAATGACAGGCTCATATCGATAGGCATGGTGAAAAAAATTCATTAGTGCGTCATTTAGAATATTTAAAAAAAAATTGTAGTAATTCTTCTTTTGTTTCACAAACAAAAAAATGACAAAAGTGCTTAGAAGTTTCGAGTGATGTCACGTCTAAAATTTTGATGTATTATATTATATATTTGCATGTGTGTATTATTATTATGTGACGTGACTTCACAAGCCCCACTCCGAAAGTTTGATGATCTAATTTGTTGATTTTTAATAATTTGATAAAACTAAAACTGAAAAACATGTGTCCCATATTTTCTTATAATCTAACCTGAGTACTTGAGTACCTAATTAGAATAGTATATTAGTGACCCAGTCATCATCCCAATTGTAAGACGAAATATTAGTGGTACGTACCTGTCAGCCCTAGCCGCGGCTAGATGCGGCTCATTGTCATTGACGACGCGCGTGAGCCGCGCTAGGAGCTGCGTAGGCGAGCAGGAGCCTTCGCTGCGCGCCACCACCGTCATCCGGTGCTCCCTCACACACACCACGCAGATCAGGGGGTAGCGCCGCCCCCCCACAGACTGCGCCACGCGCCACCCCCTCCGCTGTCTCCACCGCGCAGCCCCAGAACAGGGCGTGTGTGTTGATGTACTGTACGACGTCTGGGTCGGCTAGTGTTGTCCTGGATAAACAAATTAGCAAAACTGAGCCAAAAACACGGTCCACAAGCACTCAAATTCAAGAGATTTTACATCTAGTCAAACAGGAGCAGACAGCAGCTGTCCTATGAATAAGAGCAAATGCACCTCTGTGCTCTAAGCCCTAAAAAGCAATGATATAACCTCTGTGTAATGCCACGATGCACTCCAATCTATAGTGGCTACAAACAGATTAAATGACATGGAGACTCACTAGATAACAATGCAGCAGATGCACTGGCCAAAATAGGAGCAAACGAGTCAATATATGGACCGGAACCTAATGCCTATATCAAGCTCAAATATAAAAACAAAATTAAAATTTTTGACTAACCCCCGACTACCTCAGATTTGTTATCTGTACAATATTCTACTATTCAAGCTCTTTCATTTGATACCCATATTAAGGCAGTTGTAAAAATAATGTATTTCGCCATTTTGTGGAAGCGGCCATCTTGGATTTGAAATTTGTCAGAGTGTAATGTATTCTACTAGTCAAGCCCTTTCGTTTGATATCCATATTGAGGTAGTAGTGAAAAAATAATATAATTCGCCATTTTGTGGCGGCAGCCATCTTGGATTGGATTTTTTTATAGTGTTACTATAGTATAGTATTTTAGTGTTAGTATTCTACTCTACTCAAGCCCTTTCATTTGATATCCATATTGAGGTAGGTTATGAAGAAATATTTTGTCCGCCATTTTGTGGCTGTGGCCATCTTGAACGTGTGAACATGTGCAGAACGTATAAATTGGTAGGATTTGTATTGTTTTAGTAAAATGGTATAGGCAATATAGATAAGAAAATGTATAGTTAAAATCTAACACATTGTTTATAATGATTTCCTTTTTTTATTTAGACTGCATGAGCTTTCCTCAAAGAACCTATGTTAGTTCCTATGCAATAATACAAAACACAGCACAAAATGATCATGCAATCAGAAAATAAGATAGTACATAATCTAAATGACGTCATACTGTTAATAGTCACTGAATTCAACTACTTGGGCTTATACTTTGTGATAGATGCAGACATATACTAAGCCAAAAAGCCACATGTTAATGCGAATAATTAAAATGTGTGTATTATCCTCAACATTGAAATTAAACTAACCTGCAAAAGTTCTGTGTTTCTGTCGCAGATTCAGAATGCAGGTATACAACGAGGAACCTCAACTCATTCTTAGCATCATTGAGGGCTTGCGCATATGTGCCTTGGTAGAACACAGGGTGAGCATTGTATTTAGCAGTATAACTATTTATAAAGCCCATAACATCTCCAAGAGGGTCAGTTACCACTGCAAAAAAATAATTGTTTTACCATCTTATAAAAATAAAAAACCAAATAAAAAGCATAGAAATGTCAGATTTGGTCCTGTGAAGTATAACCCTCTACACACAAGCCCTAAAATCACAGGAAATTACATTAAAGTAGTGGGGAGGAAGGACCCTACATTACACCATATGATTGCTGATTTTTGATGCTATGTAGGCTCCGCCCCACTACTTTTACATCATTTCCTCTGATTTAAGGGCTCCTGTGTATAGGGTTTATTACTTAAACTAAACAGTATGGACTGAGCATTTAACAACTTTGAAAACAATAAAGACAACGATACTGAATTATTTATTTAACTACTGTTTGAATAATACTTACATCTTCTATCGTCTTGTCGAACAAAACTAAGTAGTACATTCAACACTGAAGTCAGGGTGTTGTAACATACAGACACTAATAAATTAACTACATAGCGTAGGAGCCCTCGCACCCCCGCTGGTCCCTCCGGAGGTTCATCTGTGAACACTTGTTGTGCTATATGGTCATGGACTACCGGCGGCGCGCGGGCCTCTGTCGCAAATACCGACGGGCGCCCTTCGCGAATGTTCAACTGTTCTTGTATTGCCACCTAAGAGACAAAATATTTTAATTAGTAAATCCAGGACATATGTTAAATAATCGCGTTAAATATAACACGAGTAGAGAGGCATCCAACCTGAACGTAGATTTGTTTTATTTCATCCATATAGAAATATACAAAATCTGAATGAGAAAACATCATGAGCATTACCTCCAGATCCCATTGATGTCTCTGTAGGACGTCTCTGCATATTGACATATCCTCAATCCCAGTCAAGTCTTGAAATTGCAGTATTTTATCAGTTTGTTCATTGGTAAGACCCATGGCATTGTCTTCGAGATCCATTTGTCCTAATTTTTAGTAACAATTATGAATAAAGAATCACCAACTAAAATTAAGGCTATTTACAAGCTCACACAAATATTCTTAATTCTTAATACATAGTAGCACAAAATAAAACAGCAAACTATGTTTTTAAAATGAAAATATTTTTCAAAATGTTGTATTGATATTGAAAGATGTCATGTCACTCATCACCATCCATTTGTCAATCATAGACAAGACAAAACAAAATAACGGCATAGGCTAAAAAGCGGCCCTGTTGCCCACAGATTACACACCTCTGTTGACCAAATATCGGAAGTAAACAACAAACAAAAATGAGGCGTTTTCCGACGAGACAAAAAAAATGGTTCGAAAAAACGACGATAGGAGGCGCTTGTAGGTTTTAGATTGCGATGTAAATGAGAACGCTGAATTTAGTTCGCATACCTGTGCCGAACTAGTTCGCTCCAATCTTTTGTTCGTTCGGTCTTTTTCAAATATTTAAGAAGACAATATTGCAATTTTTTCATTCGCACTGCGCTCCAAAATTGTACTATTTCATATTATGTAAAATACGAAAATTTCACGTGACATATCTCGTCGGGTGAATGGCAACTGCCGATTGGGATCCTATCGTTTCGAAGATATGTGCGTAATGCCGCTAACTTAAAACGGTTAAGGAAAACTTCGTGAGGAAACCGACATGTACCTAAAAATTTTTGAGGTCATGAGGTCATTGAGGTTCACCAATCCACACTGCGCTAGCGAGGTGGATTATGGTCTTGACTCTGTCTTTGAAAAAGAAGGCCCTGAGTCCCAGCAGTGGAAACAATTAGTGGGCTGCTTATGCTTTTGCTACCTTATCTTAGATATGTACGATTGCTGTTATTTGCTATTGTTGTTGTGTTGTTGGTTGCTATTGCTTATGAACATCTGCAAAATCGGAAACGCTTTGTATACACGCATTAAATTCACGAGAATTATAAATTGTCTTATTTAAAAATGTCACCTATCTCAATATACGGATATTGTCAAAACCTTAGATTTGGACAGAAATATTCAGAAATGTTAGACGTAACATAAGCGCCATCTATCATTTCTTTGTTTTCATCTCTTCAAAATAACTAACAAATCTGTATGTAGAAAAAAATATGTGGTAGAACTGATACTTTAGAAATGCTTAACTTTCTTTTTAATGTCGCTTTTTCGTTTCATCAAATCTCAACGATGTTAAAGAAATGTAAACTACAAAAATACAAAGTACATAGTTTATATTAAAATCGTTGAATACGTAACATAAAATTCAAGAGCGAACTAAATCAGTCAGTTGACAATGCGGCATTACTGAACAATAATGGATCCTCGAAAAATAACGGTTGAACTAATTCGTATAGTTCACTAAAACTTAAAGAACGGTTCTTTATACTCGTTGTTTGGTAACTAATGTCACAACACTATTATTTTTTTATTTATTCTCGGCCATGGATACTAGTCGCGCGCGGGTTCGCAGCTCGTTTAGCACAGTTTTCAGTGCTAAACGAGCTGCGAACCCGCGCGCGCACTCTCCTTGAAAAAGATCGCCGGACGCGATCGAAACTTGAGTCAGACTGGACTGACTACATTAAACGTGAGTTACCCGTGTATTTATGTAAAAAGTTTATTTATTAGTAACATAAATGTAACTCACCACCTCACTAGAGCTGATAATGATACAAATATGAGATATTAGTAACTAATCAGTGTTGTCAGAAGTCCCTCTCAATTACCCCCAAAATGTTCGCGAAATCCCCCCAAATAGCGGATTTTCTTGAAAAAACCCCCAAAGTAAATTATTCATTCGTTTACCACAAAATTATAATTTTACGCTGACGACCACTTCAATTTCTCTCCAAAATGTTCCTGAAATCCCCCCAAAACACCGGTTTTCAAGAAAAAAACCCCCCAAAATTGATAAACATTTTCTAACTCTTAAAACACAATATGACATTATTTTAGAAATAGCTTCTATTACTTCACATAGTTGTTTGACAAGTTCCCATAAGAAAAGCCGATTTAATTTTTGTACTAAGTTCACTTGGATGAGTCAACGAAGTATTACAAATAGAAGCGTTATAGTCTAACAATCATGCAATAAATCACAGCGTAACTTGCACACATATACATAAACCTACACTTCCATTTGTATTACTAAATATCACGCGGAAGAAAGAGACAACATATCCAGAATATGAGTTGTTGGAAAGGAAAAGATATGGGTTTAGCGGGTACCTACAGACATAGCTGGGCACCGTTAATCAAATAGTTAACTTCGTTAATCCGCTACAAAAAAAGTTAGCTTCGTTAAACGTTAAAGCGTTATATTTCGAAAGAATTAACGCAAGTTAACGTTATTCCGTTCATATGTGTAAAAATTGCATTTTGATATCGTTGCGTTAGCGAACTTATAAAACCTGTTGACTTAGGTTTTGGAAGCTGAGAGGTTAGGGACAAAACAAAATACTTGTAAAGTTAAAATGTGTAATTTAATCGTCGAGCACAACGTGCATATTCCCCTGCATGAACATTAATATTTTGAAGTTTTCGTCTGCCAGTAGCTGCAATGCCGAACGATTCTCCGATGCTCAGCTGTTGACCCTGTTGTATTCTTCTTTCAACGGGATTGGGATTACTGCTATTTTTGCTATCATGAATATTGGCAGAATGAGTTCTAATATTTATCTTCCCCCGGTTAGAGTCCACCTTAACAATCTCTTCAAAACTGTAGGTATGTACTGACTCATGTACCCCCCTTCTTACACGTAGTTTAAAATTATTCAGGTTTTATACATGAACTTTTATCGTTGATATATAGATAGATACAAGTTCAGTCCAGTTTGGGCCTTAATGTTAACTGTGTAGGAATTGATAAGGAAGTAATTATAAACTCTCTTTGTAAAATGTAGTTGTAGTCTTTAAGGAATAAATTAGTTGAATTGAATTGTCTTTCGGTAAGCATCGCTTACACGCAAAAAGTATTTGCTGGTCCGATCTGGATACCAATTCTACATACTCAGTCAAATAATATGGCCATGGATTCTCATCAGGACTGCTGGACTCAGATTCCATGTCTTTCATGATATGGTTTTAATTATTACACTGCACAGTAAACTTTTTTAAACTAACTAAATTACACTGCGATATTCTTTATCAAGACGCAAATATAACTGACAATTGACTGATTGACTGAGTAATTTATAATAACAACAAACAAAACTCTCGTCACTCTAAGCACCGGCGCTAAGTAATAAATTGATGAAACGAAACAAATCTCTTCGCAGTTTTCTCATACGCACGCGCCGGTAAAAAATGATATATAATTTTGTTTTTGTTTCACTCGCTGCCACGCACTGCCCAGCAAAGGTGCGGTGAATAGTAGGCATTGGATTAACGATTAACGGACTTCTGGCATATTATTAACGGAAGTTAACGTGTCCGTTAACATTTTTTAGAAGTTAACTTAAAAGTTAATCCGTTAAGCAAAACGTTAACTTCGTTAATTAGCGATTAACGGATTAATGAGTTAATGCCCAGCTACCACCACAATATGCTGCCATGACACTAATCTCTCTTACACTCTCGTTCTAATCTGACTATATCCATCTCGCTCTATCCATTCGTAGGAATAAACAACCAAATTAAATAACAAATAATTTGAAACAGAATTATAGTGTTACTTACGCATGAAATGAAACATTTTTCTCTTTAACAGTTGCAGTATAATTGTACAATATGAAAAAAACACAGGATGGCGTTTTTCCTTCTGTTCACATCACAATAGTAACCAAAAATGCCTAAAAGCGATACGGACTGCTCTCGACACTGGCGAGAGCATGACTGAGCATGACTAAGGGGGGAATAAATTTTTTAATAAATTTTAAATAAAATTTGGGGGGAATCCCCCCAATCTGGCATCAGTTAAACTAATATCACTCGTGATCACTCGTCAGCTCGGCTCTGCGCCACAGTCTGTGGTCCACAGAATATTTCTAGTTAGTAATCTGTGTCACAGATTTTGTGACAAAAACTGAAAAACCCAAAAAACTCTACACCGTATAGTGATCTGTGCTCTACACTCTGTCATCGCAGTCATCTGTCACTGTTGTTAACTTGTTATGTTATTGTTAGAGTTAGAGCTATAAACCAAAAGTTGAAGTTGAGTAACATTATTTTTTATTTTGGTTATATTCGCTTCTTTAGTCTGGGTGGTTTTGTTGTTTGGTTGGAAAATACCATTCATAATGTTTGAATCGGACGATTTTGATCAAGTAAGTATGTTTGAACCAAGTAATCAAATGTAGCTATTACTCTCGTGTTTACTTGCGTAGGTATTTGCATAACTAGCGAGTTAATTATGGCCAAGATAGCCTCTGGGCACAAATAATTCAATAACACAATGGTGATACCTTCATGATATTGCTTCATTTAGAGCTCGCCATCCTTTATTATGGATTCCTAAAAAAATATGTCTATGTTAGTAGGGTAGTAGTAGCCCTGTGGCTTCTGCGATCCGCGATAGTTAATCAAAAGATCAGAAGGCACGAAGGCAGTAGATATTAACTGCTATAGGTCTCTTTAGGAAAAAAGTATGTGTGTACTCTAAAATAAACTTCAATTTTATGTTTGCAGTTGACAGCTATAATGTCATGCATGGGCTGTAAAGAACCAAGCAGAAATGTTTGTGTTCTTTCCCCTATTAACTTCAATGGGCAAACTTGATCAAACAAACAAATGGCAAAAATGATCATCTGGTTCACACTTGTTTTGGAGTAGAGAGTAGAGGCCTCATAGCTTCAAATTACAAATATATAATTAAAATTGATGCTTACGAAATTAAACTATAAATTAGTTAAAACATCTGTGTACTTCTGAAATATATTTACAGACACTATACTTTTCAGGTTCTTTCACAGCTTGATTTTCCAGAAGTGGCAACAGTAAATACTAAAGAAAAGGAAAACAAAAGTACAAATCACTTTGCAGAAAACTTTAAGACCAAATCCCATTCAGATACATTACCTCCTTTAGGTAACAAAACTGATGTGAATTCACTGCACACATTGTGCAGCAAACCTGATATAGACAGTATACCAGAACACCCGGAAATACCACTGCTTAATAACAAACCTGGGTTTAACAAAGCAACCCCTTTTTGCAAAAAGCCTGAATTGTTCAGAGTACCGCCATTACATAATGAACTGGAAATAGATAGCACACCTGAAATAAATAGTGTTACAAATAGAGTTACATCGAACCAAACTGACATTAAATATCCTAAATTACATACTGGAAATAGTCCGCTGAATTCAGAAAAATATCTAAATGAACATAATAAAATATGTAATGATTCTAATATTGAACACACCAATGACAAACCTAGTCAAGAAAACATAACAGATTCTAATAGTACTTTTGCAGTGCCAAAGCAAAATAAGAGAAAGATTATAAATTCATATTTTGATCACCAAAGCAAAAGGAAGTTTCCAGGGCCGGCTGGTCTGCTGACAGGTGCTCTTGAGGTACCAAAGGATGACAGTATATGTCAGATAGAACTACTTTCTCAGGTAATTTGTGGCTAATGTTACAATTTCCCTATATTTAAATTATGCCTGAGCATTATTCTGGGAAGATTGTAAAACCTTATAACATTTTCAGGTGAAGAGTATAGTGCGAAGCTAGGTAATTATTTGGACTCTATGTTCTAATAGCTGCGTGCCACTGTGCTGCTATGGCCAGGCTTACCATCAGGCAAATGTCATGCTCGTTTTGTTACTCTATACTATAAAAATAATACATAAATATTGTTCAGTGATGAGTAGAAAGTCCTCCTTTTAGCGTAGTACAAGAGTTCTGTATAACCTTGCATAAATATTAACTACTTGATTTTTTGACTACAAATAAAATAATAGATTACCATTCAATTATTTCAGGACATAGATTGTACTGAACACAACTTAAGAAAAGATCTCTTTGACTTACCGATTTGGAGTAGATTACTGAGTGATATACTGATTTGGAAGTTGGACATTGACAGCATTCAGACAATCAAGCATCAGGCTCTATCTGGGAACCTGAGAAGGAGGAAGGCACAAAATGTGACAGCTTTTGTTGAAACTGTTGATAGATCTGCTATAGATCCTTTAATTATACTGAGGGATGCTACTGGTAAGAAATAGTTCTTTCTTTTAAAATTGTATGTTATCTTTTTACTTCTGTGGTCCCTATGACTGCCAATTTTTTTATAATGTAAAGTGACAGGAAAGGATATGTGCCTGATAAGCAACATGCCTGCACATACACAGTGGAGTGACACTCAGCTATTGGAACATGAAGAGTCCAAATCATTATCTAGCACTGCCCTATGCTCGTCATCTAGAGATACAAGTTTAAGATGTTTTACCTCTGTGCCCTGTAATTTCACTTAACACATTGCCCTTCAAACTGGAACACAGTGATGTTTTCACATTACTACTTGGTATTAGAGGCAAAGGTATGGTACTTCCCCAGACAGACGCTGTAAGGAGTCCTGCCACTACTAAAAACATGATACTATGTGCTAAAAATAAAACTGCTCATTTTATTAAAATTACAGGTTCAATCAAATGCACCTTACATCGAGATGCATGGTCCACCTTCTCACAATATTTAGTATCTGAATGCTGTGCTCTGATTCTCCAAAAGCCAACAGTTTTGACCACTGGAGGAGCCTTCAAGAAGCACTACCTCAATATTACCTTGAGTAATATACTGGCTATTTATAGCTCAGCTGTGATAAGTGCAGATGGAAATAGAACATTGCCTGATGGCTACAGTTTTATTTATGAAGATGAGTTTACTGTTATAAAGACTGAAAATTGTACAGATGAGTTCAGTTTGGGTAAGACATTTCATCAATTCAGGGTTAGCATATTTCTTTGTGTCTATCACAAAAATATTTACAGCTATAGCCGACACCAACTTCTTATTCAGTTTAAAAAATAAATGTACTTATGTATTGACTTTTATATATTACTGCAATATGTATGTACTTACTCTTATTATCTATGTGTCTTAGCTTTGGATAGATAGTATAAGATTTGCATCAAAACCATTGGAAAATAATAGTGCTTTTGCTTTTAACTTTTTCAAATATTATATCTGTTATATGGTTTATATACTAATGCTAAATGCAAGGCTTATGCGTCTCTTGTAAACATACTTGCCACCTAAAATTTTAAACAATTGTCATGGAGGTTTTTAGTTCAATGTATTCTTGTTTGGTAATATCAAATATTGGTTTCAGGAACACATTTAGAACAAAGCAATGCCACTGAAGATTTAATTGATGGTCTAGACAGCTTTTTCTCTGAAGATATATTTTGAAACATGGTTGTGATAAAAATTATCATAGATTATGTGCTACACTGTCATCAGCTTTTCAGTGAGACTGAAAAAGAAAGTGGTTGTTGACATTTTGTTTTAAAAATACACACAGCATCCCAGGTATAGGATATACTGTAAATACTGTTGTATATTTTTGTATATAATTATTGTGTTAAAGCATAGCATAAGCAGCCCCCTGAATGTTTCCACTAGGACATTCTTCAACAAGGAGAGAGTCAAGGGCATAATACATCTCACTAGCAGACGCTTGTGGGTAGCTAGCTAGTGATTGGTGGATCTTTCGACGTCATCCACGTACTAAGATTCTACGAATATTCGTTGCACCGATTTCACAGTTAAAGCCAGTGCTGGTGACGAGTTATACAAAGTAATCAAAACTACATAGCAAAAATACTCAAAATGCAAGCAGAATTTGAATGTATAACCTCAAGATTTTGAATCGTAAAATTAACCACTAGGCTAACACTTAAGCTTATGAGTTTGAAGTATAAATCAAGAGTGGTCACTGTCTCTTAGGCTCAGCGCACACTAAAGGAGCAAGCAGGGCGAAGCGCAGTTTCATTGTAATGTGATCTAAAACCTTATTTTCTTTGTTTTAATACTACGTATCGCTTGAGAAATCGCGCACTACCGTCATCTACCACTGCGTAGTAGTCGTCGGAGTATTCGAGAGGTCGTGGGTGGGCGCGCGGGAATTTCTCAAATGATGCTATGTATTGTAACAATGATAATAAGGTTTTAAATCGCATTACAATGTGTTCGTTGCTGCGCGCTTTTGGTTTTTGGTGTGATTTGAGCCTAAAGGTAACGTCAGAATAAAAACATTTTTTTACTTTTATTATTAGACCTATGACTACAAAATTTGTGATTTAACATAGCCCCAAATAAAAGTCTTAAATATTTTACGATTTGTTTAATTCAATTTCATTTTTATGTGTGTTTTCACAATATGTTTAGCTAAACTAGACGAGTGGAAATATGTAGAAGGACACATTTTACACTTGTATGCTTTAAGTTTCTTTTCTGTCCCAGTTTTGTGAGCTTGTATGTGCTTTTTGCAGTTGAACAGTCTTGCGAATTTCGTCTGAAACAAATTATGGCTGTGTCAAGTTTATAACTTAACGTCATTAGATTATAAACAATACGAACACCTATATGTATACGAACGTACATACAATTTTGCGGAGACCGGAGACATTACATCATTACATCATAGGCCGTATACTAAGTAGATCAGGTTTTTCCGCACGGTTCCTTTGCACCAATCGTAAGCAGATGAGGTGTATGTTAGCTATGGCGACATAGGATGATGTGCTGCGACAAAAGTATGACACTTCCACAAGAGCGATCAGACCCGTGCTTTCGGGCCTATTGCTTAACATCAGGGAAATAAATATATCTGTGGAACCTTTTCAAGCGTAGGTATCTATCTAAATCGCGGTTAAGCGTGAATCTCTGTTATCCGCAACACCTCGTACAGTACTATAGTCCAAGATCCCAGAGCTACCAGACGTCACGTATTTTCTGATGGATGAAATGTGGACGATTGAGACAGAGTTACTACGTACTAAGGCCCCGAGACTGATAACTGATTTTCACGTATGTTATAGGCAATGTCTTTAAAAATAAGGCCCCAATACTCCCAGACACATTCCGTCTGCCGTTTTGCTTAACAGACGCTTTAAAACTATTATTTGGAAGTTATAAAGCGTCTGTTAAGCCAAACGGCCGACGGAAAGTGTTTGGGAGTATTGAGGCCTTATTTTTAAAGATATTGCCTATAACATACGTGAAAATCAGTTATCAGAAAATACGCGAAGTAATGTAGCTTCTGGACCCCATATCTCAAAATTGGCCGTCTAAGCAAGTTAGCGGGTAATATGTGTTCTTAGTACTTACTAACTCTACCCAATCGTCCACATTTCATCCATCAGAAAATACGTGACGTCTGGCGACCCTGGGATCTTACGCCACTAAGATAATAAGTAGGTATATACATATTTACATTTTTAGGTAGGTAGGATATAAATTTTTAGTGTATTGTAATAAACTAGCAGCCCGTCCCAACTACGTTTGGGGTGAACAACTAACCTAAATACAAGGTTACTGGTAATCAGCCTGCATTAAGAGCAGTACCTGGTTGATCGAGCTTTACTCGGTTTTTTTAAATGATATTTAGGCAGGTACGAATTAAATGCGTTTATAAAATGCTCTAAGTATAAGATTTTCTCAAAAAAAAGAACAAAAAGAAAAGTCCCGAGTGTACCCATCAGGATTCGAACCGGGGCCTGTTGACTCCGAGGGCGAGCATATTCCGTCTGAGCCATTTAGACTTAAAGAACAGTGGCGAAATAAGTTATCGTATTCTAATGACATTGTAGGAGTTTTTCATTGTCTAAAAACGCGCATAAAATGATGTTTTAAAAAAAATAAAACCTAGCTAGATCGATTTATCGTCCCCGAAACCCCCTGTATACATAATTTCATGAAAATCGTTCGAGCCGTCTCCGAGATTCAGATTCTATATATATACTATACCTACAAGAATTGTGTACCTACAAGAATTGGCAGTTTAAAGGTATAAGATAGATACTTACTCTGTATATTTAAACAAACAAGTTTATTGTTAATCATACATTATTAAGACCATTAATCATAAAACTTTTTTTTAAAATAAAGAGTGACGAGACGAGCAGTATATGTGCCTGATGGTAAGCAACATGCCTGCCACATAACAGCACATTGACATGCAGCTATTGGAACATGAAGAGTCCAAATCATTACGTAGCACTGGACTGCGCTCGTCACCCAGAGATCTAAGATGTTATATCTCTAAGCCCTGTAATTTATCTGGAAACATTGCCATTCAAACCGGAACACAGTAATGTTTGGACACTACTGGCGGCAGAATACCTGGCAAAGGTACATTTATACTTAAATACTTCCCCAGGCGGACTCTACCAAGAGTCGTACCACTACAAAACTTTCCGATCTTTCAAGTTTTCTTATTTATTTAATTACACATAAATGCCAACTTTCGCGAATATCGGTTGACTTGATGAAGAGTTCACTGGGAACATTTTTATATATTAAGATATATATACCAGGTTACTTATTTCGATAGCTGATCAGTTCCTTTTTACTTAAAATCGTCGCTTAACATCGGGCGAGATGGCGGTCAAGTGTAAATCTATAAGAGAAAAAAAAAATTGGCTCACCTCACATATCGAACAAGAATATACTTTCTCCGTCCCCTTTGTCGTGACCGTATATAACGTCGAAATATTGGCGCTGCAGTCATCAGTATCAATTGTTAATTCATCTTCCACCTCTATGCATTCATCCTGAAACATAGTTTCATTGATTAGACACAGCGGCAGCGGTAAATTCAAAACAAAAATTGAACGTTTCAGTTTAATCCTACTTATATTATAAACGCGAAAGTTTGGGTATTTCAAAATTGCTCGATCACGTCGAAACGTCTGAACGCATTGTGTTAATGGAACAAAGATTACAGTCTTGAACTGGTGGTATAACACAGGTTACATTTCAACCCTTGACTAAAAAGAGAGGTGTTATAAGTTTGACGTCGATGCCTCTTTTTCTGTCTGCCTGTGTGTGTGTGTGTGTGTGTGTGTGTGTGTGTGTGTCTGTCTGTCTGTCTGTGGCACCATAGATCTCAAACGAATGAACCGGTTTCGACGCGTTTTTTTTTTAAATTTGTAAGTTATCTTCCTTGCGGTGGTACTTAGCTATGTTTAGTTAATATTGATTCAAGATGGCGGCCTACACAAAATGGCGAATAAAATATTTTTACACAACCTCCCTCAATATGGGCCTCAAATGAAAGGGTTTGATTGTAGAACACTAAACACTAAAAGACAAATTTCAAATCCAAGATGGCCGCCACCACAAAATGGCGAATTACATCTTGTTTTACTGCTTCCTCAATATGGGTATCAAAAAATTGATTAGGAGAATACTGTTAAAGCTTCAAATCCAAAGTAGTCGGGGGTAAAATAAAATCACGGGAAAATACTCGTTGATACGCCCCCGGATAGATGGCGTTAAGTTTAATATAAATATACATAATAGTAACGTAATTACGTCTTGGTGGCCCTTCAGCTGCATTTCAGAGTTGAATACAGCCCCGCACGTGCCGCAAGCAAACGCAGGGTTTGGGTGCCTCTTCTTAGCGTCGTGCAATACGTCCAGTGGAAGTTCTGGAATAAAAATTATATTTATTTCGGGAGAGGCCAGACCAGGAATGGACTAAGACTACTATTTCTGGGTGGGTTGCAGCGCAGTACAGTGCTAGGTAGTGATTTTGGAGTATTTTATGGTCATATAGATGCGTGGCATTTATTGCAAAGCATGATCATATTAAGACAATCGTGTTGCTTACCATCAAGTACATGTCCTGCACGTCCCGTCATTCTATATTAAAACACAAAATATAATTCGATTCTGTTCAGCTGTTACAGATATATGGGAACAAACATACCAAACAAAAACTATCCTATCTGCCATATACATACAAGCCAAATTTCGTGAATAGCGGTTGATTTAATGAAGAGTTACATTAGAAACTCGACGCTCAACTTTGGCACGTATATTGAGTCTAAGGCTAAATTAGCCGCCAAAAAACTAGGTGTCCTCTCAAAGGTGCGAAGATATTTCAATTCTGAACAGTTGCTCACGTTATACAAAGCACAGATTCGCTCCTGTATCGAGTACTGTTCGCACCTGACTCGAGACTCTGAAATCGATTGAAAGACGTGCTAAAAGGCTCATAGGCAATGACACTCGTGTGCGTAAAAGACTTCAAGGTCTTGATCATTACCGCAAAATTGCTAGTTTATCGGCTTTTATCGGATACACTTCGGAGAGTGTGCAACTGATCTGCATGATCTAATACCACCTTGCCCTTTCTTTTATCGGACTTCTCGTATCTCAAAAAAGCGACATCGTTTCATGGTTGATGTTCCAAAAACACGAACGAAGAGGTTTGACTCCACGTTTGTGATAAGAACGTCTAGGTTGTGGAATGCGTTGCCTGAGTGGGGTTTCCCTGATAGTTACAATCTTGGTGTCTTCAAATCGAGAGTGAATCGGTTTCCTCTAGGTAAGCACGCTCCATCGAAGATAGCATCATCGCTTAACATCAGGCGAGATGGCGGTCAGTGCAAACCTATTATAGTAAAAAAAACAATCATGAAACTGGATTTTTATATAATCAAAGTAGAAAGATGTGTTCACTTACTTCGTTGCGTGAGGTTGATGGACGTTTCCGAAGCTCGGTCCGCGTACCGCATCTCCGAGATGTGTATGTGGAGCAACTCCACAATGCCCCTCGCAGTCTTCTCTTCCAGGGAACTCAACGGCGTCGCTGGCCCCTTCGATTTGTCTTCTGAAGACAGGTCATATATGTTTTAAGCTTTCAGGGATTAGAACTTTAAGGTATATTGAAATCACACAGGAATCCCGAAGTCTTCTCATGACTACGGCGGTTGTAACACTGCCTAAGCGCCCAAATTAATAATAATAATAAATATTGGTGGACAATTCACACACAACACCATCTGACCCCAAACTAAGCAAAGCTTGTGTGATGGCAGCCAGATAGCTGATATAATACTTAAATAGTTTTAAATACATACTTATTATACATAGAAACACCCAGACACAGTGCAAACACACACAAATATTTGCACTGGGTGGGGATCGAACCCACGACCCTCGGCTTCGCAGGCAGAGCTACTACCAACTAAGCCACTAGGGCAGTCAAGGTAATTAAATTGTCGAGGTAATTAAATAATAATACTTAACACAAAGAGTACATATCAATATCTAGCACTGCACTATGCTCGTCTTGATATAAGATGAATTATCTCTATGCCCAGCAATTTCGCTGCAAACATTTCCCTTCAAACCAGAACATTGTTTGGTTTGGCGGTAAAATAACTGGCAACGATACTTCCACAAGCGACAGGCGGAGTCTGCAAAGTGTCCTAGCACTACAAAACCATTGAATAGGACAAAACGTAAAAGTTTCACTTTTGGTTCACGGGTAACTTACGCGTGATATGGTCGGTACAGTCTTGCGCTGACGGGGGGGAAATCCTTTGCGGATACCCAGCTTTGCATTGGGGTGCGGCCGAGTTATGTGAGATCTTACTCACTAAAACCCCCTCGGTGGCCTATATCTGTGCCTAGGAGGAGGACGCCGGGATCTCCGTTGGAACGCACCGGCGTCCTCTTGACACTTTGTCTAAGGCACCTTGGGGGGGGGGGGGGGTCTACCGTCTAGCTAAAATTGTCTTACCTTTGATAATTGCTCTCTCTTTTCTTTTCGTTTGAAACGATATGAAAAGTTGCTATTGCTGTCTCAGCAATAGCAACGCCAAAGCCGATTTAGTTAGGCGGTAGGAGGGCGGATGATGCGCGCAGTGCGGTGCTAGGCAATGACTTTGACTCTTTAATGTTCCGATAGCTGCGTGTCACTGTGCTGTTATGGCGTGCTGGGCAGGCATGGTGCTGCCGATAGAAGTGAAAACTTTTAACTCAGAATTTGATAGCTTACTTTAGAAGCTACGCGGGCGCGGGTGAAAACGGAAGGCGTGACCATCAGCATGGCCATCTAGAAACGCGTCAGTCAATGGGAAACGCTGACGCATTTCTAGATGGCCAATGACAATGGCCCCGAGTTTACCCGAAGATTTCTTATCATACCGAGCGTGACGTTAGAAATCAATTTACAGCTTACGATAAATATATGTGAAGCGCCAAAAGAAGTTTCCACTTCAAAAATACAAAGGTTTCCTTTCGGTTTATGGCTCGAGTCCTATGTAGCTCTGTATAGGTACATACCAGCTTCCTTCAACAGTTCTTGCAGCATCAACGGCGTGTGGACGAAGGTATCCTCACCGTTCAGCGTTTGCACTCTCCCCGTGACCATGCTCGGCTTGCCTGTGTCTTCGCCGGTTTCAGACTCGCATATTATCGCCTGTTCAGAAATTATCGAAACCATAGACTAAATACCTAATCGTTTCCTACTTAACATTTTACATTTAATAATAGCTAAGCTTGGCTTTTCGTTGGTCAATCACGTGGCAACGTCCGAGCGGAGCAGGTTGAAACTTGGAACACAGTCAAATTATAGTCTGGAAGAAGACCGGTATTTTTTATCACGGCAAAAAAACGGGACCGGGCGGGTAAAATAGCGGGATGTTGCTAGTATCTATTCTATACATAATATTTCATCATGTTCTCCGTAGAACTCTCCATCACATTTTTATAATGAACCGTTTCCCTTTTTGCGAAAAAAGTTGTTAATTAATTGCGCCAAATGACGTACCTAGCGATAATGTTTTATTTTGTCAATGTGTCAATAATTTGACATATTTTTCACAAATATCTGTCAAAAATATCACCTAATTGAAAATCTTTCTTATCAATTGTACTTTTTGAGAGATTAGAGAAAAATGTATCAAATTATTACTAATGTGACGTTTAGGTACTTGATGGTAAGAATGGATGGGATGGATTTTTCTTCTGGGTCTCTTACCGCCCCTTTAGGACTGCAGCGTTCACAAGGGGGCGTTATCGTCCATTTTTGGAAAGGCTGGCCTATATATCTTTGTCGATTTTTTAATAATTTGATAAAATAAAAAATAAGTGATACAAAAATAGTTTTTCACAATCTACCTGTCTGACTAATGAGAATGATATATTTTTGACCCTCTCATCATCGCTATTGAGTGCATCACCGATGGCGCGCCCCCAGCGAGTCGGCTGCCACATTCGCGTAAGTCGGGTAAGTCGGGTTTTCCTCGGCCTTCGCTTTATAACTACAAAACTAATAAAAAATTGGAGAATATATTACCTTAGTGAAAACCAGGTTGTTTCCTACGATAGATTGATTGAAATTGGGCAGTCGCAGCAGTTGCGAGATGACGGCTTGCGCGTACGCAACATGTTTGACGCTCGCGCGAGTCATGTCACGGAACGACTCTTGGACCAGTCTTGTGAATACTGCAGGGTCGAGTGAACTGACTGAAAGTAAATGATATCATTTTTAAAATTCATAATTTTACAAAATAAGCTGTTCCGGCTTCGCTCGGATTTTTTTATATAAGTACGCAAAAACTCTCCTATCTCTCAAGTAAGACAAAATTACTCATAAATGCCAATTTTCGTGACTATTGGTTGATTTAGGGATGAGTTCACTTATCGAAACAAGTTTTTTAACCGAAAACTTAGAGGACTTAGAGTCTCAGCCATGGGTTTGTCTCTCTCCCCCAAAATCATGATTGAAATGATTGTAAGATGTTTTTTTTTAATAAAGTTTGATGAGACGAGCACATGCACCTGATGGTAAGCAACATGCCTGCCACATAACAGCACAGTGACACGCAGCTATTTGAACATGAAGAGTCCAAATCATTACCTAGCACTGGACTGCGCTCGTCACCATATCTCTAAGCCCTGTAATTTCTATGGAAACGTTGCCCTTCAAACCGGAACACAGTAATGTTTGCACATTATACTGCTTGGCGGTAGAATAACTGGCAAAAGTGTGGTACTTCCCCAGCCGGAGTCTGCTAAGAGTCCTACCACTACTAAAACCAAAGAAAATATTACCAAAAGAAAAGGTACTTACTTTGCTTTGTCTTTTCAACTTTTTCATTTTGTACGTCGACGTCATTACTTTTTCTCCTCACTTTCGCGAATAACTTCTTGCCGTTGACTGTTTTCCCCAAAAATATTTTATCTGGTATATCTGGAAGTATTATAATTTATTTAATTGATTATAAATAGACAGAAATGGTTTTTGACAAAGGGTATCGCAATCTTACCCTCAGAATAAACAATTCGTTCACAAAATTGCGAATTGCATGTCTTTGGAATGAAGTGTTTTCAAAATGACAGTTATGATTAAGAAATGAAAATATATTTCAAATAACGTTCTGTGTTTCAAATACACATGTTATTAGCAAATTTATGTGACAAAAGGAAACATCGACGTCAACATTGGCGCCATTGAAATTTCCCAAGGAATGATTCACTTCTATAAATTCTACGCGAACGACATTACGAGCAGTTAGGTACTAGGAATACATAAACAACCTCATTTTCAAATTTCAATTGAAATGTCCGTAACATTTCTTTTTACTCATTCTAAGTTACGTTTAGTTAATTAACGTACCTTTGAATACATATTTCGTTTTTATTTCGATGGGCTCACAATTAATATTGTGCACTTCGTTGTTGTCAACATCACTCCAAAGTTCGTATGTGACTGGTAATTCTGGGGCAATACTCTCAGTGGGCTCCGGTACTGGTTGCAGAGTACTATTATTATCTGTAACAATAATAAATAATTCAGAGCATAGTCCCAATAGTCGTGTCAGTAAACGGTCTTATAGCGAAAAGCCTCGACCAACATCTTAGGAGGCTTTCGTTAGACGATTGGGTCAAGGCTCAGATACAAAAGGCAGTCGTTTTGGACACGGCACGCATAGTCAGGAAGTTTCTGTCTCTGTAGCCTTAACCATCAGTAGCTTGGGCTCTGCCCCACTGCAGGCGGCATTTTAGTTTTTAAGTTTTTTATGATCTTTGTTTATTTTTAATATCTATTGTAAAAAACTTAAAAAATAAGAAAATAAATGAATATGTGAATAATAATTCATGACTAAAGAGACTTGCTAGACGGTCGGATCAAGGGCCAGATGCAGAAGGCGGTCATCCTCGACACACCGCCATCGCCAGGACTTCGACATCGTCAGGAGGTTCCTCACTCTGCAGTCTTAACCACCGGCACTGTGATCATCGACATCACTTTACCACATGACGAGAACCTCGTTTTCGTCAAGTGATGCCGAGAAGGACAAGCATATCAAGTATCTTGACTGGGCTCACGAGGTTACCGCAATGTGGGAAGTTGATTCGACGACCATAGTCCCAATGGTCGTGTCGGCAAACGGCCTTATAGCGAAAGTCTCGACCAACTTGTCGAGACTATACCGATACGTCCTGGATCAAGGGTCTGATACAGAAGCCGGTCGTCCTCGACGTAGCGCGCATCGTCAGGAGTTTCCTCACTCTGCAGCCCTAACCAACAGTAGCTTGGGCCCTGCCCCTCTGCTGGCGGCACTCTAGTTTTTAAGTTTTTTATAATGTTTATATTTTTTACAATTATTGTAACATACTTTAAAATTAAGAAGATTAATAAATGAGTGATTAAATAATACCAAGTCTTAGTAAGGTTTTTTTACACAGAACACCCGCTGACCCGATAGATCCTGGCTTGTATTTTCTGCGTACCTAAGTTTTTTAATTTTTTAGAACGCTTTAATGTATGATGTTTACAAGGTGTGGTCTGACGACGAGAAATAGGGATAATTGTATGTGTATCAAAGATCAATAGTTTGATAGTTAAATAATTGTGCAGTGTAACTGGGACCTTCCGCTCACTAAAATTACCTATGAGGCATTATTAGAGGACGCGCCCGATATTTCGGAACGAGCTCGTCTCCTTGCTGTTGCAGAACCTGAATCAGGTTACTGGCTTCAGGCTTTACCTTCAAAAAATTTGGGTACTGTCCTCGACCCGAGTTGTCTACGTATAGCGTCAGGTCGTCGTCTGGGTGTTAAGTTATGCGAGCCTCATCGCTGCCAGTGCGGTAAAGCTGTTGACCATTTGGGACGTCACGGGCTCTCCTGTGTGAAGAGTGCCGGTCGACCATTCAGGCACTGGGCAATCAACGATTTAGTCAAACGAGCACTCTGCACAGCGTCAATACCAGCAACGCTAGAACCAACCGGAATGTCGACAGATGGAAAACGGCCACACGGTGCCACGTTAGTACCGTGGTGTCTCGGTAGGGCATTAGTCTGGGACGCCACGTGTGTGGACACCCTGGCTCCTTCTCATGTCGGTAGTGCGGCTCAAACCATTGGAGCTGCGGCCGAACAGAAACAGCTCCTTAAACAACGGAAATACTCCCTGCTCAGCACACATTATGATTTTTTTGCGTTGGCTGTGGAGACTATGGGCCCGTGGTCGTCCACATGAAAAAGTTCTCCAAACAACTGTCGAAGCGGTTGGTTCTTGCCTCAGGGGGATCCCAGAGCTGGCATTTACTTCGCCCAAAAAGTAAGTATCGCCATCCAACGGGGTAACGCTACCAGTGTTCTGGGAACAATGCCGCGCGGCTGCGATCTCGACGGCGTGTTTAATTTAATTTAGTATTTGTTAATATTGTCCATATCTTTACTTTTATTATTCCAAATAAAAAGTCCCATTGTACCATAGTTCAGTTTTTTATGATTTTAAAATCAAACCAATCCGAAGAGGTCCAATCTACCAGCCAGCGCTGGTAATTGGGTTGGTTAGGAATTTTATTTTGCGTCTAGGGAGGGTGAGAGTTAGTCGTCCAGTTGAACTAAGCATTTAACATTGTAGAATTTTGTCAGATACTGTCAGTTTACTTAAAAAAATTGTATCATCTTTGTATTTGAACAAAGTTACAGAATAAATAAAACATACATATTACGAGTAGAAGACTCACAAAAAACATTATAGGAACAAGAAATCTTACTTGTTTCTTCGACATTATCGTTAATGATATATTGTAAATTTTCACTCGCTTCAATGTTTTGGCCGGGAACACTGTTGGCTATAAAGTATTCTACGACGTTGCCCTCTTCTTGTGTGTCCACATCGTCGCGGTCGCCAGTTGGTAAAGTATTTGATATACTTTCGATTTTTAATTGGCTGTAATAAAGATATAGGATACAGTGGACGCATTTAAGTGAGGACCTAATAGATACAACGAGTACGAACTGCCTATAGGTACTTATCATGTAGATAAGAGTTGGGAAGTACTTTTGTATTACGCAGCACTGCTCTTGGCTGAGTTGGAGCTACTGGATCTTATTCTGTGGATGTAGATGCTATTTTGGACTCGAAGCTTGGGCGCCGTTATTCAAACATGTTTGTCTGCTACTTTGAAGGCCTTAAAATTACCGTTCTTATTAAGATTCACAATTTTTTTTGAAGATTCAACATATTTATGCTACTACGCGGGTTACACAACGTACTGGTACTGCGCAGCTAGCACCACGGAGCATTTATCACGTAACGCGTAACGCCACCTTAGACTATAAGCAGCCCATCAAATATTCCCACTCCTGGGTGGCGGGGTCTTCTCTCGCAAGGAGAGAGTCTAGGCCATAATCCACCACACCAGTGTGGGTTGGTGGATAACACACTACCTTGAAAGATTCTAGGAACATGTCGGTTTCCATCAGGAACCTCATCAGGAATATTCCACCACAGGCCACCCATTACAACCCTACTGACCCATTACTACTACCTTCCATCTCCCACTCCCCCTCTTCTGATTCGAATAATGATCACGTGATGCTGAAACGCATTGTTGTCATTTTCTGTTTCAGCCCTTCAAATTAAATATTCGGGAGAAAAAGCAGGATATGGCCCTCAAGGTCCAATCTATCAGTACCTAAATCAAAACTCATCTTAATCGGTCAAGCGATCAAGGCGTGAAAATCCAACAGACAGCTGTGCATACCTTATGTCGGAGTTTGTGTTGACATCCTGTTGAAGTTCGTTTTTCAATCTGCTGATAAGTTCTGAAATAGAAGTAATTTTTATATGTCTGTTAGAGAACATTACAAGTTTTATAAACAGCAAGTGAACAAGTATATGTTTTCTGTAGTGGTCCTTGTAGAGTCAGCCTGGGGTATTAGTTATAAAGTACCACACTTTTGCCAGTTATTCTGCCGCCAAGCAGTGATGCGAAAATATTAGTGTTCCGGTTTGAAGGGCAATGTTTCCAGTGAAATTACAGGCCTATAGATATTCATTTTATTTCATATCTCTGGGTGACAAGTGCACTGCAGATCCAGGGCATGTTTTAGACTTTTCATATTCCAATAGCTTCAATAGTCATTGTGGTGTTATGGACTGCCATGTTGCATACGATCAGACATATGTCCTGCTCGTGTCGTCACTCTTTATTATAAAAAAAAAAATGTAGTCTTACTGTCGTTGTCGGTGATGTCATGCAATCCCAGGGTATTTAAAACAAATATTTTATCATTCGATTCAAGTAATAACCAGCCTTTTTGCTCCAGAATTTGGTACTGTTCGTCACTCAATGTTATCTGAAATAGAAAAAAAAATTGGTTGTCTGTAAAGTCGGTTGGTTTACGGACGACAGTTTAACGTGCCAACGTCATAACAAAACATAGATAGATGCGGCGCAAGCGTACAATGAGCGTAACGGGACAATGAGCGTAACAGGACATAACGGGACACTTTTTCGTGCATGCAGCCGGCGTTCATCGATTTATTAGACGTTATCACGTCAATAAATAATTGGTAAATTTACTCAAGATAAAGTATATCAAGATTAGTAAAGTGCAAAGTTAATTGATTGAAATTTTAATGTACGAGGTTAAAGACAAGATTATTAGCCACTGGGGCCTCCACACCTCTATCTGGGTTGGTTCCCGTACCTACCCGTTATTTTCTCGGAATAAGTTATTTGGATACTAGCGACCCGCCCCGGCTTCGCACGGGTGCAATGCTAATACTAAATATGAGTACCTACTAATAAAATTCCGGTCCGGCGGCAAGACGTTTCGTTTTACGTAGTCACATAAGTCACAGTTTTTTGTGATGGATACTTTTTTTGGTGCGACAGACGCACGCAATGTGTTGATTGATGGAACAAAACATGCTTCATACCAAAGATCGACGGCGACAGCGGTTTGTTTGTCAATGCCATCAGAATTTAACGAAATTCTCCATAATCCGAATTTTGTGGACATATGTTGTCGACTCAAAATCAATATGTTTAAGTATGTTTATTTATAAAAAAAATTATGTTTAGTTATTCATACAAGGTTTCGATCAAGTCTACCGTACCCCTTGACGAAATTATTAATTTAGAAGATTGTTTACAGGAAATTAATACAATTGTATTAATTTCCTGTGAACTGTGTTCGATTTTCAACAGGTGGCGTAGCTGGCAATTGCCAGACAAATATGAGTAGCAAAATAAAAAAATAAAAAATAGCGGGAGAAAAATAGGTATTTTACGGTCGTAGTCAATGCTTGGGTGTTTATTGCTCAAACACATCGGAAAGTCAGCACGGGTAAGTTTGATATTTTGAACTCACATAGAGTATAGCCTGGAATAGCACATATGCTACTTATTGAATGTATGTGATGAATTCAAATATTTGTACTGTGCCTGGGTTGTTCTACGTATAATAAGTATGTATTTAAAAAATGTGAGTATTTATTATCAGCTATCTGGCTTCCATACTACAAGCTTTGCTTAGTTTAGGGTCAGCTGATGTTGTGTGTGAAATGTCCACCAATATTTATTTTTTATCCCGGGAAAATAACGGGAACAGGAACTAGGCGGGTGAAAGCGCGGGCGCTGCTAGTATTAAATAAATGTAACATGAACAAAATTAAAAATTTCCATTAACCCCCGACTACCTTGGATTTGTTATCTGTACAACATTATACTAGCCAAGCCCTTTCATTTGATCCCCATATAGAAGAAGTTGTGAAAAAAGAAATGCAATTCGCCATTTTGTGGTAGCGGCCATCTTGGATTTAAAATTTGTCATAGTGCGCAGTATTCTAACATTCAAGCCCTTTCGTTTGATACCCATATTGAGGTAGTAGTGAAAAAAATTATATAATTCGCCATTTTGTGATGGCGGCCATCTTGGATTTGAAATTTGTTATAGTGTATAGTGTTTTACTAGTTAAGCCCTTTCATTTTATACCCATATTGAGGTAGGTTGTGAAGAAATATTTTATCCGCCATTTTGTGGAGGCGGCCATCTTGAATCGATTTAACCGAACATAGCTAAGAACATCCGCACGGATATTAACTTTCAAATAAAAAAAACCGCATCGAAATCGGCCCATCCGTTTGAGCAGACAGACAGACAGACATCGACGTCAAACTTATAACACCCCTTTTTTGGTCGGGGGTTAAAAAAAACATTAAAACCAGTCAAACCGTTTTCAGAAGACAGGAACATAACCGTCGTAACACGATATTTTTATATTTAAGAAGATAAGGTCTATCCTGGACGTCTACTCTTTTTTCTACGAAAACGTAATTTCGTAATAAACTCGCGACTTTCTTACTCCGGTTCTACTTCGTTTCGTCCAATCGAACATTGTTTGACGTTTAAATATTCTAAGCATACTCTAATAAAATCGAAGGATCGAAGATTTGACGTTTATTAGAGTAATTCCTACTCTTACTCTAATTAGAGTAGATTTATAACATTTAAACGGACGACAGCGACAGATCGACGTAGAACTCCGGTTCTACCTCGGTACCTATTCCCGTTGGGAAGTCGCGAGTTTATTTCCAAATTACGTTTTTCGTAGAAAGAGAGTAGACGTCCTGTTTAATTTTAATAGAATCGAAAGACAATAGGGTTTAAAATAAGCCAGAAATACCTCTGTGAGATTAGTTGCTTGTTTTGTACCGTTGAATGCTTCGACATTTAGCTGCTGGAGTTGGCGCGCGTCTAATGTTTGCGGGTCTATAAATGTTTCTGTCTCCATCTGAAAATATTTAAAAATATCTTCTCTTCTATAAAAAATGAATATTTGACTGTATGCCCTTTATAGAATCGTAAACTATATGCATAGTTTACGATTTATTGTTGATACATGAGAGTTGTATATACTGTGTATACATGAGCCAAAGGTTTCTGTGTTGGTACTACCGATTTTCAACAGGTGGCGTAGCAACGCGGGTAGTGTACAGTCATATATATATATATTTTAAATAAGAAGTGACGAGACTAGCAGGACATGTGCCTGATGGTAAGCAACATGCCTGCCACATAACAGCACAGTGACACGCAGCTATTGGAACATGAAGAGTCCAAATCATTACAGCCTAACACTCTTATATCTCTAAGCCCTGTAATTTCTCTGGAAACATTGATATAAAATTGATCTTCGAAATATATGTACGCTCATAACTTTTGAATGACTGCGCCAAATGATTCTTTGTTTTATGTATTCGTCATTGTCGCGACAGCGTTTATATAACAGAACATTTAGAAAATGTTGACGAAAAAACATGGTAGTTGGTGATGCGAAGTTAAGAAGATTAAAATCAACAAACTTTGCATAATATGAAATAGCAATTGGATAGCTTTATCTTCCTGAGCAATTTGAGATTTTTGATCTAATTTTACGTTTATAGGTTTACGCTTGACCGCCATCTCGCCTGATGTGAGAATGCAGTCTAAGATGGAGCGTGCTTACCTAGAAAAACCCGATTCACTCTCGATTTAAAGATTTTAATACGGACATTTTCTTGTAATAAATAAAAATCCAGTGTCACAATGTTTTTTCGCAGAGAACTCTTAACCAAGTCAACTGATATTCACAAAAAATTGGCATTTATTCGTAATTTGGTCCAACTTGAGAGATGGGATAGTTTTTCTAGTCACATCCTAACATCAAAGTCATGGAACAATTTGTTGTTCACATGAAACATATGTAATTTTAGATAACATTTAATAAATACACATTAGTAGTGGCAATGTAGCATTAACAACCCACTTTCTCTGTCTATCACATAATTTCCAACTTTTGTTTAATAATGTATCATTCATATTATTTCTTTCTAATAAATTAATCAAACAGTATTACACAAACCTGTTCATCTCTCAAGGTGGATTCTGTATGAGACATGGATGGCTGTATGAGATAGCCGTTGGTATTGTAAGATATAACATTATTTTCTGCATTTGTGATGGCAAACTGATCTGAAAGTTCAAATTATTATTAAAATTATAACATAATTAGGTATATAGTTTATAAATTTTTAATTTTTAAATTACACCCCTATCCAAACTCATGTTCAAATGTATGGCACTGTGCTGTAAAATCAGACTGTTATTTGAATATCAAACTCATCCATTCACCTGTTTCGTTAATTTCATGTACCAAGTCATCATATTTACAATATTAGTAAAACAATAAACAACAAGCACTGGCCACTCTGCTGATCTCTAGGCTGCCTCATCAACAGATTTGACATTGCAAGTGTGATGTCATAAGAGGCAAAAAAGTTACAGCTGGTCTAGTTAGGAGAATGGCAACTGCCGATTGAGATCCCCCAGTTCAAATCCCACGCATGACTCTTTTTGATCAATCAGTCTTTTTGTAGTCATGTGCGTAATACGGCTAACTTAGTCACGGTAAAGGAAAACATTGTGGGGAAACCGCCGTGGACCTAGTTTCTTTTGAAGTCATGTGTCATCCACCATCTCACACCAAACCAGCATTGTGGATTATGTCCTTGACTCTCTTGCCTCTCCTTGCGAGAGAAGGCCCCAAATCCTAGCTAAATAGATAGAAAAAGTCTTCATTATAACACTTAATAAAACCAAAACATCTTCTGAAACCTAAAAAAAGTAGCAGTTGGCAAAAGTAATATCTTCGTCTTACTATCAAGTGAATCATCTGTTTTTTACTGAACTTATGATTAACCTCAGCTAACCAAGTAACACAGGGTATAGACAAGGCAAGGCTAGGGTGTACAATACTTGATACCTATTCAGTTTTAGTTTCAAGATTCCCAAAATATAAGAGTGCGGAAACACTGCTGCTGGCAGTATGTCCATTTCACTGTTTGGATTATAAAATAAAAGTTAGTGTTGGTTGGTTAGTGCTTAATAACAGTTTTTATGTAAAAAATGTTACATACCATTGATAGAAATTATTTGAGCAGTGTTTTCTTGAAATTCTACATAATACTCTTGGGCAGGAATTTCAAATACTGGAGCAGATTCTTCTGTAGGATTCAAGTTCCCTGGAACATTTTTTACAATTGGTATCTTAGTGATAACCATGATCAATTTGTATTTTTGTCCGTATAGGCATACACTGGCTTAGCATAGAAACAAGCGGAAAGAGTGTAGGGAGTTGTTTGGATGACAATTTGACATTTCATGCTCTTAATAACAGTTATTTCATAGTGATGTAGGTAAGGCTGTCTTTACTATGCATATGTACTGTTTGTTATTTTGTATTATAATACAAAGTTCACAGAACACATGTGCTAAACTGAAGGTAGATTGTACTTTTCATTCTGAATAAATTTTACAATAAGATCAACTTATTACTTAGGTAGTAACATACATTTTGCTAGTCAAAGTGAGTGTTATTATTAAATGACTTTTATAAATAGATTTATAATCAGAATTTACGCTATTCCAGACAACAACAAGTTCCAAATTTCAGACAGATTTGTTCAGATGTGATAGAGTCACAAACCTCCAAATATTGAAACTGTCATATTTATCCTAGTTCTATTTTACTAGCTGTCTTGTTCCCATTATAAAAGCTATGCTTAGTTTGTGACTAGATATAGATAGTATTGTGTCCGGAACAATATCCACGAATAATAATTTATTCTAGATAACATGGTAAAATTGCTTAACATGCAATGTATGTTTTCACATATTTGTCCCTGAAAATTACTTTTAGAATAGAAAGAGTATATTACACTCACTAAGGATGGTACCATCTTCCTGCAGCACGTAAAATTGGTTCGAATCCGAGTCGGAATTGGTGGCAGCCAGGAACTCGTAAGTTTCAAACGAATTTTTCTCCATGGCGCTAAAACTCGGGTGATTAAGCAACTGAGGATTTAATATTGATATTCATTGCATAGCTCTCTTTATAATAATTATTTTATCTTGTTTACTAGGATTTCCTGCACACAAATAAGTACACTACTGCAGGATCAGGCAATTTATCTAAATCAAAACAAAACATTTCATCAGCTGTTTTTGACATATTAGATAGACATTGACATATTTTTCCTGCTTTCCAAATTTTTTTTTATCGGAGTAATGCGTTCTTCAATTTGTTTTATTACGAATTTTGTTTTCAAGGCAACGAAAAATCAAAAATGTAACTGCATACTGAGAAAGCATCGTTATGCATTGTGTTCTTGAAAGCAAAGCTAAAATTTCTCAGTTCCACAGGGTAATATGTAGGTGCTTTGAAAGCTCCGATAACCATAAGTTGTATGATGTCAGTCAGCATGAGATCTTTTTGTATTGAATTTGCTCTACAATTCCAATCGTTCAAGTTGAATCGATAGAATTTAGCATCTCTACGTAGACATTGTTTTTCTATTGGCATATTATAAGCACATCCGTAGTAAACAATAGAAGCACCACAAGCCATTACCCTCAGCATAATATCTTCGTATCGTCCTCCTAAACAATTCAGAGCTAATGAAGGTTTTGTAAGAGATGTGTTAAAATTACATAACTGTTCAGCTTCCTCTAACGTGTGTACCGCTGTAGCACCTAGGCTCAGGAGGTGTGCTTTCACTGCTTCATATCCACAGTGATTTGCTACAATGTTGTATGTTTTTATCCCCCATGCTTTGCAAAGTTGTATCACAGCTTGTCCACATGGGCTGTTAGCAGCATTTTGAATGACTGATTGGCCAGGTCTAAGATCCCGGAAATCTCTTAACATTCTGTAAGCTGTGCATGGTGCTAATGTAAGAGTGGCAGCTTCTGGTAGACCCAGTTTGGGAGACACAACATGAACATTACTTTGATCATATATGCCATAGTATCTCCAGGTTCCAAGAAGACGCGATGTCACTACAACTCTGTCTCCACATTTTAATCTTCCTACTCTTTCCCCCACTTCCACTATATCTCCAACACCTTCATCTCCCGGTACAGAAGGTAAAACAGGCAAACATGGATTAATCCCTGAAATTAAACAACAAACAACATTATAAAAAATAATAAAATCTGGTACATAGTTGGAATAATTATGATAAGCATCTTAGATTTCTGGGTGATGAGCACAGTGCAGTGCTAGGTAATGATTTGGACTCATGTTCCAATAGCTGCGTGTTACTGTGCTGTTATGTAGCAGGCATGTTGCTTACCATCAGGAACATGTCCAGCTCGTCTCGTCACTCTTTATTTAAAAAAAATACAACAGTTTATAATAAATTAAGTACAAAATGCAATATGCTATAAAAATGCCATATTATGTTGCAGTACAAATAAAATAATTAAAAAAAACAATTATATTTCCAATATTTATTGCATTAAACCTAAAATAAAATATTAATTCCTCATCTTAAAATACCCGATTTGATTAGAACATACTTCATTTTACTCATTAAAATCAAAAATATATTTAAGTCCTAGAAAACCTTTTGGAGCAAGAGCATTTCCCAAAGCTTCTTCGTATTGCTCAAACTTAACCATTTTATGTATTGGAGCTTTCAATCTTCCATCGATCATTAAGTTGATGATCTCATCCAACATAGCATCTTTCTCAGCAGGTTTTGCTGTCTCATTCCACCGTGTCATCCAAAATCCATGAAACTGTAGGTTTTTGAATATGAAGGATGCTGTGGGAATAGTGACTGGTTCTCGGGACATTCCTCCGTAAGTAACCATCACCCCAGAGTTCTGTAATTGTCTCAACATTTCTAGTGAACTCTTCCCTCCAACACAGTTTAAAGCTAAAGATGGCTTTTCAATTTCTTTACTCTTGAAGATATCCGTTGATCGTAACTCTTCTTCTGTCAATACATAAGTGGCACCAAGTGATTTCAAGTACTCTTTTAGTTCATCAAGGTCTTTGGGCCTATCTCGAATGATACCAATGTTTTTTATGCCCCATGCTTTGCAGAGTTGTATCACATTTTGTCCGCAAGCACTATTTGCTCCATTTTGAATAACAACAAGTCCTTTTTCTCTTACAGGCTTGAAATCAGTGAGCATTCTGTAAGCAGTGCATGGATTAACAGTGATTGTAGCCGCTTCAACTAATCCAATATCTTTAGGTACCACTTTTAAAGCATCTTTGGGGAAAATGCCATAATTTCTCCATGTTCCCAAAGCTGGCTTTGTCACAATAACTTTTACACCCTCAGAGATAGAATCTACACTGTTTCCTGCACTTTCAACAATTCCTACTCCTTCATTTCCTGGGATTGTTGGAAGAGTTATTTTCACAGGGTATTTTCCTGTAACAAGAAAATTGAAATATTGTATAAAAATGCAATGAACAACTATTTTATACATAAAACAATAAAATCAAGTACCTTGACAAAATCTTGTATTTTCTTTCACGACACATAAACTGCACAAAAGCAAAAAAAAAACCCAAAACTTATTGCTGCGAAAGGTAACAGTCGTTAAAGTTTTGTACCTTGTATGGTGTTTATGTCAGCAGGATTGACGGGAGCCGCCAGCATGCGAACCAGAACTTCCTGGGACCCTAACTCTGGTACTAGGCTCTCTTTGTATTTGACGACATGAAGAGGGTCCCCAAATTGATCATACATAAGTTGTTTTGACATCAAGTTTCGAACAGTAAAACTTTTGTAACTTTTTGACCGGCATATCGAAGTATTCAATATTTTTGTGAGTGGTAGAAGAGACATCGTTTTTATCACGTGCCGATTGATTTCCGATAAGATGTAAAAATGAAAACTTATTAATTTTATTCCCGATCTAAATGTTTTCGAATTTTTTCTACTTTCAAATTGATTTTGAAGTTAGACGTGAATGTCATTAATCATTAATGCGACTTGTCAGAGAAGTGACGTAAACTCGTAAACAAAGAAGTTGGTTTGCTTGTGACAATAATAATCTATTGACATATGACATATATATGACAATAGTAAGTTTTTTTAATCCAAAATATGTTTTTAGCACGGTCGCTTAGTTTTCCATATGTAGCTGAAGACTATCAGTCGCTAACCACTCCGAAATGTGTTTTATTTCACGTTTTTTAGAAAACGTGCTCAAATAACCTGAATAACTAGTTGCGCGACGACGGAGTCTGACTATGAAGAACTGTTGGAACTAATATGGGTTGTTGATTTAACAAATAATACTGATATACATATATGTAATATGCTAATATGTAACTGCAAACAACAATTAATTTTATCATCACTATTTAATGTTAATCAGTTAAGAATCTATTGACGCGTATGTCTAAGTCTTTCACGGCCATGGGTGCCGAAGCACTAGGCGGTGCAGTCGCTTCCGGCGGGGGCATCTGCAGTTTCGGGGCGCGGAACCTTCGAGCGCGTGTTAGCTGCCAGGTGGCACTTGTGTTCCGCAGCAGTCTGTACCCAGGACTATTCTCGTCGACGACAGAGAGGGTTGGCCGAGGAACGCTGTGGGTAGGTAACAATAAATAAAAAATCATTCCCATCGATTAGTCAACAAATGAGAACTGAAGTAGAAGTGTAGATACCTACTTTATTAGCAACTAACGTCTCCCTCTAATCCAAAAAGTTTACATAGGTATACTACGTATAGAGTTGGCACAAACGCTTTACACCGAAAGCACGGGTAGCGTCTTTCTTGCTTTGTCGCTCTTGTGGAAGTATCATACTTTTGTCGCGGCACATCACTCTGTTGTCATAGAAAGTACAAAGTATGCACATCATCTGCTTACGATTGACACAAAGGAACCGTGCGGAAAATCTAACTTTATACGTAGTATTTATATGTAAACTCTTTGCTCTAATCCCATTTCGTTTGTTGAGCCGATCACTACCGGTTGCGAGTTGCGACTCCGCTAGTAGGTAGGTAATCGACTGGAAATCGTCATTAGCTACGTGCTTCGCCTTCATTGCAACACACTTTATGACACCTATGACAGATGAACTATTTTTCCTACCGAGTATAGTAACCATAAATATTTAGGCATGCTCTGCATATGTGCGTATATCCTGCTAATATTATATACGCAAAAGTTTGGAGGTTAGTTGCTCTATCGCGTCGGAATGTTTAAATTTGGAACACTGATAGAGTATAGCCTGGAATAACATATAGGATTTATCACGGGCAAATAACGTTATAACGGAAATTCCTCGGGTGAAACCCGCACGGCGCTACTAGTTTTACATAAACATGTACATAGTTAACAATCTTTGAAAAACTTTTTTCCTAAAAAGACCGCATAAAGTGTCTTCATAGATTGACAGTTCGAAGCGGTAGCGAACTGTAATACTACGGTAATATTACCGTGGCCATACGCCAGTATAATCATAACATGCTAGGATTACCGACATAAGGGCCATTCTGAATACCTAGTAGGTCACTATTATTATTCCTTTATTCACACTTGGAGCACTTACTAGGTCATGGTGATGGCAGCGCGCAGACGTGCCGGAGCTATCACAGTAGGTAATTCTGATGCCGAGCTTCTCTTCAAACCTGGAAATTAGAACCTCTTTATCACATAATCAAATTTATCTTTGTTGATATATCTTTAATTATGTAATAATAGGTGGGTGCTTGTACTGTATTGTGAAACTTTGGCCAGTTATTGTAGCGTCAAGTAATAATGTGTAAATAGCATTGTGTTCGGGTTTGAAGGGGTAATGTTTCCAGAGAAATTACAGGGCAGAGATAATTTATCTCATATCTCTGGGTGAGTGCAGTGTTTTTATAATAATGAGTACTTGCACTGCACTCGTCACCCAAAGAAACACGACGATTTATCTCTTTGTCCTGTAGCTTCTCTGGAAACATCACCCTTCAAACCGGAGCATAGTAATGTACATTGTTACTTGGGGATAGAATGACTGGCAAAGCTGTGGTACTTCTACAGGCGGACTCTACAAAATGTTTCCTACCACTACAAAAGTACACATATTTCGAGGAATTTAAATTTAAATTACTGACCGGAATATTTGATATTGTTGATGGTACTTCTATCTCTCCATTTCTGAGAGCAAACTGGGCAAACTGATCGCCGAATAGACCAGCGTGGAGTCTCTTCTGCTTGGGGCGTGACGATTCTCTGGAAGCCTGGAATTTCGAGTGTGGTCTGAAAATCATAAGAACGTTTATGACAAATATAATTAAAACCATTGAACATCGCCGCAAAATCGCTACCTTATCCGCTTTTTATCGGATACACTTCAGCGAGTGTGCAACTGATCTGCATGATCTAATACCACCTTGCCCTTTTTTCTGTCGGAATGCTTGTAACTCGAAAAAGCAACGTCGCGTCGTTTCATGGTTGATACTCGTATTCCAAAGACACGAACGATGAGGTTTGACTCCACTTTTGTAATAAGAAAGCCTGTGGAATGGGTTGCCTGAGTGGGTTTTTTCGATGGTTACAATCTGTGTGTCTTCGAATCGAGAGTGAATCGGTTTCTTCTAGGTAAACACGCTCCATCGTAGACCGCATCGTCGCTTAACATCAGGTGAGATGGCGGTCAAGTGTAAACTTTTAAAAGTAAAAAAAAAACACCTTTGTACTCACATTATGATGTCGTGATTATGATATCGTTATCGAAGCAGTGGTTATGAACTTTGGTTTGGAGGGTAATTTTTTGCTAGGTTTAGAAGACGCCCAAAAACGAGAAAAAGTGAGACCATGAAATTACGCTATACCTATTTAGCAGTGATAAATATTCAGTCCCACACAAACATATGTACACACATACCTATGTGTGTACATATGTTTTACACACATAGGTATGTGTGTTACTAACAGCACCCCCAATTTTATCCGCTTTATTCCTGGTTCCGTTATTTTCCAGGGATGAAAAGAATTCGTCCTCGATCCTACAATCGATCGAAATACATGAAGTTGTTTCGACGCGTTTAAAAAACAAAAATTAAAACACCAAAGCAATCGCAATTTTAGTAGGAAAGTAGATATATCGTTGTAACTTGTGGCAGTAGTTACCGGAGCTGTGGTGCTGGTAGTGAAAGCCAGTATCGAGGGTATGTCCATGTCTCGTTTGGTGGACACCCTGGAGAACCGGGAGCGAGACACGCTGCGCTCTGTGTAACGCATGCTCAGCCCGTGCACGCAGGACTCTTCCACTTGGCTGAAAATAAAAACACAAATATTTTCCACTAATTCTACTAATATCAATACTCAAAATCATTTTATTGCTAATGGTTCATTAAATTTGCATGCAATAGTTTTCCATAATGACCCCTGACCTCTGACTGGGTGTGACAATTTAATTAATGTCATGCGGAGCGGATAGACTTATTCGACAATTGATTTGTCAGCAAGGTATTCTTCTATTGTGTCGGCTTTCGGTATTCGGGCTTTTACAAGTCCCAAATATATTTTTTAACGTTTTGATAACCTTTTGACCAGAATTCATTTATTTCAGTTTATTGGGCAAAATCTTATATATTTTAACTGACATTGAATTCGGACCCGAGCTGTGCAATGTTAATTTTTGAGTAAGTAATCAGTAAGATGCGAACGTTTGAATGTTTGTTCCCTAATCACGTCGAAGGGTTATAATTTAGAATAAATAGTTCTTGGTCTGAAATAACACATAAGCGACTAATCACCGCGGGAAATTACGAGAACGAGGACGATGCAGGTAGGTAGGTTTTAGGAGTGACAAAAAAGTTAAACAAGAATCGGTGGCGCACACGTATTCACTACCCTTGACCCTTGAAAAAGGCCACCGGATGCAGCTGAAACTAAAGTCAGACTGGACCGTTCATATTTCATGTCCAACGTGAGTAACCAGAAAATTAGTTAAAAAGTCTCATTACATAGGTTTTTCTGAAAGTTTACAAACAACAAAGATGAGACACAGGCACAGATAAACAATATATATTTATTGATGACGTAAATAAAATTCGAAAAATGTTCTAAACTCGTATAGGTCGTAGCCTCAGAACGTTTCCCGTCTCAGTCGTACCACGTCACCGCATTTAATTGCAACAATACGACATTGCATTGACGTTGAAGCAATAATTGAGGCATTTCTGCATCGTTTGTAATAAGTACTTTACTGGTAGTACGAGAAAACTGTGAGAAAGTAGACATTAATAGCAGTAATTGTATTGAGAGTGAAAGCGGGAAAATTAAGGTTTTTACCAATGTGTCATTGTTTTAAACGTTTGGCGGATTATTATGGTACGAATGTAGATTTACTTCTGTTTGTAAAAGCTAGTGAGTTGAAGTTGAGTGGTTGTTCATATTCACCCTTGGTTCGAAGAATACTTTAATACTTCTCAAGCCGCCGTATCGCCGTAAAATTGCTAGCTTAACGGGATTTTAGCGGATACACTTCTGACGGTGTGCTATAGATCTACATGAACTAATATCGCTTCGTCCGATTCTTCTCATAGTTCTTAACAGTGACATCGTTTCGTGGTTGACGTTCCAAAGAATCAAACGAAGAACTTTAACTCTACTTTCGAAGAATAGGATTAAGATTTTAATAAAAACGTCTAAACTGTGGAATACATAGACCCTGAGGCTACCCCTGATATATACATATTATTATAATCTGTGTCTTCAAGTCTAGAGTGAACCAATTCACTATCGACTTTCGGATTAAAAATATCAAGACTGTAACTATCAGGAACACCCTACTCAGGCAACACATTTCACAGTTAAGGCGTTTTTTTATTAAGAACGTACATATTATGGCGATTTCAGGTCGAAAGTGAATAGGTTTTTTCTAAGTAAGCACGCTCCATCGTAAACCGCATCGTCTCTGAACATCAGGCGAGATGGCGGTGAAATGTATAGGATAATTAAAAAAGAAAACTAGTAAAGGTGTTAAGTAGGTACAAGTGAACTAAATAATTTGATGGTGACGCAAGGAAAGACGTAAGTGTAAGCAGTTATTAATTTGATGTAATCTTACTCCTCAGTTTCATATTTGGTTGGCAGTTCCAGAGTTTGGTCTAGTGCTTCTTCTTTATCTCTGCTATGTGCTCGGACCATGTCCAGTAGCATTGTCTCGTGACCTCCTAAATCATCTGACCTGGAGTGCATAAATAAATACTTGGTAAAATAATTATTAATCATTTATTAACACTTTTAACATGACACAGGTACACACAGACAGACAAGAAGGAGGTTCTCAATTCAGTTTTTTTATTTGTACGAGTATGTTACGCGGTAATTGTGAGTCCATTTTATGTTTTTTTTTGTTTGTTAGAAAATACTTCAAAGGTTTACCATTTGATTGACATTGGTGTGGCAACTTTAGGAATATCAACAGAATACTACTTGCTACTTACTACATTTGCTTACATTTATATGTTGTAATAGCTTCTTATAAAATTAAGTCAGCGTCTGAATTGAATTCTCAATTATTGGAATCCGGTTTTGTTTTTTCGGATAAATTAAATTATGTATTAAAATATACAATTTATTATACATTTAGTATATAATATATTAAATCTTAATAATTATTAATTACATGTATGTATATTAAAATATATAATTTATTTTATGTATGTAGATCTACGAGTATATAACATGTAGAGTATTTGCACAGATTACATGCATATATTGTTTCTGTAATCTGAAAGTACTTATATCAGCTCTGTGATCAAATTTTTTTGGTCATGTTTTTTTTTTCAAACGTTCAGTGTGTGAAAAGTATTTCAGTAGTAAGTGTGGTTAGAAAAGATTGGTACTAGAGAACTCCGGAAGACTTTACAAATGATATCTCGCTGTTATGAAGAGAATCTTTAATACAGGCTATTACAGATTGATTATCGCCGAAAAATTGCCAGCCTATCGGTTTTTTATCGGATACACTTTGGAGAGTGTGCGATTGATTTGCATGATCTGATAACACCTTGCCCTTTTTTCTATCGGAATGCTCGTAGCTCGAAAAAGCGACATCGTTTTATGGTTGATGTTCCAAAGACACGAACGAAGAGATTTGACTCTACTTTTGTGATAAGTACGTCTAGGCTGTGGAATACGTTGCCTGAGTGGGTTTTCCCCGATAGTTACAATCTTTGTGTCTTCAAATCGAGAGTGAATCGGTTTCTTCTAGGTAAACACGCTCCATCGTAGACCGCATCGTCGCTTAACATCAGGCGAGATGACGGTCAAGTGTAAACCTATAAAAGTTAAAAAAAAAACTATTTTATGGGTATCATCTACCTCCACAAACCTCTTAAATTCATAATGTATCTGTTAAGCATATTTCTTACAAATAAAATCCAAATATTGGTAGTGGTTACAAATTTGAGGCGATTGGTGTTGTGACATTGAGCTCGTGGGGGTCGGTACCTAGTTGATTTCATTTTTAAATGTCTTTCCGAGTGCTTGGTCGACGCGACACGTGAACTAAATTCTGCCGTTTTTTATCCCAACGTCTAAGCATTATCATTCAGCGTGGTAACACCACCACAATGGGCTTGATCACCTAGTTTCTTTAGACCTTCATTGGTTTATGGCATTCAGATGTGCTTAGTCCTACTAGTATTTACTAATATAGTGTAGTATGTAGTAAGTATGTAGTAGTATGTTTTCATTGTAATTTAGTTTTGTAAATAAAGGCTATCCCTTACTGGATATTCCCCAGGCTGGAAAAGGGATCACTGCGGCAGGAAAGGATGGTGCCAGAGAAATCAGGTCCCGGGCCACATGACGCTACACTGTCATGTCGCATCACTACCGGCTGGTACGGAGATGGCTCATCAATCATGAACGATATACGGCGAGGCTCCTCTTCTTGAGGCCTTATAGGAGAAATTAAAAACAAGATTGTTTAATTAGTACAGATTGGAGTCAGATGATTTGTTTACAAAACAATAGTTACGCGATGAGCAAGTCAAACCGAGCAAACTTTTCAGAATCTAGAGGTATTATTTATACTCGTACAATGTCATCGCACAGTAATTATTGTAGTGCCTACATATATTTAAACAGAGTCTTTGGACTTAGCTACTAATAGTCTTACGCATTTGTTTTAGCAGGAAATACGAGTATATTCATATATTGAATATCATTAGTATATAAGTACATATCCATAGATTATTTTGATATGGTGCATTTCTAATATGAATTCATCTGAAAATATTGTACATTTATCAATCTCGAACTCGTTAACGTTACACAATTTTACTTGACAAAGACATAGGCAAGAGTATATATATTCTATATATACGAGTACATATAATATATAAGTAACATCCTACCTTATATCTTATAACATCTCGTAAGGAGAAAGTCGGACCATAGATGATACTTGTAATTTAAAAAATACTCAAAGGTACAGGTTTTTACATGGGTTTCGAACCTACCACCTCAAGATTGTGAATTGCATGTTCTAGCTACTAAGACATTGCAGCTTCTTAAGCAAAGAAAGCGTATAAAGGCTGTTGGCGCCGCAATATAGTTCTACCGGTATGGTCCCATCTGGCCCGGTGCCGGGCCAAATGGGAAGAAAAAGTTTCAACTGGCCCGGTGATATATTTACCGGGCCAGATGACACAAATCAAGTGCTACCTATGTACTGCAATAAATACCAATTTAAGTCAAATATTTGGCAATAATAATTGATTATTTTGAATTAACAGCGACCCGCGGTTTTACCCGCGTAATTTTTTTCTTAGCTATTTTCCTGGAATATAGAGCCTTTATTCAACTCCAGACTATAATCGAACTGTGTTCCAAATTTGAAGCCAAACCGTTCAGCTATTTCGACGTGATTGAACAACACATATCCAAACTTTGTCATTGTTTATAATACTACTGGAACTCTGTAAAAAAGTGATGATATAAACATAACTCTAACTAAGAACTAGCCGTAATTTGGAAATGTGTCTACTTAAAAAGCAAAACGTAGAATGTAGAGTATGAAAACGTAGAGTGCCCCGAAAATTTGATATTCTGTGCCAGAAGTAATCGAATTAGCAAAAATAAATTATAATCCTTAAACACATTAAGACGTGTTAAAAACCTAGTTGTCGTTTTAATTGAATTGGTAACAGAATTACGACATCGCTTTTGTAAAAAAGCAACGTAAATATTTATGTTATTCACAGCTCTATCACATGTAACAATAGGCTGTAAATATCGTAAAATATTCGATGTGAATGTGAACAGAACTAAGGAATGAGGTAACTACCCAATCAGATTTTAAATTTGCTCTTTGTGTACTGCAAATTCATGTCAACAAAACATTAGTCACACAAGCTAATATATTAAATCTATACTTCTATACTAATATTATAAAGCTGAAGAGGTATTTTCTTTGAACACGCTAATCTCAGGAAGTACTGGACCGATTTCAAAAATTCTTTACCGTTGGATATGTACGAGTACGTAGCCCCTGAGTGCTATAGGCTATGTACATTGTATATATTCGTACTACGGGTAAAGCGAAACGTTAGTAAATAAATATTAGTAGACATTTTACTCCAAACACCACATAGCCCTAAACTGGGCGAAGCTTGCACTGTGGAAGCCAGTAAGCTGGCATATTACTCTTTTTTTTTTAATACATGTTATGGACATAACAGAAAACACCCAGTCACTGTACACATATTTGTATTCATCAAACAAATATTTGCACTAGGAGGGGTCGAATCCACGACCCATGGTTTCGCAGGCAGACTTACTACCAATTAAGCCACCAGACCAGCGAATAAGTACAACGTACAAACCATTAAAATGTATTTAAAATTTAGTGGCACTACAACATTTTATGTGGGGTCCCTTAATTGTATCATTACTTTTTCTGTCGCTTTTTGAAGAAGCAGAAAGTTTTTACTTGTAAAGCGTACAATGGCAGTTGGCTTCAAATAGCCTCTGCTGCATACCGAACTCAAGACGAAGGCTTCGTAGCGTATAAACCATTTTAATAGTTCTCATCCTTTACGCCAACTGTCAATGATTACCTTTGCACCTACTTTTTCAACGTCTCTGAGTCATTGAGGCGTTACGAGATGAGTCATTTTCTGTTGGTACTTATTAGTGCAACTTGATTCCACGTAGACCTTGGAACCTATCACGACTCGCGACGACAATTCCTCAAAATAATTATGACCAATGTTTATGTTAAGATTATTGTATTATTTGTATAATATGGAGTGACTGGACGAGAAAAACAAGCGCTTGATGGTAAACAAAACATCTGCTCATAACAGCACAGTGCCACTCAGCTAATTGAACACGAAGACTTCAAAGTCTTCGAGTAATATAAAGGTATTTGGCTACCTATGCATCGATATAATATCGATACATAGAAGTAATACTACCTATTCATTGATATAAATCAATGGATGTGCCCTCCCAAACTTCAGGCGCACGAAATTATGTTATCGTTGGGAAGAGTGTAACTTTCCGTTCTAGTTGGTTGTAGGAAGCGGTGAACGCCGGACGTTTATGCAAATTACTATTCGTTTTCAACAACCAAAATAAGTAGAACCGCAACGTACCTCTGCGCTAGCGATTCTAGGGGTCAAGTAGATTGGTAGTTATAAACCATTCTCGCTACACATAGAGACGCAGTTTGTTAACAATTTCAAGGTGCTCAGGGCACATCTTTTGATTTATATCGATCTACCTATCACTTTCCGCTCGTTGCGTATTTATCTAGATAAAAAGACGATTTATCTCCTATGCCTTGTAATTTCTGGAAGCAATCCCTACCAAATTGGAACACAGAATATTGGAAAATATGAATTATGATGGTGAATTCTTGTAATTTTGTCCAAAAAAATCATGTCCCTAATTTTAACTCCTACCTATCAGAGTAGGAACGTAAACGACACATACGTTCTTGTTCTATAGGTCTTGCACTGACATCTCAATAGTATTTGATACCATGGTAGTAATAGGAAAATGTATAAGTCGAAAATCAGTAACAGACGTCAACCATGTTGAAAAATTTAATGTAAAATAGCCACCAGTAGTGGCGTTACAGCACACACATTCTTACTTTCCTACTATTATTATAAAAAATAAATGTAACTCTGTCTGTTTACAACAGAAACGACTTTAATGAAATTTGGGACAATTGTAGTTGGTACATGAGATCAGATGCTTTTGAATGTGAAAAAGGGATCTAAAGGGTAGAAAGAACATAATAGTTTCTGATAACATAATAGGTTTTGATTTCATATAAGCAAACTTTGATAGGTATATTTATTAATGTGTAGTCAAAAGCGTATAAACTAAATTTCAAACTTATAGCTAAAAAAATTAAGAAACTTCCATACAAACTTTCATCTCTTTTCAAACGCTTACAACCTTTTTTAGCTGTCTGTCTGTCTGTCTGTCTGTCCGTGTGTGTGTCTGTCTGTGGCACCGTAGAGCTCAAACGAATGGGCCGATTTCGATGCGGTTTTTTTATTTGAAAGTTATTATCCGTGCGGGTGTTCTTAGCTATGTTTGGTTAATATCGATTCAAAATGGCCGCCTCCACAAAATGGCGGACAAAATATTTCTTCACAACCTACCTCAATATGGGTATCAAATGAAAGGGCTTGACTAGTAGAATACTATACACTAAAACAAATTTCAAATCCAAGATGGCCGCCACCACAAAATGGCGAATTATATAATTTTTTCACTAATACCTCAATATGGGTATCAAACGAAAAGGCTTGACTATTAGAATACTTTGCACTATGATAAATTTCAAATCCAAGATGGCCGCTACCACAAAATGGCGAATTACATTTCTTTTTTCACAACTCCCAACAACAAATATGGGTATCAAATGAAAGGGCTTAGCTAGTATAATGTTGTACAGATAACAAATCCAAGGTAGTCGGGGATTAATCAAAATTTTTAATTTTGTTCTTGTTTGCATTTAAAGTAGGTATGCATGTAATTTTTCAGGCTCTACACTGTATCTGGACCAAATTGGGGTTCAGTAGTTGCGGCATGAAACTGTAACAGACAGACCTTTGCATTTCCATATATATTATACCATACATAAAATGTACATGTGCTACTCCAGACCATACTAACTGTGCTCATTTAATACATTCCGATCCGTTCATTTGTTCCCATGTGATTGAGCAACAAACTTTAAAATGTTTGCATTTATAGTATTGGCTATGATTGGTATATTAGTATAGATTATTTAAATTGTACTACTTTAATTTACAAGAAACAGGAAAGTGTAGAAAGGAAGCAAACCGAGCGCAATAGTATTCTGAGGTCATGTGGCGTAATTTGAATTTGATAAATAATGTATTATTTTTATAACGCAGAATAGTTCGCGTTTACAGCGCCGAGTTCAAATATCATTGGCTTTCAAAAGCAATAATATTATTACATTTCTCTGCATTTGTTTTGAATAGCAATGCAGTACTTACGTTGAAATGCGTCGTGATGAGTACAGCTTCGTGTATCTTGCTTTCCAATCTGAATCTTTTCGCCATGATGTTTCTGTTCTACTGAAATAAAAGGATAACCATTTCTTTAAATAGATTTATTTCTTAAAGCTTTTTTATGTTTGAAAAATGTTTTACTAGCTGTGCTCGTTGTTTGATCCGCTTGTCAAAGGTTGTCTCATTTTTTTGGACACCTTTTTCATCAAGTCAGAGTAGAATAAGTTATGCCTAACATAAGCTACCTGGTAGTATACAGTCTGGGAGTAGAGACACCGCGTAACCTACATGGTCACATCATTTTCGGTTTGGAGACAAAGTCTAGATGTACGGTCTCACCGTGATTTTCTCTAAGCATCACCGAGGGTGACCAGGCAACGGCTTCTGTGCCCCCCACTCGTAATGCAGAAATCCTTCGGGCATTACATCATCCGCGCTATCTACCCTGTTATATTATCTACACCGTGGGATTGGTTACGACTTCTGCGCATGAGCTCGACGTTTCTTAGCAAATATAACACATCATTAGCTGTAGAGCTAAGTGAGGTGTGGTAAGTAAATACCAAAAGTGCCGTGAAAAAATTCGCGTGGTAGTTTTAATTCTTTAACCGATATTAATCCGACGTTATCCGCATTAAACACATTAATACGTGAGCTAGTCTTGCGTGTAATGTTCTTTATGTAACGCCTGCGCAAACACCCACTTCCCTGATGGTAAAGTTGTAAAGAATTATATTGTTTTGTGCTATTTATTATGTCTGTATGCTTCCTTGTAATACACACTAAATAAATATGATTGATTCACCTATTCTACTAATATTAGTAATTTGAAAGTGTGCATTTGTACTTTTATTTATTCTGTTTTATACTATCGTACTTCGAACAGAATGAAGAAGTTTGTAATATTTGGACAGAAATCAGAATCATGCTACTATTTATACCTGATAAAACTTATGATAAATTTAATTTTGATTATTCCATAAAATAAATATATTATTTACTGGCAGTATCAGCAGTTCCCCATATCAAGAAATCTACAATGTTTGTCAAACTGCAAACTCTATAGAGCTGTATATATCGTTGTAGAACTTACAAAACCAACACTTTTATGACTAAATTGAAAATATATAACTTTGAAACAATTAAATCGATTTTGATAAAACACACCCAAGAGCACTAATTCACCTTTTAACAAAAAATGTATCAAAATCAGTTCATCTGTTCGGTAGCTATGATTCCACAGATATACAGACACGTTAACTTATAACCACTCGTTTTTGCGTCTAGGGTTAAGCACACACACACACATACCCTAGTATGATGTCTATGGCATCGCAGTGAAACGCTACGGAAAAGTGAAACTTATAAATTAATTCCTTAAAATATTCAGAGGGGGAGAGAGAGGGAGATAATTTAAGTGTGTGAGCTGAAGTGACGAAGTCGTTTATTATTCTGTGTTGAAAATGAACGGCAGAGCAAATGGGTCATGAAACGAGATCGTGGTTTTGTACAATAAAATTAACGAACTACAAGAAGTCTTCTTGGACGAATGTTTATGGTATTATAAATTTAAAATTGTTCATGGAATTGTCCTAAACAAATTAAAGCGTTAAGTCGGATAAGTATGTAAATATATTTTTACCCCCGTAAAAAAAAAAAAAAAAAGATTATTATCATTTTATTTTAATAATGCATATTGACTGATCGTGCAAGCTATGTGCATCATCATCATCTGCAGCCTGCAGACGTCCACACAGACCTCCCCCCAAAGATTTCCACAATCACCGGTCTTGCGCCGCCTTCATCCACCGACTTCCCGCGACCGAGACAATATCATCGCATGGGCATAAGCCATGCCTCTAACGTACATGGAAATCAGTTATCAGAAAATACGTGAAGTAAGTAATATATCTTCTGCACTCCATATCACAAAATTGGCCGTCTAAGCAAGTTAGCGTCTTAGCACAGTGTTCTTAGTACGTATTAGCTTTACTCAATCGTCCACTTTTCATCCATCAGAAAACTCTGGCGGCTCTGGGATCGTCCAGACAGAGAACAAAAAAATTATACACATAAATATTTGTGAAGGTCGGATCGGATAATCTCAAAAAATACACATTATTTTAATGTCCACAATATTAGTCTTTCTAAGTCGTTGGAAAATCCCATAATAGTAATTGAGCAAGTAGAAAACCTTGCTCTCAATTTCGTAAATGCTTCAATACTTACGGCTGCATTTATCCAAATAACTATATACTTTAAACTAATGTTATTTTTTGGTTTCTTAACATTTGTACATCATTACAAAAGATTGTGAGTTACAAATTGATAATATTGATTTGTTATAATTTACAGAAGTTTATTGAGCCATTTAGATGTTAGTGAAGTTGACAAATATGACTTTTAGATACAGTGAGGTTAATTAATTGAGGTTGCATTTGTAGCATCACATCGTGCAAATAGTTTGTCATTCACAGTCTCTGTGTTTTTTTTCATAGGTATAATAAATAGGTTTGTGCTTGACTGCCATCTCGCCATGTTGACTGTTGATGTGCTCTACAATAGAAAGTACTTAGGAAAGAGGTCTAGTGTTACGATTCTGACGTTTGTAAAACACAATATAAAATCCAGTGTAGGTATATAGGCTCCCGGTGAACTCTTCACCGAGTCAACCAATAATCACGAAAGTTTGCATTTTTGTGTAATTTGGTGCAACTAGAGGATAGTTTTTATTTCGATTAATGGTTTCAATAATTTATAATAACTCATTATAAACTGATTAGTAATGTTGATCGTTGTTATAGGTCGTTAGTTTCATAATTCTTTAACAGATGGCGCCTAAAATTATATGACATTATGCATCACACTGTTTGTTGAACTCCTAAATTACCTACTGAACCGATTTTAATCAAATGTAGCACACTGCACTGTACACAATTTAATCCAACTTTAAAGACAGGATTATAGACTACAGGCCCGTGAACAAAATTTATGGGTCAAATGAACCACTAGCAGACCTGTGTAGAATGATAGAAGGGTATAAAATAATAAGATTCAGCACTATGTCGTCACTTGAAAGTTGTCCAGCTGAGTGCAGGTGAAGATAGGGGGTTGCAACTCTCGATCATTTCTCAGATCTACTCATCAGCCAAAACAAATATCAACTGGTAAAAAATACATTAAATTTCTACAATTTCTTGACTTCAAAATGGTAATTTCTTTTTTTTAATTTTTTTAATATAATCTCCTCACAACGAAACCATAAAAAATAGAAATAATTGTAATTATCATGCATCTACTCGAAAGACCGCCATTATTTGGATTTTGTACTTACACCATGGACAGGTTCCATTACGAACATTTTGGTAGACTTTTTTTTTTCACAAGACCAAAATCTGACATTAATTTGAGCGCGAAACAGCGACAAATCCTACTGTTCCTCTCTTGCTCTTTCTTGCGGTGTGCGATGAGGTAAGAAATACTCAAGGTAATTAATTTACTCGGTGTACGATCTTAATAGATCACTAGAATTTGTTGTATCATAGTTTTTGTAGCTGTAGGACTCTTGGCAGAGTCCACCTGGGGAGGTACCACACCTTTGTCAGTTATTCTACCGCCAAGCAGTATTGTGCAAACATTACTGCGTTCCAATTTGAAAGGAAATGTTTCCAGAGAAATTACAGGGCTTAGAGATCTGGGTGACAAGCGCAGGCAGTGTACCTAGCGCTAGGTAATTATTAGGACTCTTCATGTTCCAATAATAAATAGCTACATGTCCTGCTCGTCCGTCGTGCGTCGCCCGGAACACGGCTGAGCTGCTTGGCGGCATGACTTAGTCTGGTGGGTTGTCACCAGCCACGGCCGAAGCCTACCACCGGTATTTTTGTCACCTGATTGGCAGGAACCACGTGTGACGTTTCTATGTACTGGTGCTTCCCCACGGACGTAGGTAACTCGGCCCCTAAATTACCTGGATTAACACAATTACATAAACATTTTATCACGTTACATTAGGTGGTCGTTATGCCGCGGGATACACCGCGGGGCGCAATTAGTATAGTAACAAGATGTCAAAATCCGAGTCGATCAGCCCAGTATAAGTTGCATGGATGGAAATAGATGACAGAATTTACTAAATAATTTAATTGTTTCCAAAATAAACAAAAAAACCGACTTTTGTTTATTGATTTTTAAATCTACTATCAAGTCATCTAGATATGGCAAAGCAAATTTTTGTTATTTGTAGATACTCGTTTTTCAAAAAGCGCCACAGACCACACCGATTTCGATAAAATGGCTTATTCCCCACGGCACTACCAAGCCGCACTACTGGTAGTGCCGTGGGGAATTTTCTTTCCCTTCTGCACTACTGGCCAGTAGTGTCGTGGGGAATTTTTAAACGTCTTACATCTTCGTTCCCTTCTGCACTACTGAGTACAACAAACGTTTTACCAGTAGTGCCGTGGGGAATATTTCTGCACTACCAGCTAACAGCTTAGGTACTGGGTAATTTATAATGGGTCTTTTTTACCTCACTGTAATCACTATTCCCATCGACGCTTCTACTCGTACTACACTATATCCATTAAAAATTTAAACCAACTTAAACAAAGTATAAGAAATTGTAATTTTCAAAATCTTTAATTCAATTTAAATTTATTTAATACGCAAACAGATTTTGTTTGTCATTATTTTACTTTCAGTATATTCTGTCAAATTGCAAGAAGAAAACTAAACACTTTTAAGTAGGTAACTTACCTTCTTATTTAGTGCAGAAATAATTTATACCTATTCGCAATTTTGAGAACGGAGTACGGCGACTGCCGATCGGAATCCCATGGTTCGAATCGCAGGCGCACCAGTGTTTTCAAAGCCATGTGCGTAATGCTACTAGCTTAAAAACGGTCACTTCAGAAAGAAGGCCTCGAGTTAGTAGCATTTAGTAGACTGCTTATGTTTATCTCTTTCACGCATAGTTATGAAAATTTTAATGGATATAGTGTAGTACGAGTAGAAGCGTCGATGGGAATAGTGATTACAGTGAGGTAAAAAAGACCCATTATAAATTACCCAGTACCTAAGCTGTTAGCTGGTAGTGCAGAAATATTCCCCACGGCACTACTGGTAAAACGTTTGTTGTACTCAGTAGTGCAGAAGGGAACGAAGATGTAAGACGTTTAAAAATTCCCCACGACACTACTGGCCAGTAGTGCAGAAGGGAAAGAAAATTCCCCACGGCACTACCAGTAGTGCGGCTTGGTAGTGCCGTAGGGAATATGCCGATAAAATATATTTACAATTTGAGGAGCTATCGCGTAGCACACATACAAAATAAACATCCGATCGAATTGAGAACCTCCTTGATGTTGGTTTTAAATCAAAAGAGACCAAGTTGTGAATATTGAAACGGTGAGATAATAACTCTTAATTTTTTTGTGAGATTAGACGCCACGTCAGATAATTGCTGGAAAAACAATTACATATTTGCAATTACAACGAACCCCGTAAATTATATATTTTTCATATATTATATTACACATTTGACAAAAATAAAAAAAAATACATCCAGATCAAACAATAGTACTTACCAAGATTATTCTAGACATTCCAAAATATTTTTAATGAAATGTAGGTAGAGCAAGTCTTTTATTACTTTCAACTTTTTCTTTCAGTTATAGAGGTAATATATTTTTTTGTGATATGAATTTATATCATAATATGTACTTATCTGTTGTGTTATATGTTCTATGTTTACTATATCTTATTTATCTACAGTTTTAAAGCATGTTTGTTTTAAGTTCAGATCTGTTGGCCTAATTTTCTTTATGAATTATCTCTAATTTAATATTATTATTATCAAACTAATGTATTTAAACAAATTTTAATGTTGTTTCTAGGCCCACAAAGTTTGGAATGTAATACCGCTATGTACAGTATGTTCTTATGTTATAATTTGTGCTTATTACATTCTGTTTTGTGTGCTCATTGAATGAATAAATAAATAAATAATTTGAATTAAAATAATTTCATTTAATTATCTTCAAGCACTATACTGAAAGTAACAAGTTCAATTATCTCGCATCGAACAAGATCTAAATTACAAAGAGTTGTGTAAAGAAACACGATTGCCTTGAGATCTATTGACCCGTAACCAATACAACGTGATACTCTACATAGAGTACAAAACTATCGACTGCGACTATACCAGATATTGTAATTGATCGTCTAAATATTAAGATTGAGATCTGTTTACAGCGCTCGAGCCAATGTCTTTACTTTGTAATGCAAACTGTAACGTGGTACCGTTACTTCTCTGAAAAACATAAAGGCTTAAAATCATCGACTCGTCAGGATTTCAAATATTCGTGGCCAATGTCCCGCTTTGGAGTCAAACATCTCGTGGGAGCGTATGAGCTATTGTTGAAGCATTTGTTTTGTGTCAATATGGTAGAATGCGCTTCGATAAGTAATTTGATTGAGGCTGAGTCGGCGGGGGCGGCGCTTCTCGGACGCGGCTACAAGGCCCGCGCCGCTTGTTGAATTGTTGATACAGTCGGCAGTCGGTAGTCGCCCCGGCCGCGAACGCCCGACTGCACGTCGCGCCGCGCTACGCTCCCACGATACGATAACGCGCTCCATTTATTTCGACAACCAACAACAATCGAACCCATTCAAACCGATAACCATCGCGATCGTCCCATTTCGCTTCGGCCGGTGCTCCCGAACCGGCTTTACCATTCGCGGATGCTGCGATTACTCGATCACGATGTTGATCTGTTGAAGTGCATGTGACTCAGTGACAGAAGACTTTCGGATGAAAGTGTCTGGTGTTGTGATGGTGTGTTGAGGTGATAAGGATAGTGCAATGGCCGGAGGTAGTGTGGAAGGCTCGGAGGAGGCGCCTGTGGAGAGCCGGGCGAAGAGAGGACTTGGAGGCTCCATGTCTCTTCGCACGAAGAAGTTGGGTCGTCGACTCAGCCGGAGTATGTCCATTGTAGCTCTGAAGCTTCCCGAGAAGGCGCAGAGCATCACTCGCTCGTCCACCAAGCTGATGCGCTCTGGCAATCGAGAGAAGAAAAACAGGTCCTTCGAGCTGTCCATAATCCTACCGGATAAAACTCAAAGACAGGTAATCACCTTACCTTACCTTTCAATTACTTATTACCTAAGTTAGAAAGCAGTTGTAAAATTGCTAATGAATCACTAAAAGTATTAGTTAAAACAACAATAATTTCTTCTAACCTTACATAAATACGTTTCTAAAAGTAAAATACAGTAAGTACTTACCTACTAACTGTACCTAAGTAGTATGCTATTCCTAAGAATAAGATTAATCACATCGCAGACTTCAATAGTTACAATAACAAAACACTATTATCTAACGTTTACTTTGACCTACACATTATCATTCTGTAACTCATTTCTTATCAGATTTGGACGATAATTACACATTTATGCATGATTTTCTTATCTTTGACAATTATTAGGTACGGGAATCCACTTGGACACAAAAATTGTTTTAAATCAATTAGGCGATTCCAGAATGTGAGATGTATGCAAAAAAGCTGCCAAAAAAGTTTTATATTGTACAAAAGTGGTCTTGCTACAAACATAGACGAATGATTTAACATTAATGTAACAAACTGAGACTTAATTAATTAAGTATTTTTTATCCATTTCTGTCATTTCAAAAGTGCCTTATTTAGTCACTTAATCAACGTAGCTGTGTAGTTAGCCGTAAAATTTTGACACTTCAAAATTTTAGTCAGAGAATTAATCGGAGAAATTTTAAATTATTTGCATTTTACTCAATTTAAATGCATGCGAAAAAGACACCAACAGATTTCGTTCAGTCAAAGTTTCGTAAAGTGATTGGTGTGACAGAATAAACACTATTATCAGAAAACACATTCACCATAGATTAGATTCAAACGCGCTCGTTATACTGTCCGCAATATCATAATCCAGAAAGTTTATTATAGCATAATATAATAATATACTATTACCTACCTATTTCTGGTCTTTATATTAATACTGCGACAGCCAAAGTCTTGTTTATGATTGAGCCATCGCAACCGCAGATCCAGAAGTAGTTTCTAAAGGTTGATCGAGTCTGGTGCATTCATATGTCGTTACTGAGTCATTGCATTGCCGGTGTTTCGCCATACTCGCCTACATAGATTTCTCCATTGATAGCGGCAAAGTGCGATTGCCTCCGCGTTTGGATCCGTCGACCATTGTTTGCATTGTCGCTGAACTGGAGAATTGACGTAGAATCTAACAACGGGAGTGTGTGAAGCGGTGATAACTCACCGAGGTGATAAAAACTTGTGCCATACAATGCCTAAGGTTTTTTAATGCCTAAGCCTTTCGGCATTCCGCCATCGTATTCCCAAATTTGCTCAATGCTGATCAAACTTATCTTGTTCAATACTCTTTGCAGAGTCAACCTGCACAGCTATAACATGCTTATCAATTATTCTAATGCTAAATAATGATGCAGCTTTATCGTGTTCCAGTTTGAAAGGCAATGTTTCTAGATAAATCACAGAGTAAAAAATTCATATTTTTTTATCTTCGGGTGACAAGCGCTGTGCAGTATTAAGTTTAGATTTTAAATCTACTCGTTTAATTGGAGCTATAGGTGCTCAGACGTGCTCTTTGGCGTATCTGCGAAATCTTTTGAAAAAGTAGTCTTATCTATTCGTATTTTGATATATCTCCTGCCACAATTGGTCTTTAAGAAGCAGAGCAAAAATATCTATTCTTTTTTCCATATATTTTATTTTAAAGCAATAGATTTCCAGTCTTCACGGTGAGAGCCGGCAACTCGTTCATTAGGTATCTATTACACGGGCTTATCGATGTCATTGTCGATCTGTAATAGATATTATTCCTATTCAAATGTCAGAAAACATATTTTTCGTTCATATTTAACAGGACGTTAAACGCTTACTGATATAATTGTATACCTACTTTGCCGCGTTAAATCTCCATGTACCGATAATACTCGTACTAATGCAAACATTTTAACATGACCCAAATTGAATTACGTGGATTGAAACGGGCGCACCGCTCTCGCTGTTCACGTTTCAAGGAATGCACACGATGACAGAATACCTATTAATTAGAGATCAGTATTTTTTCACGCATTTATTCGTAAATTGTGAACTTGGCCAGAGCTTGCTAGATACCCAGCAAAGATGGGCTGCGAATTAATACTTATTACATATAGTCTAGATGATCTTTATTTATACTAGACCTTCATTAGAGCAAGAACCACGAACAGACAAAGTTCACATGAACTATGTGCAAACATTTGCTTACAAATATAATAGTGATTTTATTTGTAATTTAGTTAAGTTTTTACGGCACTGCCCCATTAAGTAAAAAGAAATGAAAGTTATTTTTAACACACTTTTATAAGCTTCACTTGTAACTATGTCTGTATGTATGTAAGAAAATATTGGAATCTTAATTTGGCCCACTTCACGGTCTTCAATTAGGATGAAATTTTACACACGCTCTGAGTTCTGATGACAATACATGACTAGCTAAGAAATGTCATTACAAATCCAATATGGCGGCCTCCCCAAGCCCCAAGATGGCGGACAGGCTATTTGAAATACACCCCCATGACATGGGTATCAAATGAAAGGGTTTGCTGTCAGAAATACGAGAAAAAAGTCACGTGACTTAAATCATGGTGGACATCCAAGATGGTGAATTCGAAGTGTTTTTTAGTTTTTCATACTATTTTCTTATTTATATGTATATGTATATATTTATCATATTACGCGATAGATCCGCCAATTGTCCATGAATTTTGATGATTCTGTTTTTGTTTGGTAGGTCATACTATAGTGCTAGTCCCACAAACATTTTATCGAAACCAGTGAAGTGGTTTTTGAAATATAAACTATAATATAAAATTTGCTTTCCTCGACGACATGTTTGTATTACATTAGTATTGTGTTTAGTAGATTTCACAAAAAATATGAAACTTTGTCGAGTATCTGAGTTTAATTTTATATTAAAGACAGGTTTTGATTAGTCGGATAAGGTTAAATTATTCATCTGTATTAATATATGCAGACTACACTGAGCCAAATTAAGTACAAGCTTGATAAAACTAAGAACGGCATGAGTTCTGAAGCATTTGCAAACAAATACCGGTCAACACAATAATATCAACATAGGCAGGGTGAGAAAGAGAAGCAACTGTCGCAATTTAATTTTTCTTCACTTGTTCGAACACTAATAGTTATTACTAAAGCGAATGTTTTTAAGATCATGGTTAAATAACTAATTAACTTTTTAGTTTCCCGCTTCCTCCACAGTGAAGGACTTGTGTTCCGGTAATCAGCTGCAATTAATTAACCGATCACTTCATTAAAAACCTTTTGCATTCTCATTCAGTTGCTCTACTTATAATTTGATAATTCAACTTGTGGTTTTATCTGTTAATCCATAGAAGTTGTATTTTATTTTATGTTATAAAAAGTAGACATTAAATATATATATTACATAATATATCTCATATACTCTATGTTACTGTAACACAGATGTTAACAGGCCATGTTATAATCATATAATCCCATTATTGGGACTCAAGGCTTCCTCTCACAAGAAACACCGAAAATTTTCAAGTTAATTTTACTGTACTCAAAAGTTAGACAGCTTTTTGGCTCCCGGAAGTTTAGGACATTTATTTTATTATGTTTTGAATGCGTTAGCAACGTAGTGAATAAAAGGTCAAGGTTAGGCCTAAATCATTTCGTGTGGGTACGAGACGCGCAAGCCTATGTCAAGCAAGCAAGTCTAATGGTAACATTACGCTTGAGACTACAATCAACTTTGTATAATACTACCTTTTTTTTCTTTTGACTTCAATATAGTGCAGATGGCGCCGGTCCTGGAAATCTATCTTAATTACGTTATTTACTTATCATAGCACTTAATTATGCTCTTGCATGTATGGAAAATACAGAATCCGGATTTTTAATCCAATCCTGAAATCTTGTACAATGATCCATAGTAAATCCTTTTAATATTGTTAAAGATTGGATGTATGTTGCTTAATCACGTTATAAGAACTGAACGAATTAGTCTGAAATTTGCAACTAAGAAATAAATTTTAGTCTATTAGATTATAGTACTGCCTACTTTGTAGAAGCATTCTGTCCTGTATAAATCCTTTATCCCGAATAATGTAGAGTTTATTAGAGAAGGTTCTTATTCCAAATTCTCTAGCAGATGCTAGTTGTTCATAATGTTATTTATTATAACTAGCATCTCTTAGATTCTTAACGTAAATGTACAGCTAAATGCAGAAATGTATTGATTTGATCCTATTCATTCTACAGAATGACGTAGGTAAACAAATAAATGCAGTGATTAAGTTATGAATGAATGTTCTTTACGTTTATTGTTCGTCGTTGTTTGTCAAAATAATTTTGACATCATGCTGAAGATCAAACCCACTTTCCTGTGGCTGAAATGAGAATAAAGCCAATCTTCTTTGATCATATTAAATTGCAAGTGATGCGACTCTTCACCTCTAACTAATCGCCTTCAGTATAAGTAAGCGCATGTGGGCAGAGAATGGATTATTAACTGTTTTGTCGCTTTAAAATAACAGACAATGGAAAGGACGGTCTTTGTTCCAACTTTATATGCTTAGATCCTTGAGACAATGCGTGTGACATAACGGAATATTGCCTCTTAGCTCTACAACTGTCTCTCGTTCCCGCTCGCATCCACAATATATGTATGCTATTATCAAATTTGTAGTTGCACAGTTGAAATACGTGCGTGTGTGCATGCGTGCTTGCGTATGCAAGTACGTGCTTACGTGCGTGTCCTTTTAATTTCATCATGTGTGATTACAGTTCAAATGAAATTGTGTGTATATGTTTGATGGTATAAATTACTTCGTTTTTTTTATTCAACCTTAAAAATTACTATGTATATTTGCATTTGGAAAAGTACTCAGAAGTGCAGGCGGGTTCGATCTTAGATCTTAGGACCTCAAGAACAAACTCACATCATGGCAAAATAGACTGTTCCTGCCACTAGAGCACTATGATTATTACAGATGTGATGGCCAATACTTAAAGAAGACAATGTATCCTACGACGTTTAGTGGGCTTTGTGAGTTAAATTTATATTTTATTCATATATACACAAAAACTTTATAAAACAAGCACGAATATGATGTAGTTCAATGTTTTATGACCAGATTAAACGTGGCTGCACTCTTGATTAAGTTAATCAAAAGTGTGCAGTCTCTCATTGAGGTGAATGAGGAAAACCACCCACTGTCATCAAGATCTAATATAGAGTCTGCACTATACTCAACTGCCGTAGATACGGGGCACCACTATCGCCAGATCATGGAATAATTTAAAGCTGTGGTATACAAGTAGGTTAGGTTGACATTATCCTCGCAAGTCTTGTGTACTGGCGTGACTCGCTGGTCGCCGGACATGCGAATCCGGAATGACACACATTTGGTTTATTTTTATATACTTGTCGCGTTATTGTATACTTGAAAATTCATTTATATTTTTTTAAATGGCTGTTTTTATTTTACAACTTAAGTAAGGAGTAAGTTACAAATTGGAGTTGAATTAAGTGAGTTTCTTTGTTTTATTTGTATGGTTAAAAAACAATACGTAATCAAGCTCTTTTATAAATTCAAGGCTTTTAGTGAGATATCGATGATCGGACTTTTGCCTACTTTTCCATTATTGTTAACTCGTATCTCTATCTTACGTCTCGTTACATTCGCCACCTTTTACCAACTTCTTTCACAAAGTACTTTTTCTGAGTACGTGAAATATTTGTGATGAATACAATTTTTTGTTCTGTGTCTGGTTGTTTTTATGTAGGTATGTATGTATTTACTATTATGTAAGTATTGTTTCAGCTATATGACTTACCTTACGAGCTATGCTTAGTTTCGGCTTGTTGGCGTTGTATGAGGAATATCTATTATAAATTTATTTATTGTTACATAATATTGTTGAGGTGTATAGATACACTTAACTCTACTAATGCGACGAGTAGTTGAACAGTGGTGGTGGCAATAAAAATCACCAAGGTTACATGGTATTAGCACAATACCATAATGAAGTACCACAATATCGAAGAGAGGTATTATGACCGATCTGGTCATCACATACTTCTATACACATTTCAGGGATACGAGTGTGATTCTAGGCAATGATTTTTTATCATGTTTCAATAGCTGTATAACAGTGTACTTTTGTAAACAGGCGTGTTACTTATCATTAGATTCTGCTCATCCCGTCACTCTAAACTTAAAAAAATATATTTATAAAATGTAGTTAATAGTAATAGACAATTTTGGGTGTTCAGGTAACTTGACCATGAAGCGAAATTAATCAATTCACAATTTTACTACAAACTAAAACAATAAACGTAAGAGTTATGCTTGTATGTTAAATACGTGGTAGTGTGTGTAATGCGTTTTATTAATATAATATATTTTTTTTGAAGAAATATTATAATTCGGCACTCCTCTACGTACCTAAACCGGAAGGGTGCAAAATTTCAAACTCCTCTGTCAGCGCAAATTTCATAAATGGGAGGGGAGTACAAAGTTCTTGGTTCACGTATTAATAGGCATACCTAGATTAATAAAGCCTTGATCGATAATCTTAAGATCGATCAAACAAACGCTTCAAATGCTGTAAAGCAAAGCGCAGATTGATGTAAGCTAGGCTAGGCTAGGCTAGGCACTAGCTAGCACTAGGCTAGGGCTGAACTTTGGCCACTGATGGTAGGTTGGAACGGGCTAAGCCAATATGGCTCACTATGATTTGCCTCACTTTTCTTGTGCGGACCCGGTTTCTAGGCGTTATTATTCTATGTTAATAGGTATACAGATTTCTTTGATCCCTTGTTTGTAAAGATAACCTAATTTCCATAGATAATATGTACAAGGAAAATCATTCACTGGTAAGCTCAAATATGCAGCCGGACATAAGAATCCGGAATGACACACAGTATTGCATTTGTATTATTTTTAGTATCGTTTGTTTATTTTCGTTGCGGCCTGAATGTGTTGTTTATTGATTGCGTAACTGTGATGTTATGTCACTTATACAGGGTTATTGAGATCATTTGTATTATAATGAAAGTATGAAAACTAAGGTGGTTATTATTAAATAAATACACGAGTACACTCCGCGAGGTATAAGCTGAGCTTTGCATTAGTGTGAGTGATCACCAATCAGGCAGGAGCTTGAAATTTTGTTCGCGAGGTATAGGCTGAGCTTTGCATTAGTGTGAGTGATCACCAATCAGGCAGGAGCGCGGCGAGACAGAATGGCGCCGCGCCTAAGGCCGGTTGTCACACCTACACTATCCATGTACACTCACACAAATGCAAAGCTCAGCTTATGCCTCGCGGAGTGTAACTCACGGACTGTTTTAAGTCTTAACTTTTTTTTTCTTTTTTTTTAAATAGAGATTGACGAGACGAGCAGGATATGTGCCTGATGGTAAGCCATAACAGCACAACGCCATGCAGCTATTGGAACATGAATAGTCCAAATCATTACCTAGCACTGCACTGCGCTCGTCACCAAGAGATCTAAGATGTTATATCTCTAAGCCTTGTAATTTCTCTGGAAACATTGCCCTTCAAACCGGAACACAGTAATGTTTGCACATTACTGCTTGGCGGTAGAATAACTAGCAAAAGTGTCAGGTGCCAAAGGTAACATGCACTATTAGTAACTTCTTTTAGATAATCGAAAACTTACTATTGTGACACCAGCATAGCATAAGCTTTACGTTAATTGTTCCCAGAGATAGGACTCATGGGCTCCTGTTACAAGGAGAGAGTCAAAGGCATAATCTACCACGCTAGGCCTTTGTACTAAGAAAAATACTCAGAGGTGCCACTTAAGTTTCGACCGCATTCGGCAGTCTTTTTCATGGGTGAGTGCGCGCACGACCCTTGTGAAACTTAAGTCGGACTAAATCGACCCTACTACACGTGAGCAACCCAAAAATTAACTAAAAATATTTTAGTGTTAAAAATATCTTTTATTTTTTTTCTATTTTAAATCAAATCACTTCGGTAGCAAAAGCAAAATGATAGATATGTTACACAATAATAGAGAAATGGACACCAATATTTTAAAGACAGTTGAAACGGCTCACCATTATCTCTGTATGCCTATTTGTTTAAAACACATAATTGAATACATCAGTGACATAAGTGGAGGATGATAGATGCCCGCTGGCAAATGGCAAATTGTAGAGAAAGTTATGTCGCAATTGAGTGAAGCCGTGGTGTTGTCATTCTGCTGGATTTCCCTATATTATAGCATGAGAGAAGCCATTCAGTCACGACGCGTTCGATATTACATTACTTTTGGTAACTAATTTAAACATCTTGTGTACTTTTTAAGTGTAAATATGCAAGTTTCGCTTCACCTTTTGCTTTAACGAAAACATCGTGAGAAAACCGGCAAGTTTCTACAATAACTTCTTTCGAGGACATGCGCAATGTGTCAACCCGGAGTTAGTGCTGCTACAGGGCGTAACTTATCTATATCATTATGTTTATGCAAATAAAGAATATTTCAGTTGAAACTTTAATTAAGTATTTTTTACTGCAGACCCTTTGTTTAATATCTCCTTAAAACATTTAATATCAAGGTTGCTTGAAAGAGATACCTGTCAACAATGTATTTACTTCCCGAATGTTACCGTAGTTTTAATTGATTTTTTGCATTGTGCGCACAATGAAGCATTACTTAAATCATTTAAATTTAATGTGCAAACGTTACCGTGTTCCTTTGAAATTAAAGGCAATATTCTGCATCAGACACATATCCTGATAGTCTCGTCACTGTACGCTACAAAAAAAGGTTTTTAAAGAAGTTACAGGGCAAAGAGATAAATTAACTTATCTTTAATATCTGAGTGACCAGCGTAAAATCTAGGCCGTAATTTGAAGTATTCTTATAAGAATCTGCATTTATTAAAATTAATTTTCATGATCTTTAAACCATTAGGCAAGATATCAGTCAAGCGAAAGTCTATTTATGATAAAAAACAACGGTACAATTATTTTACGAACCTTCCCCTTATTATTGAACATTTATTAGGAAATTGGCAGTTTACACACAATTTTCCTGTTTGACTGTAACAATGTCTTAAGGAAGTTGGTAATTTAGGAGTTCCTACATCTAAATCTGGCAACTCTAATACCGCGCTTTAATCATGTCTCGTGCTGTCATTGCGGGCCTGGTAGTCGGTAGTCAAACTAGTTAATTAGGCATGCTATGTCATTGCAGATCGTAACTGATACTACATTAGCTGTTAGAGCTATTTTAGCTTCTTCACGTAACTTAATAACCTTCAAACAGGAAAAATTCTCAGTTACCGTGTTATAATTATATACTTATCCGTAATAAGTGCCGTAGAATTTCATAGATCAATCGTTTTTGCTTTCGAATTATAGTTACATGTTTCCGAAATACGTAAAATAAATGATTGGACCATACCCGTTCCTTTAAAACTCCATCTGTTATGAAGTTGCTTCCACTTTTGTGTACGATGGAGCGTTCTTACCCGGAAGAAACCACTTCACTCTCTACTTTAACATACCAAGATGGTAACAAAAAACTCTACATTTGTGATGAGAACGTGTCTGTAGGCTGTGGGATGCGCTGCCTGGGTCGATTATTCCCGGTGGTTGATTATGTTGGTGTCTTCAAATCGAGCGCGAATCGGTTTTTTCTAGGTAAGCAAGTAAGAACGCTCCATCGTAGACCGCATCGTCGCTTAACTTCAGGCGAAAAAGCGGTCTAGGGTATACTTATAAAAGATAAAAAAACTTACTCAGGCAACGCATTTCATAGCTTAGACGTTCTTATTATGAAAGTAGAATTGAACCTCATCGTTCGATATTTTGGAATGTCAACGATGAATCGATGTCGCTTTTTCAAGCCATGAGCAGTCCGGTAGAAAACAGGACAAGATGGTAATATATTGTAGAAATCAGTTGCATACCTTTCGAAAAGTATCCGATAAAAACTCGATAACCTTTGCGGCGATGTTCAAAAATTTTAAGCCTTTTGCGAAAAAAGGTGTCCTTGTTTGTCTATAAGGCTTTTCGGCACTTCTGTCGATAGAGTCTGCAGTTAGTAGTACTTGCATACCTACTTATTTATATTCGAGGAATTTCTTCCCCATCTCAACAAGTGAATATAAGGAATATCAGAGTTGCGTACATATAAATCATAAGTAAATACGTAACTGGCACCTGGCAACGGTTCCTGATCATGATGGATCCACAGCAATTTGGCACCGGCGCGGCGTTAACGTTAATATAGCAACAGCTCTAATTAGTTTCCGCTTACAGGCTAATTAATAAACGTCTAGATTATATAAAAGGCGCCTAGATTTGAGTGTGTATTGCAAAATAGCTACTGTTTACTTATATAGAATATGTAACTTAATTTTGAAATTGATAAATAAGACATAACACACCTAAACATATTTATGGACATTGTCCATACTAATTGCGTGACGAAACTTCTATACTTTTGAATTCGAATAACACAAAGGTTAACTTTTATCCCGGGAAAATGATAGGATCGGAAACAATGCGGGTGAATGCGGGGCACTACTTGCTAACATAATATGCACTACTTGTTATATGAGTGTAATGCCAACACATCTTGAGCTCAAGGTTCACTGTGATTCTTTGTAACTTTAGTTCAAGTTAGAGCGGCAAGTCTTTTTGTTTTGGTCATTACAAACTACGTTTCAAGACATTAATATCAATAAACTTACACTCATCACTGACCTTTGGTAAAAAATCTAAACATAAATTATTAATTGCCGTAGGTATTTAACTATGATGTACCTCAAGTACGTAGATAATGTAATAATTTATGACTCTGTCTAATTATTACTGGTTATATTTAATTACCTCATAGATCTTTATTACGTTTTGTACGTTACGTTCAATTATTAGCTTCTATTAATAATTACAATATTTTTTTGTATTATACGAGTTTATTATTTATGTACCGAACCGAACTTCCATTGACGTTTTCTTACGAATACACGTTTCACAGGACGTCGAGAGTTAGTTAAAAATATTTTCAATCAATCTTGATTTAACCCTGTGTAATGTTTTTAATTTGAAAATTTGTACGTTTTATCAGGAAAAACATTTCAGTAATGTAGGGTTCCGATACATTAAATTAAACCAAACATTAGATATGTACTTAAGTTCTTAAAAATAATAAATCAGCAGTAAAAAAAAAATTATAAGCGACTAATAAGTTAAGTTTGGTTTTCAATCCCGTTATTTTCTAGTGATAAAAAGTAGAATGTCGTAATCAAACTATTATCTATATGTACCAAATTTCATTCGGATCCCTTCAGGAGTTTTTGCTTGAGAGATTAAACAACATTCATACATATGCATACATAGACATTACACATACAAACTTTCCTATTTGTAATATTGGTAAGATTGTATTTCATACTCCGTATGTGTTATGTCTTAATCTAGCACATTCTAAATAGTCTGCCAAGATAATCAACTGAAAAAGCTAACTAAATTATTTATTTTTCAAACACATTTCACAACTATTAGCTCTGTTTATTATTCCCCAGCTGGAGTTTTGAAATTCTTCCAACCAATGTTTATACACACTATAATTCGGCAAAATGATACCTCACCTCATTCAACTCAACAGAAATATTTGTAAACAGATATGTAGTACTAGCGTTCTTCCCCAACTTCATATGAGTAATAAATTATTGAACTCAAAAATAAATAACCGATTAAAACAAAAAATTGGCAGTCATCGGAACTGCCGATAGAAGTGAGAACTTATTACTCAGAATTTGATAACTTACTTTGGAAACTACGCGGGTGAAACCGGAGGGCGTGGTCATGAGCATGGCTGATAGACTTCTAGATGGCCATGGTCCCGTGTTTACCCCGAAGATTTCGTATCATTCCCGAGCGTGACGCTAGCATTCGATTCCCAGCCCACGAAAAATCTATCTGTTATTAATTATATAGCGTCAATTAATTATATAGCGTTAATTATAAAGTTTTCACTTTTAAAATGCTTGTTAGATTTGACGTAAGTAAGTAAGGAAAATGCTGACCTTTTTAGGGTTCTGTAGCCAAAGGACAAATTACGGGACCCTTATAGATTCGTCATGTCTGTCCGTCCGTATGTCACAGCCACTTTTTTCCGAAGCTATCAGAACTATACTAGTGAAACTTGGTAAGTAAATGTATTCTGTGAACCGCATTAAAAATTTCATATAAAAAATTGAAAAAAACAAAAAAATTTGGGGGTGTCCCATACTTAGAACAGAAACTAAAAAAAAAAATATCCATCAAAACCATACGTGTGGGTTTATTTATGGATAGGTCTTCAAAAATGATATCAGATGTTTCAAACATGTAATAGACTAAATAAAATTTTGCATAGAATTCCAGTTTTTTTTAACCTTCTAGTACCAAACTTACCGTAAACGTATAAAAAATTATGAGTGTCTTTTTCGGATTAGGAGATTTAATCTGCGTATCCCTGCTTGATAAATTGTATTGGATAATTGCCATGTAATATATTTTTATGATGACTCGTACACGTGAAGTTTGTAATTCGATGTAGTGACAAAATTAAAAGCTTTTAAATTCGTTCATGCTACTGAGTAAAATTCACATAAACAATAAAGTTTTTTGCCACTGCAACTACTAACAAACTTTGCACAATACTATGAGATTTAACTCAAAAAACATAAGCCTTCTTGCAGTCTGGTCAAAGCACGTATCATTAGTGACTTACGCAATAAAATTATATATTATTTAGATAATTAAATTTAATAAATACCTAATTATGTGATCGTCTATTACATTCTAGACAGATAAACTGGTTATAAAATGTGAGATGTCAACGAAACAGTCTAATAGTGTCATATGCATATAACACTATTAGACTGTTCTTATGTGTGCGGTAATCAAGTTACTTTTTATTTTAATTTTCATTACGTTTATTTTTGAACAGCGACATACGAGTATAAAATTTCGTAACCAATGCCTAACTTCAACAAGACTTCAAATCAATTGACAACTTGTTTGCCTCACAGGGAATCCTAATGAAATTAAGGGTGAAGAGTTACGTAAAGTTACCAAGTCAAGTGCAAGTTAAACTCTCACAGAGAGGATTCCGCACTAAACTTCGTTCTATGAGACTTGGATATTTTTTCAACCTAGGGATTTTGATAATTTTCTACTATAATCGAAGTTGTACCAATGTACCATCTCCCTGACGTGCATCTGGTCGGTTTTTCATAGACGTTATTAAATATTGTACACCATAGATTCAAAAGATTCCAAAGATTTACGTAAATTTTAAAATATTCGGCGTCAAACAAACTCAAAGAAAAATAATTGAGCTTAACCAAGTCTTGTAAACATAAGCGCCAATTTTGTGAAATACCTATTACTGTTTAGCATTGTTACATATATGTTTTATCGAAATAAGTCCTACAAATAGGGTCCTGATTTTTGTACGGAACGTCAATATGATGACAAATTTTATTATAAAGTGAGAATGTAGGCAACACTCGAGAGATTGATCGCTTACTTTCAAACCGGAACCATGAACAGGTCTGGAAACCCGCATTATAAAACTGCTAATGTTTATTTTAACCAGATTATATAGGATGTTCGAATAATCAAGTAACAGCAATAATAAGAGTATACACATTTTACGAAAAAAATAATTTCAAGTGTTAAAAATTACAGATTGATATTAAACGTAGTTGAGACCCTTCCTTCCACTCGACACCATAGGTGGTGTCGTATGGAATCACTAGTCTATACGACACCACCGACTAATAGTGAGGTTACCAACATACAAAGTTGTTGATATGAAAACTCCAATTAAGTTCAAGCAGTTTCATTAATGGGGTATGTCATTTGATAAAGTTTATATTTATCTGTCACTCAAATGGTCATCTTGACATTGTTCATTGCAATTTGCATATTATTGTCTTTCCGTCCGAATATTTTAATTTTTCACAATGGACAATGATACTAATACTGACGACATAATATACATAAAAACTAATGGCGGAACAGCACATCACTAGGGTGGTGTCGTATGGACTAGAGATTCCATACGACACCACGGATGGTGTCGTTTTGGTGGTATCGAGTGGAAGGAACGGTTGAGACTTGGATGAGCCATTAGAAATGCTTCGGAATAGTAAAATAATACGAGTAATTTGTCTGGCTTAGTTGGTAGTTAGTCGACCTGCGAAGCCGTTGATCGTAGGTTCGATCCCCACCCAATGCAAATATTTGTGTGATGAGTACAAATATTTGTTCTGTGTTTGCGTGTTTCTATGCATAATAAGCATGTATTTATAAATGTAAGTATTATAGGCGGGGGCACTGCCGTGCCTCCAGATAAGTTATCTGGCTTCCACAGTACAAGTTTTGATTAGTCTAGGGCTAGATGGTGTTGTGGGAGAAATGATCACCAATATCTTTTGTTACATAGTCATTTATTCCTTTTCTTCTTTTCTATTTTTTTTTACAATATAATACGCGTATAAACTTTATAAAATACTTAAAAAACTGGGGTGCCTATAACAATATTATTATTATAATATTTTTTAGGAAATTACTAAAAACAGTAACTATAAAAAGGCACCAGTCTAAAAAGAGATAATTATACAGTTTTAATTACAATTTATAGGAAAATATATTGCTTTTGGTATCACGCCACAAATCTGTCGAAAAAAAAGAGTACAATAGAAGAATAATTTAACGTTAATGATGTTGTTAACAACTGTAATAGCACGAATAAATAGCTTGAAATGTTCATGGAACATCTTGTAGGTACTGTTTACACGCTAGAAGAGCCAATAGCAGTATTATAGCAGTCTATAAAAGGATTCGAAGCGGTTACTTTTCCTCGCAAACTGGACTGGATGCAAGAACTCCTTAGATACTTGGTAGTCTACACTGTAGCGGTATTGCATAACTTAGTGCTGCCGTGGTTCTGATGACTAGTTTCATCATTATTATTTTCAGTTTGTTATTGTCGTCTCAGAATATATCCTCGATTCGATTTTTTACTTCTTACTTCCATAGTTTTTTTTCGAATATCCGGACACCGACACTGACTTTCCCATTTATAATATACCTAAGATTAACTTTTTTCTATACGGAGCTGAGACGTAGATGCAGGAAAGTAGGTAAATCGATGCACTAGTGATGTGGTGTTGCAAAACGTATGCTGAGGATTCATGGACTGCTCACCGAACCAATTCATCGATCCTAAAAGAGCTTCACGTCAAAGAAAGATTGTCGTCGACTGTGCAAATACTGAAGTTCTTTGGGCACACAACCAGAAATGAAGACTCAATGGAGCGTCTCGTGGTGCAGGGCAGAATGGAGGGAAAGAGACCCCGCGGTCGCTCTCCAACAATGTGGACAGACCTTATCAATTCCCGCACTCAATCCACCAAAACTGACTGGTCCCACAATGCCTCCAATAGAGCCGTATGGAGACGCATAGTAAGAGCCGTCATTCAACAGGATCCACACACATAACCACGACCACTCTGCCAAGAGTGCCCGACTGAGACTAAGATTTTTTTTAAAGAAGAATATTAACGATTTACATACTAAAAATTATAGAAATCAGAGTATCTCTTTCGTTTTTATGTAGTGTTTATTACTGAAATTGGACAAAATATAACTAACTGATGTGTTTTAAAAAGTGCAGTGTAAAATTTGTCCAAGTCCTAGACTAATCTCATTCGAGTGTGATCCGCTACCTTCCTAAATCCGGATAATCGCAATATTGTTTTAAAATTGCTTCTTCTAATTATTGTCGGTGTGTAGTTACATATAGTATCATTTGATTTATTGCCATAAGCAGCCCACTTAATATTTCTACTGCTAGGGCTCGGGGCTTTCACGCACAATGAAACAGTTAAGGCCCTCCACTACTATAGACAAGTGCACGTTGACGGATGAGACTCAACACATACGAGTAGAAAAATGTCTTGGAACACGCCAGTTACCTCATGGTATTTTTCTTTCCCGTTAAAAACTCATACATGTGCACTTGCACAAATACTCAAAGGTCCAGTCGGGATTTGAACCAGAAAAAAACTATTGTAATTTTTTTGTTATTTTGAAACGACCACAACCGTGTGAAATGCGATGCGGTGTAGTAGTATATAATCTGTTAGGGCCCATAGGTTATGCATGTTTGGTGCAATATATTCCAACATCAACCTTCATCTAAGTGTCGTCTCGTCATCTTCAATCATAATGATCTAACAAACGGCATTTGCTCACACAATAGTGTATAATGGAACAATGCCTCCCATTATCGATGAATGAAACGTCACTCTTACATTAATGGGCGTTTTATTTACAAACACGGATTTAAGAAAACGAGTACATAACAATATATGGCGATTCTCTTTTAAATCCTACTATAATGCGAAAGTTTATGTTAGTTTGGATTTTTTGTTATTCTATTAACAAACATGTGCATGAAAACGCGTTTTAAGCCTATTCAAGAGTCTGTCTATTTCACGTTATTACTCTCTTGATCTCAGTAGCAATAACTAAGTCATAAAAGTCAGTCTTGGCTTATTTTTCATTGACTCTAAAACTTGGAATAAATAAATAAAGGCGAAATAAAAATCTGGTCCTGATTTTATCACCACTCCATTCTAAACTAATCAAAGATTATATTATGGGAGCCAGATAGCTGATAAAAAAAAAAACTTAAGTGTAAGTAATTACATATTTATGATTACGTAGAAATAACCCAAACAAAGAACAAACATCGGTCGAACCAACTGGACAAAAAAGTTCACGTAGTCCGATCGATCGAACCAACGGGAAAAAAAAGTTCACGTGGTCCGATTGATCGAACTATGCAGTGGAACCACGTGGTCTGGAGGGGTATTCATCAAACGAATTTTGATTGTTGTTATTGGTAGGCATCGAATCTTACAACTTAAGGCGCACAAATATGTAGCCGCATAACCATCAGCATCATAGTGTGTAGTCTGGTGGGATCGAATGAAAAATACATTTTGAATATAGAATCCTAGTGGGGTCATGCGGGATTTTAAAGTTCATTGTAGTTCACACGTCTGTATATACGAGTATGTAGTATAAAATTTTACGTTTTTCTTTTGTCTACTGTCCACTAATTACCAATAGTTTGCTGCAATAGCTGTGAGAAAAGTTTAGCTCGTAACGAGCTCCTCGTTCGCTCCTTCTCTGTCGTTTTATTTGCTGTCTCTTTCTGTTAAAATCAATTTGAATTCAAACATAGGATCTACTGAAACGAGGATTAAGCAATAGTAGCAAGTGTCAAACAAACGCCCACAGATATACGATAACTGCTTATCTAACATCCTGTCTATGTTTCTGATACAATAACAACTAGAGTTTTATTTTTTATTATCTGCAAGGTCCGAAACCTACAACTATCACTGCAGAGCCAAGGCAGAGTTTCGAAGGTGGCAAACGTTGCAGAACCGGTTTTAATTCGCAGCTGGTATTATTTGTCGTATACTGTGGAACGCTTACGCTTGATGCAGCACAAACTTCCAAAGAATTTATAGAATAGAATATTATATATACGTATACGAGTATAATAACTAGATCTTCATCAGTCTATGGTTAATTCGATGTGCTTAGCTGCTTAGGATGAGTTATTAGATAGTTATGTAGCATAGCTTTAATTGGTACTTTAATTGTGGTAATTCTTATTGGCTTGAAGGTTTTTAAATTTTTAATCTTCCGGTAGCCCATTGTAAATCTATACTTATAATAAAACTGTAACGGGTCGAATTCTGTACATTGAAGATATTTTGAAATTTTTTTTGGGCACTCTATTTTCGATACTGATGGCGAATCTGCATTTTTTTTCTTTCATGTCTGTCTGTCTGTCTGTCTGTCTTTCTGTATAGAGATCACGCATCACGCCGAAACTACTGATTCAATTCAGCTGAAACTTGGTATGATTTTAGGTTATACTAAGGAGATTGCTGTAGGCTACTTTTGATCCCCAAATTCTGATCGGTTTTCTTGCGGGAGGGGGTGAAAGTCAGAATGTGTATTTGGTTGTAACTCATGTTTGCGTTGTTTGATTTCATTAATTCTTTTTTTGTTAGAAAGACCATATTTTTAATACTGTCCCGTCAAAATTTGAACATTATCGGTCTGGTGGTTCGGAAATTACACAAACATTAAATAATAACGACACGCGCGGCGCGTTCGGTACATACTAACTTCTAAGTATTCTGTGTCTCACAGACGATCCACAGAATATCTAGATTCTAGATTCTAGAAAGTGCCCACGTGATCGCGTCGCGTCGTCTTGGATGACAAAATAATTTTCAAAAATATATTTTTGTGTGGAAAAAACAAACATCATTCGGTTATAATCGATTTCAAACAAGGAGGATGTTCTCAATCGGGTTGCATGTTTTTTTATTTGGTTTTATTTTACGCGATAATTCCGCTAATTGTTAGTTGATTTTGATAATTCCTGTTTTGTTTGGTTAAAAATACTTCAAAGGTGATCTTAGATATCGAAAACAGGGAGGTAGTTTTTCAAATATCAACAAAAAACTAAAATAAGCTTAGATTTATCTGTACGACATGGTTATACCTTCTTATAAAATTTAGTCGAATGACAGAATTAAATTACCTGTCATTGAAGTAGATTTTTGTATTTTGGAGAAAACATATCAGCATAATAAGTAACAGCATAAACAACCCATTAAATGTTCCCACTGCTGGGCGTCGGGGCCTTCTCTCGCAAGGAGGCTATAATCCACCACGCTGGCCCAGTGTCGGTTGGTGGATGACATATGACTTAGAACTTAGATTATAGGTAGATTTCGGTTTCTTCACGGTGTTTTCCTTCGCCGTTTTAATTACCGGTATTACAAACATGACTCTGAAAAATAGTGGTGCGCGTGGTTTTGAACCCTGGGTCTCTGGATCGACAGTCGCCGTTCTCCCGACTAGGTCAGCTGTAACTTACTAGACCAGCCGTAACTTATTAGAATACGTATTATTTCAATCCAAATACTGTTTAAAATTTAAAGGTAATGTTGAACAAGCTTCGGTGACCGAAGCAGACCGTTGTTAGGGTTCCGTACACAAAGGGTAAAAACGGACCCTATTACTGAGACTTCGCTATCCGTCCGTTCGTCCGTCCGTCTGTCACCAGACTGTATCTCAAGAACGGTGATAGCTAGACAGTTTTTTTTTAAATCTTTATTTAAGGACTTTATCACAACATGATAAGCTAGACAGTTGAAATTTTCGCAGATGATGTATTTCTATTGCCGCTTTAATCATGGCGGAACGTATCAAGTGATCGGGTTGAAATTTGAAATAGAATTAGATTACAGTCTGGAAGAACACATAGGCTAAACATTGCCTATGTATAAGTGCTCTATGTATTACGTAACAAACATCCAAACAGTGGCATTCATAATATTTACAGGACAACGTTGGAACGGCTGAACATATTTGGATGGAATTCGAAACACACGTAGTTTGAACTCAGAAATAGCAAATCGATTACTTATAGGTTACTGTGACGTAGGAAAGACTAAGCAAATTTGGTAGAAAATTGAAACAGAAATAACTCATAGTCTGAAATACCACATTTATGTATTTATTACCTACCAACCTGAAAAGAACCATGGGCCCTAAGGAAACAAATATTAACTATCACGTCAAAACGGCACAACGATATGGGTTGACATACGAAACACATATAGTTTAGGGTCTAAAATTTCACATGGGCTAATAAGTCTACATTTTCATTTAACTCCACATTAATATAAGCATATATTTGCGTAAGGAACTTGATGTGATGGTAAGGTAAAAGCAAAAAAAGAAAAATATATGCACCCGTTTTGGCGTAGATAATATAGGTGATTTGCGTTCACAATCAAAATAACAAGCAACATAATATTCTCATTAGACGGCGCTAATGCCAGTTTAAATCTAAAAGCACTAAAGGCCATTTAAATCGATGTTTTGCAATTGTGGTATGTATTTTTTCTTTCATCACTAGGTGGCGTTACTGGTATTCTAAATTGTACTAATAAGTTTTTGCTGCTAAAAGGATTATGATGCCAAATTTGGATTCTTTCGTTCTTGATTTTTTTCTGTATTACCTACAATTAAATTCATACATTAACATTTCACTAGGACTTGGCTTAGATTTACGAGTTCAACTTGCTTGAATATCATTAAAACTCAAAATTTGAATTATTTTAATTCCACACAGGCTTCGTTCAAAATTTTACGCCGGCGAAGTCGCGGGTAACAACTAGAAAACAGCTTGCGATAAAAAGAAATAGGTAAGTATGTATTAGATCATGCACATTAGCTTCAGACTTTTCATAATGTATCCTATAAAAATCCTACAAACTTAACACTTGCGGCTATGTTCGATACTACGAAACCTTACTAAGTATCTTTGATTTTGTTTAAAAAAAGAAAAATAAAGATGATAAAATTATATAATTTTTTGTGTCGAAAAACAAATTCACTCAAACTCAAAGGGTTTTCAATGACTATTTGACGTACGATACTTCCAATTAATGTAAAAGTCAGTAACATCTGCTTACGCGAACGAAGTAGCGGGTTCAGCTAGTATATAAATATAGTCATGACGAAAGTACCTGACGAATGTATTTTTATACGGCACTTACGAAGCACCAGCCGACTTCCGCCGATTTGTTGTAAAATCTATATACATGTATATAAATTTATGTATACATATATATAAATCATCTGTAAGTGTGTTTATAATTTAACCCCTCCTAAGCAGCTGGATCGATTTTGATGATTTTTTTGTGTGTTCAAGTGAACACGAAAATAGTTTAGGTAAACATTTGTTTTTTTTGTTTAGTGTGACAATAGATGTAGTAGGTCAGGTCCTCTAGTATTTACTATGTATGATATTAGTGCAGTGAAAAATCATGCTAGGTTAAAATCGAGTGTCAGTTTTAAATTTTTACTTTCGTTATAGCCACGAAATCGCTAATTTTAACATCTTAGTGTCCAAAAGACATCGTTTATATGCATCATTAGTTTCGTTATGCAAATGTAGTGAAAGGATTTGTTAGATCGCGTTTTGCGAACCTCAATAGATATCGGATGTCTGCGAAAGTGAATCTTTAAATGCGTTTTAATGGTCTTTGGTCTACTTATGTAAATCTATTGCACATAGTCTTCTGTGTTAGTAGGGGCTTGTATTTGAATATTTTGTAGAGCGAAGAAGAGTAAATTTGATTATAGATATGGTTACATAAAATATCTGTGCTTATTTTATTGTTTAGTATCTGGGTGACCGACCTTTGCTCGGTTACTTAGATATATACTGATTTTCTAAAAAAAATGAACTTGAAAAACGAATGCGGCCGGTTGGATTCGAACCCGTACCTACCATATATCAACCACCCATCTTCCCGACTGAGCTAATATACTGTCGCGCGCCCTCGCGAAATTTACCATCGCATTCTAATCTTTATGTAACAGTTTTTCGTTGTCTAAAAACGCGCATAAAACGGCGTTTTTTAAAAATAAAACCTGGCTAGATCGATTTATCGTCCCCGAAACCTCCTGTATATATAATTTCATGAAAATCGTTCGAGCTGTTTTCGAGATTCAGATTCTATATATATATATTTACAAGAATTGCTCGTTTAAAGGTATAAGATATATCTGCTACAGCTTAAACACAAAAAATCTACCGAACATAAAATGTTCTCATTTTTTCAAGCCGGTTAATTTATATCACGGTGGAAGTATGACAATGACACGTATGACAATATTTGTGATTCAAATTGTAAAAAGCAATAATCAGTTTATAGTTAACACACTGCCTCGAAATATCAGGAAATAATTTCACCATTTACCACGATAAATATCACGTCTTTGTGTTGGTGCTGTGTGTGAATTGCCCATCAACATTAAAAAAAATAATATTAATAATGCAGTCAAAAAAGAACCCAAATGACAAAGGTCGCGGACCCCAGAGTCTGTGGAGTTGCTAAATTTAATGAAAAAAAAAAGAATTGCAGTGAACAGCCACTAAAACGATTTTTTTTTGGATCATGGCTTTGACTCTTCTTGTAATAGAAGCTCCCTAGTCCCATCGGTTAGAACACTTATAAAATCTACTTTTATTGATATGTATAATGTAATATAGTTTTTTAAGTAAGTAAGATTTGACAGCCTGTGCTGGTAGCACAGTTTATTAAACCATACATTCGTTGACGTCGTTCGACGAAGACGTCTAGACGGGGCAATCGTGCGGGGCGTGCGGGGTAAGATTCGGGAAGCGCACTCCTGCATTGCCTACATATATAGCACTCATCGAGATCCCGTACATATCCAACGGTGAAAGAATAACTGAAATCGGTTCAGTCATTCCTGAGAATATCGCTTTCAAACAAAAAACCTCTTCAGCTACCTGCTACGCCACCTGTCAGAAATTTGTCGTACCAACTCAGATTTAGAAACAAAAAGGTTTATATTCAAGATGTATGTAATTTGTGATATTCAATAACGCAATCATAGACACATGCTGTCATGTGTCATGTCAAAGCTCGAAACGTACGAAATTTCTCAAATAGGAATATTTTTTCCCGATTTTGTTACATTCTTGATTCATGCTCTGCTTCTATTAATAGTAGCGTTATGTTCTATAGCCTATAGCCTTCCTCGATATATGAACTATCCAATAGAAAAAAATCTTTCAAATCGGACCAGTACTTCCCGAGATCCTAGCGTTCAAACAAACAAACTCTTCAGCTTTATAATATTACTATTTTTGAGTTAATGATAGAAATACAGCGGTTAACGTTAGATGAAATACATCTAACATTACTTTGATTTTCAGCTAATGTGAAGATGCATTAGCATCTCCTATGTTAAGTTGGAATGTTAGGGCCATAACGAAATAGGTTAATCGAAGAGAGCGACGCTGGTGGTGGTTCTAAATATAGCTAACGTTACAGAGCTAAAAATATTATGGTACAATCCTTATAATAATATTATAAATGTCAATGTATGGATGTTTGGATGTTTGGATGTTTGGATGTTTGTTGCTCAATCACGCCCAAAGGGCTCAACGGATCGAGCTGAAATTTAGTACACAGATAGTTTATAGACTGGAATAACATATAGGCTATATTTTATCCCGAAATCGTGCACGGTTCCTTAGGGATCAAGTATAAATGTAACATCGGAACGCCTTATTAGATTTTGTTGCAATTCGGAACACAAATAGTTCTTTGAAATCCTATCCTACTAATAATATAATAAATCTCAATGTATGAATGTTTGTTGCGCTGCGCTGAAATATAATACACAGATAGCTTAGTTCCTTAGGGATCAAGTATCAACATCGGTACGCCAAACTAGCGTTTGTTGAAACGCTTGAAACGTACGTTTACGTTACGTTTACGTTACGTTTACGTTACGTTTACGTTACGTTTACGTTACGTTTACGTTACGTTTACGTTACGTTTACGTTACGTTTACGTTACGTTTACGTTACGTTTACGTTACGTTTACGTTACGTTTACGTTACGTTTTACGTTACGTTTACGTTACGTTTACGTTACGTTTACGTTACGTTTACGTTACGTTTACGTTACGTTACGTTTACGTTACGTTACGTTTACGTGATACGTTACGTTACGTTTACGTTACGTTTACGTTTACGTTACGTTTACGTTACGTTTACGTTACGTTTACGTTACGTTTACGTTACGTTTACGTTACGTTTACGTTTACGTTACGTTTACGTTACGTTACGTTACGTTACGTTTACGTTACGTTACGTTACGTTACGTTACGTTTACGTTACGTTTACGTTACGTTTTACGTTTACGTTACGTTTACGTTACGTTTACGTTACGTTTACGTTACGTTTTACGTTACGTTACGTTTTACGTTACGTTTTACGTTACGTTTACGTTACGTTTACGTTACGTTTACGTTACGTTTACGTTACGTTTACGTTACGTTACGTTACGTTTACGTTACGTTTACGTTACGTTACGTTTACGTTACGTTTACGTTACGTTTACGTTACGTTTACGTTACGTTTACGTTACGTTTACGTTTACGTTACGTTTACGTTACGTTTACGTTACGTTTACGTTACGTTTACGTTACGTTTACGTTACGTTTACGTTACGTTTACGTTACGTTACGTTACGTTACGTTACGTTTACGTTACGTTTACGTTTACGTTACGTTTACGTTTACGTTTACGTTACGTTTACGTTACGTTTACGTTACGTTTACGTTACGTTTACGTTACGTTTACGTTACGTTTACGTTACGTTTACGTTACGTTTACGTTACGTTTTTTTACGTTTACGTTACGTTTACGTTACGTTACGTTACGTTTACGTTACGTTTACGTTACGTTTACGTTACGTTACGTTTACGTTACGTTTACGTTACGTTTTACGTTTACGTTACGTTTACGTTACGTTTACGTTTACGTTTACGTTACGTTACGTTTACGTTACGTTACGTTTACGTTACGTTTACGTTACGTTTACGTTACGTTTTTACGTTACGTTTACGTTACGTTTACGTTACGTTTACGTTACGTTACGTTACGTTTACGTTACGTTTACGTTACGTTTACGTTACGTTTACGTTACGTTTACGTTACGTTTACGTTACGTTTACGTTACGTTTACGTTACGTTTACGTTACGTTACGTTACGTTACGTTACGTTACGTTTTTACGTTACGTTACGTTTACGTTACGTTTACGTTACGTTACGTTTTACGTTACGTTTACGTTACGTTTACGTTACGTTTACGTTTACGTTACGTTTACGTTACGTTTACGTTACGTTTACGTTTACGTTACGTTTACGTTACGTTTACGTTACGTTTACGTTACGTTTACGTTTTACGTTTACGTTACGTTTACGTTACGTTACGTTACGTTTACGTTTACGTTACGTTACGTTTTACGTTACGTTTACGTTTACGTTACGTTTACGTTACGTTTACGTTACGTTACGTTACGTTTACGTTACGTTTACGTTACGTTTACGTTACGTTTACGTTACGTTTACGTTACGTTTACGTTACGTTTACGTTACGTTTACGTTACGTTTACGTTACGTTTACGTTTACGTTTACGTTACGTTTACGTTACGTTTACGTTACGTTTACGTTTTACGTTACGTTTTTACGTTACGTTTACGTTACGTTTACGTTACGTTACGTTTACGTTACGTTTACGTTACGTTTACGTTACGTTTACGTTACGTTTACGTTACGTTTACGTTACGTTTACGTTACGTTTACGTTACGTTTACGTTACGTTTACGTTTACGTTACGTTTACGTTACGTTTACGTTACGTTTACGTTACGTTTACGTTACGTTACGTTTACGTTACGTTTACGTTACGTTTACGTTACGTTTACGTTACGTTTACGTTTACGTTTACGTTACGTTTACGTTACGTTTACGTTACGTTTACGTTACGTTACGTTTACGTTACGTTTACGTTACGTTTACGTTTACGTTACGTTACGTTTTACGTTACGTTACGTTTACGTTACGTTTACGTTACGTTTACGTTACGTTACGTTTACGTTACGTTTACGTTACGTTTACGTTACGTTTTACGTTACGTTTTACGTTACGTTTACGTTACGTTTTTACGTTACGTTTACGTTACGTTTACGTTTACGTTTACGTTACGTTTACGTTACGTTTACGTTACGTTTACGTTACGTTTACGTTACGTTTACGTTACGTTTACGTTACGTTTACGTTACGTTTACGTTACGTTTACGTTACGTTTACGTTACGTTTACGTTACGTTACGCGTTTACGTTACGTTTACGTTACGTTTACGTTACGTTACGTTTACGTTACGTTTACGTTACGTTTACGTTACGTTTTTACGTTACGTTTACGTTACGTTTACGTTACGTTTACGTTACGTTTACGTTACGTTACGTTTACGTTACGTTTACGTTACGTTTACGTTACGTTTACGTTACGTTTACGTTACGTTTACGTTACGTTTACGCTACGTTTACGCTACGTTTACGCTACGTTTACGTTACGTTTACGCTACGTTTACGTTACGGAACAGAACAGAACACAACACAATACAACATAAGACAACATAGCATAACAACGACGATAAACACGAAAGATATTAAGGTATTTTGTATGTCAGCCGGTTTTGGCGACATAAGGTATATACTCTGAATCGGCATACAGCTGACTAAAACTCTGCCGACGTTACTATTCTGGCAAAATTATTGTTTTTGTAAGAATTCACGTAAACTTTGTTTATATTCTCTGGTAACGAGTGAAATATACAAACACCCCGTAGTTACAAGAACTATAATAAACAAAGTAAGACAACACTCTACATTTTTACCATTTTTTAAAAGCAGTGAATTTACACACATAACAAATTTAAATTCTACGCGGACGAAGTCGCGGGTAACAGCTAGTTCGTAATCATTTTGAGTCTTATGTTCATAATTTGTGTATATTTATCAATGACGCTAATGCCTAGCTGTAGTTATGATTTTAGTACGTATATTATATACCAAATTTCGCTTCTTAAAAAATCTGTACGTTGTAATTGAGTGTATAAATAAGTATTTGGGTTTTAATTTGAAACAAATCCAAAATAAGTACAAAAGAAGCATGGCGTTAAACATAGAAGCGGAATATTTTATAAAATGTACTTATCTTGTAAATAATGTCTAATGATTAGAAAAAAATTCCTGTTATGTTGAACTTACGTGCTTTGTATTGGCGTGAGTTGCGTTGCGTTTGCGTTTGAAGCTATATAAAAAAAAAGAGGTCGAGAGTGAAACCGAATATGTTGTACCATAAAATCTATTAGTTATTAGCTATACGATGAGCGACCACGCTGAACAAGTATGCTAATATACGATGATTTAGATAAATGTTAGCGTTTCAGTTTTTCTGCGACAACCAACCTGTCAAAGGGGTAATTGAAATAATATCTTGTACCTACCTACCACAAAAGGAGTCATCGCATAGTTCATCTAGGTATAAACTACCGTGAAACATGCCAACTTTGCCCGATTTTAAAAATAAATATTAATTATTTATTGTTTTTTCTATGAGCGCTTGCGTATTTTTTTGATTGGCTGTATCTCTAACATCATGTGAATGGATTGGCTTATTAAAATTTTGAAAAAGTTCACATCTTTTCCAGCTTTTCATTGATTTTGATGCCGGGCAAAGTTATCTAGACTTTTAGCCAACATTGCCCACATGGCTTTTTGACTCAAATTTAGCCTTTATGCCAATGAAAAAGAAACTAGCTAAAGGATTAGCGCAATGATGACGTTACCTCTAAAAACCTTACCGATGACGATCCTAGTTTCCCTATTAAGTTAGTTGGCAAAGTTACCCTCACATTTTTTCTATATTCCATACTAGACAAAAGTTGCGATGTCAAAATGTTAGGGCTGCCAAAAGCAATTATTTTTAGTTGGTAGATACAAAAAACAAAATTAGAATATTAATGTTTATATTGTTGTACCATACCACCATATGGTTATCACATTTTTTTCACAATTTCACAAAAAGCTATTTTTTATTTTAATTAAATTATTTTGGAAAAACAGTGTTGTGTTTTATGTGACTATAATGAATTAATTTAACTTTTTGTTATACTTTGGAGAACAGTCTTAAAATTTTAAATCTAAAAATAAAAAAGAACCGCTAAGTTAACCATAGAAAAAAACATTTTTTTTTTCACAATTAGGTACACAAAAAAGCTATTTCTTATTTAAATTAAATTATTTTTGAAAAACAGTCTTGTGTATTGTGCGACTATAATGAATTAATTTATCTTTATGTTATAACATTTGTGTTAACATTTGTATGTTATAACTACTGAAATCGAAATAAAATATGACGAAGAACCTGGATCGTCTGACAGGTTTGTTTTATCGAGATTGATAATATTTTTTGCTGGTATGTCTTTTAAAGTAGGGGTTAAATTGTCAAAATATTCAGCTATTTCTTGGGGTCCCTTTTCAGCTCTTGCCTTTGAAATATTTTGAGTATTTCTTACAGTCAATTCATCACTATGCCTCACCAAGAAAGCCTGGACCCATGCATCACCGGGAATTTTATTGTTGAATTTGTCGTCTTGTTTTTTTTCTAGCTTTAAATCCATTTTAGTAAGCGAAGATCCATATTCAACCACAACTTGCAAAACTCTCAATTTTTTTTTCTCTTCAGCGATTAAAACGGTAGGATGACCAACAGAGGTTGTATGAACCTTTGTAATTTTATTCATTATCGTCTTGGGATACCAAATTGTCGTTCAGCATCTCTGGAAGTGATTTTTTGGACTCAACTGCTTCACATGCTATTTCCAGCATTTCGACATAATAATTTTTGTACATTCTGGAACCTATTTGACGTCTTTTCTTTGACGGAACCGAGACTTGTATTTGGTTTTCTAAAATTCAAAATAATATTGTACATTACTAAAACTCATTTATCTTAATTTTATAATAATGTTCCACGGGCCCGGTAATTCCAGTATCAGCTTAATAATCAGTTACGGAACTTCAAGTTAAATGCAAAGGAAGACCACACAAGTAAACACATTTTCACGTAAAAGTTTAATTGTTTGTTTTTACTAGTTCATTGGAATGGATAAGTTAATATTACTAACGCGAAATAATCACAAAAATAAACATTATTTTTTATACACAACTATTATAAAGTGACAACCCTAGTGCTCTAACGAACATGGGCAAAGTTGTCATTCTTAGATCGGAACATTACTAGGTAACATTGCCCATCATCATAACTTTTGTTTTAATTAACCTTTAACGCTGAAACTAAGATTAAAATACACTGTAATTCGTTTCCTACAACATACAATTACATAAACCTACCTTCGTATTCGCCATGAATAAGAATTCAGTTCAACCTTTTTTCAAAAATTTGCCCGCAAAAACACCCACCACACTCAACAAGCTGCAACAGGGTACTAAACGGAGTTGGCTTGATGCGCGATTCTCAAAGATGCCATACGTAAAACCTAATTTCTTACAAATTTATCAATATTGCCGTAATTCATAATATTTTTTCTACAGAAACGGTTTTCCATAATTAGTGTATTTTGGGCAAAGATACCTCTGTAGGCAAAGTTGGCATATTTCACGGTATCCTATAAATAAACATTGTTGAACTCACACACAACACTATCTGACAAAGAAGTTGGATAATGAAATCTGACCTCAAACCATGGATATCATAGAAGTTTTCTAAGCAAAGTTTTTTACTATGGAAACCGGATAGCTGATACGTTTAATCTGTTGCTAATATAATAATTTATAGCTTTAAACACATATTTATTATACTTAGAAACACCCAGACACAGAACAAACAAGTACCTACTTGTATTCATCACAGAAATGAGTGGGTGGGAATCGAATCCACGACACTCTGCTTCGCAGGCAGACTTATATAAATCTTGTAATACTAGTGTATTATAATGTATATTGTGTGTAACATGTATTTTTCTTAACGACGACAATCTAATGGGAAATGTGTTCCAGTTCAAAGAACTGCGATGAACACCAAGGAGACAAAGAACACTCAGGCAGCAGGAAACTAAATCTACACTAAGTTGGATAAAACTTAATAAGAAGAACGACATCGATTCATGATTGTTGTTCCAAAGATTTGAACGATAATGTTTGACTCTATTTTCGTAATAAGAATATCATAACTATGGAATACGTTACTTGAAACTTGAACTGTTGTTTCCTGAAGGATATAATCTGGGTGCCTAAAGTCTAGAATGAATCGGTTTGTTTGGATCGTCACTTAACTTCAGACAAGATGGCTGTTATTATGTGCAAGTGTATTTAGAAAACCAAAAAAAAAAAATATGATTGATTTACAGATTATGAGACATCAGCCAAATATTTATTAAAACTGAACCTATAGAAGCATAGATTGTTGAAATCTGAAAACAATACTCTTATTGACGTATTGATACTTATTTTCGCATATTTTGAGCGTGTTATCATCGGAGACAGAGTCCTTGCTGTGACCAATGAACCGTATAGTGTGGACATTGTGCCTTTGTCACGTCGACGTGAGCTGGTTGTGGAATACACCGCAAAAATTGTGTTAAACGGAACGTATATTATATGTCGTTATATGAAAAGTACTTTCGCATTGAACAGTACCAATGATTTCGTAGCATACGGTTCTATTTACGAGAGAAACCCTGAAATCGAAATACCTTGACCTACGATTGCAGAGAATAAACCGTTTTCAAAATGATAGATATGAGCGATAGATGGGGGAAACTACGTCAAATTATTGACATTGACGTTTGCTTATCAAATGACACAATGAAATCAAATTGAGCCGCAGTTAGGTAACAGTGTTTTTGTTTTATTTTAAAAATAAAATAAAACAAAAACACTGTTACCTAACTAACTGTTAACTATAATAAAAATTATAAATACTATATGGGTATTATGTGCGTAATCCTGTAAGTTTTGTTATTATTACTTTGAAAATAATGTCCTACTATGGTTTTGCAGTATCTATCAAAACTTAACAAAATTACTGTATTGTTTTTACTCGTATCTTACAACTATTGGTATTTTTTTGCGCGACTGTACACTATGTAAAAATACACGCAAATTTGTAAAAGATGCCAAAGTATGAGGAAGGTGAACTACCTGACGGTGGCATTCAAGTCATTAGCTATAGATGATTTTGAAAAAGCAACAAAAATACTAAAACGCATGAAATCTAAAATTTGTGGGAATTCCGGTAGCTTTGATGAAACAACGGTCTAGTGGGTTAAATAACTGATTTGTTTTATATTCGAATGTTAAAAAATATACATTGTACACAAACGTAACCATTGAGTAAAGCCAAAATTATAAGTTATGTAATACAGTTTTTTTCTAAAATTCAATCAATTTAAGTGAAATATTAAAAAAAAAAAATTTTTTTATTGTTATTTAATCATATTCTGGACTGAATTTTTTTTAGGCAACCCATTTGCAATATACTTGTTGACATATTAAATTACATATAAAACCCTTTTCCATCCGATAAGCAGCTCGGTGAAGGTCGTTGTATTGCGGGATCTTAGATTAATACAGATATCTACATCTTTCATAAATAGAAATGTATCTTCAGGTGACAGTTGTTATTTTTTGGTATACAATAACAATGCAGATGGATTTCTGTGAAGCAATTTATAGCAAACATCATTTTCATTTATTTGTGCACTAAGTGCCCCACGGTGTTATTCAGGGACTTATAAACACAAACTATGATCAAAAAATTAATTGTTCCTACGTATATTATAGCGACTGAATTAACTGGAAGGAAATTGAATGATTAACTATATTACTACATAGGCTTGATTAACACTTGCCTATGAAGTAATCTAGTTAATCATCCAATTTCCTTCCAGTTAATTCAGTCGCTATAATATACGTAGGAACAAACATAATATATATAAACTTTCGCCTTTACAATATAAAGTGTGATATTATACATTTATGAATAGGACGTGAAAGTTTTAATTGTGGAATTCGTTCGAAGAACAATGCAATGCAATTTAATGTTTTACACTATCTGAGTTATTGTACTACGCTAGTATCTTCTCTATATATAAAAACGTTATTTTGGTTTGTGTACGCTTCAAAAACTCAAAAAGTTCTACACCAATCTAGCTGAAATTTGAGAATGATATATAATCCGCATCAAGGATTGTTTTTATCTAATTTTAACATCACAATGTGCCACAGCGAAGCGTGGCAGGGTACAGCTAGTATCTTATATATCGTACGGGTGAAAAGCTGATACTAAATATTACTAATAAAATGGTTATTGTGGGTTATTTCTAAGAGATAGACATAATACTACTTTTTTGTAGACCTTTGAAGGGGTACAATATTGCTGAACATGTGATTATTTTGATCTATCTCATAGGGTTCAGCCAGCGTTTGCAGTGTAAGCGCAAAAAATGTGTTTATTTATAACATTACATTGAAAACCTTTAAAATTATCCGTGTTTCCCTGCTACCTTATGCACGTATTATACATATAAACATTTATCTGGAATCACTCTATCTATCAAATAAACCGCATCAAAATCGGTTCGGTGATTTTAAAGATCTAAGCCAAGGGTCAGCAACAGGCGGACCGCGGTCCGTATCCGGACCGCGAAGGGTCGAACCTCGGACCGCCAATAAAAAATATTGTATTGTAAGCCAAGTATACATTTTAAAATGTAAACAATGTACACTGTACCTTCATTAATTTAAATAATATTTTTTTGCCATATAGAATCTACCTTAGTAAATAACTGATTTTTCTATTAAATATTTTCCGCAAAGCGGCTAACAGAAACCTTGAAAGTGTGTCAAATACACGCTCCTATTCGCCACCGCACGCTGGCTCGCTGTCCGTGGACACGAACGTGGAACGCGGTCCCCGCCGAAGATAACTCCTCGAAGAGCATCTCTGTTCAGTAAGTACTAGAGAACGCAGACCGAAGAGAGGCAGAGACCCGTATCCGCGGAGTGGCTCTCTTTATGGACAGCAACAAAGAAAGATTGGGAATAAGCTTTTGCTTCGTTTCTGGGAACGGAAACGAGCCCGTTTGTCACTTGGATTGTCTTGCCTGGTCAATGGCAGTACCGCAAAAGTCCCAATGAAGAGGGAAACCTACGACGTAATGTGTGCAAGGTAGACGGCCATCGATTTCGGGGCGAAAGTGTGATCGAAAAACAAAACGATTTCATTAATAGAGTACTCAAAAGGTCGAACGCCTTGCACGTACGCAAGAGCGCTGCTCGCACATCTGAGCAGAAGTGCTGGTAAACATCATCATCATCAGGTTGTCATATACGAAGATAGGGGGAAAATCTGAGCTTCCGCAGACCCCTTTGCACGATCAAACAAATGCAACTGATATAACTACTCATACCTGTTCCTAGTTTGACCATCCAAACCAGCTCCGAAAAAGCCCAGCAGAGGACAGCCGCGGCCAACCAATGACGGAGTCATGGTGTCACGCACTTTATGCCTTCTTCGAATTTATAGCCCCACTGACAGCGACAAGACAAGTCAATCTCAAGATCTGAGAAAACATCATGCAGTCCTATAAGTTAGGAAGTGAAAACCTCGTAAAAGCGAAACTCGAGGAGACTGAAGCAGTCGTTTACTATAATGTCACTTCCCGGGTCATCAAGAGAAAAGGGAAGAGTGCAGAAAATGGCTTTGTGACACTGAGCAAAAAAGAGATGGAGCGCGTGGGAAGATCTGTTTATGCGACACCTCCAAACGACGCAATTGTAGTTACTGCCCGATGCACCAAGATTATGCTGGACTATAAAATCCTAGAGATGGCCAAGACCATCAAAGATAACGTCAAATCTGATTAGGAAAACTGGGCGATACCGAGAATACAGTCAGTCAACGGAGTTCTAGGAAGTGGAAAGACAACATGGTATAAACTTCGACGTAGATAAGGACACCATCATCACCACAACGACTGAAGCACCAAAAGATCTAAGAGAAAAGCTATCGCACCGTATCTGAATCAAACCTGATCAAAACCAGAGTGCGAACCATGGCTTCTGCTCTGGTAAATGGTTTCGGAAGGCATTCAGTTTCAGTTGCTTTATGGTGGACGAAGCTCTCATGAACCATTTTGGAGCCATTGTGTCTGACACACTGCCAAATTGTTCAATTTGTCAAAGGTTTCACTTCAAATGGAAATAATTGATATTCAAGAAGATGTATCTTTGCAAATGTATAAAACTGTATACTTATAGTTTTATTTTGTAATGGCTCAAAGTCAAGTCGTCAAGTTTCTAAAAATTCGCTGTAACTATAAAAAACTTGATCGATAAGCCAGCACTTTAATCTGTTTTGAAGCTGCCAAAACTTGGGGCCGATATAACTATTTTCGGAAGAGTGTTATAAACTTCCGGTCCCATAATGTGAGTCAACTTCTGTGACCTCGTGAGAGAGTGTGGTATAACATCCAACTTGTCGGCGTTGCGTATGTTACGAGAATGTTTCTCTCCTCGCGTGTTGTACGATTCTAGATTATTTCTGACATACACAGCCAATTGGTATATCAAGATAGCAGGTAACGTAAATATCCCAAGCTCTTTGAAGTATGGTCTTACGGATGTACATTGCGATACGCCAATGATGGCATGTACGGCACGTTTTTGGGCGCGGAACGTACGCTCCCAGTCGGCAGCGCGCGCGTATAGCTCGGCGCCGTATTGTAACCGAGAATGCACTGTGGCGAAGTAACATGCACGTGACACTTCCGCAGACACCACTCGGGATACTCGTCTTAGCGCAAAACACGCTCTTCAGTCCTTTTATTACTGTATAAAATTAGGAGAAGCTTGGAACCCACAACACAGGTAGCCCTAGTGTGGGGTTCAGTTCACACTAACACAACATGTATTTGTTTTTTGTATGTTCTTCTTGTAAGAAACGTGTGCCATATCTTGTGTTTTTGTTTATGTCTCTCGTTATTGCCACAATAAAAAAAATCATTTTTTATTTTTATCAATAGAATTTTGGGCCAAACACATCTCAGAAAAATATGGAAATCGCAAAAAACTAGCTATCAATTTGGCTACTTTGTTTGGTTCGACTTATGTATGTCATTTGGGTCATCATTCTCAATTATTATTTTTTTTGAACAATTAGGTTTCGAGATTAACCGACTCCCAATTACTCGTAGAAGACACACGTCGAATTTGCTATTCTTCTCGAGGACCAAACTATATAGAACTAGCTCAAGAGGATCGGTGTAATTTGTCGCATTGATTTTAGGTCTTGTGTTATAATTACAAGTTGAGTTTGGTACCGTACAATAAATTAGTAGCACTTTTTAATTATTACCAAGTTACGGCTGGTCTAATCGGGAGAACGGCGACTGCCGATCCGGAGACCCTGGGTTCAAAACCAAGTGCACCACTGTCTTTTCGAAGTCATGTTCATAATCCGCATTGGGCTAGCGTGGTGGAGTATGGTCTTGGATCTCTCCTTGCGAGGGAAGGCCCCAACCACGAGGTTCAGCAGTAGGAACATTTAGTGGGTTGTTTGAGCAATTATTATCACTAGCTTTTTTCTGGACCGCGTTAAAATTTCTGCACTTCATCCGGACCCCGCCTAAAACTACTTGCCGACCCCTGATCTAAGCATACATGTATAGGGACGGACAGACGCGGGAAGTGACTGTGACACCTAGTGATGATGATAATAGGTTGAATAGCTTACCTAAAAATGACAGTGATGTGGACGGATATACTTTTAATGAGTTAATGATGAAATATTTTCACTTAACCTGGTTTTATTGAAAAAGGAAGACAGTTGCGAAGTCAAATATGGCTTAGCATTCGCATTATAGACATATAGCTTTCAGTCAACTTGTTACCTCGCAAATAAAACAAGATTTAAGCCAGTAAAACACCATATTAAAATAAAATTGCTAAAAATAACTTACATCAAAAATTGCTTTGAAACCACTTTAGTATTAGAAAACTTGTTGTTTTATCTATGGATTAGATCGTTTCAGAATATAAAAATCTAAAGGGTGTGTTAGGTGGAACGTGGAAACGAAATGTAATTTGTTTCGTCAAAAAAATAGAGTCTCAATTTTTCTTCTTTATCGTTTATTAAAATTGAAAAATTGTATTTGAAAGTGTATTGAAACATCAGGGACTCACTACATCCCATAACTACAGTAAAAATCCCGTAATTAATAATACTAGTGTTGTTAAAATAAATAATATCATACCTGGTAAAGACAATTTAAACATTAATAATCTGATAACTGATTTTCACGTATGTTATAGGCAATATCTTTAAAAATAAGGCCCCAATACTTCCAGACACTTTCCGTCGGCCGTTTTGCTTATCAGACGCTTTAAAACTCTATTATTTTGGGAGTTTTAAAGCGTCTGTTAAGTAAAACGGCTGACGGAAAGTTTCTGGGAGTATTGGGGCCTTATTTTTAAAGATATTGTCTGCTAAAGATGTATGATATAGTTATCAGAAAATACGTAAAGTAAGTAATGTATCTTCTGGACCCCATATCTCAAAATTGGCCGTCTAAGCTAGTTAGCGGTTAAGCTTGTGTTCTTAGTACGTACTAACTCTACTCAATCGTCCACATTTCATCCATCAGAAAATACGTGACGTCTGGCGGCTCTGGGATCTTACTCTATAAGTGCAAAGAATACGCCGATTTACCAACAAGTCTTTGGCTGAGTGGTGGAATTAACTAAACAAAATGACGTGCCGAGTAGTGCGTTGCCAAGCAAATGGCAAGAAATATAAAACTAGATGAGAAAAGCGCCCCACCGAGCCAAAAGGCGCATATTCACGAACATTCAGAAAGAGACATCTAAATACCTACCGATGTTTAAAATGACCTTCATGTAAACTAAGATGAAAATGGAGCAAAATTTTAACGAAGCGGTTAGCAAGTAATCGAGAGGAAACCTTTTGATGTTCAGTATAGCGTTAAACAGGTGTTGCGATGTAGCCGATCCACTGGGTTTCAGGGACGAAAACAGCGAAGGATCAAGTATATTATATTAATATACCTTGATCCTTCGCCGTTTTTGTCTTATTATAAGCTGTGATATTTTATACTAGTAGCACCTTACCATTATACCTATTATTATTTACTATTATTTTTCAGTGCTAGGACTCTTTACAGATTCCGCCTGGGGAAGTACTACACCTTTGACAGTTATTCTGCCACTAAGCAGGAACGTGAAAACATTATTGTGTTCCGGTTTGTAGTGATATTTTGGGGTAAACAGATAAAAGATCTTATATCTCTGGGTGATGAGCGCAGTGCAGTGCTAGGTAATGATTTGGACTTTTCATGTTCCAATAGCTGCGTGTCGCTGTGCTGCTATGTGGCAGGCATGTGCTTACTGTCAGACACATGTCATGCTCGTCTCGTCAAAAAAATGGAACTTTATTTAAAAAAAAATATGGAAATATTATGAAACTGTACTGTACTTATCAGTACAATGTTTTTCGTTCACAGTTTTACTCGTAAGTTCATAATTTTTGTTAAAATTACGAACGTACAAAACGTCACACTCACGTAAACTCGAAAGCAGTATTTTCATCAATTTCCTAGTTATTTCTGAAATAATGATCTTTTTTTACTTATTTCTAAGTGAAATTCAAATTATTCAAAGTAAAAAACATAAAAAAATAGAAAATGTATTTGTTTAAGTAAGCTTTTTGTTTATTGATTAACTGATCCTGGAAACGAGATCCTATTTCTACGAGCATATAAATTTTATTCATTCGCAAATACTAAACTTGCGATAAAAAGTTTCGACTGATTTTATTACTACCAAAATTTACAGACAAATTCTTAAGTAGTAGAACTACAAAAACAGTAGGTACATGAAATAAAAAAACAATGATTTTTATTTCTAATTCTATTTGTTTGGGGTTAGATGGTGTTGTGTGTGAAATGTCCTTCGACATTTGTATTTATTTATTTATATCTGAAGTTGCAAATGATGCAAATGGTTTAAAGAACTTTCAAGCGGGTGACCTATGAGTAATTGTTTGTGAAAGAAGAGAGAAGTTTAGTATATTCACGATATTTTGAACATAAATACAACCGCTACATAAAACTACCATTTGCCGCTTTGATTACCCAAACTTATTAACTATAATACTATCTTTAGCTGACCATAAATCCGGACGCAAACAAGAATATGACGTTATTAGGTATACTCATATGTAGAGATAGTGTCATTTTAAATGTGTTATAACTTTAATTTGTATATCTACGATACCACGATTTTTTTATTTTATCAGTGGGCTAGACATCCAAAATAGTATACATACGTAGAGCTAAAAAGTAAGGTCTGAAATATTAAAAATAATTAGTTTTTTTGTGTATAGATCAACGCTTAGTAAGTTTTTTACATATACACAACATAAACTACTCGTAGCAATTGTCCTTAGGTATATATAAAAGCTATATATAAAATATAAAAGTTACACGAAGAGCAATAGAAATCAAGTAAACCAATGCAACGCACGCAAGTCATGTATGACGTATGACCGTAGTCTACTCACTGCATAATATACTCATTCTATGTAAATAAAAAGAAATTGGTAGGCAATTCACACACAATACCATCTGACCCCAAACTAAGCAAAGGTTGTAATATGGCGGCCGGATAGCTGATAGAATAGTTATATACATAGTTGTAAATACATACTTATTATACATAGAAACACAGTACAAATATTTGAATTTATCACACAAATATTTGCACTGTATCTACATATTATGTATTTGCATAATATATACATAATATGTACTCACCATGTTGATAGTATTACCACTCCCAATGAAAATAATTTGAAAATAATATGACCCGCCACATCCTTATGAACTGAATCATTTATACAATGTATTTACTGAACCCATGATACACCATGATACTCGTAGCTATATGGATATCCCAAAACAAAGGCGAAAGTATTTCGTGCATGAAAATAATTCCACGATTCGTTTTAATTTTAATTCGACTTTTTCGTTTTAATTCGTCGACTTTCGGTTAAACTATGGCGATATGGTGATTAAATTTTTTAAATTGTGCAGTAAATTCCAATTTCAATTTTGTTGTTTTCGATAGATAGATTAACTCTATAAATAAACATAAAATGCACAAAATAAAGTTGTAGTACGAGACGGCTGTTATTGTAAAATATTTTGAAAATAACATTGCCAATTGAATTCTGCTACTATTGGACGAAAGAGTTTGTGTACGTGGTGCCTAAAAGTATGATGACGTCACATAGTAAAATCTCAGACAATGGATTTTTCCAGCTGCAAACCCGACGCCCGGTGATTAAAAATTATGCCACAACACTGAAATAGAATTCCTCGGAGAAAGTTGACACGTGCTTCGTTACTTTCATTCTGTTTAAAACTCCGGCAGTTTGGGGTCAGTCTCGTAATAGTCCCGGATAATAAATTACGATTCGTGCAAATATTTACGCAAAATATTTGGATGTTGAGTTTGTTACGAAGCGTTTCGGGGTTTCGAGACACATTTGAAAAATGCCAGTTGAAAGATGTGTTATTGTCGTATGCATCGTGTTGCGCAATTGGTTTTAAAATATGGCTGTTTTTAAGGTGAGAACATTTTTATATAGTCGCCATTTTTTGCGCTTATTTTGAAATGATTGTCTTTTATACTTACTTTTGATAGATTGTTTATCTTATTAAGTTCAACTCAAACTACTTTTTTTGTCGAAAATATGGTCTTTTCAGACGAGCAAAATGTGTATAAAAATTGACAGATGGCAATTCGGACAGACTTTTAACAGGACTTGCAGATTTATACTTAGATGGATTTATACCTCGATTTATACAAATCCAGGGTTCTAGGTATTATGACAATTGAAATGAAATGATTGACGTATATTTTGGGCAAATTACGTTCACGAATATTTTTTTTATTTAAATATTTTTACAGAAACAAATATTTTTGTTTTGTTACGGCTCTTGCTATGTTTTTATTTCTAAAGTAACTTTTATGCGTCATCATACTTAAACACGTTAAGTCACGTAACAATTGTCCACTTGAAATTTGTGTTAAAATCCTTGCAAAAAGTCTACAAAACGTGAGGTAAGAAATCAAATAGTGTTGTAGATAGTGATCAACGCACGGATATCGGGATGTACGTGATTTAAAACCCGTATAAAATAAGTAATTCCCTTCAGAAGAAAATCCCCGCTTTTGACTCCTTTGATTATCTATGATAAAATTACTATTTTCCATTTTCAAAATAGGAACTAATTTTATTTGAAACACTTTTAAATTGTATTTTTATGAATATTTGCGTAATTTTGGCCCGTAATCTGTTGAAATATAAGTTTATCTACAGGATTAACGTTGGCTCACGGATTCGTCAACAGTTTTAAGAGACAAGGTTAGGAGAACTCGGCCAGGGATGCAATAAATGGACATCCTATATCAATCAATTGCCTTGATCGGTGTGACAATCACCAGCTGTGGTGATTACCGTTGCAGTTATTTGTTTAGTTTGATTATGTTATTATTGGTGACAGGTTCGTTTCACTTCAATCTTTTGGTGTTCGGGACTTGCCAATTGCGAGGATCATGTCATGATCTGTGATCTTGATTGAAGCCGTGACCTGGCGGTGAAAACCTTTGATTTATCCATGGTGAGACTGTAAAGGAAGTCGCCTCTTTTTATGTTTAAAACGGAGAAAATTCTCATGAACACTGGCTTCAGGGGTGAGGAAAACATCGTTAGAAAACCAACCTGTTTCACTAAAGACATATTTCAAGGCCAAGTGAGATCACCAACGTATTTACTGGCAGTTATAATTATAATGGAGTTGCAGTTTTATTTGTAATAAAATTCATCTTAATTCTTCAGATTATTGAGATTTTGCGTAAAAAATATTTTACCTTTCTAATCGATAAACATTTTATTCGCAACATTTACACATTTAAAACAGGTAAATAAGGTTCGGTAGGCTCATGTAAGTGTATCTTCCACAACACAGGTCTAACCTAGTGTGGAGTTCAGAGTTCCCCTATTGACGTCATACAATACACATCCAACATCTAACACATGCTTACTTATTATTACTAACTCCATTTCAACATTTAAATATTTTCTTTCTTGGTTATGTACTTCTCTGTTTGTACACAAATAATCATAATATCATTTCATTTCAAAAAAGTACTTTAACATACAAGATTCAAAAAGGCTTAGGATATTATTATAAATTAAATATTCTACCTAAAATATACATTTTTTACTATTTTAGGGGTATTTGCCAGTTCGGGCTCTAAAAGCCTCAACTGCCAACCGAACTTTGGGCAAACCCAAAAGGCGTAGGTTACCCAAAAATCATAGCAATGGTAAAAATGACAACATATGTATTAGATAATAGAACAGGAATCATCAATCTTATGAATCATAGTATGTATTCAGTTTTTTACAGTTTTTTCACCTTTTATTCATGGTAATACATATCCTTATAAATAGATAGGTTCAAAGAACTAGACTACTTGTCACAGTCATAATGAAATGAGTAATATTAACAATTAAATATTGTCACAAAAGGCTAGCTAAATAACTAGGTATGCACATATACCTACATTTATATCGGTAGTAAGAAAGTTTCAGTAAAGTTAAATGAAGCTTACCAAAACGTAAACGATGTTATATTTTAGTAAAAATGTGTATTGTAAAACTAGAAGCATTGCATATACTCGTAATATGATTATGAATACTCATAGTAATTTGTACCAATAAGAAAGCCGCTATAGGCTTTTTAAATAAATACACGGGTAACTCACGTTTTATATAGTCAGTCCAGTCCGACTCAAGTTTCTTACTATATAAAACGTGAGTTACCCGTCCATTTATTTAAAATGTGTAAAAACAACGTTAGTTTTCATACAGCTATAGGCTGTTAACTTAGTTCCTTTGAGGAAATACATAAATACATAGTTTTAATTTTGTAGAAATTGTGCTCTATTTGGTAAAAAAGACAAAAATTCTAAAAAGCCTGTCATATCATCATCATATTCATCTGCCGATAGAAGTGAAAATTTATAACTCAGAATTTGATAGCTCACTTTGGAAACTACGCGGGTGAAACCGGAGGGCGTCGCCATGGTCCCGAGCTTACCCGAAGATTCCTTTCATTTACGAACGTGACGCATGAGCTGAATTCACAGCCTACGAAAAATCTGTCTGTGATGCGCCAAAAGAAGTTTTCACTTCATTTATATTTACACTGCAAAGTTAATAATATGTTTGTACCGGTTACTTCTATTTTTATGTGGCGTCTCGTCGTGTCGGTAGGCGATCTTGGAAAATCTTTAAGTATTTGTAATTTTTAAAGGCTTCGCAGGAAAGTATAGCGTACCACAATAATTATTTTAAATGGTTTTTAATCTTTTATTTGCACATAGTTCCTTGGCGTATATAATCGGTTTTCTTCCGTGGTTCTCGTAATTTCGGGAGCGCAGAATCATGATTCAAGAATTTATTTGTTCATAGGTACACTTATGTGCTTACATAAATGCAAATCTTGAAATGTGTTTCTTGTCAGAAGGACTGATTTCACCATCATGTTATATAAACAATTCTATACGTATTATAATGGTCCCATGCGAATAACGAACGTAAGGTGAGTAATAGTGGTTAGTGGGGAGTGGAGTCCGATCACAACTAAGTGAAATGCGACGCTACGGAACTAAAGACGAGTTTTCCCAGAGAGGTCGAGTGCATGGAATTTTGATACGCTTTGTTAACAAAATAATGGGTGGATATGTATATTTATAATTGAAATTTTGTTCAGGTTTTCTCGTCACATCTAAGATAACATCAATTGTTTAAGCCCAAGCATAAAAATACTCATTTGTGTGCTAATACTACTAACTGACCTCGCAATCGTTTTCTTTACTTCTCTTTCTTTTATTTTTTTCTTTCTCGTGTCTTCAATAATTTCTCCACAACCTTCTTCAGTTTAAACATTGGGAGAGCCGTTAATATTCTTTATTAGAGTATGATTCTTCATTCATTCTTACACTTACAAACCCACAAACTTTCATAAGTGTGATATAATGTTAAATTTATTAAAGAAATGTGTTGAGATTGGCATATCGAGGAAGGCAGGGTTTCCCCAGATGACATACCTATAGAGTTGCATTTTGGCAATTTTGTTGTAGTTTTTGTTTACCTAGTTGTTTGTTTGTTGTAGTTGTTGTATAATAGGCAATTTTTGTTACTTTCTCTGATGATAATTAAGTAATAGCTGAGCGGTGCGATCACAGGCCTCAGCAGACGTGCTGCAAATTCCTAAGCAGGTGGCAATGGCTGCAAATATTTGCAAATCATTAGCAAACAGAGTAAATTGCAGGAAAGTAGCGCTGCTATCTTAAGTAAAACAGGTTTTTTGTGGAGAGTTCTAGATAAAACGGTGACGAGATGTGGACACAAAATCTAACTATAAATTGGTTTTAATAGTGTGTCGGACGGACTGTGTTCACCACTTTTTCGTGGGCTGTGAATTGAATTCTAGCGTCACGCTCGGCAATGATAGAAATCTTCGGGTAAAATCGGGACCATGACCATCTAGAAATGCGTTGACATTTCTCATTGGTCGTCTAGACATGCTGACGCATTTCTAGATGGCCATGCTCATAGCCACGCCCTCCGGTTTCACGTTCCGGTTTCCGTAGTTTCCAAAATAAGCTATAAAATGTTGAGTTTATAAGTTTATAGGTACTTTTTCGTTTAACAATACACGAGCCTGTAAGTCGGGTTAATCCCTAATACCACCTAGCTTATAACTATACGGTAAATAAAAAAAATCTTTTCAATGTTCACACATTTACTAATACTTTTGATAAGGCTGTCACAAAGAAGAGGTCTCAACGTCAATTTATTCGTTTGAATGTGGGGTTACTGTATTAGAAATATGTTTTTCAATACCTAGTTCAAAATATTTGCTAGGAAAACTGAGTCGTTGAGTCGTCCAGCGAATATTTAGAACAGACAATAGAAACTGCGTCACCGAGACTGCATATATGCGTTCACGTAGGTAGGTACTCCAATTTCAAACATTCTTACAAATTACAAACCAGAAACACCAAAACACTTTCTCTAATAGATTAAATCGATGAAGGCGATGAAGTTGGCCACGGGTCATTATTTCAAGATTTTTATTAATATTCTTTAGTCTGTTGCGCGTAGAAAGGTCATTATAAAGCCGTCATTATCATTAGCAAAGAACAGGAAAGTGAAATGAAACCACAGACAATATGACTGTCGACTTTTTTCCCAGCAACGATTGCGTGATTGCAACTGGTGCTACTTATTTTAGGGTTACGTGTCTATATAGTAAAATAGTTTCTGATAGTGAGATATTTTTAAACGATCCGAAACATGTATTAAATGTATAATAGGTATCAAGCGTTAATTTGACACTTAACATGACTTGACGTTATTTTGTTTATATTTGTGGTTCTGTCAATGTGAATTGGGCTTATTTACGTATACCCATACGTACAATATAAAAAAAAAATTAACGCAAAAACAAGAGTTGTTAACATATAAAACAGCTTAACCGATTTTGGTGGAACATATCTCAGAACCATTGCAAAAACTTGTTATGAAATAAAAAAAAGTAGTAAAAAAACACATCTAAATCTATTCACCCGTTTTTGAGCAACGTTGCCACGAATAGACACACAAGCACATACTCAGATCGATGAAAATTATACAACACTTCTTTTTGTGTCGGTGGTTAAAACAGATTTCGGTACAAAATTTATTTGTCTAGCGTGTAGTAGGAAAAAGTGAAAAGTTAGATAGTAATTCAACTAGTGCTAACTTCAAAAAAAAATACAATTTAATATGTTAGTGAAATTGTACTGTGTTGACTTTTCAGCAAATTGTGATTAAATATTAATATTACTAAAATGTTGCAGTGCAGTAATACAGAACCAAAGATTCACGAATCTGACATCATCATCATCATTAGCCTGTGTTCGTCCACTGCTGGACCATAGGCCTCTCCCCATAATACGCCACTCAGCCCGATCCTCGGTCTTACGTTTCCTCATACTCAACTGTTTTGTAATTTAATAATTACGAAATTTTGGCATGACGTGTTTTATGTAAAGCCTAATAAAGTGTTAAGTGAATTAATACTGCTTTCTTCGTGTTCGTGGTTGTATCGTAAACCGCATATCGTTTTATTATCGGCGGTAACTGCGTACTTCCGTTATTAAGACAGAAAGTGAAACTTAACCAAACAAGTAAACAGTTATAATAATTATTTGTTTACTACTGTAGTAGTTACTTAACTGTTTTGGTAGGTCTCTTTGCAGTCCGCTTGGGATAGTATCACACCTTTGCCATTCATCATTCTATCACCAAGCAGTAATGTGGCAATATTACTGTATTCCGGTTTGAAGGACCCAAGTGTGCCCAGATAGATCTTTGATCCAGAGCCAAAAGATTCGTATATCTCTGAGTGAGGAGCGCAAAAGAGTGCTCTCTTTGTGTTCGAATAGTTACTTTACACTATGCTATTATAGAATTAGGTAGGCGTGCTACTTACCCGTTACCGCATTTCTGGCAAATCAAATTGATTTAACTATGACTATCTTATACGGCAATAAAAAACAGTGTTATTAAATTTAAAAAAATTTAATTAACGGTAAACTCGTTAAGATCATACGAGTACTAAACCTATTTAATTGGATAACGGGACACTCACGTATATACGGTCGGTCAATCCGACTCGAGTTTCGGCCGCGTCCGGCGGCCTTTTTCAAGGCGAGTGCACACGCGCGGTGGCTGCCCGTTTGGCACACTGAGCTCACTGTGTCTTCACTCATATCGCGAACACCATACCGAGCACTATGGAGGCACGGCTTCCAAGCGGGCGGCACATGCCATCCTCCATCTAAATATGTGTAACAACCACGTTAATTTTAATACTAAAAAGAGTACTAAACCTATGTATGCATATTTTCAAACTTGACCATTTAAAAATTAAAAACACAACACATTTTCGATCGTAATAAAAAAAACCCTATTCACCATACCTAAGCAAAAAATAAAGTAAAAATGTTCATTTTGCTAAATAAGTAAGTTACCCATTACTCCATTATCTACTTATTTAAAGTACATTTTAGTAGTGGCCATTGCTCTATCGTATCTTGTCTTGAGGGATAGCATGCGATACTTGTAGAATGTGAACTCAGCACACTAAGGTCAGCAAGGCATTCCTTGCTTGCACAAGTTTATAATTAGCTCCATTATCTGAACATCTATTCATTTATTTTGAGTAGCTGCAGACTGCAGAGTGCAGACAGAAGGACCTTTGAGGTTTACTCGTCTGCAAATTAGGTTTTTGGGCAAGGATTTCCCCTACGCATTTTTATCTTTATTTTAAAATGGGTTGAAATTTCTTTCAAGGCCAATGCATTTGAATTTAGCTTCCTGGTAAAAAGTTCTTGAAATATTTTTTATGTAATAAAGGCTAGCTTTTGACTCAGACTTGCCTGACGTTAAAGAATAATGAGGCCTAGAAGAAATACTCCTGTTTATACTAGTTTTAAAGACACTTTGTTCAGATTGAAACACAGACTCAGGTAGAGGTTATCTTTCAATTATTTAAATTCTGCAGAATCAAATGATTGAAAGAAAGAATGAAGAAAATAAAATGGAACCTTATTGCATGTCTTATCATTGTCAAATTGTCATAGACTTGTTTAAATTAAACATTTTGTACAGTAAGCTTTCATACCTATCCACCTCTGCCCGGAAGAATTCTGGATATTTTCTTACCAATAATGTCCTTTCAATAATATTTTTATAAAAATGTCTATCTATCTATCTATTTATCTATCTAATATCAGGGACTTGCTCTACCATATAATCATTGTATGTATATACCGTAATCCTATCATGTATGTCTGTAAATGTGAAGATTTGGATGTGTTTTACTCAATCACGTCATAGCGCCTGAACGAATTAATACTACTACTTTATTATACTGGTGTAGTAGTTAGTAGTAATACTACAATGCTAGTTTATTTTGCTGTTGTAGTTGAAAATGATGATATTTACTGAAAAAAAAAATAGTTTAATTTGTTTACCAATATAAACACGTACTTACTTATATTCAAAATTAAAACGTTTACTTATAGCTATTTGTCGTGTGTCAGCCGGGGCACAGAATAGATATTACTGGCCGGGGTTAGTCTAAAGAAGTACTCGCCGATATCCGCAATTCGTATTGTTTGTCTTCACACAACGGATATGGGTTCGTCGCGCAACGTAACCGGAAAGTTTTTAATACTATGAGTTTGTAGTCAGTCTGGTAATGAAGTTTATACTACTATCGTGTGTCTTTGAATGGCTTCATTTCAGTCACATCTATAATGACGATGAAACTTAAAAAAATATAGCAGACTGAAAAAATATCTGCATTATTACAATGTAATTTATATTACCTCAAAATAATATATACCTACAGTGAAGTCACAACGTAATGAAACTCTAGTATAACAGTAACTAATTATAAACTCAGTCTTACCTACCCTATTAAAATTAATTTGGCTGAAATATGGTGGTCCTTCCTAGAAGAACATGCTAAGTAGATGTGGACAATTTTTTATGACACTCATCGATTTGAAAGTGCAAATCAAGCAGGTAAATCACTAACAATTGATTGTCCGTAGCCTAGACGGGCAAAGTTGACGTAATTCGAGGCCATGTTTAATTATAAGACCTTTATCTTTTCCAGTCATGCGACTTGCTGAAACCCACGCTGCTGCTTTGTTAAATGTCCTAGAACAAGAAACGTTCACTTAATCCTGTTTCCTAAAATAATTTAATCATCGCCGTATTAGGCAGATTAGTAAGTCCATGGCAACGTAAGTCTAGTCGTGTTTTTCTCAAATTTTCTAATTTTGTTAATGAATACTGGGACTTTCCGACTTTATTCTGGTTCACCTATGCCGTCTAAGGTGTCAAATTTTGTGGGGCAATGTTTCAAATTAAATAAATTACCTCACATTTTATGGGGAATTTAGTGACAAACAGTGATTTGCATTTCATGTTACTGTATGTACTAAATTGTCACTCTATCTTCTATAAAAATAAAATAATAGTTACAATAGGCTGGTTGTGTTTAGATAAGTAAAACCAAATCCAAATAATTACGAACAATAATGAAATCATTTACCAACAACCTTTCACTGAAGCGCACACTGATGGTTTTCATGCCATCATGAGGAAAAAAGCGCATTCCTTACTAAGCAGAATGCGTGGCAGTCAGAACGGCATTCTTAACACCATATCTACCAAACCCGATTGTCCGATCCAAAGACACTTAGTAAGTCTAACAATTGGGCTTATAAGTTAATTTAAGTGTTGTGTTTGTAAATTTTTTTTTCTTGTTTTTAAAAATATATTGTGTAAAGTTTTTATTTTGATGCACATGTGCACTATGGACAGATGTCTGAAATAAAGAATATATTATATTAATATTATTATTATTATTATATATCGGTCGTCGTTAATCTTTTTAAAATATGCGAACATTTATCAAATTGAAGTGATGCGGCGATACAGTCCTGTCGTCAAAGTGTCGTATAATTTTATCGCGTTTGAAAGATTTATGTATTTGGTAAAACGCATCATCTGTTAATGATTGTTATTTGACCCAGATTTTGTATCTGGATTATGTGACTCAGCGTAAGAAAACTTCCTTAATTTATCGTTTAGAACATTACAACTGGTGGATGTTGTTTTATTGCGACTTATATCCTCGATTTTTAAAATATGACATTTATTTGTATCCGTCGGTTACAGGTCGGAGATTAAAGGTCGAGAAAATGTCCTAGACTTTATCGTGAACCTACATAATAATATATTGCAATGTGATTCAACAAGCAGTGTTCACTATTTCGACCACGGCTACAGATAATTTATCTGGACACTGTTAAACAGTGTCCTTTACCCTGGATTTTAAAGTTTATTAAACTTTACGAATATAAATAAATGTCGTTTAGCAAAATATATTGAATTTAAAAGGTTCTTAGTATTTCATACACTTTCATGTTCAGCACAACATTCAGCGTACTGAACTATGTATACTGGAATTTATGAATCTTTGCCAAAATTGAATGCCTTGTATTCACTCCACTCTCTGGAATCTTAATTCAAATAATCATCATCATCATCAGCCGCAAGACGTCCACTGCTGAACATATGCCTCCCCCCTAGATTTCCACAACGAACGGTCCTGCGCAACTTGCAACTAGCGGTTTCCAGCGACCTTTGTGAGGTCATCTGTCCATCTAGTGGGACGCCGTCCAACACTGCGTCTTCCGGTTCGTGGTCGCCACTCGAGAACCTTTCTTCCCCATCGGTTGTCAGTTCTGCGAGCGATGTGGCCTGCCCATTGCCACTTCAGTTTGCTTACTTTTTGAGCTATGTCGGCCACTTTCGTTCTTTTGCGAATATCCTCATTACGGATTCTGTCGCGCAAAGAGACTCCGAGCATAGCTCTCTCCATATCTCGCTGTGTGACTTTGAGCTTCGTTATGAGGCCACAGTGAAGGACCACGTCTCAGTTCCATAAGACATCACTGGCAACACGCACTGGTTAAAGACTTTCGTCTTTAGGCATTGGGGTATTTTGGACTCAAAGATGTGCCGAAGTTTCCCGATCGCTGCCCATCCGAGTTGGATCCTTCGCTGGACCTCTTTGTCGAAGTTGGATCTACCTAATTAGTAATACCTAATTCAAATAATACTAATCCTCAATTATCACCATCAACAGCTCAGCTGTTCACTGCTAGAGATAGCTTCTCCTAAAACACGCCTTTGAGCCCTTTATTCGCTCGTTTTCTCCAATTTTCGCTAGTTGGTTTATTCGGCTTCGTTACTACATCCAGGTAGCTCAAACTAGGGCAGGCATTAGATTAGTAGTAGAGGCTGTCTGAGGACTACTACTTCCCACAGGTCCTTCTTAAAAAACTAGTATTGCAAAACATACGCAATTATACCAGTTATCAGACTCCCATAGCAGTGGTTTTATAGCTTGGCTTAGTTTGGAATTATGTACCTACGTAGTATTTTGTGAAAAATGTTCTACTAATATTAATACACTTATTTAATTATTGTGTGAGCTATGTATTAGGAGCTTTAGGCTCATCTTCTCATGACATCACAGCTCCCTACAAAATGTTATATCCGTGTTATATGAGAGCCGTACATCGACGCTAGTAATATAATTTTATATCGCATTGTCTCAGTGAACGTAGCGTAATTGTTATTGAGTAACAAAAGCGTCATCACCTGGCGGTTCCCATTCACGACCAACTTACACTTTCATCTGTGGGAACAAGAATTCATAAGTTTGTTGATTAATTACCGTAGTGTAAACTCACGGTTCCGTAATTTTGTTAGTAATTGAAAAGAAATTAGTTTGTTAAAAGCAATTTCAGCTATCTATTATTCTATGTTCGTATGTGCGAAACTATAGTTAGTAAGATTACGTTAGCAACCCGCACTTTCGTGAAGCACTAAGATAGATAGATACTCTTTATTGACACACCAAAAAAAGATCCAAAGCAAAAAATAAACAAAAAATAGTAAATTAACGCGACAGTGGGCGGCCTTATCACTAAAAGCGATCGTTTCCAGGCAACCTTAGGATGGAAAACAAAATGTGGATAAGTCAGAAATTGGGGTGCGCAAATTAGAAGTACAAAAAAAAACGTACGTTTTTTAAGTACGGCGGTAAGATCAACTTTTTGCAGTCGCAGGCGTAAATACATTATAAGTAAATTATAGCCGAGTCGAACGCCTAAGTACCTACCAAACGGAAAGAGTTCGTCACTCTTTAAATGTGTGGGTATGGTCAGTGATGGCTACTGGCATGGCGTAAATCTAGGGGCATAATTTACAGGACATCTAGAGATCTAAAAGGGGCAACTTAGATCACTAGAGATGATCGTGTCAAGGACCATGACTATTTTACAATTTTATTTTTTTATAGTAATCAATCCAAAAGTCTTCTTCACCTCTGTTAAAATACACAATTTTTTTTTCACTTTGGTGAAAAATTAAGCGTCACTGGTTTATTAAAACCATTCTCATAAATTTCTTAGAAGTGCTTTTTTCAGATCCTCTGAAATATGTTTTTGCTAAAGGTGCTTGTGACAGCTGACCTCTGATAGTCTCTACTACGTACCGAATATTTGGCTGGAGCAGAATACTTACGTACCTAATGTATAGAGACGATCTTCTTAGCATTCCATGGATTCACCGTGCGGGTGCCGGGTCCATCGTGTGACAGAGAGAGAAAACCCGAGTAGATCCCGAGACTTGTGTGACTCGGGCGTAGGTTTAAGGGGCCCCTTTGTGACGTACATCAACACTTACCTGATACCTTAAAACATTCTACGTAATAATAGTAGAATTATAAAGTAGCGGTAGGACTCTTTGCAGAGTCTGTCTGGGAAAGTACAACACTTTTGCCAGTTATACTGCCGCCAAGCAGTACTGTGCAAACATTACTGTGGTTCGGTTTGTAGGCCAATTTTTCCAGATAAATTACTGGTTTAAGAAATAAAACACCTTATATATCCGGGCGATGACCACAATGCGGTGCTAGGTAATGATTTGTCTCTTCATGTTCCATTAGCTGCGTGTCATTGTGCTGTTATGGGCAGGCATGTTGCTTACCATCAGGCACATGTCCTGATCGTCTTGTCACTTTACTATAAAAAATACTATATTGGTGGTGGACATATCACACACAATATAATATAATTATGCGTATAATTATACTTATTAATAAAGTAATAATTAGGTACTATTCTCGCCTACCTTAATAAAAGAATAGTTACTTAAAAAGAAAAAGATAAAGTTACCTTAGATAAAGTTTTTGATGACAACCATCTAGATCACATATTACAACTAGCGTAAGTCTCAATGACTAAAGAAGTTTGCATAGATGTTAATTAACCATTTTAGATTTAGGTACAGCAATCTTTTATTGACTGAATGTGAATGTACTACTCAATGTCTTAGCTACCTATGTGCAGGCAGTTTAAATCCGCCGAGTTTTTAACCACAATCATATTGTAATCTCTATTGTCCAAATTCTTCACACAATCTCCGGTTCGTATGACATCTCGCTACCAGTTGGCAAATGCATTGTTTAGGTTTTTGCCGTTGTTATTACTGCACATATTCTTAGCAGCTTGAGAGTTCCATATCGCAATAAAAAGGTACAAATTACCTTTGAGTATTAAGCAATTTAGTCACATTTTTTCTTGTGACAGAGTATTAAACAGTTTGGTTTATTTGGTGCTTGTATCAACAATGATATGGTACGTTACGTGCTCGTTCGTGTGTGAACAATGTAGCCTACGGGTTCGCCTTATGTGGCAAGGTATGGTAATGAAACTTTCCGTGATGGATGTTGGGTCTTTGTATTGATTGCTAATCGGTTTTCGTGGGTTTCATCGAAGATACGATACAAATTGTAATTATTTATAATAAGGACAACAATAATGCTATTAATAACTGCTCACAGTGATTGTCGTGAGTTTTATGGAAATTACAATATTAATACGTGTCAAAAACTAGAAGGCTAAACATACTACACATATTATACCTGTATTTATATTTACGTTTTTACGAATATGACCATAATTCAAACTGTTGTTAAGTATATAAAACTCTCACTTATTTTTTTAATATCGTATGCTGGTGTATGTTCGTATTAGTGTTCCCCTGAAACGGCTGACCTGATTTTAGTAAAATTTCAAATCGAAAGATTCAATGAATGTTAACGTATGTTCATATTTTTGTATGAATAATTTGCTTAAAATTTAACCGTAGTTCGTAGACATGAAGTCATTTACAAGAAAGAAGATCGCGGTACTTTGAAATTTTATTCAGTTGCTAATTTAAATACTTAATAGAAAAACGCAACATTGATAGGTTTCGGCTAGTAGGTATATGTGCTCTATGTAGGTATTACTAGTTTATGAAATATGTTATAAATGAAAATGATGTTTAATAATTACGAAATGAAAATTTGTCGCACCACGTATGACGTATGAGCCACTCTGTGTTGCGGCATTACACGTTACATTTTGGCCTTGGCGTCAGATAATGATGAGACTCCAACAGCTTCCAGTTTCATGACCTATACACCTATAGAGTACAAAAACTGAGAAAGCTGTACTGAATATCGCAGAAAATTTGATAAATCCCGTTTGTTGTATTAAATTACGTCGACCAACTTAGATAATGTTATCAAACCATAAAATTTTTACGTTAGTTTAGTTGTGTTTACTTAGTGATGACAACTTTATGAGGTGTTGAGTCTAGTTGATAGTAGTAATGCAATGTACAGGCATATAGCTCACCATCACACTCCTGGTCACAGATAGCCGTGACTTATATACCTATATATTATATAAGGATGCTTATAATTAAAAAAATAGTATTAAATAACTTTGTTTTTTTTTAATAAACAGTGTTGTGTATCCAGACTAATCTACTTCCAAGTTTGAACTTGATGCACTCCGAGCTTAGCGCTTACTAAAATGGCTTAATATTGGTGTCTCTTTTTTCACTTCAAACTCAAAACCATAACAGTCCTTATTGATTAGGCGGTTGAAGAGCAGTTCGGTTCCTGCGACAAGATTGAGCAACAAACAAACATCCAAATTTCATATTTATAATTTGCATTCATTCGATATTTTATTCGTTTTAGATAATAAAACTACTAAATACACAACATATTTTGGTTAAAACCATTCGATGGGGCTAACTAATCGTTCGTTTTAAAGGTTTGAGTATGATGTCATATCTATTGACTGTTTATTTTTCTCGTAATAGTCATTACTGCGTTCCCATTAAACTGTGAATCTTTGAGTGTGGACCAGACACATTGATTAGACGGGATGTTGGGCTTCGTAATTAATTGAAAGAAATGATGATCCGAGTTTAAGATATAGTTATTAGAAATCGATCATAAGTGTTCCTATCTCTATACACAAGATGTCGTGACGTGCGTAAGTAACAGCTGGTCTCATAAGGTACGGCTGGTCTAGTCAGAAGAACGGCATCTGCAGATCTGGAGCCCCTTGTTCGGATCCCACAGGCACCACTGCCTTTTTGAAGTCATGTGCGAAATGCCACACACTTATAAAACGGTGTAGAAAAATACCTCTCCTTGAGATAGAAGGGCCTGAATTTTACCAGTGAGAAAAAGCCCCGAGTTCAAGCAGTAGGAACAGTTTAGTTGGCTTGTTACCGATAGTTGATTATGGTGACGTGCGAATATTACTGTGATACAGTTTAAAAGCAACGTTTTCTGAGCATACTCGTATACAGAGCAAAAAGATACATAGTCTATCATTAGTATAATATCTGGGTGACAAGTACAGTCATGTGAGAGAGCGTCAATTAAAATATTTATCTACAAACTACAGAGTGGCTTTACGTGTGCAATTAAGGGTACGAAAGCGTTTTATTTATCATCATAACTATCGTAATCTCTCTGAATAAGCAAAATCGACAGTAATGTCGATAACGAATTGGTCTTTATTATAAATGTCAATGCTTGGATGTTTCTTTCTCAATCACGCCGTAACGCCTGAACGGATCAGGTTGGAATTTGGAACACAGTTAGATCATAGTCTGGAAGAACACATAAGCTCATTTTATCCCGAAAAGATAACGGGAACCAGAACTACGCAAGTATAACCGTGGGAGGCTGCTAGTTACTTTTTTATTATATATTACTCTTATTTATTACTCTTTATCATATATAAAGAACACAGAACAGAACACAAACAGAATACAACAGAGCAGAACAGCATAGCACAATCTAAGCTATATTTATTTAAAGACTATAAAATAGGTACTTACAGGATAGAAATTAAAATTAACTTTTTTTGAAACATTTTAATTGGCAATAACCTGAGTTTAATTTATGTTGGACAGACAAAACGAGTTCTGGGTTTATCAGTTAACAAGTTGTAGCAGAGACAAGTTCGTCGCTCACCGTCATCTTTATTTTGTTCAGTATTGATCGTGTCGGTTGGCGTCAGCTGTTCGTTTTGTTCACTTTATTTAAAAAAAATGTAGGTACTTACACTTCATTATTTATCTCATTACGAGATTTAGTACGAGTTAAGTTCGCTTAGTATGGTAAAAAAGCTTTTAAGTATGCCCGTATTGTAGTGGTAGGACTCTTGGCAGAGTCCACCTAGCGAAGTACCACACCTTTGCCAGTTATTCTAACGCCAAGCAGTAATGTGCAAATATTACTGTGTTCCGGTTTGAAGTGCAATGTTTCCAGAGAAATTACAGGGCTTCGAGACATAACACATTAGATGGGTGACGAGTGCAGTGCAGTGCTAGATAATGATTAGGACTTTTCATGTTCCAATAGCTGCGTGTCACTGTGATGTTATGTGGCAGGCATGTTGCTTACCATCAGGCACATGTCCTGCTCGTCTCGTCACTCTTTATATAAAAGAAAAATGCTGTATGAGTTTGTCATCATTAAGTACTGGCTTTTAGTAATAAAATACGTCTTTCATCCATCATTCACTCCGAGTCCACGCAGTGGGACCATAAAATTGGCTGCTAATTCAATGAATATACGTGGTACGTAGGTAAGTATAGTTAAGAAGCTTTGGTTTATTTGGCTCTACCATTTCCGATAGCACACACTTCGTTAGACAGTAAGTAAGTAGAAGCTACCTGACCCCAAATGCCATAAGCCATAAAACGCATTTTTTGGGCATTTTTAAGGAGCTGATCCAAATATCTCATTAGATTTCATTCATAAAGTTAATTATAAACGTAGCGTTGAAAGTGAGTCTATTTTCGGACACCAGTGACCCGTAAAGGCTCGAGAGAAAGTAATACTAGCCCATTTCGGAAAACATATTTAAATACTGCTTTCACATCAGTTTTGGTTGTTATTAATTGATTTACAAATTATTATGGCGCCTATAAATAATTTAATTAGCGTTTCATCGCTTTATTTGTAATACGGTACGTTCCAGTTTGATATTTGGTGTTATAAATTAACCAAACAGTGTTAGTGTTACTGTAGGAATAACTGACTCTGTGAAAGATATATTTGTAAAAATATGTGTTCTCAGTTTAAAAACAGAGAGTACGAGTGAGATGACATGATGTCTCATGTCTTGATATACGATACGACTAATAAAATATCAGTTTTCTGTGCAAAATTTTGAATTAAGAATGAAAGATTTTAAACACTTTCGTTAGTTTATTCTTAATTCAAAATGTTGCACAGAAAAGTCGACTGATCGTAGAGGTTTTAGCTATTTAATTACTTAGTCGTATTATCGCTTAATAGCATAACACAAAATACGTGTTTTAGTAGGCGTTAGATGGACTCTACTGCATATCGAACTTTATTAGCGCAAAAGACGTAAGGGCATTCTTACTTAAACTTCACTAATAATACTGCACAGACTCGAAGTATGCATGAACGCATTCCAATGACTTACCGTATTCAATAAATACTTACGTCTCTTACGGTGATTAAGATAATTATCCAACAATTTGAAGTAAGAACTGTAAAAGTTTAATAAAAAAATAATTGTACCATATTAGAGTAGAGATTACCATAAAAGAGAACGATAAAGTTGAGCTTGAGAGTTGAGTTGAGCAGTTTTACTTACAAGAATCAGGTTTGTGAGAAAAACAACCGTTGCCCCGCATCTACTCAAAATTAAACATGAAATACAAAAATGGTTGAGTTGGAGGATCTATGAAGAAATACATTTTCTAGAACCCCTTGGTACCCCATGCACTTTAACTAGTTTTAAGAGCCTATGTGTCGCACTCATTTCGATAAATTGTGGTATCGGGAAAATAAACCGTACAGTGTTAGTCTATAGTGACTAGAAGCTGGAATTTAATTTCATTTTATCTATTATTGAACATTTTCATAAGTAAAATAATTTAGTTATAAAACAAATACTTATTCATGCGAAAATGCAATAACATATCCATTATACAGAACATTCGTACATAGTACTTTTTTGTAACCAAAATAATCTTTCAACGTATAATAGACATTTTTATTGTATTTATCCTCAAACGTTTTTTTAACAACTAGACATCCTCTATTAGCCACAAGTCGGATAAGTCGGAAAATTTACCATCCATATACGGTAGTAAAAAAAGGTGAAGATGACATACAGTCGGACAATTCAATAACAATGCTCAATGGATCTATTTTTATTCGCGGCAGAGTTTGGCAAGGAACTTGGTATTGTTTATCATCCAGTTGCACAATTACTTCTACTGTCTGAGTACTGAGTGAGACGTATAATACGTCATCGTAGTCACATAATGCCATTGTCTACCAAGAACATACAAACTGAGCACGCTTCCGACTAGCCGTGGGCAGAGCATCTAAATCATTTCTGAGTAATGTAATCGGTATTTGGTCAATTCGTAGTGTAGATATGTAGAGTAATTTTCAGGGTTTTATACATTTATTTATAAAACAAATGCCCGTCAAGAAAAAAATCAAATAGACTGATAGCTAATAGCCATATAAAAGGTATCCTGTCCTTTCGATTTTCAAAAGTGCTGACGCAGTTTTACAAGTTATCAAATTAAATATATATCTATGTAGTCGCGAAAGTTGCATAAGATACACACAACGATTAATTCAGTTCCACATTTCTGAAGCATGCTAATAAAAAATAGATCTCCATACTGACAAATACGAAAATCACATATTTTATGCAAGGTGAAATAGCAAAGTACATTGCCACAGAAATCGACAACATCTAGGGTAGACTGTGCTACGTTTAAGACCAGGTGGAGAGTTGAAAAATGTCCTGCTGCGTGACAAAACTAGGAAAGTCTAGAATAGTAGAAATGACGCAAGAAGGAAAATTAAACATATATTAGAACACATAACTTCAAGCTTTTTGGAAGCTGAGCCGGTTAAACGAGTAAATAAGGTGCTTATTTGACATTGGTTTTAGTTATCAGGCTGTATAGGTACATAAATATCACAAAATAAATACATAAACCAATAAATAGCTTCAAAGTAAGCTATGTTGGTGTACTACGAAAGCCAGATAATTTCCTAGTTATAATACATAGAAACACCCAGACACAGAACGAATATCTGCATTCATCACGCGAATGTCTGTCTTGGGTGTAAATCAAACTCACAAACTACGGATTTTCTGAAATCAAATTAATCTTTACTTAAGGACTTTATCACAACATGATAATGTCGTTAAAATCAAATTGAAATCGACTTCTTCAAGGTAGAGGCTTCCAGCTTAGAATGCTTGCTTAATTTTCCGCTAGACACAAAACATACAACATAAACATAAAACATCAAAACTCTGGCATTTATTAATTTAGTAGGATATAAATCACTGTGGTATTTTAATAATGATTCATAATTTGTATCAGAAAACAAAACAAACGCCTACTCTATCCAGTCGTTCGTATCAGCCACTAACACATCACCAAACGCTCAATTTTGAACAGCAAAAATGAGTTTAACATTATCCGACAAGGTCGCGGTCGGTCGCATAGAGATAATGACCATCGGACTATTGTGTATAATTTTGCACTGATCATAGCGTGCCGGATCTTTTGTGATTTAATCTCGTCATCACAGATTTCTAAAACAAAAGGCAGATGGAACGTGCAGAACACAGATCCTTAGGTCCGGAAAGCAAATATTAAACGCCAAAGCAAATACAAACTCCAGTCAGTACGAAACTGACTTCCGTCTCGTACGGGAGTCCCGTGTGATTTTATGTTTTGTTTAAGATTATGCCGTCTTGTGTCATCAAACATTGCAAACATTGTTCTCAAAAATAAAAAAAGGAAATTTCATAGGAAAGTTTGAATATTTTTACTGGTATTTATTAAATTTAGACGATTTTATTTCGATTGATGAATAGAAACGCAACACCTCAACGAAAATAGGTCAGTGTTGCTATACTAAATAAAAATTATTTTCCCTGAAGTTAAGGTAAAATATAGATTCTAATTTTGTTTTGAAGATACTCGTAGACCAAATTATTGATGAACATTGTATAATTCAATTTTAAGCCCTATTTTTATAATCGTTTTTTATTTATTTAATGTGAATCGATGCCAAGAACATATCCTCGCCGTTACTAGGGTTAATAAAAATACTGATAGTGTTGATTAAAACTGTAGTTATGAAACGAATAGCTTCCTCGCCGTTATAAAACGTCTCGTCTATGACCTGTGGATTCTAACTTGATCTGTGCAGTGCTGTTAGCATATATATTTTTAATAATACGAACATATTTCTTTCTTACTCCTTGTTGAATTAGAGCCTCCCAGAGCAGATTGTGTTTGATTGAGACGAAAGCATTATTGCAGTCGACAAATGCAATATATAGGTCTTTCCCATACTCTTGAGATTTTTCTATTAACTGTTTTAATACATGCATATGATCAATAGTTGAAAACCCTGCTCTAAAACCAGCTTGTTCAATAGGCTGTTCTTAATCTATAGGTAGTCCTTGATATTCTATTTAGGATCAGCTTTGAAAAAAATTTGTAAATGTTTGACATGAGGCTAATAGGTCTATAATTTTCAATTACGTCTCTGTCTCTTTTTTTGTGGAGCAAGTTATTAACAAGAAATCCTTGCATTATACATTATCGGTGTAATAATAAATTATTTAAAAATAATGTTTTATGCGTTTATTATACGTGAAAATTTCCAAAGCTTAACAACACATATTAAGGCACATATTGGTGGGATGCAAGGTGCTCCTTAATGGGGGTCATTACTCACGGCGCCATGACAGAGTACTTGAAATCATACGTGAAGCCATGAGCCTTTCAGTAGCTAGAGCCCAAAAGGGATCGACGACAAACAAAAGGCAAATTAACTTTGTAAAAGAAGGCTCAACATCAAACTCCAGGAACAAGCCTTACTCAATCCTGGGTACAGCACCTGATTGGACTATTTTAATGGACACGTATGAAAAGCACTACAAAATCCCAGAGGATATGGGTGTTTCGTCATCCAGACCGGACATTTTCGTTTTTTCTAGAGCTACAAAACGCAGAGTCCTTGTAGAACTTACCGTACCGTGGGAAACTAATATACCTAAAGACCACGCGATGAAACAAAATAAGTATTACGACCTCCTAAACGAATTAACAAAAAACGGCTATGCAGTTAGTTTATACGCTGTAGAAGTGGGAGCGAGAGGTATACCAGCAAAATCTCTCTATAACCTGCTGAAAGACCTTGGCTTATCCAGAAGTGCAGTAAGTTCTACACTAGAACGAGTATCTAAAGCTGCACTAGTGGGCTCATATCAGATTTGGCTGGGCAGGGAAAGAAAGACGAGTAGTGAAGGTGAGTGTTGATGTACGTCAGAAAGGGGCCCCTTAAACCTACGCCCGAGTCACAAGTCTCGGTGTCTACTCGGGTTTTCTCTCTCTGCCACACGATGGACCCGGCACCCGCACGGTGAATCCATGGAATGCTAAGAAAATCGTCTCAAAAAAAAATAGTGGGACTTTTTTCTTAAGACTGGGAACATTACACGCACACCAACGTGAGTAATTTGACAACGTCTGTGAGAGCTGTCACGCATACACAACTAATGACTGGCCTCACAGTGTTGTTCACGAAGGTTTCATCTGTTTAGAAATCTGTGCTCGTCATGTGGGTTTTCAGGCTCGGATTCACCGCCATGTACAATGCTGGAATGTTCTTGTTGTTACGTGACATGAAAAAACTGCTCGTTGAAAAATTACCCTTGCTATAAGCCGCGTGTATTGTGTTAGCTCACTGCTAAACTCGTACTGCGTATTATCTTTGTACGTTGAAACCTGTTTCATGATTAGGTTTTACCAGTACTTTGCTTATATTACTGTTGTATTGTTTTACAATGGTTACAAAATAAACGGTGTGAGTTATGAAGTTTTTTGAGAATTGCTTTATCAGTCAAAGATAAATTTGTTATGATAGGTTACCCTATTAAGAGAATTTAAATAAATCTAACGAATTCAAAGTTATTAGTCATTCCCTTTTTTACGTGGGTAAATGCGTTTATGTATGCCCATACATAAACGTATAACCAATATACGTAACCATAACCATAATAAGTAAAACCGTGCGGACACAACGGACACGCTCATCTGCTCAACATCACTAAGCCCCCAAGATTTTCTCTGCTAGTGACTTGGTTGCGGTACCGTTCTTGCACGACCCTGCAATTGCTAGCCTCCCTCTGGGCCTCGCAAAGAAAGTTCCAATTATTAAATCCTACGCCATTATTATTCATTCAATGGCCTTTGACCTTTGCCCAGCAGTGGGACAGGTGAGGATAAATAAAATAAAAATGGCCATGGTTGCCATCAACTAATGCACAAATAATATGTAGAGAGCTTAGAATTACACCCGATACATTTTTTTTTATAGTAGACTTTCCGTACACAACATTTACTCAAAGCTTACAAGAGCTAAAAATCTATCAAATTGTAGAGCTACTGGTATATACATTTTCTACGTTTGTGGCGTTCACAACTTAGTATAAACCATATTTTGTAATGAGTTTGCTGAACGCACAAACTCGTAAATTGATAGATAGATAGGTTTTCTATGTATATTGAGACATCAAAACAAAACACGGGTGTTGCATAAAGTAGGTATTTAAATCAAACTGTTTAGTTTGGCATCCAGTCCAAAACCTTAATACCAATCGCAACGCTGCACTGCGTTTGGTCATAAAAATAGTTTAAATAAGAACAAGCCAAGGAAGCCCACAGATGTAGGTATATCGATGACCTACTAATGGCAGACGCCAGATTACTTCGTAATAGTACTAATAGTAGGCATCATTACTCATTGATTACAACTCTGTTTGCTTTCCTTTGTGTTACTGACCTTACTAATTTGATTTACAATACAATGTTCTTCTTTTTCATTGAAGATTGAGTTATACCTAATCGTACAGAAATACACCAGAATTCTATTTTTAAAGTATTATTAATTAACTAATGCTATGCTATGCTATGAAGCTATGATAAAATTAGGTTAAAATAATTAAATTTTCTTTCCATTTGTCATACATGAGCACCCTACTAAATGTTCCCACTATTAGAACTCGGGGCCCTTCTCGCAAGGTTATAGCCAAGGCCATAATCCACCACGTTGGTGCAACACGGGTTGGTGGATGACGCATAATTGCGAAAGATTCTAGGTACATGTCGGTTTTGTCACGATGTTTTCCTTTGCCGTTTTTGAGTTGACTATACCAGCCGTAGTTTTTGTTTACATATTATTATTATTATGGCTGAAATTATTTTTGCCTTTATAAATAAAATTATATGTGTCACGTTGTTTGTCTGCGATGAACTCTTAAGCTACTGAACCGATTTTAATCACATTTCGCACGCCATGTGCATATTCGTTCTACTTTGAGAGATAGGATAGTTTATAGCTCCATTTATAGTCACAATATTTATGTATCAATGGACAGAAATACGATGTTAATATTTTATGAAGAATTTAAATTGACATATTAAAAATATCAACACAATAGTTATGTATGTTATCTCTAGTTAAACTTTGTCGTTGACGCATCGCGGAGTGATACCTTAAACAAACAATTGCATATTTTATGTTTATAATACAAATATTTACATTATTATTATACCAGTCAATGCATATATGCACACTATTAACAATTATTTCTTTTGTTTCAGGTATTTGCTCTACGATATGCATACGGTTATTAAACGATGTGGTAAAATTAGTTTTAAGACTAGTAGTTTTCCAAGTGAAAATTCATTTTGAGCACTATTTAGCCAGGAAATAATTATGTGTTCGCTTCATGAGTTATGTAAATTACCGAGTCACCGGTAGCTGCGTAATTTCAAAGTGGTCGCGTAGCAGTAGAGCAAGACGTGAGCGATAGACGCTTTTTGAATGGGTAAAATCTTGTGATCTCGCGTCATCCACATGCGTTATTGTGGTATAAATATAGCTATACAGGTTTACTGCTACGTTAGTTATAGGTTATGTTATAGTCCGTTTTCACTTCGGTTGCCAGTCATGACTGCCATTTTTTTTCTATCGTCTTAACTTCCTGAATTGTAAAATTCTTAAAGCAGAGTTGGCTTAGGCTTAGACGTTTTATATACAGGCTTTTGGGTCGCATATAAATCTTGAAAAGATGCTACTTCTACTTCCATGCATAATAAGTATGTTTTATAAGTATTATATCAGGTATCTGGCCGCCATATTACAAGCGTTGCTTAGTTTAGGGTCAGATGGTGTTGTATGTGAAATGTCCACCACTATTTATTTACTTTTGTAAATACATAGAGACACAGCGTGAACCTTTCTGAAAACTTGAGAAAATAGATGGGATTACTTGGGCGTACAATTATTAAGGACCCCTTAATGCTGTTTCAAAGTATTTGAAGTCTTTGATCATCAATCCACTAGAATCGATTTGCAAATCGGATTGAGTAAATTTCGTTTGTATAAGAAATAGTACAGAGTGATATTGTTGTTGGCATTTATTCTCTTTTTTGCGTGCTTTTTGATACGGATTACAAATTTGAATGTTGATTATTGTACAATCTGTCAAAGAGAACATTTTTAAGTGAAAGAAGGTCCTAAAGTAGCAGAAACTAAATCTACTCGTCTTTACAAAAAGTAGGCAAAAATTCAAAATACGAAATTTGTCATGACCTTCAAGATCAAGTATGAGTCAATAGTCTCTAGTCCGCCGTAATTGTTTATCTTTTTAACAGGTAATAAAAAACAGACTAATCAAAATAGCACGCGACGTTCTTTTAAAGCGTGTAAAGTTTGCGTGAATAAAAATATTAAACGACCTTGACTTTTTCACTGCTCTTGACGGATATTCGTAATGTCCAAAGTTTCCAAATGTGCGTACTCAAGTGCCAACATAATATAAAGCCAGCCGTGTTCTAGATTTCACAATCGGGGTCAGTACCGGTTACTCGGCAAGGCTCTACTGATTTTTGAAGTTCAGTTGTTCAATTGTGCATCAGGATCTGAGATACAAAGTCGTACAAACAACAACTTTTGTAATTATCACGATGTGACTATACACATGACTAGCCTCGTGGCTTAGTGGGTAGTAACTCTGCCTGCGAAGCCGAAGGACGTGTGTTCTATTCCCACCCAGTGCAAATATTTGTGTAATGAATTCAAAAATTTGCACTGTGTCTGGGTGTTTCTATGTATAATAAGTATGTATTTACAATTATATAAGTATTATATCAGCTATCTGGCCGCCATATTACAAGCTTTGCTTAGTTTGGGGTCAGATGGTGTTGTGTGTGAATTGTCCACCAATATTTATTTATTTATAACCAATATTTATACGAGTATGCCACAATTTCGAGAACCAACGTCACGGCAATACTGCTGGACCATTCGCGGTAGCAACCTCAAATTCGGGGGGAGGGGCAGAGGTCACTGTTTGATATTTTATATACAAATTTTTTATTGAATAGTGCAATATGTCGTGTAAAAAAGGCTTTACTAGTAGCGCCTCACGATTTTACCCGCGAAGTTGCCATTCCTGTTGTTTTCCCGCGTTTAAAAATTGCCGATGTACTATTCGACATTTTGTAATTTTTTTTGATTTTTCAATTTAACGTATACGATTTTAAAGGGGAGGGGGGTCATGTCGCATGTAACATGGTCGGTCCACGGCCAAATTTCAACCGCATTCTGCAGCCTATTTCAAGGAGAGTGCGCGTGCACGACCGTTTCTCGTTTAGCATTCATGCGGATATTGCTGAAACTTAACTTCTCGGCCGGCCGAAATCACACGTGGGTTGATCGCATTTATTAATTTAAAAAATATTCATTAATAACAAAAAATCTTCCTTCCAACGATTACTACGGACTATTAACCGCGTAACAGTTCGTGTAATTGTCGTTTTGCAGGTCGACATTGCTATCGGCTGCGGTTATTTCATCGATTATGCATTGGTTATACCACGGATATTCGGGGTTATACTTAATTCAATTAAATAACTGGAGTCGCTTCTTTTCGATCTGAAAGTAGCCGTGAGGCCTCCGTACCGAAATCGCTGTACTTAATTATAATCTGAAATTACTGGCCAAACTTCTCTTGGTTCAGGCGCTTTTGAACTTTTGTGACTATAAATGAAGCATTTTAAGAAACAATATGAACCAAGATGCTAAAAAACGATACTAATAGAACTAAACTAGGTATAAGTTGGCGTTGGCTGTGCTGTCCAGTTGATAACAATCGATGATGCGAAAATAAAACACCTAGATCTAGAAGGCACCGATTGAAATTGACCTTGAATACACTTATTAGCTCATAGAGGTAAGTATTGAATAATAAATTAAATATCTTAATACTTCAGTAACGTTCTTCCATCCTCAAATGTTGAGAAGGTTGACGAAGCGAACTTCTTTACTGAGACTATGCGTCTGGTGACACTGATTGAGAGTATTAGCACTTTCGCATCTTCGTAAGTAACATATAGTACACATATAAACACATATATTATCTGGCCTTAATGATGCCTAGGAAACCTTATCATTGGGTACAGGAAAGCGAAGCTAGGCAAGCTCGCTGGCTGATTATTTTTCTTTCACTATTTGGCCAAATGTTGTTAAATACATAAATTTCTCATGAGCATTAAAGTGATTTTTTACCTACTAGCAGTACCCCGTTGTTACATCCGCGTAGTTCCCGTTACCGTTAGTTTCCCGGGATGAGAAGTATCCCATGTGGCATTCCAGGCTATAATCTAAGTTCCAAATTTCAACCCCGTCCATTCAGACATCTCGGCGTAATTGAGCAACAAACATCCAAATACCCAAACTTTCGCTTTCCTAACATTAGTAGGATTCTTTCTTTTGTTTCTCGAAATTATAATACTAACAATTTAAAACAAAAAAAAAATATAACATTGATTTCGAAAACTAAAATGGATATTATATTATTATTTATGAATACTAAACGAATAATTTAAAAATGGATACACTTTAGAAAGTCGGCGGACGCAGTTGTAAATATGAAATCAAATAACAAAAGCGCTTAAAAATCTATCTAATCTTTTTTAGAATATAACAAATAAACTGTATTTGAATCTGAATGCGAGTCAGCCGGCCAAATGTGTTTGTTTCTCACATTCACACCTACGTTTTGGTCACCTAAATGGACACATGCAAATGTCCTGCCTTGTAAGTGAACCACTGAAAGTAGCGCAATACTCGTGTGTTTTGGTCACAGAGGAAAATATAACAGAGACACAAGTTAGACGAGCACTTGTTAGGACTAATAGTAAGAGAAATCAATGAAGAGAACCACATATTCGAGGATACAAAGAATTTTACATTTGTACCGCATAATTTTATCTTATAGAGATAGTCTCTCCTCACAACCTCACATTTTTATATTCCTTTTATAGTGTTGTTCGATATCGAAGCTGAGGTTGGCAAATATATTATTTATTTTAATTTTGACCTTATGTGGAACTGGGATATTTTTGTTATGATAATATATGTTTGTTTGTATCATGTAACGTTTCTGTCTATCTGTCAGTCTGTCTTATCCATTGATCTGATTAGGTATCCATAGATTGTGCATAGGATAAATATTATTTCCATTATTAATTATTCGCGTTAACCGTAGGAGAGGTCCTTAAAGCTCTACAAAATGGAGCCATGAAATATTTTATATTCAATTACCTATACTAACAATAAATCATGAATAACTGGATTTATATTTTCTACATGTATTCAGGTTCTTTAACTGTTTTCTCTACCATCACTTTTCAGAATAAAAAACATTCTTCCCACATACATGGATCCTTTTAAATACAAGGATAACGTCATGTCAAGTTTTAGTTCTCTTTCATAAGCTACTCTGTGTTTGGCACGAGCGTGGGCATTGTCCTTTAGTGTGAGGTTACTTGAAATCGGTCTACAGATGTAAAAGGTGTATATTTTATGTTTCAATGAGGATTATACGTGATAGTTACAAAGTTATCATGCGGTTGCGTGATAGGTCTCTACGCATAATTTTAGAGGCAGTTACGTTTGCCATTGAATTTAATTTGATGTGAGCTTACTTGCCTCCGTAACTACCAATTGAAACTGTCGACAATTAGCGCTACTGTCGTATTATACGTTGAAAAAGTAATACCATTGTGTACTAATAACGCAGTTCGATAATTTCGCCTTAATGCGGAGCTGTAGACGCTGATTCCACCTGTTTATTTGTACGTAATATCACACTTTATAGAACACATACGCAACTAAGACTAAATGGAATAACGTTATACGGAAAACAGCATTCAGTAGAGACGTAAAACTGATTAAAGGGCTGAACGGAGAGCCATGGGAGAGGCCTATATCCAGCACTGGACTAAGATAGGCTACTGGCCAAAAGCAAAGGAAAAAAATTAAAGTACATAAGAAAACCTAAAGTAAAAGGTTTACTCGTATACCACAAAGTGGGTTACGTGGAATGCCTGTGTCAAGCGGAAAATACCTACTCATCGGACGGTACTCCAATTTAACTATCACTGTGAACAACTCTTACTGTTTAAGCACAGCCAAGCTACTTCATATACCTATACTTGGAACTCGGAGCGTTCTCTCGCAAGCAGCCATCCACAATTCTAGCCAAGTACAGTTGACGGATGATGTAAGTCTTCAAAAGGTGTCTCTCTTAGGACATGCGCGTTATCTTACTGCGTTTTTTTTCTATACAGGCAGTAATGATACACTTCTAAATCTGCATTTGGTAAAATACTCTTTTTACTTTAAAACATCTCTGAAATAGAAAAAAATATTACATACCTATATCCTTTAGATTTAAGTATGTAGTAAGTAAGTATTTTTTGTATTATTAATCTGTATCTATATACATGAAGGTTATAAATTATTATCTATTACTATTTTACTTCTTTTTTATAGATTGTTTAATAGCCATTAAAATATAGGCATCTTTTCATCCCTACAGTGTAATGGAAAGTAACTTAGAACCTAATTCTCTACTGAAGAGTGGATATGGAAATTCGAAACACGTTTGGCAAACAAATTAATTATGCGTGTTACACAATGCCTTGTCAACGCCACCTTTTGAATAGTATTACCAACAGACATACAGCCTAACATACATAGTATGCGTTAAGATATTGATACTAATAATAATTTGCTCAAAATTGGTCAAGTCGAACTTACATAAAACAGCTTTCTGTATTTGCTATTTGAGCAACTTTTGCTGTAGGACCAAATCTGATTTTAAGTACAGAGCTGTTTTTTTAAAGTGTTTCATTTAGTAAAATATGAAAAACAGATTATTTTAAATAAATACATACGAGAATATAATTTTCGATTGTGTTTTTTTTTACAGAACACTGTTTATCCCCAAATTAAACAAAACTAATTTTGGAATTGGGTAGATATATACGCTCTTTTGAATAAATATTGATATTTTAAGATGATTATGATAAAATTTTGTAGTACCCGAATTATGAAGTCCGCTGTAGTTAAAGTTGTTCGCCAAATAACACAAGCTCTTATAAGAATTCAATTTTATGCCAATTAATTAGGATTACAAAATGCTGATAAAAAAAAAAGTTGTAATGCTGCACAATTTCAGCCTAGGAGATATGCGAAATTATGGGCTCTTACTCTATTTCTAGGCTCATTGTGCGTAACCCTATGTTAATAATCGATTTACCGTATTCTATATTTCGCTCGCTGTCTAATTATAGTCTAGTGTTACTTTTTGTACAAATATACGAGCTTTTCAACATTTTTGGTAGTGATCCAACTGGCAGTTGACTGGGAAAGTCACAATGTGACCGGTTGTTTATGTAAGAAACAATTCGGATTGCTGAATGAAATTCTTACATATCTGAATTACTATTGTACAATACAAATACATCCTGTAGTGATAAGGTTTTTTGTAGAGTCCGCGAGTAGAAGTATCACATTTTTGCCAATTATTGCCAAGCAGTAATATCATCAGACCTTGAAACCTAATCGTGGTCAAAGTTCATTACAAGACTTTTCTAATAAATCCAAACACGTTATGATACGATATTCCATCATGAAGTTCCAGCTCATATGTTTCAGCTCCATCTCAGATCAGTTCGCTAGTACCATATTATTGTATTGACATCAGAACTACATACAGCTGCCAATTTTCATGACGCTACGATTGGAAGATGGTTAAATTAGTTACTTACCTTACGAGTAGACTTCATAAGGTCTAGTCATTTATTATTTACAATATGTACATAAGTATAAAAACAAAATAAAATTATTATACCATACAATAAAAATTAAAATAAACAAATTTACAAATTAAACACAGCAGTAATAAGGTTGCTTTAAGGTTGGTTAAAGTGCTGTGTTTCGATTTGAAGGTTAATGTTTCTAGACAAACTGCAAGCCAAAGGAAACATTTTCAAGTTATCACGGTCGTTAACAATAATTTCGGTATTAGTTCCCGGGGAATACTTTAAATGACAAATTTACGTCATATTTGGCAAAAATACGTTTTCGTGAAAAAGAGTTGAGGCGCGAGGTGTAGGATAATAATAGGCTTTGAAAACATGTATTATTGGTGTAGAAACCGTTTGTAACTCCGCTGCTTTTACTGTTCTAAAGAATCTTAATGTAGGACAAAATGTAAATCTGTTTTGCGAATAGGCATGACTCGGTCAGCTTGGTACGTTTGCCCAGCTATGTGTGTTGCATGTTATGTACCGTTCTAGCGCCGTTGTTTTGAGGATATGCTTCTTCATACAAGCAATTTACATAGTCAAGACTGTTACATTATCTTTCTAGGAAGCTTGTGACTCTTCCTCTTTAGAACAAAGAGACAATAATAATAAAGTGTCTGTAGAGTTTTAAATGGCTCGGTATTGTGAACAGTTTTTCAGGTTATTTCTCGACTGTCAAGAGTTGACGTTTTGAAACCGGCTTGAAGTTTCGGTAACATTTATCACCTAATGAGGCGTTTTGAAAATGCTAATTTACCTATCTGTCGAAGATTGTTTTCCATTTTGGCAAAGATGGCCCAAATGTTTCATTTTATTTAATTGTTGAAACAAAACTTTCTATTACTTACTATTTTTTCTCAACATAAGCTTTGGGTTTGCCATTTCGGTTGATTTCTTTATGAACTGTTATTCAATTTCGGCTAGGAAACGAATATTAACCACCGTGTTCCCAACAGTTGTTTAAAGGTAACGCAAACGATAACTTTGCACAGTTTTGTAGCAACTCCATACAGAACATTTCGACGTATATAACGCGAGCTCAAGGTACATAATTACGCTTAAGTTTTGTAATAAGTATAACGTTTAACGAGTACTAATGTAAAGTTACTGCGTTTAACACTTACTTCCTCATTGACAGGAGAACTACCTACTTCTTTTGTCTAAGCCAGCAGAGCTAATGTCACAGACTACATAAGTAAAGAGATCTGCTAATGTGTAGAGTTCAATAACTGTATGTTATCTACTTATTCAAATACATATATGACTACCATTGGCACGAGGAACAAATACGCATAGAGTTTTAATGTTTACGCAAATACAAGGTAAATCAGAACACTGAAATTTGCAAGTAATGTCAATGCAAAAGTGCAACTGCATTTTAAATTTAAACTCTATCTACGAGTATAAACAGAGATACATGAGAAACGTAGGCCTTACATTCCTTTTTAGATTTTTTTTGCACGACATATTAAAATCACGACTTTTGGCCGTCAAGAATTTATTAATTCTTATAGTTAAGCATCATGACAGTTCCAAAGCTAGACTTTTGCTTTAGAAGTAGCCTCAAACTGCAAACACAGTAGTATTTGCATACTACCTACTTGACGGTAGATTAACTGGTGAAGGTGTGATACTTTTTCAGGTGAACACTGGAACAAAGAGGGTTGGAGGGAGGGAGGTCCTATCAGTGCATTGTTGTTAAGTTGTGCTCATTATTGTAGACCAACCCTTAAGTCACAACAAAAAATTCAACGCACTCTGTACGTAATCCACCAAATGTATGAATGACGATATATTTTTTACGATTTCAGATTCGACCCAAAAGTAGGAGTTTGAAAGTGGTTCATAATTATTAGTAAAACGATCATTTCAGCTTGGTACGGATGTTAACGTATTGCGTAATATATGACGTATTTATTTCATATTAACATTTTTTTCGGATCTGGATACAAGTTTATTTCTTAAAAATAAATAAACAGGTAGGTTCTATTCTCCCACAATACAAAAAAAAATATGATGAATATAGTTTTGTTATGTTTTTGAGTGTTTCTATGTATGTATGGTATTGTGTGAAGAACAAATTAGTATTTGCGGACCTTACATTAACTACATGTTTATTAGTCCTAAGCAGAGATAGGTAAATGTACCTATATACACTTTATTGTACACACCACAACAGAGCAATACAGCATAAGAAAAAAAACAATACAAAGTAGTGCTCCAATCGGTAGGCTTATCGCTATAAGCTTATAAAATACTTTTGTAACTGTAAATAATTGAATAAATATGGCAAGTACATAGAGATATTAAATAAACATCAGACACACCACACTTTCTTATGTAGTACAATTATTTGTTCTGGGTAATCTACTATTCCAGGTTATTATCCACCCGAATTCCAATGTCACCCTGATTATTTTCGTTCGACGTGATTGAGCAACATACTTCCAAACATTCAAACTTTCACCCTTATAATATTTAATAGATTAGTGGAATTGCGCAGAGTAACATTCTCCAGTAACACAATGCAGTGATGTAAGCGCTAAACGTGCTAAGTGACAAAGTTACGTTATACCATGTACTTACCTAAGTGTGACCGTATCATTAGCGTAAAATATAGGTTACAATTAACAAATGTTGTACAGATAGTCAAGATGTTCAAGCCCACTACCAGTCGACTCACCAGGTGTGACAAAATAGTCTTCAAATACAAGTTAATTGACTTGTACTGAATGTAGTACAACAATAACTTGAAAAAGGCCGATACCTTTTTCAAGTTATTGTTGTACTACATTCAGTACAAGTCAATTAACTTGTATTTGAAGACTATTTTGTCACACCTGGGGAGTCGACTGGTAGTGGGCTTGAAAAAGGTATCGGCCTTTTTCAAGTTATTGTTGTACTACATTCAGTACAAGTCAATTAACTTGTATTTGAAGACTATTTTGTCACACCTGGGGAGTCGACTGGTAGTGGCCTTGAACATCTTGACTATCTGTAGACCTTCAGTAGTATATAGGTGATTCAGATGTGACTAGTGTAGGTAGTTAGTTAGGTACGAGTATGTAACGTACTCAGGGCCTGATTAACCCTCAAGCTAATTAGGCGGCAGCCTAGGGCGCGCTAAAACCGTGTCGCATGCACTGTTAATCTAGCATCATTGCATCTACTGTATGTATTTCAACAAGACTGAGACAAAACACTAAAAATAAATGCGCTGTGAACTTGGCATTCCCTCATATTAACACATTTGGCCCCCGCCAAACACATCCTCACAACTAGCCTAGGGCGGTCAGAACTCTTGATCAGACGCTGAGCGTACTGGTGTAGTTTTCAGTGTATTTTAGTTTTGTTAATAAAGGCTCTGCCGGGTAAAAAATCAAAATGACCCAGTACTCGTAGATATCGATTTGTATTATATTCGAATACTCAGACAAAAAAAAAACGCGCAATCAATTTCATGCATTAGCTAATCTTATACTTTACAATTTTCGACTTTATTATAACTCAATGTAAATCCTACTATAATAATACTATAATTCCAAAAGTTTGAAAACTTAAAATTAAATAGGTCAAATACGTCGAAAGAACTGTACAAATCAAGGTGACATTTGGATGTTTGAATGTGTGTTGCTCACTTCACTTCTTCAGAACAGCTATCCGGATCGGATTGAAATTTTAAACAGAATTAGAATACTAGCAGCGCCCCACAGGTTTACCCGTAATGATCCCGTTCCTGTTATCTACCGGGATAAAAAGCAAGTATAATCTAACTGTGTTCCAAATTTCAGCCCAATCCGTTCATATGTTACGACGTGATTGAGCAACGAACATCCATAAATCCAAACATTGACATTTATTGAACGGCCATAACTATTGCCATCTCTTTAATTTCAAGTGAACTTAAAGAAAGAGCAATATACCTCCGTTATACCTGCGTCTGTTTTAAAAAAAACATAACGCAAAATGCCTTGTAAATCAACATTGTTTAGAACATCCAAAAGCCTATAAGTAACTTATTAATTTTCTACGTAAAATGTTGATCAGTATAATGTATTTCTATAATAAATATGAGTCACAAGTCACAGTGTCTATTGTACCTACTGTTTTGACTCATTCATCATTGGGTAACATGAGTTTTGATAAATAATTAGCCAACTTTATTAGAATTCAAAGAATCGATACTCGATACCATAAATAAGGGTAATGTTTTATAATAACATTTACTGACAGATAAGAGAAATTTATAATAGCAGGGCCCGCGGTGTTACCTGCGTAGTTCCCATCGTTCCCTTTATTTTTCCGGGGTAAAAAGCACATGAGTTCTTCCACACTTTAATCTATATACATACTATGTTCTAAATTTCAGCCGGATCCGTTCAAACTATTGGTATTAATAGGATTGAATAGTAGGGTTTTATCGATGGGGGACATTTTATAAAAACCTTTATTGAAAGATGGAAAAAATTGGCCACCTAAACGTCATAGAACGGGGATTTGGAAAACTACGTTGGTTTAGATAAATCTAGTAGAAGAAAGAATGATTGTTATTTGTTGCTTATTAAATTGGTTACTGACATTTGTTTGATTAGAGTAATATGGCTGAACATTGTTTTAAGTTATGTCTGTCGTTAGTTTATCTATAAACATTGTACACTAAACTACATCGACATATCAAATACTTGCGCCACCATATAACCACATACAATATTCAGTAATTATTAAAACTAATATTGTGTAATTGTGGTTAGTAAAACTGATTCATTACTTAATAGGTTGTTACTTTGCACAAGGATTTTTATAAAATTTGTTAATGTATTCATTGACACAGCAGAAAGCATATAGAAACTACATCTGTATTATGTAAGAAAGGATACAATTAAAAAGGTTGTCACGATGTGTACAAACTTTCACATACAGCCCATACCTTGTGACGTTCTAGAGTTTTCGCTATAATACATTTTGTTGGCACGTGGCGTTACTGTCGTTTTACTGTGAAATATTAAATGGTTCTTGTGTATAAATACACAGTTCAAATGTTTTGCCTGTTGTAGATATGAATTGTGGTATGGTCTCTACACTATTACAACATATGACAAACAAATGAATGGGTACGTAGATATTTTAGGAGGCGTATACGTTTCATTCATACGTTAATATCATTTAATATAATCTGACTTGACACCAAAACTTTCCATGGCATAAGTAACTATTGATTCATCAATAGGTTGACCGGAACTGTAGCATACAATAACAAATCATGGTTTTACTTTTCAGGCTTAAAAGGTTTCGTTGGTGAGTCAGACTTGCATATGTCAAGATGCAGAACCAGATACTATCCGCTTTATGATGTCATTACCTCAATGTAGTCAAAGCTTATAGTCGCAGAGCGTCGATTTTATCTAGGGTCTTGCGTCTTTTGTTTTAGCCCAAACTTAATAGGCAGAGGAGACCATCTGAGGCCAACTGCCCCTTGTAGAAAAAACTGCTCTAATCATTTTGAATTTACATATTCTATACTGTTATTTCGAAATATTTTTTTATAATGTATATGTAGATTTAAAACGTTATACTTAGCTTAAGACTAATGTTTTTATTTATGCAATTAATTTAACATAGCATTTAATTAATTAATTTAACATAACTAAGCAACATCTAATGTACGAGTACAGCAGAAATAATAATTATTAACATAAATTCATTGCGTAATTTCTGCTGGGAAGCGAAGCCACCACGTACAGATCGATGAACAGACTCCCCTACCGATTGAGCTACAATTATCATATAACGTTTACGCGAAATGCGTGCCAAATGACTAGCAACACTCATTAAAGTAAGTTCATTGTATCATTACGCAACACAGCACGGAACCACATGCCACATCAATGGGCATGAGATATTCAGCGAATTATTTTCATTCGTGATACGTATAGATGCTTCGTTTTCATCACGCAACTTGCTGAATTACCGTAATAATGGTATAAATGGTTATTGTTGCATGTGATAGCTCTTCAATGTTTCACGGTACTGTTTTTATTGGGTAAAGGTTCTGCATGCTCGAGTAAGGGTTTGCTTGTTATGGTCGTGGGTTCGATTGCCGTTCAGGACAAATAGGTGTCATGAATATAGATTTTGTCTGAACAAAATACAGATTCAGATATCTGTGTTTCTATGTTTAATCTTCTAATATATAAAATTCTCGTGTCACAGTTTTCGTTGCCATACTCCTCCGAAACGGCTTGACCGATTTTGATGAAATTTTTTTGTGCTTATCCGGTATCTATGAGAATCGGCCAACATCTATTTTTCATCCCCCTAAATGTCAGGGGTGGTCCACCCCTAAATTTTTTATTTTATTTTTTAGACAAAATTTTTAATTTCTATTTTAATCCTCAATTTTCACCCTTCTACGATCAATCCTTATTTTTTAATAGCCATTTTAGTAATTTAATCATTTTTCCTCTCCGGTCGAAAACTGATCAATCGTCATTTAATTAGTTATCCCCGCCAGATGTCTACAGGTGTCACTTCTGACCCAGTAAACAGCACGATAATTTGGGGATCAAAAGTAGCCTAGGTATAGCATATTTATAATTTGAACACGCTAATCTCGGGAATACTGGACCGATTTAAAAAAATCCTTCACCGTTCTTTCATATGTTCGTAATTCTTGAACGCTGTAGGTTATATATATGTACCACGGGCAACGCCGCTAGTATGTATATAATCTTGTAATCACAACATAGTACAAACCAAAGTCACTTCCCGCCTCTGTCCGTCCCTATATCCCTATATGCTTTGTTATATTATGCGTCGTTAAAACCACCAAACATATTTTGATACAGGTTTTTTTAAATAGATAGAGTGATTCAAGAGGAAAGTTTATACGTATAATACGTGTTTAAAATAGCCGAGAGACACGGATAATTTGAAGGGATTCTAGTGTAATCTCATAAATAAACATATTTTTTGCGCTTACACTGCAAACGCTGGCTGAACCCTATGAGCTAGATCAAAATAATGTACAGCAATATTTTCAAAAGGCCAACTTTAAAAGGTCTACAAAAAAGTTTGCAGTATTATATGTATATCTCTTAGGAATAAGCCACGATAACCATTTTTATTACTACTTATATTTAGTGTCACCAATGCAACCGTCGTGAGAAGCCACGGCGGGTCGCTAGTTAAAATTATAAATGTATTGTGTCAAGGATGCGCTTGTGTCCAACACATGGTTGTGTGTGTAATATTTTTTTACTATTATGCCTAATTTTAAAAAAAATAGCACACCTTCTCTATGGAAACTGCAAAATGGTGTGCAAAACTTTATACTTCTCCACCCCCACAATTTTCGAAAAATGGGATGCAAAGTTTTTATTTCACGTATTAATACCTGTACTCGTATATACCACTGAAGGTTGATGAAGAATGATTTAGTTTTTAATACAAATCGGTATGATAGACAGTTCTGGTACATAAAATAAAGTCACGACTATCAGCCAATCATTGTGTTTATTTGTATGGAGGATATTGTCACCTTCACAAAGAGAACGTCGTATCAAAGCCGTTTTAGGCATGTTTTTACTTTGGTTTTCAATACAAAATGCAAAATGATTCAAGGTAATATCATCTACAGGAGATTAAGGTACTATAATGGCTAAAATTGTACCATATGGTGAGCCATCAATCATTATCATCACCTGATTGTTTACTCCAGTGAGACATCTTCTATCTATCTATATCTATATGCTATCTTTGTCATCCACGAATCGTCCTTTTTGTGTCAATTGTGCATAAAAAGAGAACACACGTAAGCACAACCAGTCTACTTTATATCACCACTATTGCGACAAAGGATCTCCTCGGACAAGCTGGCCATGAATGAGGGATGACATAAATATGCTTTCTTTCGCTATTAAAACCCGTGCATTACATCTGCATTTGTAGTGGAGTTAGATCGGTTGTCTGGAAGAGGTCGCTCTTAGCGATAAGGTCGCCAATTATTTTTTAGTTTTTTGTATGTCGTGATATCAAACAATTATGTGCAATATAGAGTTAATTTATCCGTCTGAAATTAAGTACATGCTGTTTAACTGTATATTTTTACTAAGATTAATTCCTACGTTCCAAGTTTGAACATTGACGCGCATGTTGGCAGTAGCCGTTACAAGTTGTAATTCAAGTTAGTCGCGACTCAAGGTGAGATTACGGTACGGTTTGCATTTTTTATTCACGCCACCTTGTCCTGAAATGTGGTGACGCGAACTAAACACTATTTCTTAAAAAATTGCTATTCAGTAGCAAAAGATAAAAACGCTTAAAGATAAGCGCGGTAAAGTCTATTTTCAAATGATGAAGCCTTAGGAAGTTTATGTACTTACCATAAACTAGTTTTGAGTTTCATCTTCTCCAGATAAAAATAAACCTTATTTCTAGGTAGCTATAAACTATTCAGCAAGAAATAATTATACATGTTTACTTCGAAGATTTTCGTGATGTTCAAAGGTTTTTGCTCAAATTATTGTTTTCACAAGAACTCTTTTCCTATAGGTAGTTCAATGAACCTCGTATTGCTCTTTTTAAAATTTGTTATTGCTACGGCAGTATATATTTACCTTTCGTTGTTCTCTACCGGATTTAATATAATATACATTAGTTAATTTAATTTAGTATCCTAGTATCCTCTCTATTACTTACCTCATAATTTTGAACTGAACTAATAGAATTCTATTAAAATAGTGATCTGTATGCGTTTTATTTATTTATTGAATAATAGGCGAGCTTTAGCTGATATGCCTATATCTCAGTGTTGAAATAACCAATTAAAGGTAATTGTCTGTTAAAATGATTTTGTCTTTTACTATCCATTTGTCAAGTTTGTTCTTAAAGAGTTTTAACGTCGTTTAATTCTTAAATAAATAAATACTGGTGGACAATTCACACACAACACAATCTGACCCCAAACTAAGCAAAGCTTGTACTACGGAAGCCAGATAGCTGATATCATACTCATACAGTTTTAAATACATACTTATTAGACATAGAACACACTCAGACACTGGGAATGGGAATTGAACCCACGACCCTCGGCTTCGCAGGCAGAGTTACTACCCACTAAGCCACGAGGCCAGTAAATAGAGTAATGTTTCGTTTTTCAGAGGAAAATAATTATTTTTGGGAAAGATTTCCTGAAAAGGGTCGGCAATGTGTTACATAGGACCGGAGAAGCGCCCGTTATTTGACTTGTACGAACAGCGCGAACGGTGGCGCATAAATTTTTTAAGAAAGTAAATAATGTTTGTTATTTGGTACATTCCGTCCAAATTAAAATAACGACTGGCTTTATAACAGCTTCTAACTTAAGTTAAATAAGCCGGTACATTATCCAACCATGTACTGGGCACCTAATACTTGTAACATTAATCGGCTTTGCAATTCTGGGAAGCCTCAAAGTCGAGAATGAGACGCCCTGAGGATAATACTGGATCATTTAGGCTTAATGTTTTCATTCACGATAATAGGATATGCTACCGTTCACAATAACCAAGGTATTACAAAACTTTCATTGATCTCGTTCGATGTCGCTAAACAAAACATGATATTAACATAACTTTTAACACATCTCACATGGGAAAATAATACAAAAAAAATACATCAAATTCTATTTTCAACATTGTACATACCGACTAAAGCAACTGATTGTAAATATTCATTCAATACTGATACTAACTGATTGTAATATTCATTATCACCGTTTCATGATGGATATTCCAAAGACACGGACGAATAGGTTTGACTCTACGTTTTTGATAAAAAAACGTCTAGGCTGTAGAATGAGTTGCCTGAGTGGGGTTTTCCCGATAGTTATAATGGTGAGATGGCGGTCAAGTGTAAGCCTATAAAAGTTTAAAAAATTGGTTTTGAAATAAAAAAATAGGATTTTATTTTACCACGGAAATTAACGTGGTTATTACATATATTTAATTCGGTAAACGGGTAAACTTGAATCGGATTGGACCGAACACCGGAACATATCAAACGTGAGTTACCCGCCTCTCTACCGCCTAACTAATTCGGCTATGGCTTTGCTATTGCTGTCTCTATAATTTCAAGCGAAAAGAAGAGAGAGATCAATTGCAAACTCTTTTTTTCAACTTTACTTAATTAAATATGTTATGTTACTGTACATGTAGAAACATACATTTACTACATTACGTACTATAAACACTACACTACATTTTTCTACTTTAATGATTTTTGTAAAGGCATATTAAAATAAAATTGTAACTGGCTGTTTGTTTCATGTCTTACCTTTAATATAAATATGGTCCTCCTAAAGGATTTATAGATGTTGATACCTGGTTGTGGCAACTCAGAGAACCAGTTTACCGGTTTCTGCGAATGAGAATTCCAGATAATAATAGTCGATAGAGTTCTGCAGGCTTGTGCCGTTTCGAATAGATCGGATTCCTTAAAAAGGCCAATGCCTTTGACGTATAATATATGGAATATTTTCATACTGAGGTTACTTAAGAACTGGTTGGCTGACATTTTGCTTGAAATTAAACTGGACTGGTCAGTCTGCGGAGTTGTTGTTTTGACGAAACGATATTGACTTATTTTTTGCTAGGAAAAATGCACTAAATTATTTAATTATTATTAAGCGAAAAAGTTTTAATAGACTAAACATTTTTAAATAGACAGTATAGAGTTTCTAGGCTTTATATTTTGAACTCTATGACTATAATTTCATAGTCCAAAATTGTTTTTAACGTAGTCAAGGTTTCTTCTGCTAATTGTTTTGAACTGTCTTGTATTTCAGTCAGAATAACATTGCGTTTGATTCATTGTTCAATTTTATGAATAACTTTTAGAGTATTGTTATTTTCTGCTTTAGTTATGACATCCTTAGATCTACCAAATTTTCTTCCTTTTCGATAGCTGCATCCGTAGCTAAGCTTTAAGTAGAGTAGAGAGACCCTTACTTATATACTTACATAATATGCTTTTAGATATTTCGAGCTAGCATTTCGAGTAAATATTATGGTTACTTTCAGGTACGTAAATATACGAGATATGCATAGTATATCTTAGTAAGTCTAGGTTAGTTGGACTCTGTCTTTTCCCCTGGTTCTAAAGTTCGGTGAGCAGTAAAGGCCATCTGAAGTAAACTGCCATAGGTCCTTTAAAAAAATATGTAGCATTATCTTAGCTAAGACACGTACAACAAGCAAAAAATATGCAAAAGCGTTCACAGTTATTCTAACCTTGAATGAGTAAAGCCATAAATGGTAACAAACTGTTTATTAGCTCAAAGCAAGCCTGAAGGTTATCGAAAGTACCGACTAACTCGATAAAATAGATACAAATCTACTAAAACATTAACACAGAAAGAACGGGTAGAAAAAGGTAGCCAAAAATAACATAATTATTTAAATAAAGGATCTCGTAAAAGTTATTTCTGGAAATGTTCTTTCAGATGTTTATCATCGTAGGTATTATCCCGTAAGCCATTTGAAAATTAAGCATTCAAAAGGTAAAGCTCCCTTTTTCGCTTTAATGAGCTAACATTTCTTATTCAAACAGCCTCGACTGAAGAAATAATTAAATAACATGACGTGAAAATTTACGCAAGTGCCTAATTACGCTAAATTACTCATTACTCGCACTCGCTGTTAAGTGCATACGAAGGGGCTTAGACTGCTAGATTGGGTTTTGTGCCCAATCATTTGCGTCATCAGCGTTGTAAAAAAAGTAATTGTAAATAAAATAGATCTTTTTAAATTCGACGGGATCAGCCTTTTGTTAAATTAATTACATAAACCTGTTTAGCATAAGCTGTCCACTCTATTTATCCACAGCTTGGATTCGCGGTCTTTTCTGACGATGAGAGAATGAAGGTCATGATTCACCACGCTGGCGAAGTGCAAACTGGCGGATGAAGGATATCATCAAATGTGGTCATTCATCGTGTGGTGGTAAATGTCAACTTTCTTACGACGTTTCGTGGTGAGAATCGTAAAATAATACGCAAGGGTGCAGGTGGGATTCTAATCTGCGACCATATATGATGGTTAATTCAAAAGTTTTCAACACTATGCTACCAAGGATTCAATAATATAAATATAAAGCTTCTTGTATTACTCTAATATACTTCATTATCATCATTTTCAGCCCGTTATTGCCCATATGATAGCAAGCTACGCTGAGAATAAACCTCTCTTCGTGAACGCCACTTGTATCGATCTTTTACTAGTCTCATTCATTCAGACGAGATTTCCAATGTCATCGACCCATCTAGAATAAATTTCATTTATGGGAATTGACTCATTTAGTAGTCTGACACGGGTATCATCGCTTGAGTGTCAGAATAACCGAAATTGTTATTATTAAAGCTACAAAAATTACACTGGTCCGAAATTACCTCTTGCATCAAACAGTTCATAATACGTTACATCAACGTTGATAGTTATCACAATTGCGCCTATTCAATAACCAGAAGACGTTTTATAACAATCATTGCACGTCTCACCTATTAGAATCATCGCCAAATCTAAATTTAGACGACAGCTACAATTTTCGACTTTCGTGTGACTACAGAAGCGTCAAAATGCAGTGTCGAAACGTTCATCAAAATAATCGATCAAATTGTTATAGTGTTGGCAAGTGCAAATTGAAGTGATTGATTTATGGATCTTTGTCATCTTGGAATACGCTTGTCTAGGAAGCTTGATATGGACACAGCAGTAGGGGTATAATTGATAAAGGCATGTTATTGTGTATTGTTACGTTGATATGTCAAGGAACATACACTAATGGCTTTATTGTGCTGATGTGCACCTAAAGGTATTGTATTATGAGAATTTACTCGTAATAATTGCATCACGAAATACCTGCGTCGAACGTAATGATAAGTAAATGGCAAATTCAAAATTTAATTTGAACAATCCCTTCGTCGTGACATAGAATAGAATAAATTGTTTATATTGGATCTTTATTATGAGACCAGCATTGAAATTTTCTGTCTTTTAAACGACTCCGGCTTCGATATTTTTAATCCCGTGTAATTCAGGCATAGCATAGGCAGCCCACCCTATGTTCTACTAGCAGTGCCCCGCGGTTTTACCCGCACTGTCTCCGTCCCCGCTATTTTCCGGGGATAAAAAAGCCTATGTATTATTTCAGACAATCACGTATGGGTGCTCCAATGTTTAACCCGATCTAAACATCCAAAGATCTAAATATTGATATTTATTATGCTAGTAGGACAGGATTGCTGTGAGCTTTCTCTGACAAGGGACCAAGGTCATAAAATATAGAAGTACCTAGTATCAAGTGCTAGTTAGCAGATTATAAATATCTTCTAAATATGTATTTCATGAAACACGCCGGTTTACTTACGATGTTTTCCTTTACCGTGGCCAAAGCCAGCATGTTCCTACTAACATCTCCCTTATCATACAAAGATAAACTTGCGCCAATAATAAACCATGCCTCGTTTCTGTAGAACCATTAACTCTAACAACAGTGATAGAACAATTATTACAACGGTTAATTTATTATTAATGACTAGATAATTGGATTATTCCACCGCTAATCAGCTATTGGGAACAAAACGTGTGTTGTCCGATACTGTAATAATATTGATGAGGCAACCGTGCATGAAGCCCGTTCTGTTTCAATGGACCAACCTAGATAGTCTCGCCTTACAGTGGTCTAGATATCCTAGACCAAGGCTATTCAATCTTTTTGTCTTTCGAACTAAACTTACGTTTGAAAAATATTTGCAAGACTACTGAAGGCGGGAACCAGAAAAAATTATAAACGCAAGATATTCAGGCAAGACGGAGGTCAATTGTGCACCTATAAAAAAAATTAAAAACTCAACAAAGACAAGTAAAAAGAGTAGCTTTAAGTATCCCCACGGGCTGGAAATATGATTATTGCCACTCATCCTAAAAAAATACCAATATAATATTATTTTTCATATAGATGTACTTATTGTAGTTGAAATCACACAGCTTCTACTGCCTACTAAACTCTCGACTAGCACAGGAGACCTAGAGCCCTTCTGAAGTAAACTTACTAACTATTTTTACGCATATACATTTGTAGAACATACCTGAAAGCATACTCTATTCGTACCAAAATCATACTCAACGAGTATTATATCTTACACGGAGGCTTCAAGGTCACTTTGGATGCTAACCTCGGCTAAGACTGCCGCCGCGCCGGTAAGCAAAATCAAACATCGACCTGACATCCCCGAACGGGTTGCCCTATAGCATTTTTGGGGATTATCGACACCTGTCGACGTGTAGCCGTTATCATTTTTGTTTTCTTTTATCATCCAAACTCTATTTATTAAGAACAGCTCATGATGCCTACAAATACAATAAAACTTCCTTAGGCATACTACCTACTCAATTACAGTGTAGACGAACATACGTCAATATGCTGTATCTTATTAAGTATCTTACACCAATTCTTGTATTCTTTTTAAACAGTCTACTTTAAGTAGTAAGTCAACTTAAAAAACAACGCGAAACTAAAGGTTTCCGTTCTCGCTGCTTGTTTACGCTACAATATAAGCATCGTGAAAGTCATTACGAGTAAATTGATTTATTGCTGCTTTGGTTCTTGATTGTTTTGAACGATAGATAGCTGAACAAGACTGGAATAGTAATGAGAGCGCGACACATCCGTCGCCGAACTTTCAACAGCGTCGGTGGTAGAAAGTGACCTGCAGCGCAGATGACAAAGGTCGGAAGTGATTTTCTAATCGCCAGGTAACGATCCTTGACAAGTCTTTTCTTAAATTACTTGCACTGGTTTCATATCTCATTGATTTGAAGATTGTTTGTAACTTTATATCCGTTACATCGAGCTATTTCGGCTACATTTAGGTATGCGTTCATTAAAGTTTGGCCAAAATATACACATGAATTTGAAAAAAACATTGATGATCTCGAGACAAAAAGTACTCAACGTGTTTTTCTAATGTGTAAGATAAATTAAACTTGCTTTAGTATTTAAACCAGTTCGTGTTACTCACGTGTGATAAGGTGTGGTAAGGATTGAAATCGGGTTCATCAATCAGATTTCAATAGTCAAATTTCTGATGAGAATGGTAAGTGGTTCAGATATTATTAGAATCATACATCTTGGCATGACTGTGTATAAGTAGTTGTTGATAAATAAATATAAATCATGGAGCTATATAATAAATAAAATGTTTTGAGATATGGGCTCACGGGCGAAGATTGCTCCTAAGTTAAAATAGTTTCCCCTTTTTGGTATAGATAGATATAGATAGACCTATAGAAAAGATCAGTACAAACTGTGGCTTACTAATTATTTATTTACAGAGTAAAAAAATATTAAAATACCATAATCGATGTGTCTCTTAAGTGTACCTAGTAAAGAAAATGTAATTAACTTACTTATATGAGTAAAACGACGAAAAATTGATTCATTCTATGGTATAATTACGCATAAATTATCTTAAACTCTTGATTGAAGCGAAAGTGAAAATATGCATACATAATTGTTATTTTCTAGATAAATTTATCAAATATTTGTTAGATAAAATGCGAGCGCCAGAGCACATTTGGAGACCACATAATTACCTTATCTACATATTTCAATCTATGATTAATGTTTCGTTTCTCAAAGATTTCAATCGATTTAGTTTTAACGTAGCGTTAAGTTGCTTTATAAAACGTTAATTAGCCTACGATAACAGTGCATAGATAGAATAATAACAATGACTGGCCTAGTGGCTTAGTTGGTAGTAGCTCTGCCTGCGAAGCCGAGGGTCGTGGGTTCGATCCCCACCCAGTGCAAATATTTGTGTGATGAATTCAAATGTTTGCACTGTGTCTGGGTGTTTCTGTGTATAATAAGTATGTATTTAAAAACTAAAAAACTATATAAGTATTAAATCAGCTATCTGGCTGCCATCCCACAAGCTTTGCTTAGTTTGGGGTCAGATGGTGTTGTGTGTGAATTGTCCACCAATATTTATTTATTTATAGATCATATAAATATTAGTAATCTGTGGTAACAGCGTAATAATGCTTAGAGAGTTGTTATATCGCATTTGCATTGTGCATTGTGTTAAATTGAGAGGTTGTTCTTATACTGCTGAAATGAAGGCGAAGGCGAACCTTCAAATTATTGTTTAACTTATGCTATATATCTCTGTTCTTTCTTTCTCTCACTCTCTGTTCCTGTCTTTCTATCTTCTTTTCTAAATATTTTCTTACGTGGTGATTATAGCTTTCCTACTTCTACTTTTCATTTCACTCTATCCTCTACATCGGATATCTCGTTATCCCTGAGGTTCCTCAGCACCTTACCTAGCTTTACCGAGTTTTGGGTCTGCCTCTAGATCTTCGACTACGAACGGAGAGTTGCAAGTTGCAGTTGTCTCGTGGTCGTCAATCCCTGTGATATGGCGAGAAATATAATTTATTAGTACTTTAAAAAAAACTCCTAGTTAATGAAAGTTACAAATACTATATTCACTCTGAAAAATCTTCTTTTCTGTGTAAAGAAATGGTAGGCTGTAAAACTCCTTATGGCACGTTTAAGTTCAAGAAATGCTTCGCAAGCTGCAGTTGTCTTGTGGTCTTCAATCGCTGTAATATGGCGAGAAATATAATTTATTGGTACTTAAAAAAAACTCCCAGTTAATGAAAGTTACAAATACCACATTCACACTGAAAAATCGTCTTTTCTGTATAAATAAATGGTAGGCTGTAAAACTTCTTATGGGCACGTTTAATTTCAAGATATAATTAATTAATATATATTACATATTTAATTATAGCATTCGTGGAAAGTGTGTCAGTCGACAGTGCGACATTAGTTTCCATTCACGTTCACCAACAAATGCTGGGCTCGTTCAAGGTCATACGAAAACTATTTCGCTGTGAACTATTTAACGTTTAAAAAACAGTTTTCTTTGATTAGAATTAATGATGTTGTGAACAGTTTAAGATAAACGCTGTTAGCTAATCAGACGATTTCAGAAAATATCTGAATCTGAATATTACAATCCATGCTCCAAATCTTACGAAATATATGTTATCTATACTTATAATAAAACTGTAACGAGTCGAATTCTGTACATTGAAGATATTTTGAAAAAAATTTTTTTGGGGCACTCCATAGTCGATACTGATGGCGAAACTGCATTTTTTTTCTTTCATGTCTGTCTGTCTGTCTGTCTGTCTGTCTGTCTGTCTGTCTTTCTGTATAGAGATCACGCATCACGCCGAAACTACTGATTCAATTCAGCTGAAACTTGGCATGATTTTAGTTTATACTAAGGACATTGCTGTAGGCTACTTTTGATCCCCAAATTCTGATCGGTTTTCTTGCGGGAGGGGGAGAAAGTCAGAATGTGAATTTGGTTGTAACTCATGTTTGCGTTGTTTGATTTCATTCATTTTTTGTTAGAAAGAACACATTTTTATATTGTCCCGTCAAAATTTGAACAATATCGGTCTGTTGGTTCGGAAATTACACAAACATTAAATAATAACGACACGCGCGGCGCGTTCGGTACATACTAACTTCTAAGTATTCTGTGTATCATAGACGATCCACAGAATATCCAGATTCTAGATTCTAGAAAGTGCCCACGTGATCGCGTAGCGTCGTCTTGGATGACAAAATAATTGTCAAAAATATATTTTTGTGTGGAAAAACAAACATCATTCGGTTATAATCAACTTCAAACAAGGAGGATGTTCTCAATCGGGTTGCACGTTTTTTTATTTGGTTTTATTTTACGCGATAACTCCGCTAATTGTTAGTTGATTTTGATAATTCCTTTTTTGTTTGGTAGAAAATACTTTAGAGGTGATCTTAGATATCGAAAACAGGGAGGTAGTTTTTCAAATATCAACAAAAAACTAAAATCAGCTTAGATTTATCTGTACGACATAGTTATACCACGTTATACCTTCGTATAAAATTTAGTCGAATGACAGAATTAAATTACCTGTCTTTGAAGTAGATTTTTGTATTTTGGAGAAAACATATCAGCATAATAAGTAGCAGCATCAACAACCCATTAAATGTTCCCACTGCTGGGCGTCGGGGCCTTCTCTCGCAAGGAGAGAGTCAAGGCTATAATCCACCACGCTGGCCCAGTGTCGGTTGGTGGATGACATATGACTTAGAATTTAGATTATAGGTAGATTTAGGTTTCTTCACGGTGTTTTCCTTCACCGTTTTAATTACCGGCATTACGAACATGATTCTGAAAAGATAGTAGTGCGCGTGGTTTTGAACCCTGGGTCTCCGGATCGACAGTCGCCTTTCTCTCGACTAGGTCAGCTGTAACTTACTAGACCAGCCGTAACTTATTAGAAAACGTATTATTTTTATCCAAATACTGTTTAAAATTTAAAGTGGTGTTCAACAAGCTTCGGTGACCGAAGCAGACCGTTGTTAGGGTTCCGTACACAAAGGGTAAAAACGGGATCCTATTACTGAGACTTAGCTATCCGTCCGTCCGTCCGTCCGTCCGTCTGTCACCAGGCTGTATCTCAAGAACGGTTGAAACAGACAGTTGAAATTTTCGCAGATCTAGACAGTTGAAATTTTCGCAGATGATGTATTTCTATTGCCGCTTTAATCATGGCGGAACGTATCAAGTGATCGGGTTGAAATTTGAAATAGAATTAGATTACAGCCTGGAAGAACACATAGGCTAAATTTATGCCTATGTATAAGTACTCTATGTATTACGTAACAAACATCCAAACAGTGACATTCATAATATTTACAGGACAACGTTGGAACGGCTGGACATATTTGAATGGAATTCGAAACACACGTAGTTTGAACTCAGAAATAACAAATCGGTTAGTTATAGGTTACTGTGACGTAGGAAAGACTAAGCAAATTTGGTAGAAAATTGAAACAGAAATAACTCATAGTCTGAAATACCACATTTATGTATTAATTACCTATGAACCTGAAAAGAAGCATGGGCCCTAAGGAAACAAATATTAACTATCACGTCAAAACGGCACAACGATATGGGTTGACATACGAAACACATATAGTTTAGAGTCTAAAATTTCACATGGGCTAATAAGTCTACATTTTCATTTAACTCCATATTAATATACGCATATATTTTCGTAAGGAACTTGATGTGATGGTAAGGTAAAAGAAAATGAAAAAATATATGCACCCGTTTTGGCGTAGATAATATAGGTGATTTGCGTTGACAATCAAAATAACAAGCAACATAATATTCTCATTAGACGGCGCTAATGCCAGTTTAAATCTAAAAGCACTAAAGGCCATTTAAATCGATGTTTTGCTATTGTGGTATGAATTTTTTCTTTTTTTTCATAATGTATTCTATAAAAATCCTACAAACTTAACACTTGCGGCTATGTTCGATACTACGAAATCTTACTATGTTTGATTTTGTTTAAAAAAATAAAAATAAAGATGATAAAATTAAATAAATTTTTGTGTGGAAAAACAAATTCACTCAAACTCAAAGGTTTTTCAATGACTACTTATCCAAATATTTGACGTACGATACTTCCAATTAATGTATAAGTCAGTAACATCTGCTTACGCGAACGAAGTAGCGGGTTCAGCTAGTTTACAAATATGTTTCTTTAAAAAAATTGTGGACTAATTGGTTGATTATTTTAGGCGAACCTGGTTAGTTTCCGATGTGGTCTCTCACTCTCTCAGATAGCTCTCAAAACCATTAGTGTTCAAAGTTGTATTCCAGTTTAATTGGCTGATTTCTCTTTAAACGTTGGCATACTCCATCTTTGTTCCTTCTGGTACATTTAAATAATATTGTGTCAGTTAACATTCCTGTGTAATACATAAACAAGCCAGCAAACTGGTTGCAAATCACAAAGTTGTGCATATATTATAATAACGTTCATAACCTGTGCGCATGCATGGTGGCTGCAAATTGCAACACGAGATAAACCGACGTAATTTGTACTCGTATCCCATATAAAAATACGCTTTATACAATATCTACGCGTCATGGATAAATAAATGGATTAAGAGACGCGCCAAAAGACTCATAGGCAATGACACTCTTGTGCGTAAAAGACTTCAAAGTCTTGATCATCGCCGCAAAATTGCTAGCTTATCGGTATTTTATCGGATATACTTCGGAGAGTGTGCAACTGATCTGCATGATCTAATTCCACCTTGCCCTTTCTTCTATCGGACTTCGCGTTCCACAAAAGGGCGACATAGTTTCATGGTTGATGTTCCAAAAACACGAACGAAGCGATTTGACTCCACGTTTGTGATAAGAACGTCTAGGTTGTGGAATGCGTTGCCTGAGTGGGTTTTCCCCGATGGTTACAATCTTGGTGTCTTCAAATCGAGAGTGAATCGGTTTCTTCTAGGTAAGCACGCTCTATCGTAGATCGCATCATCGCTTAACATCAGGCGAGATGGTGGTCAAGTGCGAACCTATTCTAGTTAAAAAAAAAAGTGCACTAAATGTTCCCACAGCTGGGACTCGGGGCCTTCTCTTGCAAGGATAGAAATCTGGCCCAGTAAATGTATCATCGGGCCAGTTAAAACTTTTTTTCACATTTGACCCGATACCGGGCAGAGGCTCCGGGCCAGATGGGACCATACAGAATCAAGGCCACAATCTAACACGCTGGCCCAGTGGGAGTTAGTGGATGACACATGACCACATACGTTTCTAGGTTCATGTCGATTTCCTCACGGTATTTTTCTTCACTGGGTCTAGTAAGTAAGTACGTAAGTGGCATTACGCACATGGCTTCGAGAAGACCGTGGTGGCTCGGGATTTGAACCTGGGGATCTGGATCGACAGTCCCCGTTGTCCCAGCTAAACGAGCTGTATCTTGGATAAATGAATGAATGAATAAATTGAGTCTATTAATAACTGCTCTACGAAACATTCTGATTAGTTCCATAAAAGAGCAATGTTGTTTGGTTCAAACATGTTCATTAGTATTATTAATTACGGGATATTTACCTTATGTAAGGAAGCGGGTCACTGATATTTGAATGCAGTTTAATGCACCATATTCACGGATACACAGACTAATGGAGGGACTTCTCACAAAAGTTTCTAATCACGAAAATACATAACTCAGTTACTAATTGAACTCACTCGTAGTTTATTTTTGCATCGTTTACAACGACCGATGTGCTATTCTTCCCCCATAGTATAAATATTGTTTTAAAAGTCTTAATAAAGCCAAAAAAGCCGTGGTGGTCTAGTTCGATAACGTGACGTTGTAAGTTTGGATCTCGTCCGCACTTTTAAATTATTTTCCGATTACAGATGTACAAAATTGACATCACCACTTTGTCACACGTTTTAACGGCGAAGGAAAATATCGTAAGGAAACCGACATGTTCAAGAAATTCATCTTTTGAGGACATGAGTCATCAGCCAACCCACACTTCACTGATTATAGATATGACCTTGATTCTTTCGTCGTGAGAGAAAGCCTCGAATTGCAGAATGGAAATATGTGGACTGCATTATGCTTTAGTAAGCCCAATATATGTAAAAGATGTGACTCTAGACTAATTCTATCATCTATTGACCTTGAAAATACAACAGTTGAAATAGATAGACCAAATACATTATTTTCTTTGTAAAATCACATTGCAAACACAACGTAATTTTTGCATAGTAATCTTATCTTGACCCAAAAACCTCATATTTTGAAAGATTAGGACTTATTTACAAGACTGACGGACTAACTTTCTAGACTCCTATTGTTTGTGAAACGTAGAAGCAGTTAGTTGCATGTCTAATTTTGAGAGTCTGTACAAAAGACTCGAGTCGCGCCGTATCTGCGACAGACTGGTTTCTATTTTTAGGCAAAATAACCAATTTACTTAAACTGTATTAGTTTCACGTTTAGGTACGGATCCGTCTCGTAGCACGTAATACCATAATCATTGTTGCTTCAACAGGTACATACAATATAACTCTACACTAGTATTAAAATTTATTATACCAGCTGTCCCTTCCGCAACTCCCATCATAGAAAAAATAGGCTGTCATAAGAACTGCCGATATAAGTTAAAACTTATACCACAGAATTTGATAGCTTACTTTGGAAACTACGCGGTTGAAACCGGAGAGCGTGGCCGTGGTCCCGAATTTACCCGAAGATTTCTTATCATTCCCAAGCGTGACGCTAGAATTAAATTCACAGCCCACGAAGTGTTTGTCTGAGGCGCGCCAAAAGAAGCTTTCACTTAGAATACATACTGCGAGAGTACCAGACTGCCAGTTATTTTGCCGACAAACAGTAATAATATAACTGTGTTCCAGTTTGCTATATTTGCAGAGATATTACGTGGCTTAGAAATAAATCATCTTATAGCTCTTGGTGACGAGAGAAGTGCAGTTCTAGGTAGCGATTTGCACTGGTCATGTTTAAATAACTGCTGTTATGGGAAGGCGTGTTGATTCCCAAGTGGCGCATGTCTTGTTCATCATGTGTCGATCACGACACTATTTATTTAAAAAAAATCCTGGTACTTGTCTATGATTGGTTACAGGGTAAGTGGTCTTAGGACAATCATGCCATGGCTCATCAAGCTTTGTGCTCAAAAGATGATCTAGCTTTAGTAATGAAGAATTTATTTTAGTTATCGTTCCCGACCTTCGCATTTAAATATCTACATGTATATTTCATTAATTAATGAAAAATTGCGAGTTTGTGTGTACATACGCTTGTTCACACTCGCTTTGTTTTTGTACCCACACAAACCCTTGCGGCAGCTGGATGTATTTGGACAGGCGTCGACGATGCCACAAAGGGCTACGTCCCTGTGTTACATATTGTGTGCCAAACTCAAAGACTGGAATCCTCAAAACTAATGAATTCCAAATTTTGCTACAAGTTTTCAGTCATAAGAACTGGTTCATTGGCAGGTTACATATGCGTAAACTGTTGTTACTTTTATCACTTAAAAACCACATTTGAAATATCAGAGATTAGCTTCACCATAAATATACCTATGTACGAGTATGTGGTAAATAACCCGTAATTAAAAATACAAATACTAGTTAAAAATAAAATACTAGTGTAGCAAACAACGTGATACGTAGTTTTAAACAAAGCCGGTTCTTTAATCTACTATCAGCTGCGACTAATAGAAGACCTGGATGCAATACGCCTTAAAATAAATATCCGGTCAAAGTTTTCCTACAAGACCACGCACAATGTCGATGGTAATAGAAATTTTAAAACATATTTTGGTTTTGCGATCCATATTCTCGCCCACAGCCGAAATTAGCCAGGTTCGCTGTTGACGGACGTTTCAAGGAGGACGATGCTAACCGCAAACGCCAGAAATAATCGTACAGTCTATACAATTGTTTTTATACATAGCTATCACTAGTAGCGTCCTGCGGTTTGACTCGCCTATTGTTACTCCAGACTATAATCTATCTACGTACCAAATTACATCGCGATACCTACGGTAGTTTTAGCGTGAAAGCGTGACATTAACATATATCCTACCTACATACATACATCCAAACCTTTGTAATATTAATAGGATAAGAATGTGAGTAACTACTATGATTGAAGGTTTTCTCATAAGAAGCTCCTCAGAAGCTGTAAATAGCACGAGCGTCTGTTAATTTGCTTCAGTAATAAGTAAATTGCAACAGCAGCTCACTTCTTGTTCCCAATGCTGGGACTCGAAGCCTTTAGTAGGGAGAGAGTCAAGGCCATATCCACGCTGCCCAAATGCTTGTTGACGGATTAAACATCTCTTTCTTGGCTAGTTTCTTCACGCTGTCTACACGATTAAAATGATTAGATGTTCACTATTAAAGCCAGAGATGATGACTAAATTGTATATCTGCAGCATCGATATAAACCAATGGATGTGCTCTTCCAAACATCAAGCGCCCGAAATTATCTTATCGTTGGGAAAAGTGAGCTCACTCCTTAGATAGAGAATAAGTAAAATAGATCAAGGTTTTCGGTTCCTATGTACCAATCGTAAGCAGATGACGTGCATACTAGCTATGGCAACAGAATGATGTGCCGCGACAAAAGCATGACACTTCCACGAGAGCGACAAGGCAAGAGCGATCAGACCCGTGCTTTCGTTGTAAAGCGTTTGTTCCCACTCTATACGTAGTATATGCAAACTCTTTGGCTCAGTCTTTCCGTTCTAGTTGATTGTAGGAAGCGGTGAATACCGGACGTTTTTACCTATCACTTTACATTGTCAACAACCAAAATAAGTAGAACCGCAGCATACATCGCTGCGAGCAATTCTATGGGTCAAGTAGATTGGTGGTGTGTAAACCAATTATGATACACACGCAAACGCAGTTTTTTACCAATTTTAAGGTGCTAAGGGCACATCCAATGGTTTATATCGATGATCTGTAGCGGGAAAAATACTAAGAAATGAAATGAATGCATTTGAATTTACTTTCAAAATCAGACGTTCTTCTTGCCAATAAGCCACCATGGCTTTTTAGTTTAATAGCATCCAATTATAGCTTACATTACAATCATCTCTCACAGTCGAAGGGCATCGAACCCACTGACTCGTGACAGACAAACTGACACCGTGACCGGCCCCAGCGTTCAAGGGAACCGGAAAGAAAAAGTGTAATGTTTCTCTGACATAATTCCGCGGAAGAAAATCGGTCAGTAGTTTTTCCGGTCGTTAACGTGGTCGGGCTGAGGCGAACGAAAACGGGGCAACGTGGGTTGTACAAGTATTTTCTTATTTTGTAATTCGAGTAATTAAAGGTTTAGGGCACGTATATTTACACAATAAAAATAATGTCAACAATCCTACCTACTAACTACTAATATTATTCCTACTAAAATTATAAACGAGTTTGGATGTGTCTTGGTCAATCAAGTCGGCACATCTGAACGCATCCGAATTTGAAGAAACAGATTGCAGTCCTAATAACATAGACTTATTTATCCCTGGAATATAACAGGAACGGGAACTAGGCAAAACTGCGGAGCGCTGCTTAATTTTTTTTTGATTATTTAATAAAATATTAATTAATATGATTAATTATTTAAATATAAAGTCTCTCATTACTACACTGGTACTTAGCATTGCCCCGCTGAGTAGGTAGCGATGGATAATCTTTTTACCAAATAGGTACAAGCCGGAGCGGGAGTCACCGCCTTTTTCTCTCATTCGATGTCCCAACCACAGAATTCTGTTCTGTGGTCCCAACTCAATAAAAGTTTGAGGAGCAACAATGACGTTATTATAAAGCATTTCATGTAAATGGGTAGCAAAGAGTAAATTTTCATTAGAGTCATTAGACAAATGATGAGTGTAATGCGAGACTATACCTTCATACCTAGGTACCTAGGTAGGTAATTTGTATAAAAATCTTCCTAAATCTCAATCTCAAAAATCAGAATAATCACGCCATAGCTTCAGAACTCAGAACGATATTATTTACTGGTGACATCTTATTTTGCTCTTTTATTTTTTTTGTGGGAGGTTCTTCCAAACAAAAGAAAGAAACGACGGAACAATATAATAGGTAGGTAATACCTAGGTACGAGTATTTAGACTTATTTGTTCCCTATTGAAACTTTAACATTGTTTGATTTTGTTTATGGTTTTATAGCAAAATTTTACATTGAAAAGGAATCCTTTAAATTATTAATAATTAATTGAATCAAACTTGAAAATTTAAATTAATTTAGCGTTCCTTGTAGCGCCATCTGTGTCGACTACACGAAATTATTATTGCACGAGGCACCACAGTACTGTTTACGTATCAGTCCAATGATAGTTTTCATGTAATATCAGAGATGGCGCTGCCGAGTAGGCAAAGTAGCCGTATATAGTTGCTTCACAAACACCAAGATGGCAGCACTAGTAGTGACGAAATAATATAATTTGTTTAGAAAATCTAAAGACAGAGACACAGGTTCACTTTTTAGCCGACTTCAAAAAGAGAAGCTACAGGATAGCTTCGCCAATAATTGTGAATCGATTTTGAGGTTAAGAGGTGTCCCATTCAAATTTTATCGAAATCGGTGATTTTTGCGACATAGGTTAACAAAATTAAAATATACAATATAATAATTATATTAGGTACCTACCTACTTATACATCGATGATATATTTGTTTCTTATCAATTTTATTCAAGTTACCTAATGACTGTGAGTTACATTTTTAAATTGAAGTATTTTTTCTTTTTGTTTTGTGAAAGGAAAAACAATTCCTTAGGTAGGTAAGTCCTAAATATCAACGATGCCACACCACTGCGCCACTGCCCTACCCTAACTTTCATAAATAATAGTCTTAATAATAAAAAAAAATATCTGGAAGGGATCGGTACCTATTCGCGATAAGCGAGCATTTTTTAGATACTTTCTGTGTAGGTATCTTTAAGTACATTTTAAATGAATAGAATAGAATTCGCATGTAATAAATATTTTCGGTTCTTTCCGCACGATGTCAAGAACCAAATTCAGTAGGGCTTTGATTTAAAAACGAAACTGTATCCATGTAGGTAGTCCACATAACATAACATCACTATCACAAAGAAGTTAATAATTACGGTCATCTTTTCTGTTATAAAATTTCCATAGTACATCAACTTTCCGTCCCCGTAAACCGAAGCTGATGACAAGAAACGAAAATATGGTGCGTATAAAAAGTTTGTAATCAAGGTGCATCCATCTTTCTGGTTTTGAGAGGCCGAAGGCTGGCGTGTAAAATCGTCGGCGCGCCCACTGGATCTCGTTTCATTTTTTTTCCTCGTTGAAGATGTATCAGACGCATTATCCTGGGTTTCGTATTGGCCGGGATGGGTAGGGTTGCCTACGTTCCCGAAAACTTTTTATCATTCTACCAATATATTCGACATTTCATATTTTTCGCGAGGCGCAGTCAGTTTTGAATAAGTACCTACATAAATGCCGGATTTTCCATCGATATAAACCATTGTATGTGCCCTCCCAAACTTCAGGCGCACGGAATTATGTCATCGTAGGGAAGAGTGAGCTCACTCTTTCCGTTTTAGTCGGTTGCAGGAAGCGGTAAACGCCGGACGTTTTAACCTATCGCTATTCGTTGTCACAAAATAAGTAGAACCACAGCATAGATAGATAGATAGATACTCTTTATTGTCCACAATACAAAAAACAATACTTATACAAAATGATAAAAAATATATCCTTAAAGCTAGTGAAAAAATTGGCGACCTTATCGCTACAAGCGATCTCTTCCAGGCAGCATACCTCGCCGCTCGCGATTCTAAGGGTCAAGTAGATTGGTGGTGCGTAAATCACTTACGCTACCCCGACGCAGTTTATTACCAATTTCTAGGTGCTCAGGGTACAACAATGGTTTATATCGATGGATTTTGCAGATGAGATAATATAATAGTGATTAGGTTTCTACGAAGTTCAATCTAAACCGTGTAAGGAGAGCTTGTAACAAAACCTGTCTACAGCAGGCCACACACAATCGCCATCTCGTATTGTGACTCACTGTTATTTGCTGATACCGAGAGACATAATAATACTTAATTGAACTTATGTTAGAATACGAAGATTAAATGACGATTATCACTAAATACGGTAAAATTGATGTAGATACATCTATTCTTAATAGTCATGCAAAAATAAGAGGAAACAAAAAAGGAAAATATGTGTAAGTAAGTATTTCGTTTTGTGTTTTTTTTTCTCTTTTTTTTTTAAATAAAATGTAAAATGTAAATGTTTTGTACTTGATTTGAAGTTTGTATTTATTATCCAGGATAGAGATTTATTTCTTCTATAGAATATGACCTAAATTAAAAATCACTTTTTTTGAGGTTAAAAAACCATACGTGTGATAACGGTTCACGTTTCATAGAATCGAACAGAGGGTTGACGCTATTTTCGAAATATTAAGGTCTAGGCCAAGAAATGCACATTACCTGAGTGGGGTTTGAAGTGAAAACTTCTTTTGGCGCGTCACAGATAAATTTGTCGTGGGCTGTGAATTGAATTCTACCGTCACGCTCGGGAAAGATAAAAAATCTTTGGGTAAAATCGGGAGCATGGCCATTGGCCATCTAGATGCTACAGCATTTCCCATTGGCTATCTAGAAATGTGTCAGCATTTCTAGATGGCTGTGGTCCTAGCCACGTCCTCCGGTTTCACCCGCGTAATTTCCAAAGTAAGCTATCAAATTTTGAGTTATAAGTTTTCTCTTCTATCGGCAGTTCCTATGACTGCCATTTTTCCTCCAGTAACTCTAAAATTCAAAAAAAGTGTTTGCCCCTAAACGTAAATCGCAGCAAACAGTTTTGCCAGCCCTAAAGTTCATGGAATAAGCGGGAGCAGGCAGGCAGCGCGTGCGCATAGCTTCGCGGTGACGTCACACAGGCCCGGTACTCGTGAACCCCGCTGTCAAGACCTCCCCCCATCTTTGCATGGTGCCCTGGTACTTGATCCTATCAAACATTTGCAAGATAATTGGAAAATACTGCAGTGAAAATAAAGCTGGGATAAGTAAGATGTGACGTCATCAAGCACTCTGTAATTTCCCAACCTAGGTACTCAGGGATTGGGATTCACGGTAAGAAATAATCCCATGTTTTCCTTATCGAGCTATGCCCTAATAAAACCTGTTTTGTGGAACCCCCGTAACCACTGACTCATCATCATCTTCATCCACACTTTTCTCCATCTCACAGCTGTGTTATTGTGGTAAAAAACCTTCGTTCATAAAATTCCAATACCTATTAATTATGGTTTTTCTCGTTCTAACACAAAAATAAACTTTAAAAGAGTTAAGAAACTCTATTCGGATATAAAACCTAGCCTTAGATCGCTGCCTAGCTTACGCACCACCCAGGCTGGATAAAAAGCCTGCCTAGCGAAACTATAATTTGCAATACCACAACATAGAAACCAATGAAAAATAACAATGAAGTAACTAAATACACTTGATATTATTACTTTCAAGGATATTCTGAACGTGGAGGTGACATCATACGGGCTCGGCTATACCCAAAAGTAAGCTATGTCCAGGTTTTTAATGACACAAGAGGTATAAAAAAGCTCCGTGATTCGATCACGTTTCTTACCAGAAAACTTTGAATCGAATACTATGTGGTATTCAATAATACTCGCACCTCTTTAGATATTTAGTTTTGATCTTTAGGTGGACGTAACTTTGGACATGATTTTATAAAATAAATAAAATGTTATTGGTTTCTCACACAACAGCATCTAGCCTCATGCAAAGCTTAAAATTTGCCCTTTGGGAGCCAGAAAGGGGGCGTTCACGTATTACATACTTACTTAACTCAGTTTGGAGGTAGGGATAGTCATGTAAAACGTTACAGTGCTTAAATTAGAGCAACAGGTAAGATTTAATTTTTATCTACAAAATTACTAGGGAATTAATTCAAATTTCCAACCATTGTGATTCTTAGGTAACAAGTACAAAATTAAAAATTTTAATTAACCCCCGACTACCTTGGATTTGTTATCTGTACAACATTCTACTAGTCAAGCCCTTTCATTTGATACCCATATTAAGGGAGTTGTGAAAAAAATCTATTTCGCCATTTTGTGGCAGCGGCCATCTTGGATTTGAAATTTGTCATAGTGTAAAGTATTCTACTAGGCAAGCCCTTTAGTTTGATAAACATATTGTGGCAGTAGTGAAAAAATAATATAATTCGCCATTTTGTGGTGGCGGCCATCTTGGATTTGAAATTTATTATTGTGTATAGTATTCTATTAGTCAAGCCCTTTCATTTGATACCCATATTGAGGTAGGTTGTGGAGAAATATTTTGTCCGCCATTTTGTGGAGGCGGCCATCTTGAATCGATACGAGGGTCAAACTGAAAGTTCTTAGAAAATCAAAAACTGATTACATTAGCCAGTTATTAGTTTTATTATATCTCTTCAAAATATTGTCCATTCACGTCAATACACCGCTGCATGCGATGAAACCACTGGGAAAAGCACTTTGCCCACTCGTCCTTAGGGGTCTCTTCAATGGCATCGCGCTACGCAGCCACCGCTTCTTCAGCATTCATAAACCGCTTTCATTTAAGTTTTTTTTTTAATTTTTGAAAATAAATAAAAATCACAAGGCGCGAGGTCGGGGCTATACGGCGGGTGACCCAGTAATTCAACGTTTGATGTCGCCAAATAGTCGATCGTTCGCTTGGCGGTGTGCGATGAGGCGTTGTCGTGGTGAAGGAGGATCCTACTGCGAGGTCGTTTCTCTCGAACTTTTTCCAAGACAAGTGGCAAACAATTGGTAGTGTACCATTCTGCAGAAACTGTTTTTTGATCCTCTAACACAATTGTTGCGAAATGACCTATCCTTCCAAAGAACGAGGCCACCATTTTTTCCCCCGCACTTCGATCTCTCTTCACTTTAGTTGGCAACTCCTCGAAAGGAAACACCCACTGAGCAGATTGTCTTTTGGTTTCAGGATCATAACAGTAAATCCAGCTTTCGTCACCTGTTAGTACGTCGAACACAGCATTTGAGTCACCTCCGTTAAATCTTTCAATCATTTTACGGCACCACACACGATGGAGTTTTTGAGCCTCAGTCAAATTATGAGGTATCCACCGGGCGCAAAGCTTCCTGACCGCTAAATATTCGTGTAGGATTTTGTGCACTTGACTCATACCGATGCCTAAGCTTGTCCGAATCTGCTGATAGGTCACTCTTTTGTCAGTCTCTATCATACGCCGCACAACACAGATGTTATCTTCAGTCGTCGCCGTAGAAGGCCGTCCCTCACGTAAATCATTAGTGAGATTAGTGCGACCACGTTTAAACTCATTAAACCAGTTGTAAACAGTTGCACGAGATGGGGCTTCATCGTGAAAGGCCAATCGTAGTCTATCATAACTTTCTTGTTGACTTAAATGACATCGAAAGTCATAAAAAATCATTGCGCGAAAATTTTCTCGTGTTAAATTCATGTTGACGTGACACAGACAATTTTCAATTTGCCGCCAAATCGTAAAACAAATGACAAATGAATGAAGTATATACTCAGTAATATTGGCAAAGAGTTCTATTTTCAAATTATAGAATTATTTTTTTATTATTTTGTTTATAAGTGGCCAGTTCTAAGAACTTTCAGTTTGACCCTCGTATTAATCAAACATAGCTAAGAACATCCGCACGGATATTAACCTTTAAATAAAAAAAACCGCATTGAAATCGGCTTATCCGTTTGAGCTCTACGGTGCCACAGACAGACACACAGACAGACAGACAGACAGACATCGACGTCAAACTTATAACACCCCTTTTTTGGTCGGGGGTTAAAAACGGTCTCTTTGATTTAACGTAAGGTTTAAGATAGAGAAAGGCAAAGTTCAAATAACGTTACTGTCTTTACACGGAAGGAAGGGTGCAGAATTTTCAAAAATTGCGTTACGTAATAATTAAATTGTGATTCGATACTGTAAGTAAAAATATTTCTATTGTCACTAGGAATAATATATATAAGTATACCTTTTTATTCACAATCGCCTATTAAACTCTGTGAGTAAGCTTATTATATTTTAACGTTAAAATGCCAATCTGTATCCTATGAAGAGGGATTCGTGTCTTTTAAACAAAGTTCACGGATTAACTGACCACAGACTAAGTAGAGAGATTAACTGATGAATATAAGGAGTTGACACAAAAGTTTCTAATCATAGACAAACTTACTGAACCTATTAAAATATTAGATACTATCAGAGCCCCGCGGTTTCATCCGTGTAGTTCCCGATCTTGTTTTTTCCCCGTTGTTTTTGCTTATGTGTTATTCCAGATTATTATCTATCTATGTACAAAATTTCTCCCAGATTCCTTCAGTAGTTTTTGCGTAAAAGAGTAACAATCATCCTTACATACTCACACGCTTTCTCGTTTTAATATATTAGTAAGTACGAGTATAACATCTCCTGCATGTTGTACTTCTATTTTGTATTATTTTTCAATGCCCGATAAAAACCGCTTTGCTGGTCGCTTTAGACTCAAACACCTGTAATTTAGCGAAATTCATCATAAAAACAATTTCCAACACATTACAGGCTGAGGTTGATGTGAAGGATAGGGGTAACACTTTAACAGGTACATTTGCGTGTCACTTGTTGGGTCTAATTCATCATTTGATAAAAAAGACGTTCTGTCGTTTAATCTTATGTAAGTTTAAACCAGATAAAACAGAACTTCTTGTGTTCAATGTACTTCTTATTTTAATTTTTATGTTATAATAATTTATTAATAGGTTTTTTAAACACTGAGTGTGATAAGATGAGCAAGACCAATTGCTTACTGTCTAACACTACACTGTACTGCGCTCCTTGCCTAAGATGATTTATCTCAATGCCCATTATTTTTTTCGGAAACATTGCCCCTAAAACTGGAACAAAACAATGTTTCCACATTATTACTTGGCGCTAGAATGATAGGCAAAAGTGTGGTACTTCCTCAAGCGGATTTTGCTGAGAGTAATATCACTACAAAAAGAGATACGTGAAATTTTCTAACTAGCCTTGCCTGTATCTATTGAAAAATTCTTTCAACGTACTTAATACACTCATATGAAGCTAAGACATGTGTGTTAAAAACGATTGAGCAATTGGGATTAAAACATCCATTCTTTTCAAAGTAGCTATCTACTACGCAAACAAACATCAACATTTTTTATTTGCTACTGTGCATGAAATATAATAAAATTCCTACTGTAAATTCAACACTTTATACTTCCACAGCATCGTAATCATAAACAGAGATGACGGGCTACCATTGCTGATAGTTGGGCTGAGCGCATACTGAACGGGGATATGCGAGGCAGAAAACCAGTGTACGCTGAAACTGTACACCAAAAGCGGCCGAAAAAATAAAGTTGCGCTTTGAACTACGTAGAAAAAAAACGATATATTGGAATTCCACTAATATTGGACGAGAGGATGTTTGTGCAAACAAACCTCTTGCCATTTTTCTCCAAAACCACTTTTCCGATTTTTACGCAATTTTTCAGCGTTAGGTTAAGGTTCAATTGGTGCATGTTTTTTTTTACAGTGAGAACTCATCAAGGACCGTAAAAATTTTAGTAAACCTTTTTTGTGCAAATCTATGGTGCCATTTTTCTCCAAAACAACGTGTACGATTTTGTGCATCAAAATCGTACATGTTGTTTGTTTTTAGTGATAGGTGAAAATTTGATTGGTGCATTTTCTTAGACAGATATTACGGTGACAACTCACCTGGAGCACAGCAGTAAACATTATTTTTGCAAATCAATGTTGCAATTTTTCTACAAAACTACTAGTTTGATTTTGATGCAGTCATCAGTGAAGGGCACAGAGGAAGTAATCACTAGTGAAGGGTTTAAGTCTAGCTAGGTACAAGTATTACGGTGACAACTCACCAGGAGAAAGTTTAAAGTAGAAAAATAATAGTAGAGACTTAAAAATGAAGATTATCTATGGTCTCTAAAAAGTATGAAATAAAACAAAATCAAAAATGTGACGATCGATGGTTAAAAAGTTATTGAAAAATGATAAAATAATTTTAAAATCACCCATTCAAAAAACAAATATAACACGAATAATAAAAGTAAAACTTAAAAAAAAGGAAAAATACCTAATATCCGACGGGGGCTGCCATTACATTCACTGTTTTTTTTGTACTAGACCTTTTTAAAATTAAGGGAACCTTGGTGCAAGTTTATACTATGAATTCAAAATATAAGACGCTATCTCAAATTTTACTTGTTACAATATTTTTCATGTAATTGACATTTATCTTTTTGCGTCATATATTGAACACCACGTAAAAAACGCTGACTACGTAATTTTAATCCCTCGTTTTGCCACGTTGTATAACATTGTTGAAATTCAAATTGGTCTGTTTTAGTTCATTTGACGTAATACACAGGTAAATTCTTTGACAGTACTCAAAAATATGTCAGTTTTTGACGGGGCAACGTCTAATAAATCGAAAAACGCCGGCTGCGTGCATGAAAATATGTCCCGTTACGCTCATTGTACGCTTGCGCTGCATCTATCAATGTTTTGTTTTGATGTTGTCACGTTAAACTATCGTAAACCAACAGACTTTACAGACAATCACTTTTTGTTGCTCTCGTAACCCTTGAGTAAATATTTGGAATACAAAGGCATCAGGCGCTTGCTTTCCTTTGAATTTGCTCTTAATAGCTAGTATTGTATTGGAAAACCAACCTAAATTCTAGTTGAACCTCGGCATTACCAACAATCTAACGGTAGTAGATGGTGTTAGATAGTGGCTCAGACAAAGCTTATGTAGATTCTTGGAATAAGCTGTTGTTTCGTTGAATCGCTGTAATGTTATGTTACTATACCTATCTACATCTCTATAGTGAGTGCGTAGATATGTGTAGTATTGTACAAAACACAAAATACAACTCAGTTTGATTATCTATAGTACGTGTTTACATTTTGTTTTTTACGTTCTTAACTGTGAGTTTATCTGTGACATGTTCTTAAACGACTGTACAGTACACAGTAGTACCTGTACCACAGATGAACAAATAGTTACTACTAAACAACTATTCAAAGGATTTAGATTAGGATTTAGGATTTCGGATTAGGATTTAAATTGAACGAAGACCAACGATAATGAAACATTTCAAAGCCTTATTTTTTTAACTATGATAAGTTGGTGCTGCACCGCCGTCTCGCCTGATGTGCAGTCCTTATAGACTACAGGCCGGTAAACAAAATTTGTGGGACATATGAACCACCAGGAGACCTATTATGTAGAATATAGTACGGTATACAATACTAAGATTCAGCACTATGCCGTCACTTGTAAGCTGTAATACCTCTTCTAATCCATTATTTCGCAACACCGTACAAAAATCATGCGATAAGGAGAAATGATCGAGGGTCTCTTCACCTGCACTCAGTTGGACAGCTTACAAATGCTTAAATAAAATAATAAATTTCAGCATAGTGCTGAAATTTATTATTTTATACTCTTATACGGGTCTGTAGTCTATTATTACCTAGAACAAACCGAATCACTCTCGACTCAACGACGACATCGAACAAAACCCACTCAGAAAACGCATTCCACAGCTTAGACATTCTTTTTACGAAAGATACGTACATTACTGAACCGTGCAGTTACATATTATGTTCTTGGAATTTTGGAATATGCGCCTAAGGCATGGAATCCAATGTCCGACCGCTCAGCCATCATTGCTATAATTTACCTAAACTAGTCCACAAGAATCTTGCAACACCAGGGCTTAACGGTAGAACGGTAATTACGAGTAGGATTCGGAGAATTGCTCTGTGATTCATTAGAACTTTTATTTCCTCTTTATCAAAACTTGCCATGTATTAAACTTGATTCCAACGAGATAATTTCTCACATTCCTATTCTAATTAACTAAGAGACTATAATCGAATGACATCAAAATATTTGTCAAGTCTGTACTAAGTAGTTAAGCTAAAATTGTGAAGTTTAGTGGTCAGACAGAATATTCTTAAATCTTTACTAAAATACAAATACTGGAATCAGCCTTTCCACCGCCTAACTAATACCACTACGCATGATCTAACACCGCTTTGCCATTTTGTGTATCGGCTCTGGCTATGGCTCGTAACTCTAAAAAGTGACATCGTTTCGTGGTTGATTTTCCAAAGACTCAAACGAGGAGGTTTGACTGTACTTTAGTGGCATTTAGGCTGGGGATTAGGTTTCCCATATAATCTTGGTGTCTTCACGTAGAGTAAATTATTTTACTCTAGGTAGACACTTCATCGTAGAGCGTAAATCAGGCGAGATGGTGGTCAAGTACAAATCACAGCAAAAAAAACTAAAATGCCTCATATTTTTTACGTTTTACCTCAAGTTTTACTATTTGTCCTTTTGAGAGAGAAATAGTAAAGCTATAATCATTTTAATTGGGCGGCAGACCCCTTGGTCTCTTTTTAAAATTGACTCGGATGGGTGGCGCTTCCCTTTTTTTCTAAAGGGACCTATCGTAGATGCTCTCTACTGGCGAACTTTGGATTAGTGCAAAAGGCACTGGGTCCAATTAATCTAACTTATCGTACTGAACGAGTATTATTAGTGTTTTCACAAAAATGTAGGTATACACCCCTCTTCTCATTTTACCAAATATTACATTCCATTTTGCGACCGGATTTTATACGAAATTTGTTTTACAGTAACGTTTGATTCGCAAAAAAAATGTTACCCTTACCTGTCTATATGTAAACTTACTCTATCTTAAAAAAAATTGCTGATGCAAAGCCGGGATAGGATTTAAAATACACTACAGTCTACAAAATTAATACGTTATTATTTTTGTCTTTCCAGGTGACAGTATGGGGCAACAGTACCGTTGCTGAAATCGTCTGCGAGCCACTAACGGAAGTGGGAGCTGTCGTGTCTGGTGTGCCTTCAGGACCAGTTTCCGCTCCGCTCTCCGTTCCGCTCGGCGGCCCGCTCCCGCTCCCGCTTGTGACACCGCCCTCACCACCCGCTGCTTTACTGTTTCTTGGAGGCTCCAAAGCTCCTGTAGAACCGAGAGCATCAGCAACAGTGTTGGAAGGCGAAGTCTTGGTTGCGGAATTTCAACCAAAACTGTGGGATGGACGAGATTTGGATGTGTTCCTTGCTTGGGAAAATATCTACGGTGAGTTTTTTTTTACTTTGTGCATATTAATACAAGCTAAAGTAAAATGACCAGTAAATTGTAATTGATCAAACTTGGCAGTTGATCTGGGTTTGATGAACCTGTAATGATTTTATGACTTATTTACCCATTAACAAACAGTAAAATAACCCTAGCATAAATTGAGTGATGCAGAAACTTGATTCAAGGACAGCCGTTATTGTAATCCAGAGATAAAAAATAATGTTTTTTTTTTCATAAAATACGCCTCTAACAATTTTTAAATTTTAAAATAATATCAGCGTAATACATAGGCACTACAAAAGGTGAGTCAATCTTACGATCAGACGATCTTACCTATTTTTGTCAGTTACAGTAACGGGCTGCGTATTATTTTAATAGTTTTATGGTCAGCTCATAAAAGCTGTGAGCCGTGGTACCTACGGGTACGTACACCGGTACAAGTCGCTGTATCTATGTATGTGCAAAACTGCACTTAGCATAATCCGTGCGAATATGAACGAATAGGCAAATGAAAGAACAAAATGTGGTCACGAACGCGTCTTTAACTGATCGTGTGAAGCTTTAAACAGACTGACGGTTTTGTGCTTCATTATAAGGAGATAAATATGCAAACAATTTGTTCAAATCCTGTTGAAAGCCATAAAAGTGTAAATCGCGGCTTTTCCCGACAAAGGAGAACTTTCTTCGTAGTCGATGACAGTCCTGTCGTCAATACAAAAGCAGTAGTCTTCATTCAGTATTCAGAAGGCAATACGTGCGATGCTCGTGGAAAAGAAAGCGGTTTGCAACAAGTCTATGCGCTCCATTGTCCAGTAATCTTTCCTAGAAGTTGCTTAACTTGACTTTATGCATTAGATGCCGTGACTATAATATTTTATTGGATAATAAAACGTAATAATACGCTATGAAAACAAAGGAAATGGGCTTTTGACACGTTTGGTGATGAGCTTTCAGAACTGAACAAATGCTCGTAACTTTTATAAATGCGTGAGAATCTTTTCTGTAAATTATTCTAATTCATAATTTAATCTTGTCATTTAATGATTATCTTACTTGATTGCAGTACTTTGCATACAAATGATCTTCCCTTGAACCTTCGCTCAAAAGGTCATTGTCGTTCTGCGGATGAACTTTAATGCAAGGTGAATTAATAGACACGTAATTTGACCTTTCTAACGCCCACCTATTTGTGTAACAGTACCTTAATATTAAACAATACATTATACGACCTATCGACATTATTAGAATGATTCATTAATAAATGTTTTTCTCTTTGCAGCTTCAACGCTATTTTCGGCCGTAGAATTATACGGCAAGCCACTCCTACGTGCAGCCGTCATTACAAAGGAAGAATATCACTTGTTATTTTACTATTTGGAGTCGGTCTCAGAAGCCAGCGGTGCTCTGACTGAGCGCATGAGAAAATACATCGATTCGGGCTTACTAATTACCGAAGTGGAAAATGACGACGACGAGCAAAATAGCACATCAGAAAAATCTGTAACGGAAGACGAGCCAAAAAGTTTACTCACTGAACTAATTCAGGAAGGTGTTCTCTCGCAACAAGATGTGGATGCTTCGTCGATAATCACGGGGTCAGAGCTAAATGACACTGTACCAGAAAACGTTAAGCCAGATGACACGAGCAGTTTGCCCTCACTAAGCTCTTCACTTCGAAAAGTTATAGTCGATGTTGCCACGGAATGCAGCGAACCCGTGGCGAACAGCGATTTAGTGGAGACAGTCGATAATGTTACAACGGTAACTATAAGGAATAGCGGACAGTGTTGCGCTGATCACAGAATCTCAGCAGATATAGAAGAAAATGTTTGGGCTAACGTGAAATGGGACTTTCTCAATCCAAATGACTATGGTTACGATCAAGTTCGCACCGTGAAGAGGAGCAGATCTGATTCTGCTCTGACCCCAGTAGCTCAAAGAAGAAATGAAGATCTCTACGAGAGATTAAATGATGACGACAATGAATCTTGCGGAAGCATGACACCATATGAGTCCATCGAAGATTTGTATGATTGTATTAAAAATGCCCAGTATACAAGTCCTGCGGTTGAAGGATCTTCTCCATCGACGGAAAGCCAATCTGAGCCTCAATTTCCAGATTATTTTGAAAAGACTAGAACTACTCGTCAGAGTTCTGCCAGTAGCGAAAAAAGTGGAGCCTCGTCTGCGTTTCCGTTTTCGAAATGCGGCTCGAGCGATTCCACGGATGCGTTTACATCTTGCGAGTCTACCAGCGGGATCAGTACATTTGCGACGAAGAGCATTCCAGAGTCGTTGAAGTGCAGAGTATTGCCGCCTCCTCCTTCCGTGGAAGAGATAAAAGGAGATGCAAGTGAGAGTGCGATCCTGCTGAAGCAGCTTTTCTCAGGAGAGTTATTGGATGCCTATAATGAGTTCCTGGCCGCATATCCGTACGCGAAGGCGCTGCTTCGGCGTAAGGCTCGACGCGACGAGCACTTCACCGCCCTTGCTGACATCCGTCGCGGCGCTGCCAAATATACTATTGCTGACTACCTCGAGCTACCGGTGAGTACCTAGAAATATGACCTTCTATTCATCATACCATTTCTTCGTCGCCCGAGATTTGTTACGAAAGTGAACAATACAAATGTTTCCTCATTGCACTTGACCTTAACGAGTCGAGCCGATGGAGCGAGCCGAGCGTAATGGACGTGTCAAATGTGGTCATTAGGTTTAATCGGGGCTAGAAACCAGAACAATACGGCGGAGAGCGTCGCTGGAGATTGATTTAGATGAAGAGTGTGTTTAATCGCGGGCGCGACAATGATCCGCGGGCAAGCGCACGCGCCGCCCATTCAATGCTAATGGGCCGGAAGAGTGCACGTGTAGCTCTCTCTAGATTGCACCATTGTTTCCCTGGACACGGTGCGGCGGCAGTTTCGGGTTTCAATCAACGCCGACATCGCTCGGCCGATTCCAACGAAGAACCAGTTCTTGATCCCGATCAACATTATTGCATATTTTATGCTGCAATTCTATGGTACGCGTCAAGGTAAGGTATTTCCTACAATATCCGCTTTTTGAAATTCTAATAGTGAGTTCATGATTTTTAGGCTGTAAAACAGCGCTCTGTAAGTATTTTACTAAACAGGCTATTCATATTCATCATAATAATGTATTAAAAACGAGCTGGATTCTTTTGTAGCACATAATCTGCGCAAAATATAATCGTGTTTCCGATTTTATCAAGGTCTCGCACATAGTTATAAAACTTAACCTTAGGATGAGGAGTCATTTGCTCGCTGAGTTCTGTGCTTTGAATTCAAATGATGCACATTGATGCACATTGGTACAACGATGTTCCCCATATAATAACCTACCTACTCGTATTATGAAATGGCGTTTAATTATTTTAACAACAAAATTGTATACTAGAAATAAGATACTTACTTAAAAGTGAAATGTTGCTGTTTCAATATTTTAATACACTACACTTTTTAATACTAAATTTTTGTAATACTTCGTGTTTGACAAACTTTGGGTTTGATAACTTTAGCGTCAACCAAAGGACAGTAAATCGTTACTTAATTCTTAAACCAGTATTAAACAAGTACCAATAGTGCTTACACGATGTAAACAGAGCTTAGAGTCGCCCACATGCCTCATACAAATAGCTGCACTTGCCTGCCGCGCTAGACACCATCTTAATCCTATTGAATTCGATACTTTATCTCCGGTAACGTCGTAAATAAATGACAAAGCATAAGATTACACCTCCTTGCATAGATTTCGTCTGTTATAGGAATAAATACAATCTGTAAATGTATGTATGATTTATGTATATATGACTATGACGCTATACTGACAGGGCTACATGACGAATCTGTTTGGTGGTACCTCACCTATGACAAAAATTCTACTATCTAGTATTATTGTGCTTCACTTTGAAAGAACACCAGATCTTCCCGATATACTACGGAGCAAAGAGATAAACTGGAATAAGAGCATCGCCACTGGGCTTAACGATAACGATGAAGAAAATCATCATCGTGAGGAAACCAATATGTTTCAAGAAATACGTCTTTAGAGGACGTGCGTCACCCATCTAGCTCCACTTGGTTAGAAATGAAAGCTCCGTATCTCGGCAGTGGGAAGAACTGCTTATGGTTTACTGCTCGCGGTCTTACCCGCTGTTATAACGCGTAACTAAATCGGCTATGGCTTTGCTATTGCTGTCTTTATTATTTCGAGCGAAAAGAAAAAAGAGAGTAGATAATATCGAAGCTAAGACAGTTTGAGTTAGGCGGTAGACCTTCTGATCGGTTCGGACGTTCGGATGTACATAATTTAACAAAACACATCCAAACATCCGAAAATGTGTTAATCCACAATTTATAACATTAACAAAGCTAAATTACTATAAAAACTACACGACATACTTACACTACAGACTCGAATTGTACATAGATCGTTTATTTAAGTATCAGTAAAAAATACTGTGTAATTTGTTCTACTGATAATCTTAAACCAATAATGAAAACTCAGGAAGTTTACATACCATGTTTTCTTACTATATTTTATCCGGCAGTTTCCTTTTGCATCTCGCTGCAACCGAAGGAAGTACCTGCAATTTATTATGAAAAGTTATATTTAGTTTGGAGCAGGCGCAGATAAATCAAACTACATTCTGTATAAACTTCCTTATCCGTACTCGGAGGAACTGTTTAATGTAACTTTTGCTTGTGCTTGAGTATAGTTTTTCTGTAGGATGGCCATCTGGCAAGCATAATTATAAAATTTGATATTTTTTCTAACAAAATGAAAGACGTGCACATGATGGTAAGTAACACGCCTGTCCATAGCTGTCGAATATGTCATAAGTATAGTGGTAGGACTCCCAGCAGAGTCCGCCTGGGAAAATACCACACCTTTGCCAGTTATTCTACCGCCAAGCAGTAATGGGCAAACATTACTGTGTTCCGGTTTGAAGGGCAATGTTTCCAGGTAAATTACAGGGCTTAGAGATATAACATCTTAGATATCTGGGTGACGAGCGCAGTGTAGTGCTAGGTAATAATTTGAACTCTTCATGTTCCATGCTGCATGTCACTGTGCTGTTATGTGGCAGGCATGTTGCTTACCATCAGACACATGGATTGCTCGTCACTCTTTATTTAAAAAAAATTAAAAGTACATATTTTGTATAAAACAAAAGTTTTCTCCAAATGTAATCGACATAAACAACTAATACTCGCCACGTATATAATTATTATACTACATACTCTATACACAATAATGCTGCATTGTGGTAGAATAACTTTCATATTTTATCCCATCACTAATTATGATGGATTAAAATGATAATTTTAATGTGCAAACAATAATCTATCGAAACTCGAACTGTAAAGCTGCTAAATGGTGAAAAAATAATTAACTACTACCTTCATAATCACACATTTTCGGATATATTGCAGCTTTGAAAGTTCTAAACCCGCCATATTTATATGACACATCACATATATAAAAATATTTCCCTGCTATAAAATCTACCCAACATTTTCTCAGAAAGTGTGTCTTCAGTTTGAAAACAAATGTTATTCAATTGTCAAACATAACTATATTTTTCGGGTTTAACTCAGCCTGTATTACAGTTACGTACATTATAAATTGAGCTCCCAACTAACGACTTACGGTTGAAATTGTCTCAGTGGTTTCGATATCTATTTCAGTATGTTCGGTATGTCCGCTCCGGATGTAGTGAGAGGGCAGCTAATTTAACGGGCGGAATTATTTCTATGAGTATTTCGTCTTACATTAGACATTAAAAATAGCTACTAAACTCTATACATCATTTTTTATACCTAGAAAACTTCCAACAACTATTTTTTTACAATATACATACATACATCTATACTAATCTATACTAATATTATAAAGCTGAAGGGTTTGTTTGTTTGAACGCTAGGATCTCGGGAAGTACTGGTCCGAATTGAAAGATTTTTTTTCTATTGATAGTCCATTTATCTAGGAAGGCTATAGACTATAGAACTAGAAGCGGGGCATGAATCAAGAATGCACAGATTTCTAAACAGATGAAACCTTCGTGAACGACACTGTGAGGCCAGTCATTAGTTATGTATGCGTGACAGTTCTCACCGACGTTGTCAAATTACTCACGTTGGTGTGCGTGTAATGTTCCCAGTCTTAAGAAAAAAGTCCCACTATTGTTGTCTTAAGCTTTGGAAATTTTCACGTATAATAAACGCATAAAACATTATTTTAAAATAATTTATTATTACACCGATAATATATAATGCAAGGATTTCTTGTTAATAACTTGCTCCACAAAAAAAGGAGACAGAAACGTAATTGAAAATTATAGACCTATTAGCCTCATGTCAAACATTTACAAATTTTTTTCAAAGCTGATCCTAAATAGAATATCAAGGACTATAGATGAAGAACAGCCCATTGAACAAGCTGGTTTTAGAGCAGGGTTTTCAACTATTGATCATATGCATGTATTAAAACAGTTAATAGAAAAATCTCATGAGTATGGGAAAGACCTATACATTGCATTTGTCGACTACAATAAAGCTTTCGACTCAATCAAACACAATCTGCTCTGGGAGGCTCTAATTCAACAAGGAGTAAGAAAGAAATATGTTCGTATTATTGAAAATATATATGCTAACAGCACTGCACAGATCAAGTTAGAATCCACAGGTCATAGACGAGACGTTTTATAACGGCGAGGATTTGTTTTTATCTATTCGTTTCATAACTATAGTTTTCATCAACACTATTAGTATTTTTATTAACCCTAGTAACGGCGAGGATTTGTTCTTGGCATCGATTCACATTAAATAAAAAAAATAACGATTATAAAAATAGGGCTTAAAATTGAATTATACAATGTTCATCATTAATTTGGTCTACGAGTATCTTCAAAACAAAATTAGAATATATATTTTACCTTAACTTCAGGGAAAATAATTTCAATTTAGTATAGCAACACTGACCTATTTTCGTTGAGGTGTTGTGTTTCTATTCATCAATCGAAATAAAATCGTCTAAATTATATAAATACCAGTAAAAATATTCTAACTTTCCTATGAAATGATATTCCTCTTTCTTTTTCTTATTTTTGGGAACAATGTTTGCAATGTTTGAAAACACAAGACGGCATAATCTTAAACAAAACTTAAAATCACACGGGACTCCCGTACGAGACGGAAGTCCGTTTCGTACTGACTGGAGTTTGTATTTGCTTTGGCGTTTAATATTTGCTTTCTGGACCTAAGGATCTGTGTTCCGCACGTTCCATCTGCCTTTTGTTTTAGAAATCTGTGCAAGAATGTAACAAAATCGGGGAAAAATATTCCTTTTTGAGAGTTTTCGTACGTTTCTTGCTTTGACATGACACATGACAGCATGTGTCTAAGATTGCGTCATTGAATATAATAGATTACATACCTCTTGAATATAAAACCTTTGCTAATCATTGTTTAAAATCTGAGTTGGTACGACCAATTTCCGACAGATGGCGTAGCTGGTATCTGAAGAGGTGTTTTGTTTGAAAGCGATATTGTCAGGAATGACTGAACCGATTTCAGTCATTCTTTCACCGTCGTATGTACGGGATCCTGATGAGTGTTATATAATGTACCATGGGCGAAGCCGGGGCGAACATCTAGTATGTTAATAAAACGAAAATAAAATGATTGATTATCTTGCCAGGATTGCACACCAGGGACAGTCTTGTGCTGTGTAACTAAGTGTCTTCGGCAACGGTTTGTGTGAAAAAAGATGCAGCTGATGCTGCTTGAAGTAGCTAGGGTAAACATAAACGATATGAAAAATATAAAACTGAGAATTGACTATAGAACCCTGCGTCTTCTACGCTAGCCCAAAGGTCGATAGGCAGCAGAGGCCACTAAACAAAGCACAAGTTTGATTTAAAAAAAAAAGAGCCTCACTGGTCTATTACCCATTCCATTAAATGTGTTAAGCTAAAAAAATACTAAATGTACCTAAAAATTAAAAATTGACATTTCATTTGAGTAGTAGACTAATGTGTATTTGAAATTCGAAACCTATTTCTAGCATATTTAACTTTTTGATTTATGAGTCTATACTTGAGAGCAAGTAAAGGTACTAAAAACTAACGAAGGAAGCCTGTCCTCTATAAGACTAGTTTGTTCTGGTCACATCTGAGGTAATCAACTCGTTCTAAAAAGGCGTTCGTCGCACGTAGACTGAACCACCACCAGCCTCCTGGCGAGAATAGCGAACTAAATTTTAGTTCGCTATTCTCGCCAGGATGCTGTTAGCAAGAGCTTAATATCGTACGGAAATATAACAGTAGCTCCACACAGATTCTACACACGAACTCACAAGTTCACTTATGACTAGCCGTTCAACTTTGATATTTTCTAGTTTGCGGTTAGATTTGCGTGTTACCTTATAAAGGTATAATTTGGTTTTGGATAGGACAGGATTATAAATGGTTTGTCATAAAAAATAAATATGGGTTTTTCCTAAATTTCGATGTCACTTAAAACGTAAACGAATGGGTAATTCTAAATCATATTCAAAGTTTTTTTTACGTAATATTAAATTGTTGCATAAACTTTATCAACCCACTATCAAAAATTTACCATATTTTATCCATATCAAATTTGAAACTTTTGAAATTCTAAATGTTGCAGTCTAGAACTTAGTAGGTGCATAATTACTAGGTATGCACAGTTTTAGCAATCCTGGTGGTTCACTAGTATTATAAGTTATTACGGGATGGTTATTGTGGTTATTTAGTGGAGTGTTATATGCATATATATTCACCATGATTGCGGGTGTATGACGCAGGATACACTGAAATAGGGGGGACTTGCGCCACCCTATAGCCACGGAAAATATATCCTGTAATTAATTAAAATTAGTTAAGGTTTAATTTTTTTTTTTTTAAACCAAAATGTTCTTTGGATAAGATTGCTCTCCCATCTTCTCATTTTCTTCCAGATCTTCCATCGTTTATGTTCACGTATTAATTTTTTATGTGCTATTTTATAAAACTCTGTCTAGTAGTGCCAACGAAGTGTTGTATAGTTGAAAATTAATACATGCTAATTAACATCTAAGGATTAGTATTTTACGTTTCAAAGTCAAATTGTTACGGATATATCGTGGTCCTTAAGATAGATATTTTCAGTTTCCTATTTATTCTATGTTTACACTCAGAACAAGCTAAAAGTTTCTATACAATTAGAGCCTATCAACTCCATCTTTTCCTATTTCAGCTTATCGTATCCGGGTATTACAAAAAATAATAAGTAATATCGTTTAACTAAAACTAGAACCGAGCCTGAGATAAGTATAGAGCAGGAGGAATGTCGGCATATCTAAGCATAAACATCTAGATTCTAGGGCTTGAGCAGAGGCCATTTAACATTCCGAATGCGACTCGCGAGCTCGCACTAGACGACCACCTTATTTATATTACCAAATGAGGGAGTTACTATCGAATTGAGAGAGAAATAATTTATTTAAAAAATTGTTTAACTTTTAAACATCGTTATAATATGGTAGCTTAGCATGTTCTGTTCTCACCTAGAGATACGAATGCTCAGATTTTAATTCTGAAGCCGACAGTAAGTAGCGTTTGGGATTCTTTATCTTGTACTTTACATACGGAATTACATATTGTTAGAAAACAACGTTAAGTGTATAAGCTTAACTTTTGTTACAGTCGTAATTAATTTAAAACCATCATGTTTCACTTGATCCTGTTATTTTTGCCTATTGCATGACAAGGTGGCGTCACTAGGAATCAAAATTAAGAATTTGGTGAAGTACTAGTTTTTGTTACAGAGCGTAGTGTTGTGCTGTTAACGACTCTGAAATGGTAAAAAGCATTTTAGTGTATGTGATTTAAAGCATCTATATATAGGTACGATACGTATATTCTTTTCTCACATAGAGTCTCAAGGAAAATTATTTATTTAACCAGTGCATCCTACCCGTTATTATTACGGTGCTGAAACGTAGGGACACTGATAGTAAAAATGGTTCGTAAGCTCAAAGTCTCTGAGCAGGCTATCAAAAGGGCTATGCCCAGGGTTTCTTTGAGGGATTGCATCCGCAATGAAGTGAATAGCCATATATATTTAATTATTCCTGTACGCGGTCTCCGCCCCACGCTACATACCTAATCAAATGTTCACAATAATTTGTTTCTACCATGTACTATTCACCCAAACCAATCATTTATTTAAAGGTTCCACGAAAACTACTAACTTTGTCGGAATAAAATGTAGCCTACAGTAATCCGGGTTATTATTTTTACTACGTGATTCCATTCCGTTCAACTGTTACAGATATACGTGGAAACAAACATACATACTTTTCAATCCATAAACTTTCGCCAACTATAGTTTATTTAACTCACCTTCGTTTCTGCGGGTAAACTTACTAGTATAGTAACTGAGCCACAAATCTTGTTTGTAAAAGTAAAAATGGTTCTTAATACTGAGTTCAACGCATCCATTTCGCAACCCCTTTTTTAGTAAGCTCACATAAATTTTTTAATACAAATAAAAACTTCCTTCGTGTCCAATTTATGATCAAAATTGTCATCTTCTTAGGCTATCAAAACGATCGATAAGTTCAACCTGTACTCGTCTTACCTAACAAAGAGACCAACTTCCAAATACGTCGAGATTTGCTTCGCAAACATGCCTGGACTAAAAATATGCTAATCTTAAATCACCTGATAGATAGCAGCCACATTTCACAATGAACATTTCATCACGAAAGCTTTTCGTAATGGACCGCGCCTATTTTAATTTCGTTTAGAAAGAAGCTCACATTCAAATGCTAAGTGCGATTGTAATAAGTTTATTCATAGTTGATGACATTGAAACTACTTGAATGTACAACGTACAACCGGTTGGCGTATCTTGAATTAAAAGGCTTTGTAGGTAACGCTTTTAAAGATGGTCTTTTTTGAGTTTGGTTTTAATAAAATAGGAGTCAACGATATTGTAAGCTGAATGTAAATCATACACTTATGCGATAGAAATGCTTGATTTAAATAAATAAGCACCAATAATAAATAACAACCTACGAATACTAAATATTCCCAAATGTGGTACTCGAGGGACCTTCTCTCAGAAAGCGTCATGCCCATAATCCACCACGCTGGTCCAGCGCCAGTAAGTGGATGACGTATGATTTCGAAAGATTCTAGGAATATATCGGTTTTCTCAGGATCTTTTTCTTCACTCTTAAAGGTAGTGGCTAGTGGCTTCGGTGCAATGTGTAAGGTACTTTAATTTGTCCCTATCACTCCTTATCTCAGCATTTATCCTCCATTGTTTGCATTCAGTCACCCTAACAGTTCATACATCCTTTCTTAAACCTTTCTCTACCACTGTACCCTCGACCAATTCAATTTAAATTCATCGTCTTTCTATAGTGTATTTACAGATAAAAACATTTGTAAAGAAACACACTTTAAGAGAGACTACAACAGGTCGCTTTCTTTACTCAAATTTAATTTTCTCATTGGCGCCAATACTTGTTTTCTCATCCTTCGTTTATTATGTTAACGACTACGCGCTCCAACTCAATGTTTTTCAACTTTAAACTCTATGAGATTGGAAATAAGTGATGATTGGTTGGAAACATAAATCTGCATTTGAGAACTATCTCGGCGAGTTCAATTTGAATTTTTATTGTGACATGAGAAGACCATAAACCTGACAGACAGGAATCCTTTATCAGACGCAGAATAGGCACATTATGTTTTATGAGCTGGGACGTCTGTAGGAATCTTTGTATATTACCCGTTATGCAAATTCGCTGGACGCACTCGCCTCGTGTAGAAAATTCTTGCTTATTTATCGTCCTGTGTAAATCTGTTATTGAAATGTATTTACCTCCTATAATAACATACTTAATTGAGATAAGAAAACAAGATAAGTAATATCGGTACACTAGAACCGGAGTCTGTGTCTTGCGATACTTTTATTTTATAATTTATTTTAAAGTGTGTGTTTGTGAAGGAAATTTGTGGTAATAAAAATAATGACAATTCGTACATTTTGGAAATACAGGAACATTTAAAACAAACATTAAATGTTCATGTAGTAGCGAGAACGTTCGATTTCACAAACGTGAAGTTGTTGGTTGGAATCCCGCCTACACCTTTGGGGCTTTCTACAAGAACGAAGGAAAATATCCTGAAGAAATCGCCTTGGTGAATATACGAGTAGCTTTAATTTTCTTTTTGTCATAAATGCTCCATATTCTAATAGTAATGGCAATAAAGTGAGTTGCTTATGTTTAAATAAGACGATCTACTTTTATTATAAAATAAGTTACAATATAATCTTACTGAAACAAACTAAGCTTCTTGAGTAAAACTCCGTGGGAAAGAATCAACCTGCTCTTCATATGGGAGACGATGATTTTAACATTTCAACTGGGAAGCTTTAGAAGGTTTAATATTTTGTAATCTATAACATAAATGCTACGAGGTTATTAACAGGTCAAATCTAAGAATAGAAGTTCGATCTTCATATTAATAATGTGAATATTTTTTGCCCACGACACAAAAACAACGTGTTGTTATAAGTTTGACGCATCTCTGTGTTGTAGAGTGTGGGGATGTCTGTAAGCGGCATTGTAATTCATAAACGGATTAACCACTCCTTACGCATTACGCATCCCCTCCGTCTGAGAGAGATAGTCGGGTTATGTTGGACTCGACACCACGGACGGACATGAGGCCTCGACTAAACAACCTCGAGGAAGTTCCATCTTTGACGCTTACGACGGCAATGTACGACCGCTTTCGCATTCTTCCGCGAACCCGCTGCGGGTTGCCCATCTCCAGGTCCTCCTATGGGCCACACCCTCGTCACCGTAATTCACCATGCTGGCCCAGTGCTGGTTGGTGGGTGACACACAACTTCTAACTGGAACATGTTGAATTCCTTATAATATTTTCCTGCACCGTAATATACTCGCTACTTTATTACGAGACATTTGTCTATGTCCTGTGAGACTATTATGCTTTCTATGATTTCATTTCGTTGTTAACTCACACAGTACTTAGGATGACACAAACCATTTTGCTTTCCAAAATGTGACCTCAATGACCGACCTCCTATTTCAATGGAGCGGGACAAATCGAAGAAAACCGATCACTGGTACTTATTTACATGTCACTATTAATATTATGAAAAGGAAAGATTTTTGTATTTTTGGGACGAAAAATCTCTACGGGGTTGACTTCAAATAGTCTTTCACCATTATAGTTCTTAATTATAGCTTAATTAAACGCCTGCTAACAATATAAAAGTAAACGTAACTCTGTATGTCTGGCACGTATTACCACCAAAACTGCTATAACGATTTAAGCGTTCCCTTGGTTCAGAGATAGATCCAGAGTTGGCCACTTTTTAACGCGAAAAAGATTTAAAACAGGGGAGTAAAGTTTATACAGAAGTTTTTCCAAATTATGTTGCTTCTACATGATTCGAAGAAACTTCGTTCCTCTTACGTTTTTTATTTCCTTTTGAGGAACAGAACCTTGAAAATTAAGTTACAAATAAAAAGATAAAAGGATTCTTGCAGTAAAGTCTAATGTTATCTTCTCTCAAAGTTTGAATTCCTGACGCTTCTCGGAAAGCCAAATTACAATCTTCGTCCAGGATTAATAGGTTGAGCATGAAAAACACAGACCATATTTTTTGATTGTCGACTCACGAAATAGATTTACCAATACAGTAACTTCCTCGTCCGATCAAGTTACGCTTGACTTCTGGTTGTTTGAAATAACGAGTTGTGTAAATACACGAGTGAATGGCCACCGTTGCAGTGCGTGTACGCTGTGCAACCACCTCGTCCCTCCCAGTTCTGCTTTCTACACTCCACGCGCGATTTCACTGCTGCCGCACTGCTAACTGCTAGCTTAGCACGTTCCACGATTTTCCGCCTTTTGAAGGGTGTGAAGACGACCCAACACTACGGTCAATCACCAAGAATACAAGAACATTAAACGGCTTAAAATTAAAATCTTTTAAAGAACATCTATTCTAATTTATTACTAACCACGGTGCTACCGTATATGGTGCACAGTGCCACGGTGTAGTGGTAGGACTCTTTGCAGAGTCCGTTTGGGGAAGTACCACACTTTTGCCAGTTATTCTACCGCCGAGCAGTAATTTGCAAACGTTACAGTGTTCCTGTTTGAAGGGCAATGTTTCCAGTGAAATTAAAGGGCATACCTACAGATAAAACATCTAATAATATCTCTGGGTGGCAAGCGCAGTGCAGGTTATGATTTGGACTCTTACTGTTCCAATAGCTGCGTGTTGCTGTGCTGTTATGTGGCAGGCATGTTGCTTACCATAAGGTACATGTCCTGCTGGTCTCGTCACTCTATAGCTCTTTACTATAAAAAAACGTATAAACAAACTTAACTGGACAATCTTATAAATACCGGAGACAGACAAGTGTCAGATCATTAACTGTCCATTATCAGATTTATGGTTATCATATAAACCCATTTTATGTGCCCGCTACCAGGACTCGGGGGTCTTCTTTCAAAAGGAAAGAGTTAAGCAATCTGGATTATGTCGATATACCAGTGACAGTTTTAGTTTATTTATTTATTTGACTCCCGACGGACTCCATTTTATAATAAGCTTACATTGTTTCTCATTTGGAATGCGGGAAGACTTTGTAAGAAATATTACATCTGCTCCTGAAAACTGTGTCTATTTTTTTTGTAAATTAAATTTTTACGGTAATGTAAGGTCTTTACTTTTCAATCGAATTACATTTTCATTGACCAGACATTGCTTGGACTGTTGTCCAAGTTCCATTTGCACCTACGAAACTTGATCTCAAAATACTTTACATTATTAATTTACCCACCTATGTTGCGTAGGTATGAGCTGTTTCTTACCACAACGGAAAGAGACGTTTTGCATTATCACAAATATGAGCGAGAGGTGAAAAAAACAACATAATGACGTATGCAGACGTAACTTATCATCAAAAATTAATAAATCGTTGTTGTTAAATCTAACAGAATCAACAATGATTTACTGGTTTTTGGATTCATTTATCATAATAAAAATACCTTATTTTCAATCGGAATGAGACTAGCTGATACTTATTTTTTAACTTGCTGATGATATTTCGCGCACTGTACCTACAAGTTTGGATGTGAAATAGGTTTTATAGCATTGAGTGACTAAACCTGTCCTGAACACGTGCGTCGCATGTCATCAAAAACTCTATCTCATGCGATTTTTCACAAACACTCGATATTTTCACACCTGCATTAAAAGCTTTGTAGTGTTGATTCCGTAATACGGTAATACTGGTTTACGTTAACAAAAGATTACCAAAACCCTTTAATATGCTACTGGTATTTGGTGTCGGATATCAGAATATTTGAATATCTTTATTTCGCCATAGTTACTGAGATAGGAAATAACGCGGTGCTCACAATGGGATTCTTGGAGCGCCTCTTGCGCCCGCGCACTAGTCTGCTAAACCTGAGTGAGGCTTTCATCGCCCGTTGTGACTCATATCTGACTCAGAATTCAGATCATCTGACTAATACCTACTGCATCTTTGCATTTTGCGTCTTCGTAAACAAGTCTTGATTGAAGTTGATATAGAGTTATCTAATTACATTAAACTTAATATGACAAAGATTTAATGGGTAATTTTCATAGATATTACAAAATCAACCATGAATTTGTTTGAAAACTCAAATATTTCCAAAGTTTATTGGTAAAGCTTGAACAACGAAAAATGTTAGTGCTATAAATATCTGTTTTTTCGTTCCCTCCATTTAGTCTGCTATGCATTATGCCCGAGATACACGAGGCTAGTTTTTTAAGGTAGGGTACCAAGCTAGTGTTAGCAAGTGTCTTTACGAAGCTAGAAGTACTAGCTTGCTAGTTTACTAACACTAGCTTGCTACCCTAGCTTGTAAAATTAGCTTCGTGTAGCTCGGACATAAGTAAAACTCACTGTACTATGCATTAGTACAGAAGATATTTTTTCAGCATCAAATACGAGTAATTCTCAGATACAAAAACTCAAAATGTATTCATATTTGACTTCTTCCGATCCTACTATAGGTATAGATGGTATAATCTATTACATAGCATTACTTTACTGGTATCAAATTCTCTATGCCAATCTTGATAAAGTTTCACGTATACCTAATACTGCTTATGAGTCATAACAAGCTGAAAAAGACATTCTATAGCAATTTATTTGCAAATAAGGTCTACAAAATGCACGCGGCTGTTGCGTTTGCAGAAACTTGAGCTTGCGTTTTCGGTATCAACGTTTAGGTAAACTAAACTAGAATTAGCCATTTTCTGAAAAAAAAGTTCGCTTAAACGTACCAGTTTCGTGCTCACATGTAGTACATACACAGATTAAAATACCACCTTGTTGATCGGCGATGAAACGAATTTCGCCTACATTCACAACTCACCAGCGGGGGCGCAGGACGAAATAAAAAGCCGCGCTGTGAATAGCCGAATATCCGTGTGACGTGCACTTGTACTTTCCACGAATGATCGGACAAAATGAGATAGCATTATGTAAACTTCTAAGGACAGAGCATGATGCAAAGAAATACATCAACGGATACCCATTTCGTTTTTTTAATGTTCGTTTTAATTTTGTAGATTGATGATGTTATGTTTTTCTAATTATTGCATTAACAGGATGTCCTGCTATTCTTTCCGCACCATTTCATTGAGTAGAAACCCATATTTTATACTTTTCACAGTTTTTTTTGCCAGCACTCTTTAGTCGGAATCAAAAAACAATACCCTGACTGACCGAACTCGCAACAGGTATAGTGCAATAATGCTAATAGAACGCTAAGGAGGGGCAGTCGTACGATCAGTCAAATGGGTATATTGTCTTTGAGTACATACTACATTCTCTTAGATACTAATAATTAATTTTATAATTTTAAGTACAAAAACGTAAGTTTTACGGAAACAGAAAATTGTTCAATAAGTTCAGTGTATTTTAGTATATATTATAATGATCATAAACACTTAATGGATGGTTATCCATGTATCCTAATACAAGGACCTATCCTAACATAAGAAACTGTTAGTTTGTCGTACTGGCCACTTTGATCTCAAATATCTTCTCTTTGGTTAGAAATTCCAATTTAAAATGTATACAGCTATTTACTCATGTTTTTGGATTTTGAAAACCGTAATTCATTTGTTTTTAAGGACTTACATTTTATTTGTAAGGAATTTTAGTCTGAGGGAAGGACCTAATATGTACGTACCTACTTTACATATGGGGCAATAAATATTTGAGTCTTGATAATGCCAAAAACAAACTTTTCAGCCAGTTCTACAAATGCATTTATCAAAACTTAAGTCAATCCGCTCAATTAACATCGGTAGAACCTTAGATTTAGAAAAAAAGCTCAAATGATGTTAGAGTTAGAGATCCATGAGAATTTATTTATGAATTATTTATAGATACTTAGTAAAAAATTTACAGTTCATAATTTTGGCTTCGTATGCTTATTTGCATGACTTATTTGAGGACTGACCGTGGTTTGAGTTATAAAGTTTTACCTATTAATCCCAATAACTCTATAAGCGCTCCGCTAATGCAATTAAATGTCTTTACTCTATTCAGAGGAAATAATGCGTGTACAACGGAAACGCTCTTATTCCGATCGAGCACATTTCTATCCGCGTAACGTCCGCTGAATTGTGGTTTGTGCTACTTCGTTTGTTCGTGCTGTATTGCTCGGACACAAAATTCTATTATATTAATAATTCTATGTTTATAAGAATGTCAATAACTCGTTGTTTTCTGCTAATAATATCTAAATTAAGGTTTCAAAGTCAAAGTCAAAGTACTTTATTCATAAATGTAAAATTTACACATCAATTAATAAAAAACAAAAAAAAAGAAAGAGCATACAAAATTGTATACATTTTCAAAGTTTGAAATGACTACTTTTCTGTATTATAATAATTATTGTACAGAAAATATTATACGATTATAATATGGTTTTAATACAATTGTACTGACCCATGTCATATTTATTTCTTTACATTTTTATGGGAACTTTGCCATCGCTCTCTAAAAATTCGCTATAACTATAAAAAGCTTGATCGATAAGCCAGCACTTCAATCTGTTTTTGAAGCTGCCAAAACTTGAGGCCGATATAACTATTTTCGGAAGAGTGTTATAAACTTCCGGTCCCATAATGTGAGTCAACTTCTGTGACCTCGTGAGAGAGTGTGGTATAACATCCAACTTGTCGGCGTTGCGTATGTTACGAGAATGTCTCTCTCTCCTCGCGTGTTGCACGATTCTAGATTATTTCTGACATATACAGCCACTTGGTAAATCAAGATAGCAGGTAACGTAAGTATCCCAAGCTCTTTGAAGTATGGTCTTACGGATGTACATTGCGATACGCCAATGATGGCACGTACGGCACGTTTTTGGGCGCGGAACGCACGCTCCCAGTCGGCAGCGCGCGCGTATAGCTCTACTATTTCTACGAAACATCATCATCATTATCCACAGCCTTTTCTATCCCACTGCTGGGTATAGGCCTTTCTTTTCCCATGCCTTCTTCGGTCCTGTGCCAATCGAGTCCAGGTTCGTCCCGCGATAGAAACGGTATCGTCGACCCATCTTGCAGCTGGACATCCTACACTCCGCTTACCTTGCCTCGGCCACCACTCGGAAAACAAAATAAGATAATTCGGATAAATAAATTTAGATAGAGTTGCAATGAATGATATTCAAATGTGGTGTTTTAACATAGTCAAAATGTTTGAATGGTAATTCAATGTCGATCACTATCCAAACATTTGACTATGGTAGAATACATCATTTGAATAGATCATTTAGGTATTGCAACTTATTCTAGTTTCAGCATTCTTATAATGGTGGCTAAGCATTTTATTTTCCATAGAAAATGTTTGTAATATTCCATTGTGCCTAGATTATGTCTATCACTGTCTGCCTCAAAATACTGCTTGTATTATGTTGAGATACCTATGAGGGGATTTGTTTTCTTCCAGATTTGTTTCTCTAAAGTAGGAGTTAGAGTTGGTTCTTTGATGTATTTTGATGAAGGTTCATTTTCGAACATCGCAAAAACTTTGTGTTAATTGTTCACTTCGAAGAATGACAAAAATAATCGACATGTAAGATTTGTGAACACTTTACATCAATATTAAAAAAAACACCCTTCAAACAAGCACATGTTTTTGTGCATACAGAGCGGGGTCTTCAAAGCAAATCAAACATTATAAGCACACACAAAAATGAAGGACGACCGGCACACGTGTCCGCAAACATTTTGAGCTATGTTTGGACAAAACTGAGCGCTTAACCTTATTGTTTGTTTGTCTTTGTTTGGACTTGAATCTTGGGGGCTGACCGAAGTCTCGTTTGGCAAAACCTCTCTTAAAAATTTGGTTTTGGAGGCCATTTTTTGACCAGCATTCGTGGCGTAGGCGGTTGATGCGTCAATGACCCGCAAAACTTGTGGATCCGCATTCAGCGACTTCACTCCTTCGGTTCGATTTTACAGTCCGATCGACCTATTGTTTGATAAATACCTACCGATGCATTTGCATTCGCGTTCGTGAACTGTGCTCTCAATTTTTCCTATTAGCATGAAAGTGACATTGATTGGATCTTTGGAAAGGTGAGAGTTTGGAATTTAAAGTTCTGTAAATCAGCGACATCTGCTCATCAGCGCGTCTGTCGGGCAGTAATTAAGTAAAAACCCACTAACTGGGTTATTCGAGCAAAATCTTACTCCTCCGAAGGCTTGTCATTCACAACTAGTTCCGTGACGCTCACGCATTCCCGCGCCTGCACCTAACTGTACTTTCCCGTTGAGTTAATGCCGAGTTTGGATAGAACCTGATCGTAAGCGTGCATTATAGAGTTGAGATGGCGATCGGGTGTTGCGATTTAATTATATTTGGTGTTCGCGTAGAGGTGTATCGGATGGCGCAGCCTCCACCCGGAGGCTGGCCCGTGCCGCGTGCCGCGCATTCCTGCGGCGACGGCAACGCCGGGGTCCGCTTGCAGCGCCGCCTGGCGGGCCCGCGCGACGACCGCCTCGCGCCCGCGGCCGACTTCACACCGTAGTATGCGCGAGCGCGGCGAGAACGTCTCGACTGTCCGCACACACGCTGTCAACAAACTTCTCGGTCGAAAATAACTAACTGCTCTCCAGTATTCCTTCCCCTTATTCTGACTGGTACTGTGTGATGTGACTCCGGTGTGCCTTCGGGAAGAACTCGATATTTGACTCAGTGAAAGAACCGTGTTATTTTTTTCTTTGGATCGCGTGCGACGCTCTCTGGTAGCGGCTGTGTGTGAGTGACTGTTCCATCTACATACATGGAAAGTGGCCCTTGATGAAGTGCTCGATTCTCATGCGACGGAATTTGTGATGTCCGATGATTTACGGTAATTAATATGATATGTGATTGTGTTATTGAGTGGTGTTCAGCAGATGGTGACTCTGTGGCCTCGATTCATTCTATCTCAAAATGTGCCGTTAGCTGATTTATATTTTAATTCATCACATATTTTAGTCGAAGATAAAGATCACAATACAAAGCAGCAGGTACATTTAAATTACAAAGAGATTAATGAACATGCGATCACAGGAGTAGGTCAGTAACAGGTGTTTGGAATCTTGCGGGCAAGAATCGTAAATAGAATTTGAATAGTTATAAACTCTCTAAAAAGAAATTAACAAAGTGTTTTGATTTTGTAACCGTAATATTCTTAATGTGCTTAAAGCCAAAAAAGAGATAAATGTGTTTGAAGTAATTTTTAAAATTTAATGAAATACTTTACTTTATAATCAATAGGTAACGGACATTTGCAAGGTTGCTGGAAAGCCCCAACAACTTTCTCATAGTAGGATCATAAAATAAAATCCATTCTTCAATGTCATAAATTTTACTCGTACCTATTTCAATATAAACTACCAATAAAAACAATGAATACTTACTACATATCCTAAAACAAAACTGAGCCCAAATAACAGATAATACAGAAGGATGAAGATGAAGTTATTCCTAGAACAATATCGTCATCAAGAGATAATTTAGTCAGGCTCATCAGACAGGTTTGAGCCCGCCATTCGCCTACCATTCCAACAAAAAAGATCTCCAACGGAAATATTCAACATCACACAGGCATCGAGACCTGTGCTCCAAACCGGTAACAACATAAAGGCAAGAAGTTATTTAGCAAACACCAATATTTCAACATTTTCACTAAAGCTCGAAACACAATGCATCGTCGGAATCTTACTAATGTTCCATTCGTCCTTAATAATCGAAATTATCTCTGAATCTCGTCTGAATACATTGTTGAGCGCATTAGACATAATGACGGTGTCGGGTATCAACTAGTTTCCCGGCTGGTTAATTAAGTCTTCCTCTACGCTCCATGGGATATGTATCGAGGATGAGATGATCGTTAGCGTTATTAGTAGCTTCTCTGTAACCAGTTATTGGTTCGGATTTCTATCCCTAGCGTAAACATCCGCAAAGTTGACAGCCTGTAGGGCTCGTTTGGCAACTAGAGCTTTCTATTCCCTACCGTCCTACCGCGCCACCGGATCCGAAGGCGGAAGATCTGATTATAACCTCATTACTTCAATGTACGCTTGTCTCATTACTTTCCGTTTCTCTTTTACCAAACCTACTTTAGACAGCAATGTTACGATGTCTTTCTTCAATTTTGTCACCAATGTTGATCATTATTTTGTGCTTACTCTGAGGTATTATATAATTCTAAAGGCGTTTTTCTGAGTCATTTGCGTTGTTGTTTAGCTTCCTTTTATTCAGATTGAGGTACACAATGCTCTCTTTCTTATACCTGCCATTGAGTGCTATGAATTTCACAATAGAGGTCAATAGTAATAAGTTGCATTGTCTGTTGCTATGAATGATAACCGAGAATAGGCTACTTAGGAATGTATGGTCTAGCAAATAGGGTTAAAGCATAAGGCTTCCCGCCAGCACGTGTAGTTGCTTTATGACGTCTAGATCCCTCATGTGCATTCACGTGTGAATATTGCAACCGAGTCAAAGTGTGCTGTGTATATCAATATTTTCTTTAGACAATCCCGTCTGCCAAAGTATATTTACAATGCTAAACAAAAAGTTTCAATGTCTCAATTCGTTGGTAGATATTTTTAGCGAGCTCAAATGGATTCACGTATGCAAAACACTGATTGTAGCTTAGCTCTTATTTTCCTTACGCAATCATGAGAAAATTTTGTTTTCAATAGACAAACACAGATGGCAAAATAATGAAATATCTGCTTTAGTAGCTTTTGTATTTACATTAGTGGCGAGCGCTATATCAAAACAGTCATTAAATACAATCAACCAATTAAAATCACATTATTGCGTTCGGGAACGTAATGAATTCGCGATCTATTTATGATCTGCACTTTCTCCGCTAATTCAAATGAGCGGTTACATTGACAGGGCAGTGGTGAAATCTCATTATTCAGTGCAACAATAGTCCTCAGTCGAAGCGTTGATCATGGGGCTACAAATTAATCAGACCATCAGCGTTTTTGCGCCATTGATCTCAGTCAAGTCTGAATGAGCTTAAGTTTTTGCAGTGCGGTTGTCGTTGCCATTGACCCACTGTGTTTTCTCTAATTAACACAGAGGCTGCACAATTAATCTATACAAAGTTGTGGCCATCAATTTACTATTAAATGGATATCTTTGAGCATTGATATTTGTATTTATTGTAGGTAGGTATACCTGTTAGGATTCTTTGCTGAGTCTGCTTGAGGAAACATAACATCTTTGCCAGTTATTCTATCACCAATCATCGATGTGCAGACATTACTGTGTTTCGGTTTGAAGGGAAATGTTTCCACAGGTATTGCAGGGCCAAACTATAAATAATCTAATATATTTGGGTGACAAGCACGGTGCAATGTTATGATGATCTTTGATTTTTTTTAATAGCTGTATTGCACTGATTTGTCATAGGTACCTACCTATAACAATTCAGTGCAATACATGTTTTGTTTATCATCAGGTGCAGGTATTGTTGTTTCTACCACTCTATAATAAATTTAAAAAAAACATTTAACAAGGTAATTAAAATTGGCAGAATAGAGTCGTTAACTGATTGTATTGTAAGTCGCTCGTTGATGTATTCGTAGTTCAAAACCAGCAAATCAGTGGTTGGATTACAGCCAATTATTGTAGCACTTCTTCTTTTTAAGACCACTTAGTTGTTGAAAACTTAATATTCCTCATTTCTGAGGTTTTTGTAGATCTTTTGAAGAAACGCAGTTAACTAGCGGTCGTTTTAGTAAACGATCTAATTTTTCCAGCAAAAACACAGACTCAGTTTTTATTTCTCGTGACGCAATTTTGCTTCTCAGCTTTTTACCGAAATAACAGTGAGTAACAAATTTGAATTCTGTCAAGTTTAAATGTTGCTTTCAAGGCAATGTGCTAGGGAAATTTACAACGAATACTTTGATAATAACTTTGACAAAATTACGCAAATAGATGTTTCCGTTGTTGAACCTCATACTGGAATCTCTAATTTAAAGGGTCTCATGTGTTATGAATTTGTATGTGTACATTTAACCATTGCGTATGCAATCTTCCAATCGAAATTAGCTTTGAATGCCTACTCGTAGTTCTTAAATTGCCTTTGTAATCTTTCTTCTTAGAATGTGGCTTTTAACAAAGTTTTCTTCAATCAATGTTATCTTCAATAGAGGCAAAAAATAATTGAATTCAATAGAAAAAAAAATAGAACTGGGAATCTTATGAAATGTTTGATACATAATTTCGTTTTAACTGCTTTAAAAATTGGCCTAAATCTTGAACTCGGTTGTAACACTCGTAAGTGGGCGGAGCTAATGATGCAAGATAAGATATAATTGGTCTTAGTAATTATCAAATTTCACGTGTCTCTCGTATTTTATCTAAGAGTAAATATTGTTAGCCTGATTGTATCGTTTACGACACTCGTCCGTTTCATAACCACTACCTGGTTATTGCTTGGGCCTGTGAGTGTAAACGTACACATCAAACACGTCTTGTGTGGTTATCCACTTTTTTAAAACGCTTAGACACTTTGCTTCCTCTATTTCCGTCCACTTTCGAAGTATTAACGACTCGTGACAATGCTCACTGCTTTAGAATCCAGTTAAAACAGTCGGAAAGAATTTTTATTGACATCTAAAAGGGAATAAAATTGTTCTTTCTTCTTGCTGAGAAGGGACAAGGTAATTAACTACCAAGGGACTTGAAATATAGTGACGTTTGTCGAAGAAATATTTTACAGTCACACTTCTTACAAAATTAAATTAACTGTTGTTTAATGACACCCAGTCTCGGGTAATTTATTGGTATAGCGGAGTAACGCTTACTGCTTATGGTATTAACTGGTAGAATGACAAGAACCAGACTAAACACAGGGTCATTAAAAATAATAAAATCTCCAATAACAACCTGTTCAAAATAAAATAATGTTCAGTCAGGTAGGTAGGTAGGTAGGTAGGTAGGTAGGTAGGGACTGCCAAGAGATGTGAAAAATTATAATTTGGAAATTTAACTACACTAATACAGCTATTACGGTGACACGAAGGCACAAGACACACACAAAATTTCACCCTTCAAAAACTGCATGTCTCGCTATGCTGCTCCGCTGTCTCTTCCACGTTACGCCGCTGCATTAGCAGTGACGTAAATTCAAAAGGTTTTCCTCTACCAAAAATACATTAACGTGACTAAAGAAAGGTACACTTCAAAAACATTCTTGCTGTACACGATCCTTCAGAAATTTGTGTTGTAAATTTTGCAACAGAGGCCTACAGAAAACGTGGTTCAAATTGTATGTTAGATAGTCGTGGGCTTCTTGCATCCTACATCCTTGCCAGATTTGACGCTGTATGCTCTAAAGCCGCATAATCTTATACCATTTACCTAATACACCATCAGTAAGATTTGCATAATGCAAGCCCAATACAAAGTGGAATCAATGTTTAACATTTCAATTTCATTAGTAAGCTCTTCCTTGACCTAGCAATTAACATCGCATTACAGAAGTCAAGGCATCTATTTAACACGTTTTATTGACTCGTAATTGGTTCGACCGCCCGGCTCGAGAATCTCAGGAACCGTTATTGAGGTACAACGAATGCGTTTACATAGATAACAAATTGATGAAAGAAATGTAACCTACAAGTTTAATCATCTCGACCATAATAATTCAAAGTAAGTGGTGGAGTGAAGCCCGGAGCCGAGCAAACGACCGGGTTATAGCACTCCTATCGACCGAGGCAACAGTTAGAAGCATTTAAATAACTCTGTCACGCTGCAACTAATGTATACGAGCACCAAGTAACGGACCATCGCGCCCTTCCGAGCCAGTCTGTGCAACCTTCTTCTAAGTCTGTGATGGAAAATGTGAACTGCCCATTCACACAACATCTTGCAGCCATTGTTACAAATCCGATGGTAGCGCCGATGTTTGAATAAAAAAGTAAATTCTACGTAGCGTCTATCAGCACTGCATTTGACACTTCGTAAACAGCAAACGACTTGTTTACACAAACGAAGAGCCATAACATAAACAAGCGTCTGAAAACATCAAATATAACCACAGGAACGTTCTCTGTCAAGTAACTGTAAAAATAGAGCAAATAAACACGCTATAAACCAAAATAAAATTATTTCGGAAGCTCACACAAACGTCCAATAGATCACAATAAAATAAATCGGTTTTAACTTCAAAATGTTTTAAAATCACCATTATAGTGCTGCGAGTTTGAGAGTGGGCGTGTGCGAGTTGTGGGACATTATAATATTTGAATAAAAAGCCTTGAATAAATTAAGAAGGTCTCCAGCTTTCACTCACGTCTTGTCATTAGGAAAAACTGTTCCGCGGTCGGTCGTTTGCTCTTAATGCTGCACAATTGCGCTGGTTTAGTGACAACTGCAATTGACACGCGGAAATTACATGGAACACTTTCAGTGAGATTATAATCCCTCACATCAAAACGGGCTGACTACGCAGTAAGCGAGTTAAAGTAAGCCGGATAAAAGTTGCTCTCGTATGTGTGTTATCGTCTGAGATCGGTAATTTTTCTTGGAAGCTTTTCCGGTTAGTGGTACTGGAAGGATTGTCTCGGGTCGGCAGAGGCGCGCACGCCGCGGCGGGTTGGAGCGTGACGTCTGCCACCCGATAGGCCATCTCACGAGCGACCCACTTGCAGCCAAGGTCACCGCCTGACCTCCTAAACCGAGATACATTTCCGTAACTCGCACCTGAAAATACTTCCATTGTGCAATTGTTGCCCGTTTACGCAAGTTTCGAGGTTTTTCAACCTGCTTTCCACATAGTTCGTTTACCTCTGCCTTTTCGGGCACAAATTCCAATCCTTCGAGGCTCACAAAACATGAACCATCAAGCGATGTCAATCCTTGACAGTTTGGACTGACCGTAAAAAACTCGACACAATAAAAGAATTCAGTGTACCTCATCGATCATAATGAAATTGGTTCGCGTTGTAGATGAGCGATGTCTTACTGTTTATTCCAATTGTACCCAGAGAAATTAAATGTTTATACGTATGAAAATGCATTAATGTTAAACTGTTTATTTAACAACAAAAATAAAATAGAATATTAAATTTCTGTTTTAATACCTAAGGAAAATGTGGAAAGCTTCGAAGGCTTTAATCTGTGATACTAGGCAATGATAGCAAAACGAAGCATTTTTTAAGCTGTGTTTAGTTTAATTCTTATTTTGGACCGTGTGTATTAATAGTTGCAGCAAAAGAGTTCTAAGGTCAAAATATAAATGCTTGTTGTATAATGCTCCAGCTATGGTTGATTAATGGTTTATTGCCAAGTCATGGTGTGATACAACATGAGTTGGTACAGCCGAGTACAGCGACTACGTCTGTGACAGATCTGAAGATAGGACGGCAATCAGAGCGTATGCGAGCCGTATCACGGGCCCCGATACACAACACACTTTCTAATCTACGCCTTTGTCACTGCGCTCGCGATTGGCCAACTCGATGTAATACCGCGCTTTCGCCAATTGTTTTCACGCTACATTAGTTATCTTCACGATTTTCTCGTGAAAACTATCGATACATCTCTGAATATTGCATCACAATGTGCAACTCTAGTGAACTTTGGTTCGCTTGGGAACACAGCAGTCACTTATGTCTTTTCTTTTCAGTGTTCGATCAGTCTGTTGTGTTGCTCTCAGGTATTTACGTTTCATCTAAACTGCGGTTATGCAGACCGCTGGCCGTATAATGTTGCCGGTTTGTTCGTATCCCGAACTCGATCCCTGTCCACGGGGCTGTGAAATGAGAGCGGGCTCTGTGAGCTTAGCCACAGTGGCTCTGATAAAGTGACGTGTACGAGTGTATTTCAGAAGCAAGGGTGGGATGCGCGCGGGGGAGTAAGACCGGTCCACACACCGGTTTGCATCGACGTCGTCAGCTTAGGACTAACCGTATTATTAGCTGAGCTATGCTCCACAAACGATGATCTAAGACAAAACCGCCGGTACCACTAAACTAAAAACGGAATTTGTGTAGCCTAAAAAAATTCATCTAATTGTTTAAAAAGTTTCCAAACATACTCGAAGATGAAAGGCGTCCAGATTCTCTACAATAACGTCAATGATTACGTTCTTTTCTCGCACGTTTGGAATACACGCGCTTGTCGTAAAAGAAGTAAACAGTTTTCTTGACTCAGGTGTAAAAGTGAAAATGTGGACGTTTCATTTACGGCATTGTTGACCGAAGGCGCGTCCGAAGCGTATTTTCGCAATTGTTTATTTTATCTTTCACTACTTCTTTTACCTTTGATAAATAAACTCCAAAAAATCATTACTCGTTATTATGTTACGTAGGGAATGTTAATAATACTCGTGCTCTAAAATGCTGCTAAGAATGTGGACTGGATAGATAGAATTACCGCAAGACGCAACGCTCGGCACAGAATGGATTGTGAAATTGGATGGGACAGTATTCACAATTCAAACTGTAATTACAATAAAACTCACTTAAATAGGTCTTTGATAGAATTTATTTCCCGTTTGAAAATAATAACAAATACTTACTTACAAATGTTTTCACGATCAAAATGCACGATTCGTGACAGGTATCTTGGGAATGGTTTCTATTTTCGTTTTCAGTTATTGGCCTTGCGGGCTTCTGTTGGACCGAAGCGACGCGTCGCGGTGGCACGCTGCCACGACAATGTTGTGGACACAACATGACATACTTTCGATAACATCGATCGCGCTTCGTGAGATTAGACCCAGCCTCATAATCATAATGACTGGTTAACTGGGTTAACGAACCTAACTAATACACAAACCGTGTGAAAAATTACACTATAGTTCACCGTCTTTCAACAGATTAACGCCTATTGTGCGCACTTAAAAATCCGTCGAAACCATCCAAAATGTTTCACTTTTCGTTATGGCTCCATGCAAATGTGAACGCGTTTTGCCATTTCCGTCCGTCACGGTACGCACGCTGCGTGAATGAATCACAAACAAAAGCTATTTCGAGCATCGTAGTGACAATAGCGAGGCGGATCGGTCAACGATCCAAATTGCCTGTGATCGCATGTGTGGAGGCCGCGGAGTCACCTGCTGGGTTGTGGAGCAGGGTGACAGTGTGCTGTTTGGTTGTAGGGGCTCGAGGTCACGGGAGGGTGAAGAATGGGTCTGAGGGCTGGGTGAGTGGGCGGGGGTAGGGTAGAATGTTCGAGTCGCTGGTTTCGCGGCTGACGTCGCCGCCGGTATCGCGGCGCCGACACACGGTGCATGCGGCTCGGGAGGTCTGCTCGGAGCCTGAAGAAGAAGCACCGGCGCCGCGCCGCTCTCGAGCTAAGCACCTCCTGGACAAGCGGCGCAAGGCGAGGCTCTCCTGCGCAGACCTCACCGCCGCCACCAATGCAGAACCAGAGCGCTCCTCGCGCATGGACGCACTTAAAGCGTTCCTGCCACTCCGCCAGTCCAAATCCCTCGGCCGACTCGATGGCCTTAAAGAGGTGAGTCTCAATCATAATTATCCTTAATAAGTACAAATGTTGTGATAAACAACGGTTTTTATCTCTGGTTTTTGCAGAGGAATTATTATCTAAGTACAGATTTTTTTGTCGATTTTTTCGTACGTGTGTACGTGAGAGTAGTGTGTAGATCTGATTAATATTGTGGTGTCAAAATGTTATTTCGAAACTCATATCTAATAAACACCATGTCCGAATTCAACTAGCCTAAATGAAAACCGCAAAAACTATGGAAACCGTAATCAGTAATCGTAAGATCAGCGAGCTTGCGACATTAGAGAACGCCACGATCTGTGGCGGCCTTCGCGTCGCTCCCATGCGCGCGCGTCGGCCTCTACACCTGTTGCACCTCGTTCCCCCCTCGCGCTTCCGCGGAACCTTCGACCTACGTTGCACAACCGACACCCAACAATATGACTTGACCATTTTGTAAATGGCTACGAAATTACCTGCAACGTTGGACGCACCCACCTCTTTGTACCTTCATGCCCATCCCGCTACATCCATCAGGTTGCGAAACGTTGAGCGACGTCGAGGGCGGTCCTATGAACTATGACATCACATTGAGCCGATAAGACAATACAAACAATGCCAGGGAATCGACATTTGACGGCAGATGCCGTGACTCGACTTATATCTGACATGAATCGTAATGCAACACGAGACTCAAGGTGCACTGCCTTCTAAGTTCTTCAAAGGTATCTTACATAATAGTTTTGTTTTTATATACAGGTACGCGTACCTTATTAAAAGATAATGCTTAACATTAATGGTAACTTTGATTGGCTGCTCACGTTCTTGGAGCCTGCAAAAACATACCCATGAAATCATTGATTGGCATGTGCCATGGCATCGATACATGTGGGAGTTCAACAATTGCCTAAATATAAAGTCGGTGTTACTGATGGTAGATTTTTAATTCTAAGGTAACATTATCAATCTTATAACTCTCTGAAAGTTATCAAGTGTGTTACAAAGTACTATAGTTGGTCTGCAACTCCAACGAAATCATTACGAGACTCATCGTATGTTTAAGTACTTATTTTTTCAACATTAAGTTGGTTTAGATAGAGAAATAAAACATTAAGTTTGTTTAGATTGAAAAGGAACAATAATCTTTTATAAACCTCGATAAACGCATTCTAAAACATTTGAGGTCGTCAGTTCATGACATAGAAATTTATAAAATGGGAACGAGTTTGTATAATAATACTCGTGTACCTACCTCACAGAAACAAACTTGTTTGACATGTGCACAGCAAAAAAACTACAATGATCTATACGAAAAAAGCATCTGGGTGCTTCAATATTTTTACAATCGATGTCTGAAGCTATTCACGACTATATGCTGAATTTACAACCTCGGGGCTATTCTTGCATTTTACGATATTCTAAAATGTCTTCTGTTTGCGTTTAGATACAAAATGGGATTTTTTATGAGCGCAGTATGCTTCACGTTTATTTTTTTAAACAACAAGAACTGTTAATTTTCATTGTCTGTAGCACTCACTGTATCATTGCCGCATTTTGATACCACATTCTTGACTGGATAATAACAGAGCGGTTAAGCTTGTACATGAATCATTCCATTCGATCAAGTATTTAATCACTGTTTATCTGTAACTACAAAAACATTAATAGATTCAAAATTGCGGCTCGAAGGTCTCACAGACGCAAACAGAACCAGAACTCAGCATTTATAATTACGTTGTCAATCAATGGCGAGATGTGTCAAAGATTGGGAACGGTTGCCGAGGACAGGTCGGAGTAGGTAAAGTTCAGGCTAGAGTCGCAAGCACGCAGGCACCGTTACAACACTCGCGCACACCTCTGATAGGCACAGATACAGCAAGAATGCGAGATGCCAGGTAGAGACAGTCGCGCGTAAATATTACCAGACTTACTCCAAAACCACCCACACAAATAAGCCCCACTCACACAACCAACGCTGAATGAGGTTGATATCCACTGGATTCAAACATCTCACAAAATTTGATGGCATTGGAGCAGAAGCGCAAATCCTTCAAACAACAATTTTTACAGTCAAAAGCTTTGAAATATTAAGTGTTGAAACCTCTATTATTTTAACCATTATAGATAATGTGCCAACCATGGTTTGATGTTAGCATGTTAAATTCATGGTCAGATGACAGTGAATGCTGCATGCCATTAGGCGGTATCGCGTGAAATGGCAGTACTTTACGGTGCTCTAGCGCAGCCTTGGCAGGTACTCACACACCTGCACGTGTAGTAACTTAGCAGAAGGTTGTCGGGGGTGCCTGAGTTGTTTGCCCGTCTGATTTACAGGCAAACACCGCGCCCGGGCACATCTGTTCCTTGCTTTTGTGAGCCCGTCTCTACATTGCGTTAGCGCCTTTTGTCTGTTTTATAGAATGGGCACATCTGCGGCGTATCTTCTTATTCATTTTAATCGTGGGCTCAGATCTAGTGATTATCACACGGTTTTTACTGCATGAGAAAATTACACTTTTAATCTCAAATTGTATTAACCAAAAGTTGTTACCTAAATGTGTACGTCATTCACCGTATAACCGCTCAATGGATTCAAATTGATTCCAGGTAAGGTAAGGCTATTAGATTTGGTTACTATTTGGCTACGCTTTCGTAAAAAGGATGTCTAGGCTGTAGAATGCCCGAGTGAGTTTTTTTTCCCATGAATATAGGCTTGGTGTCTTCAAGTCGACAGTAAATCGGCAGCACGTTCCATCGTAGACCGCATCGTTGCTTAACATATCTCGAGATGGCAATCAAGTTCAAGCCTATAATCGATAAAAAAAGAAGTGTGGCACTCGGGGTCTGCCGCGGTAAAGCTATTGCATGTTGCATGCATTTTTATCAACATAAGCAATACATAGGGATGTTAAAAAAAATTCGGAATTGCTTTTATTTTGAAGAGTGACATTTGTTTACCATAAAAAAAAATGCAGAGAAGTATACAATCTAGTCAGTCTTCGACAGCTAAGAGCATTTAGTCTGTAAAGCTAATACAAATAAGATTCAAAGTCGAATGACCGAGTGGGGAGGACGGCGTTACGGCATAGAATAGAATTACGGTATTCCACCACTCTTTCTTGTGAACATAAGAAAGATATGCACGATCACTAAAATTCGGACCCCAGGCCCGCGATAAAAGCTATACAATAGCTTAAAATACCATTAATTAACCAGAAATAATATATAAACGCATAAAGCGATTGAATTATATGAGCACAACCACTCACACATGATATAGTTGGATATATCACGATGGCTGATCTCGATTGTTTGAGGCGTGATGAGAAATTGTTCGCCATTTGATAAATATCAACGGTCCTTTGTAACAATCACTAACGATTACTGTTTATTTTTTTGTTTCGCAATTTAATTTATGATTGAGTAGTCATAATATAAACCAGTAAACAGCGAGATGTAAACAAGCGCAGGCTTAATAACGTAGATTAATAAAAGTAATGGTCGAGTGAGTTTGTGAAATAATATAACCATTTCCATACCTCCCTTTTTAGTGTCAACGTATAAATGGCGTTTTAGGCGATACGTGTTGAACATGGTTGATAAAATATAAGTGACGTGCATGCAATCGTCGACTGATTAATTATAACCGTTTGCTGACATATTTTTACGTCGTCGATGTCAGATTCCCAGTAGCGATTCGTGTCTTCTTCACTCAATGATAAGTGGTAACGGGACAGTAAACGCTCGTCGCTCGGCCCAGCCGATCAATTAAGCGATTGTAAGTCGATAGGCACTTTGATTGCCTGTCTAGAACCAGCTTGTACGCTCACGGAATTCGCTAACCGCTAACCGACTAAAATTGCTTTTATCTTTGATCACTTTACAAACACAATTATTTCCTATCAATGCGGTAGAAAGTGAACAATTACGGAAATTAATATCACGTCCCACTTTTCCAAGTCTGATGAATTAGTCGCTTGCAAAAAAATCAATTCGCGTCGTCTGTCTAGTGGCATTTTGGAAACAATAAAAATATTTTTGCCATCACAATCACGACCTATTCAAGACAAGTTTTATCCACAATCTTTATACTGTGGTTTTGTTCTTGATCGATGGTTGAACAAAAAAATATAGTGCTTGTCTGTGGAGAATTTGTAACTCGTATGCGTTCTACTTTAAGTAAGCAACCTTAGATTTTATGAGCACGATTATTCTATAATAGGTATAAATTATCTACGCCTTCTGCGTATATTTTTCTTGTGGGGTAAGTTGACTATATAGTTACTTGTACTTAATAGTTACAAGCGCACTAGATTTTATTCATAAATTTCGTAATATATTCGCATTACCATGTTTGTTTTAGAAGCATAAATTTCTCTAGTCTATCTATCTTGCGTTGCAATTTGTTTAAGTACGTGTTTAAGTGTAAATATAGTTACATAGTTAGGAAGTATAGATTAGTAAGGCCACAGTACTACAATCAAGACTATGCTAGGCTATTTGAGGCCAACCACCAAAGGCTATTAAATATGCGAATTCAATTGTGTTATTTTTATAATTTGTGTATTTAAAAAGATGCATACTTCTCATACTAAAATATGCAAATTTATTAATATTTGAGTTTCTATCATAAAAACAATTTATATATTAAATATGGGCTTTCTTCTCTGTGGAAATGTACTCAATCTTGTTCCAATTGATAAGTTCATCTAAATTCTACTTCTAAAGACTACTGTGATTTTTATTGACTACAAGTCTTGAAAGGGAAGAAAAGGTAACGTAAAGTCTGAATGGTTTTCTATGGATCTGCTTAAGTAAAGTTAATAAGTTAAGGTCTTTAAGGCTTTGCACCTTCTGCGGCAAAGTACGTTTGGCAGTTAAGGTTATCAGGAAACAATTGCCGGAATTTCTTTAAAAATAAAAGGAAAAAAAAAATATCTAAGCCTTCCAAGTGGTCCTTAAAAACATAAAACATCCCGTACTCGTACAAAGCCATTTCCTTATCTTTTAAAAAAAATACCCAAGAATATAAAAAGTTAATACTGGCAAGGAACAAGCGAGCAAGTACAATGAAGACTTTGCTTTTGTGGCCTTGAGATAAGTGATTTTTTTACCAAATAATTTTCAATCTTTTTATTGTAAAGATTATATGAATTACTTACGTCTAACCCACTTTTGCAAACCGGTCATCTGGTGAGTTAAATTAATTAGTTTCAAAACCGTCATTTTCACATTAACAAATACATATTATAAGATCTGCTAAACAGAAGTTCTATAACTCACTAAACTGGTCAAAAGTCTATCGTAGCCAACGAACAAGTTGGAATCATGGCCCTTGGACTGTAGTGTAGAGTCCCAACCACGTCGCAACGCTGCATGGTACACGATCATTTGTCAAGACCGGACAAAACACCGCCTTCGAAGAATGGCCTCCACACATTTTGTTTTATTTACATACCGTATTTTATCCGCTTGTTTTGTTTGTTAATACAAGAGTTATTATAAAACTGCGATATAAAGTTGATTAGATTTACGATTCTCCTGTCGTCTGGAGACCGGTATTTATAAATATATGATGATTGTCTGCAATCATGCCTTTTTGAGTAGGATTCCCTGAAGTGCGAGGACGAAAATTGCCACGTACGTGCTTTTATGATTGCTTATTCAATTGATCAAGATATATGATGCAACTTAATTGATTTTTTACTTGTCGTGAAGTTGCATTTATCTTAACTTAAAATAAACTACAAGAGTTGCAAATTTAAATCTAATTCTTTACTTTAGCAAATGTCTTTTGTACATTAATTACTTTCAAACATCGCCTGGTTTATACAATAAACTTATTCACTTCTATTATGCAATCCAATAACAAAAGTTTGAAGGGAGATGTACATTATTTCGTCTGAAATATCAACTTTTTTTTCACTAACTGCATGTACGTATAAACTATGTAACTATACTTATACATAATTATGTTGCTCGATTTGCAGTAGAGGCCATTGGAGGACAACGGCTAAAGGTGGTTTGTAATAAAACAGTGATTGACTGTAGAATTCAATTATAGAGCTAATATAATTCAGTGAGGATTTTTCATGTTTACAATAATTTTGGTAATTTTTAATTTTATGTTTCTCCAAAAATATAAATACTCATCCGATACATATCGAGCTTCCCCGTCAAGGCGTAAGTAAACTATCGCTACTCAAAATCGTTTTCGTGTTTTAAATACCAAACCTAGTATTTAAATATTATTAGTTGTGTGCATTTCAAAATACTAACTACCCCACAGAAGGCAGTGTAAAAACTTTTCTGTGAACATTCATGGCATTTAGATAATGTCGCGCGACTTGTCTCGCGGGTGCGACAGCCGTCCTCCATGGCTGCAAAGGAATTTGCACTATAAGACCGGAGTACCCTCCTCCCTTCACCCTGCGTATGAGTCGTCGGGATCCCCGCATTGCAGTACGCACGATGTATAATTACAAAAAACTGGAAGCTTATCCAGTTTGTTGAATCTTTTTTGTTAATATATATTAAGTTAACATAAACCATAAATGCAATTTAATTAATATAATATTATACTGCAATCCTAATAAAAAGATAAATGTAGTATTTTGAATATTTCTTGCTTAATCTCACACACACAGGAACACTGAATTGAATAGGTTAGACTATTTTGTAAATCAGATAGCTTAAGGGGTCTGTCAAGCAAATAGACAAGTTTTTTACCGAAAATGCAGACGTTTTTAGGGAAAAATCCTTTTCTAAATTACGCGAACAACATCGTGGGTTGATATTATCTACTAGAAGTAGTGATTTGTTATAATTAGATTGATAGATATACACTTTATAGAACAAATAAAGGGCAAACCAAGTTGCTTTTTATCTCCAAATATTACAAGTTCTTGAATAGGTAAATGATTTTCTATATTCACCAAATTTTACGTGATCGAAATATCGGGCAAACGCAATAAATTGTGTTAGAACTAGCAGATCTATCTAGCTACTGAAACAATTCTCTTCAATAGTAATTTTCGATGCTTATTTTTAGGTACAGTTATGTCCAATCAAAATGTTGAAAAACTACATCAAATTCTATAGTAAAAACGTAAAAAACCAAAAGGCCTGAATAGGGAACAGTTTTTTAGCACACGTTTCTAAGATAAACCGTTTTATGTAGAGAATGCTTTGCCTATTAATTCATAGAAGCAGCCTAGAGCTAAAAAAACTATTTTGAGCTCCACAAAAACTTGTAACGGGCGCAACAGCTCTTCATTGTTAGCATTGTTAGGAGTTAGGTTCGGGAGAATTACACTGCCGATTGTACTTTTTAGCCTGATTTACACCGTGATAGTTACTGTTGCTAGTTGGGTAACTCTCATTTTGAACTCGTCCGGTCACTTCCATGGATAACCTAATTTTACAATTTTGTATTTTAAAGTAAGTCTTGTTATTTAAGATCTCAAGTTTGGCAAATAGAAATTTTCTACCCCAAAATTATATTTTCTCCATTTTTCCAAAAAGTCATCGATTGAAGTGGCTTGAAATACTAGCACCTCGCGGTTTTAAATGTAGTTCCTGCTCCCGTTGTTTTCCCGCTATGAAAACGCATATAGGTTTCCTACGTGTTCTTCCCGACTGCAATCTATCTGTGCTCCAAATTTTAACCCGATCCGTTCAGGCGTATAGACATAATTGAGCAACAAACATCAAAACTTTCGCATTTGTAATATTAGTATGAATTTATTGATTTTTTTCACAACGCCATCTAACCCCAAACTAAGCTAATCTTATGTTTGTGGGTGAAAGTCGAACTACAGCTTATTTTGCAGACTCCTTTTACAACGTAAGTTGAAGTTGAATGCAGTTGAAGAAAAAATAACATTTAAGATGAAGAAAAAAACAAAGATTTTCATTGGCATTATTGACATTGACATCCATTCTTCTTAGTTGCATTGTTTGGTTATTATAGGTAGCGTAGTATTATGTATAGTCCGTTCCACGGAGAGGTGTTGAAAATGTAAACAAATCAAAGTCACTCTCAATATGACAGACCAGCATTTCTCAACCTTTGTTTTAGAAGATAGTTCGTTGTAAGCGTCTCTGTTTGCCATTTTAGATTTTCGTCACATAACAAGGTTAAATATATTCCAATAAGTCTGTTTCCAACCTTTTGTCTTATTTCTATTATTTTATAATTATACGTTTATTAAATGTGTGGTGCGCATAAGTTTAAAACATTAATTATTTCAAAAATAACTTGGGTGGTTGGTTCATGGAACACAATAGTAACATATAAACAGTTTTTATAAATATTGATTATTAAGTACAGCTTTGTTTTGTTATGTAGCACTTAAATTTATTTTTCATTATGTATGTGAAATGACTGACTTTTTAGTAAACTTAAATTTAATGAGCTATATATATATATATATATGACACTTATAATAAGTATTAGTAGATTTTCTTGCGAATAAATAGACATTATTTGGTGGTTCATTAGGTAAACATCTTATAATTTACGTGCAAAAAGTAATGGTATCCCTTCAGAAACATGCGTATACTTAAGTGAAGTGAGATCAAAGTTCAGGATTATGATATTATATGCCTTGTTTGTTGACTTCAACGACTAAAGAATAGAGATCTAAATGGTCTTAAATGGTCAGCTCTAAAATCTATTTATAATAACATAAACTAGTTTTAAACACTTAAAATATGATTTGTTTTTATAATTTATGATGATTATTAGAAGCAGTCTGACTTGGCTGGTTTTAATATCATAATATTGAACTTGTCTTTCACTTCACATTTATGTTGTGATGGGATTCGCAGTTTGAGAAACACAGATCAAATTGCCACTTTTTAAAACTGTATCTACCACATTCTACTATTACTATTTATAACTTTCAAGATAAGTTAATAAATCATTATTTGATCAATACAAATCCAAGTATTTTGTATTTAAGATCACAGTAAAGTCGAATCATATTTGTGAAAAATATTTTAAGACAGTTTTAGAAAAATACTAAGGTTAAACGATTTTTATGTTATGGTAGCACCTTTGTTTACATTTTCTACACCTCTCCGTGGAACGGACTATAGCATGTAGTCTTCCTCGATAAATTGTCTATCCGGCAGAAAAATAATAATTTTCAATTCGGACCAGTAGTTCCCGAGATCCTAGCATTTAAACAATAAACTTTTCAACTCCATAATATTAGAATAGATATCTACTAGATATCTTAAATTTATTTCTCATTAAAAATTTGGTGTCATTAAAATAGAACTTTTCTTCTTGTAGCTTATAAGATCGGATTTGAGTAACAAAAAACACTTTATCTGGTTTCAATCAAAGAGGGCAAGATTTCTTTTACTTTCCGAGGCTAGATGACTGTCACTGTCACTGGTGATGAATAACTGTCACTATACAAACCAGGCGTTGTACAACGTACGAATTTCTTTATTCCCGTTCACGAGGTTAATACACTCTGCACCCGCGACTCGCATAACATATACGGCGGTAGAACTTGTACACTCGCACACTCACTCGCTCCAACTCTTATTGCTTAGCTTAATCATATGCCGAGCGTAATTTACGCACGGCATCGTGAATACTTCGTAATTGACGCGCAAGGTTGAAAATGATACCCGTATTACCGTGGCGGGTGGAGTTCAACTTTTGAATTTGGAATATTATTTCTTTTGTTTGTGATAAAGCACAAAAATAAGGTTTGTAATACACAAATAATAGCATCGATCCATAAACAGAGCCCAATATTGCAAAGCTGAAATCAAAACCAAATCACAGCTCAATTATGCAAGTGTTCATTTATTTTAAATATAGGTATATTTTATTTTAAATACATATAGTTTTTAAAATATGTATTTTATTTAAATACATATTTCATTTTAAAAGTGCAATTTTATTTTATGAAGAACTGTAAGTACATTCTTTATAATTTTTGATAATTCAAACAAACTCATAGACACAATAACTTAAGTAAGGTTTTGTGATAATACATCTTACAGCGGTAAATTTCATTAAGTAAATATTAAATAATCATTTTACGGTACTGGGCAAAACAACTACAAACACTTAACCTGTATTTTAGGTTAGTTTTTGATCTTTCTTACATGTGGCAGCTGGAACTGAGGTCTTAACATCTAAGACGCCCTTGGCATCTAATCTATGGCGCTGACCAAGATTTATTTACAAGAGGTAGATCGTTGAGCAGTTTATTGAGTGTAATAATTTATGAAACACTTTTAGTTACCTATGCTCTACCTGACATATGTCAAATGCATGAGCTCGAAGTTTGATATGCTGAAAATGCGAAAATGAAAAAAATAATGAAAGTATTATTCGTTCCAATTTAAATTAAACGAGAGCCATTTTAATACTAATTTATCCTCATTATAAGAAAATGTTACCTTTATTTATAAATTATTGCTTAAGAGGTTTCAAATTTCAAATAGACTGACATACTCGCGGTGCTTATAAATTGTCTGAGTAGATACGATTGTAGTAACTGCCAACTAACGTTATTTTAATCATGTTTGTGACCACATAGCAGCATAGTGAATTTCTATGTGGCAATGGTCAAAATTATTGACCAATACTAACTTGGCTGCATTGGACTTCTTGTTACATTAACAGAAGTCGTAAAGACCAAAGTAGACTTGTATTTAAGCATAAGAATCCAACTTAATACTTTCTCAGTTGGGGCTTGGAACCAACACCATATCACTCAGAAGGAGAGGGTCAGGGTTATAATCTGGAATGATGACCAAGTGCAGATTGGCGGATGATACATGCCCTCAAAAGATGGCAATATACAATTTTCATTACGTTTTCCTTCACAACTAAAGCGATAACAAATTTGGACTTATTTGAACCTACGTCCTCATGGTTTTGAAATGGGACGTTCTCGCTACCAAGAAACCGATTCATTCTTGACTTAGAAGATACCAGGATTGAAACCATCAGGAACAACCCACTCAGGCAACGCAATTCACAGCCTAGATGTTCTAACCACAAAAGTGGAGTCAAACCTCGTTTGAGCATTATGGTCGCGTGTCGCGAAAGCGCTCGGAATTATTTTTGAAAATATTGTGTAACCAAATTACTAAACAGCTAAATCCGCCACTTGTGGTTTGGCGAATGTACGTGAATGTTAAGTAAAAGCACGACTAGGAAAGCGGCGTCTCGGTAAAAAGCACGTAATGTGTCAAGTGAACGGATCGGATGCAAGTGTTACATCTTCCTGCGCCATCACTTTCCATCACGTACTATGACACCAGCGGTTCAGCCGACAATTTCACAGAATATAATTATTTTTCACAAAAACTTAAACCAAAATTGTACAGTAATATTTTTATTTTATTTCTTTATTTAGAAATGGAGGCAGGCAAAAAGTTAAATCGTATGATCTTAATCACACAGCTTTTTTAACCTAATAGTCTAAGATCCCGCTGCTATACAACGACCTTCAGCAAGCTGTTTATTGGATGAAAGGTGTTTTATATGTAATTTAATATGTCAACAAATATATTGCAAATAGGTTGCCTAAAAAATTTCAGTCCAGAATATGATTAATTAACAATTAAAAAATATTTTTTCAAATATTTCACTTAAATTGATTGAATTTTAGAAAAAACTATATAACATAACTTGTTATTTCGGCTTTACTCAGTGCTTACGAAATCTCATGCAAATATTTTCAAACAATAAAAAGTTTCAAACAAACTTTCATCGCTTCTTTCACCCCTTTGGAGGTTGAGTTTTGAAAAATACTGTAATACATATTTCATTATTTTGATCCTGCTCAATTCGTGCGAAATTTTATGCGAATACGTTTAAGGAATAAAATGTTTCATATAAACTTCCATCCCGTTTTTTACACTCTTAGGGGTTGAATTCCGTAATGAGATTTTGTAAGCATTGATCAAAGCTAAAATAATAAGTTATGTTATATAGTTTTTTCTAAAATTCTATCAATTTAAGTGAAATATTAAAAAAAATAATTTATTGTTAATTAATCAAATTCTGGACTGAAATTTTTTAGGCAACCATTTGCAATATATTTGTTGACATATTAAATTACATATAAAACACTTTTCATCCAATAAATAGCACGGTGAAGGTCGTTGTATAGCGGGATCTTAGTCTATTAACATCAGGTGAGATGGTGGTCAAGTGCGAACCTATTAAAGTTAAAAAAACCCACGGGTGAAGCTGGGGTGGACCGCTAGTTACTCATATCTATCCTTAAATAATACAACTAGTACAATTATCATTAAAATTTCATACGTATTGGTTATTAACATTAACGGTACTACTGTTAATACTACAGTTAGCGAATGCGGAAGAACATACCATGCTAATCAAATACAAAATGTAATTAATAACATAGTTTAGTACCTTAGGACCGTAATGAAGTTATTATCTCCCTAATGCCAAGGTTTATGTTAGTTGATTAAATAATACGTGCACAGTAGAATAATTTTATTAATTTTAATTGAGGAATTTTCTTGCTAGGCTCCGTTCAATTATTTATACTCGTACAAAGCTGTATATATGAACTCACGGCGTTCCTGAAAATAATTTTCACTAGAACTATACAGCATTTTTTCGGCTTTGTAAAACTGTATTGGTTGTATTAAACTATGAAATAAAATACTTAAATCAAAATGTTGAGTATGTTTTAGCAAGATTCTTAAAAATGTTAGTGTACTTTTTACATTGCAAATAAGTGAGCGTACCTAAAACACTCTTGAATCTTAGGGTTACGTAATCCATATAGGTACTAAACATGGACATCTTTTTGTAGAGTTTAGATTGTAAACATTAATCCTAAGCTTATGAAGGTATATATTATTACTACAAGTGGACAAGACCCAGATCCTCTCAGCTGGAGCCGTAGGGATCTCCACCTGGGATGCCAGATATACCTTTACCGGTCGCATTCTAAGCTGAGGACCGTCAATCGTTCAGTACGCAGAATGTGGTAAGCTTATAGAACACTTTCAAGTATGCTTCGAGCATGCTTTTAGGTATTTGAGTAGGTTAGGTAGGTAAGTTTTGTAAGGGTAGCTTAGTACGACCCTGCACCTTCAAAGTTTGCCCGAAGGGCCTAAGCAGATGCGTAGTATTTCCATTACTGGTCAACTGGTCAGCTCTATCGGTAGCGATTAAAACTTTTATGACTTACAATTATACAAACACAAGGCAACATTTAATTTACTACCAGTTTCTAGTATTTAACTTTCGCCAGTTACGAAGCAATTAAAAGCTGCCAATGATTTTGCCAATATCTCAAAATTACAGATATTGTTTCCAGCGACTTTCCTTTTTAGAGTTGGAATAATGGAGTGCATGGGAAAGGGAAGGGATTAATGAAATAATGACTGGGAGTAATGGATGCGGTGAGATAGGTGGCACTTAGTGATGCAACAATAGATCGATGTTACTGCATAGCTGAAATGGAATATGGTCATTATGTGTATTATGACACGTCTTACGTTGCAGCGACAGGTGGGCTAATGCTATTGTAATTGTATGCTATTGTTTTCGATGTTGGTTTTGGATGTAAGCGAACCTTACACGTGTAATGTCATTAATCACATAAGTGATTCTGTTGTAAAAACTAAAATCAAGGTTAGGAGCTGTAAAAATGTATGGATTGAAAAATGAATGTTGTAAAAATGGTAGTTGTGAAATGTAATGTTGTCTAGTAACGGTTCTGATTGCTTGTTTTAAAACTCTTCTAACTAATAAATTGAATATAACTGCATAAGTATTTATATATAAAACATATGGCACACTAATATTATCTACACTTATAAGCATTTTTGTTTTAAGGCGAGACATTTTTTATATTTACAAAATTACTATAAAAAGGGCACTAAATGCTACTAGTTCATTTTAATGGAAATGTCATGTATTACTTAGAATTGTATGTTATTGTCATTGAAAATTTCTCAGTGGACATATACGTGGTTACACTGTGATCAAATCCGAATTCAAGAAAAAAAATAACATGTTTTGGGTATTATTTTGGTAGTAATGAGTTGTAAAATAATCCATGTAACACCATTTTAAAATACAACACCATCAAAATCATAACAAATTTGACCACATGAGTCATTATGTTCTTGGAACATTTTGCGTCGTCATATACCGCTAATATCGTCAACGTAGCAAAAATTTGCATTTTTAACTCGTTTGCTTCAGTCAACTACTGGCGTCGTTATTTTAATGGAACAAGACAGGCTTGACATGTGGTCAAATGAACGAACCAAAAAAAGCTTCTATAGCCTGTTAGAACCATTAAAAATACGTCTCAGACTCCTTCATTTACTTGAGGAGTTAGACCGCTGGTCAGATTTCAGGAGATCGTTACACAACATCTCAAATAATGGTAATTACTTCTGAAAATAACTTGAACTATACTATAAAATCTTCACATGGGTTCCGTAGTACGTAGGTACCTACATAGTTTTTTTATTAAAAAACTATGTAGGTACCTATGTAGTTTATTGAAAATTATGGATTAGGTTTACGTAAATTCTATGTCATTTTGTTGTCGTTAACTCTTTTATTTATGTATTGGGTTATGTCAATAGCTCGATACTATCTGATTGTTTATTTTTGAACTGTCAAAATTACGTAGGTTATAACCAATCTGTAGCGTTGACCAATATTATATTGGTGATTGGTGGCGATCGATCGACGATCACGTGATCGACTAATGCTTCTCGGCGTGGCCATCTAGATAAAGCCCGATGCGCGAGAACTATAGTAAAACCTAGAAAAAAAAATGGAAAATAATTTTTTTCACGTAATATTTCAAAGCAATACTTAGTTTGATTCTCATAATCCTGAACTCCCATGTAGAATATAAAAACAATAATCAACATTTATTCATATAGTCGTTGTTTTTAATGTTATATTCCAAGTGGCAACGATAAACTAATACTTAATTTTTATCGCGGAAAAATATGGGAACAGAAAATACAAGGGTAAAACCGCCGGGTACTGCTTGTAGGATATATGTGATACACCATAGCATAGATGCTAAATTTTGCAAGTACATACAATTAATTATTTCCTGTAATTGAACCTTTTTTACCCTTTCGTTACGGAACCCTGAGGTCTACGTCTTCGTTAAAGATGATTAGATGGTATCTGTTGACATTTTACAAATGTACCACAGAAGTAAGCTTGGCAGTAGTCGCGTCTTGAAGACCATACAGGTTTCATTTGCATGAGTTTATACTCGGTTTCTCCATGTGACTCATACTAACCGCCATTTTTACGTCACATATTTTATTAAAACTGCTTTAGGCTTTATTTTGGGACTGATACTGGCACGCGGGTATCTCAACTTTTTAAAGGACTTTTTTTAATATCGAATTTGGTCACATTAAAGTTAGAAATATAAGTCGATTGATTTATATTAAGATTTTGCGGAGACTAAGCAAAAATAAAAACAAATACCTACCTACTTGTACCTAAAATTTTTTTGCTACTAATCCTCCAAACCAATATTATAAACTGATAGCTTTACCCGCGTAGTTCCTGTGAGTTTCTAGTGATAAAAAGTAGCGTTTGTATTATTCCAGATCATAATCTACATATTTATCTTTATTTGTCTTTCTATGGTTTAATTCCTTTTCCATACCACGATTGCCTGGAAGAGATCGCTTTTAGCGATAAGGTCGCCTTTAGCTACTCTATTTTTAAGATTGTTTGTTTTGTAAGTTGTTTTGTTAAGTGCAATAAAGAGTTTATCTATCTAGCTATTTATATATTTCTGTACCAAATTTCATCCTTCTTCATTCGAATCAGTAGCGCCATTTTGAATTTACGCTTCATTAATTAATGGTGGCTGCATTGGGATATTTCGATATTTTAGATAAGATATATTGTATTATTCGATATCAGCGTTCAATAAAGTTCTTTCATAAAATATTTAAAATGAAAGGATGAGAAGCCCGTACGCAATCTTCGGACCCATAAGTTCCTCAGTATTGGTAGACTTTCCTGTACGGTAAAATTGGGAAGCTCATGAATTATTCATTTGATACATGATTGCCTTTTCAATTGCGTAAGCTGGGAAAGACGACTTTTCTTTTAATTTCGTAATACTGTCAAAGTGCAACAACTTTGTTTCGTAAAGTTTACTGGTCACTTCGATTACCGTCTCGACATTTTAATAATTGACTCTTTTGAATTTATGACTAGGTTGAAAAATATTATTTTAATTGTGTCAATTATTTCAGTTATTTGGATTCAATGAGTGATTGTTTTTTTAATATTGAATCTCCTTGAAATATCAAGTACATAATAAAGTATAATGTAAAATACGCGTTTTTTGTCATTCGCTGTCTGTAACACAGGACTGGCATAACCTAAGTAATGAACCTACGTATGAGCGCTGCGTTAACGGTAAACGTTAGTACAGATGCTATCTGGCACGTGCTTGGTCCTCATTAATAAAACGTTTCTACTGCAAAAACTATAAAATACGATAAAATCTACTTACCTACACAAATTATACTATTTAAGCCAAATTACTGTTAAACAAAAACTGAGACGTCTAGTCTCGTGCAGATGTCCTGAAGAGCCTGCTCTTGGTTGTGGCAGACTGAAGCCAACTTTAATGCGCGATTGTACGACAGATGTCAATTGTTTTCTTGTTTTTTTGCTGATAAGTTGATGCTCTTTACACGTTACTATTACGATGTAACAATAGACGGCTATCAAGACTTCTACTTTTAGTAGTATTTTTATACATCAATTTTTTTAACATGATTTTACGTACTTATAACGTAACGGACACAATCTTTAGAAACTAATCTTTAGTAAATGATATTATGTCGACGGAGAAGACAAATCTATGACATATCATGGAATAAAAGGAACACCCTTTCACTCTTTAAAGTGTTTATAATATGCTCTACAGATATCTCAGATGTAGGTACAGAGATATCTCAGATCAGAAGTTGTAGGCAAGCTTACAATTTTATTAAGTGGAACTAGTCCCGAGATGAATCACAGTGTGACTCAGTTCCTCTGTAACAGGTCCGGCGTATCTAAAAAAAAATGTAATGTATCTGAACTGTTTCTAAATTTAACTGTGTTTTTCTCAACAATCCACGATCAAATTACATTTGTGACAAACAATAACATTCGTATGTCAAAAATATATTTATGGCAACAATCCCGATGTGCATGGAGCTTACATAAACGTAATAAAAATCGTTATTTGAGTACAACTTTTTTTTTACTGTTTGTATGAGTATAAAATAAATAAATAAGTAAATATAAATATTGGTGGACAATTCACACACAACACAATCTGACCCCAAACTAAGCAAAGCTTGTACTATGGCGGCCAGATAGCTGATATAATACATATATAGTTTTAAAAACATACTTATCATAAATACCGATGGCTTTTGGCTTGCCTTGAGTTACGTTTGGAATATAGTGGTAAATGTCCGATATGTCGAGACACAGTTGCTGTTTTTTGCCTAAAGCTATGTCCAGCTGTAAGGCTAATTTGGCGCAGCCTCCATGTGCAGTACTCTGTGTCACCTGCAGCCCTGCGGTGCACCCGTCAACGAGTTATCAATTATCACGTGTAGAACCGCGCCCGCCGCCGTGTGGGTGAAACACGTGCGAACGTATATCGGAATAAAATGCCAGATACACAACTTTAAACTTTAATTCTTGGTGTTATAAAGTCGAGAGGGAATTGGTTTCTTCTAGGTAAACACGCTCCATCGTAGGCCGCATCAAGCGAGATGGCGGTGTAAAACTAAAATATTATATAAATAAAAGTAGCATCATATCCCAACTTAGTCCAGAGTTGAACAACTAATGAACTAAACTTACGTCGTCACCGACACCTCGCTTGTTCTGACTTATTTGGGACAAACCATAAAAACTCGGAAATTGTCTAAATAAACCTCTAAAAGATCACAGATCCCTGCGAGTATATCCTTTAACGCAAACACCAAAATCTAAATCCGTGTACAACTTTTTAAGATCAGATAATATTTATATAGAAATATTTATATAAACATCTTAATTTGACTTTATAATGTAAAGTGTGCAGCGAGTCAAAGATAAAAATTATCGTCCAAGCTTTTATGGATAATATGGCAACTTCTTAACGTTTAATTACGGCTTTTTCTTTTTACGTATAACATTTAATATAGTATGGAGAGTTAAGGAATGTCATTGCATACATTTCTTATGTTTATGATGGATTCTGATGCAAGAATATAAGTAAAAATTAAATCTTTGTCTGCCTGAGCACCTAGCAAGATCGAAAAGTAAGTTTTCTCTCTGTATTTAGTTGATCTGAATCCGCTGTGTACGATTGCGACATAGTCGGAAGTCAACTTATTGTATACGAGAGTAGTACGCTGTATCGCTGTAACAAAACCTACGTACTTACTACGCGTATATGTAGCGTAACGAGTAAAACTGGTAATAGTGGTTTTTGGATGGACCTTTTTGAAAAACTTTTTATACTTACCACTTCCAATTCATATCGAAATTAGTTTTCAATTGTCCTTCAATAAATATAATAAGTTTTGTTAAGTATTTAGTTTTCGACATATTATGTATTTGCGCTGTTTTAAAAGTAGGTAATGTAACTGCTCGCTTTGGAAAATTATTATCCATACTCTATACGTATTTTTCCATTCTTACCATGATCAGAATATGAAAGCTGCAGTTTCTTTTTCAACTGTCAATACGCACATACACATTTTGTAAATAATATTTTTCACCTGTTTATGTAACATTAGCTAGCCATTCCAAGTGCGTCAAGTGCGTGGGACTCATCTCTATATTAAGACACTTTACTATTTTCACTGTCTGTCCGCCCACAGTCGCCAATTTTAGGCGGCAATCTATAGTAGTCAGCACCCTACACGTTACGTCACAATCCATTAATCTTCGGCGTTGTAAAAAAATAGTAATATTTACTAAGCCATTACGTAATGATGATGCTGCATACTTTCTATATGCGCGCTAATTTGCGTGTCAATACGTTGTGACTAAGTGGTTTCTTTGTAAGGCTTAATATGTGTAGTTACCGCATGTGAGCCTTATGTGAAATGTTTACTTCTACGTCTGGCTACCTATTTTAGTTCACTCTCTCTAATTATAATATCTATGGATGTTATACGCACCGCAGTTTCGATTTTGTTTTGTGTCATAAATGGCTACTTGAATTACAAAACTACGACCGTCATAGTTAGACAACCAATTGTGAGTCATTAAAGAATATAAGTAGCGCTTCACGGCTATACCCGCATAGTTCCCATAGTTTTTGACGTGACACCGTCTTATAAATTGGTTTGCCGGGTGACACTTCAAGAAACTGCGTTATGCTCCGCTCACGTTATGCGCTCACAACGAGAGCGAGTGAGAGGCACGCGTCCTTCCACTCGGGCATGGTTAGCCCGCCTAAGAGCGAGAGAGACAGACTTAAAAAGTGAAAGGCACGCGTCCCTTCCGTAAAATTATTTTACCACTCAAAGTCGTTGTCACGTAAAACTTTCGCCCGTATACCGACTTTACAGGCAACCAATTTTTTTTTGGCGATAAAAATATGTCAATTCAGACTTTAATCTAGGTAAGTCTGTAATAAATTTAATTAAATCGATATAGCAGTTTTTTCGAAAAAGGTATATAACAATCCGCATAACAATAAAAATCCGCCATTACAATATTAACTATAAATAGTATGATTATACAAATTACTTGGGCTAGTACTGCTGTAGCTGTTGCATATATTGTGTTACGGATTGAAGAGTAATAACTTCGGTAGAATAACATCGTCGATTAAAGACACAAACTCAATGCGTTATTGTAAGGATTGGGTTTGGAAATCCCACCACTTTGTGGTTGGCGAAGTTTAAAAACATCTGAGACGTTGCATAAGAGCTCTGATAAAATTAGAACCACGTTAGATACAAAGTACCGCGAGTGAACAGTAAATATCTAGCATCGCCAATCGGTGATTGCACATCAGCAGGCGATCGGTTCCCACGTACCACGATACTCGCAGCGGTTCTTCTGTACTACTTCCCGAGTCTTCCTCAATTCAATCTACGAGTAAATGAGGTTAGTTTATAAAACTTACCGCTATCGATTTCGTGACACATACGTCACTTACCGTTTACGCTGTAACTTGTCACTGCTAGCTCTTCTTTACAGGGGATTTATCGTTTTATACGACATACAAATACCCAAACTGTTTTTGATATTTGTATATCGTGTTAGTTCCAAATGAAATAAATAGACATAAATAACAATGCTGTAAGAAATGTGATTAGCAGATTAGCATAAAACCCCATTAGAAGATTAATAGGTTCTGTACAAATTATTGTTTCATGAGATGTATTACGAATTTTCAGACGCAGAGACCGCTATATTATCTGTATCATAGAACTTGAATTTCCCGTTTCTTTGGAACAACCAATAAATATAAAAAATCTACTGGAATTGAAACTATTTGCTAATCTGTTCTTTTCATAATTGAATACTATTCCAAACTTTATTTCAAAGTTTTAAAAGTTTTAAAATTTTAGGCGAGGCAAAAAATCAAACTTCGTGAAAACCTTTCAGTAAAACTTGATCGTTAACTTATGAACAAAATAGATCAGCAAACAGTTTTAAGTGCCAGTACCATTATCAGAATTCATTGAATATGTGCGTTGCTTTCATTTCATAAGTGGGTAACGTATTTTACATTCGAATTTTACATACAATTTTCATAATCCACATACCTCTCTGCACAATACAATTGTCGCGCCCTCTGCCGTTCGTACATTCAGGTCAATCAGATTGCAATTGTTTATTGTATTTTAATGCTCGTATTTTTTGCAAACAGACATTCCTTACAGTTACTTCTTTCATACAATTTTACTTGTTCCCTTCGGATTTTATTTTGTATTATTTATTGTGATTTGTGTTGTATTTTATCGCACTTTCTAAAGAAATACGAATGTAATATAAGACGTGCAAAACGTCGAAATTTTATACACAAGTATTTTTTTTCTGCTATTATTTTTTGAAACCATGCCTTTTATTTCCATCAGAGTGCTCGTTGCTCGAATATGAGACATCGTTTTAGTTTTATGGAGGATAGTCCCGGCCAGTCCACATATAGTCCACGTACGGCTTCCGTGAATCAGTATTTTATATTGCGATTACTTTTCGATAATTCTTATTAATTTCAATTCAAACTGTATAAAACTTATTCGTAAGCCGTTGTAAAGACTATTCTATACTCAGAGTAATAATTTTGTTCATAACAAAATGTAAATGTACTCGTATTTATAGAACATTGGTACAACTTTGGTTTTGTTGTCACGTCTGCTTTTAGCCTTGAGTTGTCATCAACTCAGCGTATTGTACGTTAAAATGAGAGCGAATTGCCACTTCATCAGTAATACCAGGCCATTATCGTCATGCGAAACTCCTGCAGTGAACATTGTATGCTCCCTCGCAGTTAACTCACACAGTGCACTAACAATGGGGTTACAGTGAAAAAGCCCAACACCATCAATAAACACTCGGCCGCTGTGAAAACTGTCAAGTTTCCCATCGGCCACACTTTTTCTGACTTTCTATAGGATAGAAAAACCTATTGAGTAACTAAGAAAATGACGTACCTATTGATGAATAATATGTACTATATTTACAACGCCCCGTAGTTTTAACCTTGTAACCACGTAGTTCCCGTTCTCGTAATTTTCCACATTCTAGTCTAACTGCGTTCCAAATTTCAACTCGAACCGTTCAGCCAAAAACGTTTGTAATGAGACAAATCGCATCTGCGATTTAAGCAACATGCACCCAAACTAAGGCATTCGATCTGAGATTCGTAAGACACCACTGATGTGTGGTTGTTGAAGATGCTTGCAAAAGGTATTTGGGATATTACATATTTATAATTCTAAGTAGATACGTTGCCTAAGTGTTTTCTGATGTGAAGTGTCTTAAAGTCTAAAGTGAATGGGTTTTTTTCGAAATAAATGCACTCCATCATAGATCCTTCGTCGCTTAACAGCAGGCGAGATATGAGATGGCGAAGTGCAAAAAAACTTATATATTTACATGTGTTAATTCCGTCCAGTGAACAAATTATTTTTATATTCCATAAGTATTTCCTGAAACTATGAGATTATGACTAAAAGTTTGCTTTCCAATCATAGCACAAGTTTTACTGCATTCACGTAGCATTTTAAATTTTGTCGCCTTGTACTTAGCGCATACAGCCACCAATTACGCAGTGAAAGTGTTTTGAAAACAGTTTATTATGTTTTTATCTGTTTGTATCCAAATACTTAATGCATTTCTATTCCAGACTAATTTGTGTTTCAAATTTCAATACGATCCGTTGAGCTGTTCCTATGTGACAGAGCAACCATATAGTAGGATGTGATAAATCGATGTTCTTCATGATCAAAAGACAAAACTAGATAGTCTTCATATGAGACGATTTTCTTAGCATTCCATGGATTCACCGTGCGGGTGCCGGGTCCATCGTGTGGCAGAGAGAGAAAACCCGAGTAGACCCCGAGACTTATGACTCGGGCGTAGGTTTAAGGGCCCCCTTTCTGACGTACAATAACTTGGTATCTATCGCGGTGCGTTTAAGATCCGGAGGGTACGAAACAGCTAAATTACATGAATTTTCCCGATAGTCGTTTCATTTACCACTGAACATTAACAGAACAGCATCTCCTACAACCATCTCAGACTTGAGAGCCTCGTAATAGTTACAGTAAGAGAGATAAATCGAATTAGTTATCCTATAAAGTTCGATCAGGTTCGACCGCAATGCCCGTGATGGACCGGGAAATGATGGAACAGATTATTCGATAGACGTGTTTTCCCTAACAACGGGATTCGCATGCCTTCATGCAGCCGCATTTGTCTAGACCATTATTATTTTATTACAAATTTATCTTAGTAACTTCATCTATGGGCGGAATGACAGCGCTGGCCGTCAACAGAACGAGAATTTTATAGATATTTCATAAGAAAACTAGTTTCAAACTACACTCAATCAACATTCTACTGCATTCAGTATTTACGACGATTGTGCACCATAAGCCCAGATTTGCATATCGACGGACCTTTGCCTGTTAACTTTACGATTGCACCCGACCGTAATTACAAAGTAATTTATTCGTATTAGAATCACATCGTGATATTTTACATTTAATACGTCGATTTATGATTACTTATCTGCTTATTTTAAGAAATATTACACACTGAATTTAATTGATAATTTATTCATTCAAATGGGATTAGTTGCGTTACGTGTTGGTGTCATTTTATTACATTACGTAAACCGTAATCTACTTCACACCGATTTTCTAAAACCTTGTAATAAATGTTATAATTTTGTTGAATTTCGAAATAGCTAAATGCCTTCTCTGTACGACAAACTGAATTCTGAAATAAGTTAATTATGTAAATAAGCACACAAACGCTTTTTAATGTATGGATACGAGCATGTAATACTGATACGAGTATAATAACATAATGCAATACCTACACATTTTACCCTATCCTTACGTCCTACATAATATAATGTTACTAAAAATCTAAGTATGAATTAAAATGATGAAATTGATATTTATGGTTATTTTAAGTTAATATTATGTAATATTTTAAAATAAATAAACCACTTCGAAAAATGTGCACTGGATTATTCTGCTTCGTGTCAATGTTTTTTTTTTTAAATATGTGATCTAGTGGTTAAATATGTTGGTTTTCTCAATTTAATACTCTGTTAAGGGCCTCGAACATGAATGACTCTACATAAAAACCGTTCTAGTATGTGTAGTTCATGTGTTTTGTTAGTTTAACCATCAATTTAAGTTATTATAATCTCACATTATTTATTAATGTAATGGGTGGAGGATCTTTCTTGATCAATCACATCTGAACGACTAAACGGATTAGGTTGAATTAGGACACGGAAAGATTATCCACTGGAATAGCGCATTTACGAGTGTATTCTAAAAATCTAAAATAATTCAGTAATCCATAGGATTATGATTTTTTTATAAATTTATGAAAACGGTGCTGGTAGAAAATTATCTAACAGTAGGTATAATTAATTGAAAGATACACAAATTATCCTAAATCTAATTTCACCACTGAGTTATATCTCACTGAGTAATGTGAGAATACTGAGTAACTTATGTATTTTTTTGTCTGCTCAGAAGTTGTATCTGCGATTTATGAATTTGCATGTTTACTGGTGTTCTCAGTAGGTGGTCCGATGTGATTTGTCCAGAGAGACGGTGACCGCTTGACAGCTGGTTAACCGTACACCATTAACCAAAGGCGGCTGGTTAACATTAATATCAACGATTCAACCAAACGTATTTTACCAACAATTTATCCTGCTGGCGAAGGCTGAGTTATCGTTCCTGTATTAGAGCTTTGAAATTTAATAGGATGGCGTGCTTTATTTGTTATTACTTTGTAAAGAACTGGTATTGCCAGGTGGAGCCTAGCATAGTTATCGATTTGTTGGGTTAATAACAAATGTCCCGAGTACACGATAAGGTTAGCAGAAGTATGTAATAGGGAAGTCTAACCATCTTTGTCGAGGTATGCGATCAGATACAGAGCTGGGCAGGTTGTCGATTCTGACTCATACGAGAATTATCTTGTCTTTGTCTCTCTTGTGTTTCTCCACGTAATAATGACACGTAGCTCAGATTGTGTCTATTGTCTGAGAATAAGCGCTGATACTGCACGGTACGGGTCGCAGGTCGGTGTTACGTCAGCGATGCACTTTCGATGCACTGCTTAGTGAAAGGTGCATCTTTGCCGCAGGTGCATTGGACCTGTAAAATACTAGGCTATTTGCATTTCCACCAATGCTTCTCTAGATATTTCTTCGATAGCTATATAATATGTATAGGTTTCTCTAAATTCAAAATTCTTAATACACAAACGTAACATTTTATTTTAAGGATCCGTTTAAAAATAAATCTAGTTCAGCAATCATGTTGTACAACTTGATTGCTGAACTGAGTAATTTCATATTCAGTTAGACTAAAGTAGTGATTTGGGCTTGTTACTATTGTTGTTTTATCAATAGTAGACATAGGGTAGCATACCGTTTAGGACGTTGTGATATACTTATGGTGGTGTGCGATTATTCTGAAGAAACTTTGTAATTAATTTACCCTCGATTCCAAGCAAGACATATAGAATAATAACACCAGGGAATGTCCACTCTAAATTCGTCAACATTAATCATTAGTCTGTTTTCATAATATAAGTTATTAAAATATACTTTGGAGTCGTTCCAGTACTAGTGTCTTAGGTACTGAGGCACTGTATTTCCATAGTATATTTATTATCATGATGCCCAACGCCATATCACCGAGACATCGTCAACTTTGTCAAAAACTTAAAACATAACTATAAATAAAAGTAAATTATACTTAAGATACTAGAAAATACATAAAATGGGCACTAGGAAGTACTCGCGCCTAATTTATCTATGCAAAATAAACAAGAAGAGTTTCAAGATAAGCTCGCCCAAAGTGGACATAACAGTATTTCCTTATACGGCCTTTTAGTGCCACTACTCGACTTTTATGACCAAAAGCGAAAAGTAGTACACTAGTCACTACTACCTGCCTGCTTGAGATTTTTATCCAGTCATAAAGTAGGTTACATAGTTACATCACATTATGTTGCTCGGAAAGCACCGTTTCAAAGATCCTTCAAACGTTTGATTTGGATTCGTAGGTGTTTTGTTTCATAGATACTGGTTATGGAAATGACATGTATTTTATTTATATGAGATGGGTCATATGCAATAGCTGTTAGTTAAGGTGCGTTTAGATAAGAAAGAGTTTTTACTTCCTATTGATCACTTTTTCTTAGATGTTGTAGAGCGTGCGAACGTTAATACGAGTAGATTGTACAAAAGAAAACATGATCATCAAAGGTAGCCCAAATCTGACTAGAGATAAAGGAGAGTTTGTATACATAATGTATACAGATGCATGGAGGAATAGTACGTATTGTACAGATCCCATATAAAATGGAATAAAAGTAGGTTGAATGGTGATGATTGAGAACTGTTTTTCAACTTTTTCGTACCAATGAGGGTGAATTCACTACCTTATTTCTAAGTATACCTAAACTTTTTGTCAATCCTGGCACGGATGAAAAAAAAACAACTTAATTACCTCATTGATTTTAACATTAAGTAATTGGATTTGTTTTGATTACTAAGTATTGATCATCACCGTAATAGTCTTTGTTCTATATCTACAGATGATATAAATAGCGTTTTAATTAAGAAATAAAAGTCTTTTGATGGGTAGCATACCAATATGGGATACGTAAAAGTGATCCTGATTTAGCGCACGTAAGTTGGGATATTCGATATGCTGAGTTACGCGTATGTTTCGCCATCCTCTGGTGTCCCAAAATTGGGTAAACTTTTCTTTCCTCTCACTGGTAACAATTGATGAAAAATCTTTCAACCTCAAGTGGGACTGGGTGGGACACTTTTGGCGAATGTTATTAAACCTATGAGCATAAACCAATACCTACTGAGTTATTATGAGTGATAAATCTTCGCACAGGGTTTTGTGCCATTTGCATCACACACACAAACTTAGCAAAGGCAGAGCAGAATTTTCATAAGATATAGGTAGGTGCCTATTGAAAATACATAAATCATCTGAGGCTCATAATGAAAATACATTTAATCCTAATGACAGTCATCAGAACTGCACTATATGGCCTAATGCAACTGATTTACACCTCAGATGGATCTTGCAAATCACATAGATGCTTGCATCAGCAATGTCTTACAAAACAAGTTTACTTGCAATTTTAAGCTACGTCACTCTTGCAAGAACCTTAAAACTAGGTTAAGAGATGTTTTAACCAGCTACTTAGAGACTCCGTTAAACTATGTTAATAGATATTGAATAATTAATAGGATTTTAATCTTTAGGAATTTTGACATATCCGCTAAAATTAGACCACCCATCGTTCATTTCGCTAAAAGCATTAGATAACACGGTTATTAAATAATTTAATTACTTTAATTTGCATAACATATGCAGTTGTCATAGATTTTGCACAAGATTTTATAGCCAACTTAAATTAGATGTTCAAATATTTGTTTATTTTCATTTTACTACGTATTTAACCATTAACATTTGATCGTTATTTTCACAATGTCATGATTATAGGCAATGCTAGTTTCCTATACATTTAAGTCATCGATGTAAATTTCATAGATAATGTTTAACTTTCCCCGGTTATATGTACATCGTAATACAAAATCGTACTTAATACAAAGATACGGCTAAGTGACAAAGCAAAAAAAAATTGCAAAAAAAACTCACAGATTTACAGGTTTTAAAAATTCAAAACTATTCGCTTCTCTTCTACACATATAAAAATACGGCTAAAATCTCTCGTCGGCGAACGTTTTAAAAGCTAATCTCGCCATTAAGTATATCCCGATGTCTCTCATTACGTTGCATGTCTATAGCCGTTGTTTCATTAATGCAACGCGACGGCGAGGCGTTCCCGATGTGCAGATTATTGTCATGGCGACTGCGGTGCGGATAACGGGAAGACGAGGCAAAAAATTATAGCATCCGCGTACGAAGCTTCCTTTTCTGCAATAGGCTTTTGAGGTCGACGAGCCGACAAAGCTCTAGATTAGTCAGGAAGTGACAAGCGCTAACAGATAGATTATCGCGGCTGTTAAGTCTGTAAGGGATCTCGCGTGGCGGACTGATGACTCAGAGAATGAATTTCTTGTGAGATACGAGTATTTATAACTTCACCAAACAATAAGACATATCTTAGATTTGATATCTTGATGTATTTTGTTGTATCTATGTATTATTATTAAGTTGAAAATACTAAAAACTATTATATTCCAAAAAAAATTATACCTAAAGTGACGATTTACGATTATTAGCTGTAGTAAACGTGGGCAAGTTCCAGTAGTTACCTACGTTAATTTTGTTTTTAAATACATTCGAACCCAGATCCAACTTGGAGCCTTAAAAATGCAGAGTGCCACATTTTTATTGTTTTCAGATTAAAGTAACAAATTTTTATACCCCAATCTAAAAAAAAAAAGTCGCATATGCCTTTTTCACTTTAAAGTAATTTACTTCTTTCTCATACCATTATTATTAACTATAGGACGTGAATCGAAGAGAACTAGCTCTCACAAACACAGGGAACCCTACTGTGGGAGCTGGGGCTACATATTGAAACATATAATTCTGCATGTTAGTTTATTTAAGGCAATTTACCGTAAGGCCATATTGTTAAAATGAAATAAAGTATTATTATTTATTTATTATTTAATCTGGTTAAACATTTATGTTATCAACACATATTAATTTATCACTATACTTGAGAGAAAACGTAACGCTATCAAAACGTATTACAAAAACTATCTATATCCATACGTATTAGGTAATAAGAGAAAATGTAAATCAAAGAAATATTCTAATCTACTGCCTAATCTTAACCACTGAAATTAAAAGGTAACTTACCAATTATTCCTAATCCGTTAAACACCGGAATTAATTACATTTTCTTATTAAACGTGATCTTGATTGAAAATTGCATGATATACCTAAATTATGCACAATATTTAATCACGTAAAAAATTAAGTCAGATAATAAAACTATTACGTGACTATGCGTTTCTACCAACTAGAAGGTATATACTTTCATGTACGGTTCGTTCTAACTATTAGACAACTCGGAAACTAAGGTCTACGAAGTTCTTATAATTTTACGTCGGCATAACTGTTATACAAGCACTTTTACTTCGCTATACACGTTTGAGCAAAATGCTTGCAGCTCTTGCGACGATACAAATCAGCAATAAAAGTGAGTTATTAACTTGTTTCTATGGTAACCGCTCTTTCTATGGTCACACACTGTGATAGTTAACATAATTACATCTCTTGTTCGGAGCTTGTGCTTTGAATCGTTTGAAATTCCCGATTCTCGTAACATAGACTATGATAGACATTTTATAATATACACAAAATTGTTTCTCTTTAAATTATTGATAAAAATAAGGAAATTTGAAGGTTCAATGCTTTCAGGTGGCATCTTTACCTATACCGAATTTAGGGCTTGAGCAGAAGGTGCAAGGTTCTAATAGCCTAATTTTACCAACTAACTATACTTACACATAAATGTACGCAGAGCATGTCATAAAACTTTTCTTTATAACTTAGGTATAGGTTGAGCATACCTGAAAGTATTTATCATACTTACATACGAGTACATCTCATACTACGACTTGTTCAAGGACACTTCAGATGAATAAAGCTGCGACATTGTTAGTAATTCGTAGATTTTCATACTTTTGTGAGTTTTTAGGACCACTTTTTGAAGTTATGGGCTGCAACATTGTTGGTAAATCGTAAACTTTTTAATACTTAGAAAAGTGGAACTATAAATACCACTTTTTTAAGGTACGTGGCAGTAATTTCACTTGTGATCCGTACCATAGATACAATTTGAACGGTTTTAAGCCTTAGAGCTTGGAGTTTTTGTAATATTTTTCTGTTATCAGTTTCGAATCCTGTTTTTACGTTATTAAGGTGTAAGGTTATCTTCTTCATTCGTTACTGAACATGTTATGCATCTAATATAATTCGTAATAGCTTGGTCAGATAAAAAAACATTAGACCACGAGTCACATTATTAAATTACACAATTAAAATAGCTATGGTTCTTATCTGCCTTTTCATAACCATAACAACAAGAATAACACGTAAGTCATTTGTTTTCGTAAATCAAACAAATAAAAGAATGCGTATGTTTATATGGTAGGTAATAGGATTCAATATACTCTTGTATTTCCTTGAACACAGCTTCGCGACCGAGTTGTTCAAACAATTCAAATTTTAGTCATCGTGACCATGGATATACTCGTATTTCTTGATTGTATTGTCTTTATGGAACACTTTTTTTGCATTCAATGAAAGGTTATATCTGTTGTAGTATTAAATTCAACCTTTCTTTCTAGAGCACCATTTGTACAAACATGGGCTCCGTATTGAAATCTTTGCAAAAATATCAAGGTTTCCAGTGAAATTATTAGCATAAACAAAATATTACATTGTTAAATTCAATGATGAAATTCAATGAAGCATTACAGATCGCAAAATAAATGTGATCAAAAATATTATACTTGGAAAATGTTTATACTTTCTTACAGTTACTTTAATGTACTTGCAAGATTTGTGTAACATAAACTTAAACGGCCCACTTAATCCCACTGCTGGGATTCCGTGCCTTTTTATCACAAGGAGAAAGTCAAGGCTGCAATTTACCGTGCTGCCTATAAGAGAGTTGGTGGATGACGGATATCATCGATAGAAGTCTTTTCTAAATCATGCCTGGTTCTTAACGATGTAAATGACATGAATATGATGTTTTCCTTTCCCGCTAATGTTGTAATGGCAAGCTTTTGTATCATCAGTTGGAAAATACTCAGAGGAATACACAGGATTCGAATTTACGACTTTTAATTAAGTGTGCCATTCTCGCCACTAGACCGCCACGGCTTTTAAATGTGTACTAATCTTGATTCTAAATGTTTTCTTGAAAACGTTTCCTTTGCTGCAATAGCTACTACTCCTGTCATTATGTACCTCGCGTCTCATCAGTTAGTCTTATTTAGTTCTGTGCGAACCATCAGATAGGAGCTAAGTACCACGATAGTCTTGTACGTGTGAAAGAGGAATGCCAGCGTATTAGCAGCCTCACAGTGTACAGATAATGCTCCGATGTTTTATCAACATCTGCAAACATACTTTGTGATAGAGATGTTTGCATTTCTTTTTTTAGTTTGTTGTTTTACTTTCATTCATGATATTCAGTGTTTTCGTGTATTTTAAAGGTGTATTTAAATTTGAACGTACGTAAATTCTTAGCCTGTTAAAAAAACATTTAAGACTCAATTGAACAGATAGTTGATATCCATAATGTAATTTTCTTCCTTTTCAATTATATTAAACTGTTCGTGGGTTGCTATTGAAAATACCGATTTTATTGATCCTTTTATTTCACACGACCTAAACATAGCTCGTAGGTATTATATAGTCCAGCTGTATAATACATTTTTAAATACATACTTATGACCCATACAAACATCCAGCCACAGCATAGGTACACTTCCTTATTCATTACACAATAGTTTGTCTTGGTTTGGGGATTGAACCAAGGATCTCAGCACACTCTCCGACGGTGGAACCACATTTAACTTTTAACATTACTTTGTTAAGCCATATGTGTTCACTAATTTAAAGAGAGCTTGAATCCAACCATAACTAAAATTACATGTCCAACAAATGGGCATAGTAAAATAAAATCGATGGAAAGTGATCAATAACATTTTCAATCGAATATGTCGAATGAGCGTGTAGTAGTAGTGTAGCGTTGTCGTGCAACCGAGCCGCTTTCACATCTGTTTGACGGATTGCCGACGAAAGTGCATGATTGTAGATATCCCTTGGAAAACGTGCAATTGCAGTTGACACACGCCGCGAACTAGGAATTGCCCGCCAGCTAAGCAAACGATGTCTTATTTGCCCAGCCAATACCCGGTAATATTTAACGATACTCTCTGCTAATAGAGGAAGAAATGTTTCTGTGTCGTTTGTAAAATTGTTTACGATAAACCTGTATGATTAAATATCACTTTAAAACTTAACCGCTGCTTTAAAATTTCCCTGTACCATTTTAAGACGGTGGGAATTAAAATAGCTTCTTTAATTGTTTAATTGAATTTAATATTAATTATTATAGAATTTTTTCTTGACTATATTGGCCTTCTTGACTTAATCATTGGTAGCAAAAGGAAATCAAACGCTAACAGGATAAAGGTGCAAGAGTTGCGTTATTAACCTGAAGTAATCAGGAAAGTAATATGCATCGGTAGATAATAAGCTGCATACAAAGTACAAAAGCTGTGATTATAAGCGATACAGTTGCGATTACATGAAATGAGATTGAGCTCCTTTACCGTTGAGCCTTGAGATAAGGTACCGAAGACTCATTCAGGTGAGATGTGATTAAAGTACGCGCCACGATTGAAACCATGTGACGAAAAATTTATGCCACGCTGTTAGTTAGTTTGTTATTTAAGGAAATCATGGTGGGTTTGACGTTTATACGATTGTAATGTCTATGTCCCTTCTCACAGGAATCGACGCGATACTATCCAATTTTGCTCAACGAAATGTACTACAAATACAAAAATATCATACAATTAAACAATACGAACAGTCTTGTATCTAGTGTCATACATTTCGCTAATAGCGATCTATCTATTCTATCCTAGCAACCATTAATAGCAGGAAAGCTACTATGAATATACTGAGAATAGAAGACGAAAGCAATTTAACAAGAAGAAAAATACAAGTGTGACATGGTATTGTTATTAACAAAAGAAACAAATAAACACATTACCACTCCTTTGCGTCGCGCATTCGGGTAAAAAGACTTGAAAAGTTTCGCTGGAATTAGCATAGAAATTTGATATCATTTTATTTAAGTTTAAATTAAAAGTTGGTATGCTATTAACCACATGAAATAGAAATGAGGTACATGTAATTCAGCAGGTTGTAAAGGGTAGTAATTAATCGTAATCGATCTGAGTCCACGCCGTGCTTATAAGGCTAGGGCGGAGACGCAACGAGGTGCATTCACTCGAAGGAGCGACTAATTTCTCTATCTTTAGACTGGTGTTACTGACCGCCGACTGGGCCTGTATTCAGTAATCACCAGACCCATTTCATAGAATATTTTTAACTTGTCGTAAAGCTTGTTGCGTTTCTACTCATTTGCTTGCATTGATAGTAGCTACCCAAATAACGTCGGATGTCAGATACAAGTCGAAACCAAAATGACTGCAAAATTTTACCGCACTTTGTTTATTTTATTTTTTTGATGGAAATGAGACCCTATACTACCATATTATGATCACATTTCAATTGTAGACGTTATCATACCAACAATAATGACTTTTCTTTGAACAACGAAACAACTAGTGGTAATTAATTAAGTGTTTAGTTATACCAGACTTCTTACTATAGGATTAGAGTTTGGCTGTTGCGGAATATAGGCCCTGGCTGGCCAAAGAGAAACTGCATTAGATGCGTCCGGTTTATGCGCATGCATCAAATAGCAAATGTTTCCTTGCACCTCGAGTATCCGACTTTACGATCCCGTTTTACGACTCCTAAGACTGTACTGAGCTTACGCTAACTTGGGGATTAATTACGGATTGAAGATGGTATTTACATGGATGCGGCGGCGGTTGAAACCAGCGCAAAGTTACCCACGATCCAAGCTTGGTTTTATGCCAAAATACACATCAAATAAGGATTACTTTTCAATTAAATATAAAACAGCACGCATTTTTTGCATAGTAAAAATTGTAATGAAAACGAGTCTCTTCTGGATAATTTATAATAGAAATAAACGGGATGTGTTCTTTTTTCACGTTATGATACGACTTATTGCACAATTTACGCAACGCGAAACACAGTTTGTTATTGTTGTATTGTGTACTATTTTGGCCGAACCATTTTATTTCCTACGTGTTGGGGGTTAATGCGATTTGAGCAACACCAATAAAAAATTAACGTGTTATATATCATATTCAGACCTTTGAAGGCATCATTCATGAGCTCACATATAATATCTAAAGTCACGATCCTACTAGGCGACGTTTAAAAGCACTAGCGACCAGTTCCGGCTTCGCTCGGATATTGTCATAAAAAGACTATTTATCCGAATAATAACACACACATTCGAGATTGACTTTGTGAAGAGTTTACGGTAAAAAAATATCATGGAATGGAATTTTTAAATACTCAAAAGTTTGTGTTCTTAGACCCCTTAGGCGTCACTGTTAAACCTCCTATATCGCGTAGTAGGACCTAAGGATGAAGCTATATCTCAGTATCTCACGTTGTGTCTCCCTACAAGGTCCACGTACAAGATCGAAAGTATATAATAATAAATATACCTGCTAATATCCCCCTAATGACTGACAACAATTTCCGTCGACTAGTCGCCGCAATTTAGCTGCAGCATAACTGTTCTTAGAAACAGTGACGTGCGTTTAACTCGGCTAATTCTCTGCAACTAGTATCTATGCCTTGAAACTGTAATTTGACTTACATTACGTGGTTAGTACTTATTATCTAATGGGTGCAACTCTCCTTTTTATTAATAATCGCGTCCCTTTTTATACCTTTTTTCTGTTCCCTACTTATTTCTCAGGTAGGTAATGTTAATCTTGATCGTATTAAGAAGTAAATTTTGTTTTTAAACATCTTATCGTTGTAGTATATAAAAGTATGTAGTGTAATAGCATTACTTTACGATAGTAATTTAGCTGACGAGAATTTCACAAAATGTTTGTGCTGCCTGCGTTAACATTACTTACGTTCATTAATTTTGTGTAATTTAGGTAAACGTCGCGTCGAGATTATTTAGTAGCGATATAACACATGCCAGATGTCCATACAGTTAATACACAATATTTTGTGTAAGGCCTATAACATACCTATGCCAGTTGGCGCCAATTAATGATATGTAAACTGTGTTCTGGTAAGAAAGGTAAAGTATCCAGAAAAAATACAGGGCAAAGAGATAAATCTCTGTAAATATATAAATGTGTAAATAAATGTCTCTGTATCTAGAGACATAAGGTAATGGATGATCTGGGACGAGAGCAGTGCAATAGCAGAGATTTGGACTCCACATATTCCAATACCACCGACACTGTGCTGTTATGGGCATACGTGTTGCTTACTAACTTGTCCCTCACTTATTACTAAAAAAACACACCGCTCGAAAAAATAATACTCAAATAAATTGTATCTCTTTCTGAAACGTGGCATCTCACTCAAAATCATTTCGTACTAATTGTTAAAATAGGTACCATTTATCAATTAATACACGATGGACAAAGACATTGAAAACAAAACAAAAAATGTTTAAACTATAATGATAAGTTCCAGAAGAGACTTGCTTCATTTATAGTAGTAGTAAGTATAGAGTGACAAGACAAGAGATTTCTGTCTACTTCAATGTTTTATGACAATCGCCCGTACATTTTATCGATATCAAGGTGAATTACGTTCTCGATCTTTTATTTTACGAGTTAATTAAGTACTTAACGAACAATATCAGAATTTATCGACTTTCGCTTCAGTGAGAGTAAGGTCCAGTTTATTTCCAGTAGTTGCGCTGAACAAGAAATCAGATTGACCATCGTTTTTAAATACACTGCCAGTTTTAAACGTCTTTCATTCCTATTTATAGCTTCCATCCGATAAATGAGACATTATCTTACTTTATGAACACAATTTGACAGACAAGATATTTTTGTGACGTTTTTAATTAAACTTTTAGTGGAGCACTACATTATCAAAGATGTTATGTAAACTTAAATTATATTGACGCATGGATCTCTTCTAGATGTATAGTGCATATAATTTGTACACACGAAGACATATACTAGATGGTAATATAAGTTAGATTACTTTTTTGCCTGGTGATATTATTCAACTTCGAATCAAAACATAGTAAAGTTTCTACATTACTGTTTAACAGTAGAATAACAACTCTTGTGGTACTTCCCTGAGCAAGCTCTGCAAAGAATCTTACCACTAGAATAAGTTGGTTCATGCCACCTCTATGACCTACAAACCGATGTGTAGGTTTTTGATCTAACGTAAAAATAAACATCTCTAAAATAGGGTCCTTGTCCATATACGTACGTACCTTCACATTTTAAGGTACAGAGATATTTTTCTACGGCCTCACCTGTCACCGTAGAATAGATAAGACTTGCTATTCATTACCTTGTACTGTTTGATATTCTATGTCATTACACAGCCTCGATAAAAACTCGCCTGATTTTATCTCAATGTCAAAAATAAATTCATTAATAATGTAGTCAGACGTAACGTAACGTCCATGTAATTAGTTAAAAAGCATTCGAGCTATGTCTAATTAAATGAATCGTAAGTATAATTAATATTAGATAACTATTTTGTGTATTTAGGCCAATAAACTATTAAAGTAGGACGTGTACACATTCACTTATACAGGGTGTGTGTAACGGTAGACTAAGTCAAAAAGGTTTTGTAAACAGCGAGTAACTTATAAAATTTATAACTCATGATGTGAAGTTTTCCAGAAAAACAAATTAAACATTAAATAAATAAAAAAAACAAAGTCAAAGTACTTTATTCATAAATGTACAATTTACACGTCAATTAATAAGAAAACAAAAACAAAAGAAAGAGCATACAAATTGTATACATTTTCAAAGTTTGAAATGACTATTTTGCTGTATTATAATAATTATTGTACAGAAAACTGTCAAGCATTATACGAGTATAATATGGCTTTAATACAATTGTACTGACCCATATCAAATTTATTTACAATTAAAAAACATGCTATTAGATCTATTCTGCTAAATTTGGCAAAACTGTTTTTAGTTTGAAATACAACGTTGTAACTGAACAATGAATTCATCTTCTCCACCAAAATAGACATACTAAGGATCTAGTAAATTTGTCTTGTTTATTAAAAGAATATATCACTAGTCTTCATTATATTTATGTATTACATCCAAAAGGTTCTCTATATTAAGAACATCACGAAATACGAAGACATGCACATGGAAAACTTAGGTCATGTGAATCGAACCTTCCGATCGTGAGGTTATGCTCAATTGTTAAACCAAACAGATCGTCCAAATTATGCAATAATCTAGTTAAAATTCTGAGATAGGCAATCTAAATCGTATTGTAAATCAACAATATTGTTAGTTTTTGTTTTTTAACCCCCCGACCAAAAAAAGGGGTGTTATAAGTTTGACGTCGATGTCTGTCTGTCTGTCTATGTGTGTGTCTGTCTGTGGCACCGTAGAGCTCAAACGGATAAGCCGATTTCGATGCGGTTTTTTTATTTGAAGGTAAATATCCGTGATGTTCTTAGCTATGTTTGGTTAATATCGATTCAAGATGGCTGCCTCCACAAAATGGCGGACAAAATATTTCTTCACAACCTACCTCAATGTGGGTATCAAATGAAAGGGCTTGACTAGTAGAATACTATAACAAATTTCAAATCCAAGCTAGCCGCCACCACAAAATGGCGAATTACAATATTTTTTTCACTACTACCTCAATATGGGTATCAAACGAAAGGGCTTAACTAGTAGAATACTTTGCACTATGACAAATTTCAAATCCAAGATGGCCGCCACCACAAAATTGCGAATTACATTATTTTTTTCACTACTGCCTCAGTATGGGTATCAAATGAAAGGGCTTGACTAGTAGAATGTTGTACAGATAACAAATCTGAGGTATTCGGGGGGTTAATCAAAATGTTTAATTTTGTTCTTGTGGTTCAAAGTCATAGAGTCTATAATCTAGCTTATCTACTACGTTCCATTGTCGCTTAACATCAAGCAAAATGAACGAGTATACATGAAAACCAATTATCAATAAAATAGGACAATTTATTTAATTTAACCGGATTCGAGAATAAAAGTAGTAACATCGAAAGTAGATAGATGCATGCTCATCAAAAAGTAATCTTTTTTGCTGATTTCTTAAAAATACATTTTAGATCAACTTGATTTTTAACACATTCCATGCTGTAATCACTATACAGTAACAGTGACCTGGTGGTTCCAGAAAAGGCAAATATTTTTTTTAAGCACAGTTATAGTTAAATAACTGTGGGCCTCATAACGAAGCTCAAAGTCACATAGCGAGCTATGGAGAGAGCTATGCTCGTAGTCTCTTTGCGCGACAGAATCCGTAATGAGGATATTCGCAAAAGAACGAAAGTGGCCGACATAGCTCAAAGAGTAAGCAAGCTGAAGTGGCAATGGGCAGGCCACATCGCTCGCAGAACTGACAACCGATGGAGAAGAAAGGTTCTCGAGTGGCGACCACGAACCGGAAGACGCAGTGTTGGACGGCCTCCCACTAGATGGACAAATGACCTCATAAAGGTCGCTGGAAACCGCTGGTTGCAGGTTGCGCAGGACCGTTCGTTCAGCAGTGGACGTCTTGCGGCTGATGATGATGATGATGATAGTTGAATTAGTCATGGCATTTAAAAGGTACTTAACTTATTTTTATTTTTAAAGAAAGAAGTATTATATAATCAAATTGTGTCGTTAATACTTTCCTTAAACAGTGAATAGCTACTTTCTCGACAGTAATTAAAGCATAAGCGATAAAATTAAGGTTGCCTTTGGCTCGTATCTCACATTACTATAAAACTTTCTTGGAACATAAACAACATATTTATTTAGTAACGTATTATCCTTTCGTATACGTTCTTATTTATGTATATCTGTAAATAAATACTAATCATCAATCAGCCTTTACTAATTCACGAATGGGTTATCGACCAGTCCCATTATACGCTACTCAGCCCGATCATCAGTTAACTTTCAAACAGCCTTCTGTAAATCGTCATTCTGTAAATTGTATTTCGTCGTCATTGTTATGTATTGTCTGTCTACCAATAAATATAATATATTCAACATAATCTCAGGGTGTATGTAGGAACATAATCTGCGTTAGCCGATTCGCGGAATAACCCAGCCAATAACCCAGCTACCTTGCTAACAATTATCGGAATGCGTTAGACTTATCAGCCCACTTCTGCCTCAGTTTGCTAATGCGCTGAGCTATGTCGGTTCGGTGACCTTAGTTCTCTGAAAAAAAGCTGTAAAGTAGCGTGTAGAAAATAAGTTAGTTACAATGTGTTCAATTAATGTAAATGTTTACTACCTAACTTTCAGGGTGACGGCTTTTCGTGAGAGTGTCATGGCGACGTCGACGGCGCGCCCGTTGTAATAATTTACTCGCATAATTTGTCCATAACGCGCCAAACGTATTGCTTCAAAAATAGGTGACCATATTTCGTCATGTATTAGACTTCAGAATGAGGACACAGTTGTGGTTAACGTACCCTTTAACCTCACAATGTGTTTACTCATTAAGGCGGGAAAATACCGAGCACGAGCCGAGACCGCAGAAAACAACTAAACACAATGTTAAAGGAGCAAATTTAAAATCACAAAATAAAATAAAATAAAACATAGCTCACCGTTACCTCAAAAAAAGAATGTGGTGGCGTATTGGCTAGATCGTGTATTTCACAATCGTGACGTGGTGTAGGTTCGAATCCTGGCTGCAACTCTCCGTGTTTTCCTAAGTGCAGATGTACGAGTTTGTACGAGCTATTGAAATATGAAGAGCCCAAATCATTACCTGAGACTGCGCTGTGCTCAACACCTAGATATATAATATGATTTTCCCTTATGCCCTGTAATTTCTACCCTTAAAACCGAGACACAGTAATGTTTGCTTGGCGGTAGAATAGCTCTCAAAGGTCGGCACCTTAGGTCGTATTTTTCCAGGCGGGCTTTTCAAAGATTCCTACCACTACACATTAAATTTTGAATAGTGTTCTCCATAAAGTTAAGTAATTAATCATAATTGTAAATAAAAAATATAATTAAACAAGTCCTATTTAATACTAAAACTGGTTCCCCAAATCGATTCATAGGTACAAGTAAAAAGCTCACGCGAAGTATCGATATAATTCGTTATGTCATCACAGTCGTTACGAAACTATCGAGATATCGTTTCGCATTGTAGTTTGTTATTCGTTAAGCTAATTAATCAAATTCGTTTGACACGCCGTGATCCAGATTGCGATTCGTGAAACAAAACTAGGTACGGTAGATTCGTGACCGATGTGATTGCACTAGTCTAAATATTGCTAAATTATTGTTTCAATGCTCATATTAGAGTTAGATTATGAATGTTTCTTCTTTTTGTTAGCGTCTAACAGCACTTAGCACTTTTTTACAAAACAGAATGACGGGACGATCAAGATTTCGGCCTGATGATAAGCAACATGTCGCTCATTACATCACAATGCCATCCTGCTATTTTAACATAAAGAATTCAAAGTACTGCATACCACTGCCACGGGTTCAACACCCAGATAAATAAGATGATGCATCTCTCGACCCGGTAATATGGATCGCCTAAGCGTATTCTCTGCTCCATAGGTTAAAATTTACCAAGGTCAGGACATACACTTTTTTAGTTGCCTCCGGCCAACAGACCACATGATTCTTCAGCGTCGATAGGTTTACCTAGTGCTCTAAAAAAATCCTACCTAACGTTATAATTACAAGCGACTTTTCAAAACCAAAGCGAGATCGTTCAGCTAAAGTTCTTCGCCATCCCTCGTAATGACCGGGGCGCCCAGTAGGTAATCAGAAATAGATTTCCTCTGCCGCAAGTAATTACTAATAGCTAATAACATGTGGTCATGTGTCGCGTAACGTGTGACACGCGACGATTGACGGATGTTGGGCAAATGTTCCGCACATTCACCGCTTGCGAAAGTATAGGGTTGGAGCTCACTGCACTTGAATAGTTACGTTCTATGGCTATCGCGATGTGTGGTTATAATAGTTTTTTCTAAACGCCTTTGTGTTTTTCAATGCATGCATGCAGTCAGCAATTATCATCATCGTCATTATTGGTAGGTTGCCACTGTCTACTGGCATCGCATACACTTCGGAGAGTGTGAGACTGATCTACACGATCTGGTACCACCTTCCCCTTTTATCTATCGGACTCGAAGCGGCTGGCAGCTTGAAGAAGTGGCACCGTTTCCTGGTTGATATTCCAAAGACACGGACGAAGAGGTTTGACTCTTTTTGTTGTTTTTGTGATAAGAACGTCTAGGCTGTGGAATTAGATACCTGAGTGGTTTTTTCCCGATAGTTATAATCTTGGTGTCGTTAAATCGAGAGTGAATCGGTTTCTTCTAGGTAAACACACTCCATCGTAGACCGATAGATAGATAGATAATCTCTTTATTGCACTTAACAAGTAAACAAAGTTACAAAAATATATAAAACTTAAAAAAAAAACAAAGTAACAATTAGCGACCTTATCGCTAAAAGCGATCTCTTCCAGGCAACCGCTGGATGGAACAGGAGAAATGAAGAATAAGAAGACGGGGAAGTACAAACAATAAGTGAATGTTATATTTAAAGTCTGTAAATATAAACATCAGGGGAGATGGCGGTCCAGTGTAAACCTATAAAAGAAAAAGAAAATACATGACTTAATTGTTAATAAGTCTGCCTACTGACTTGGAAGTCGTGGCTTCAGTCCCCGTCCGCACACATTTGGGTAAAACTTTGTCAATCTGCAACAATAACTACTCATGCTTGGGCCCTATCAAACTTGGTAACTTATAAATTTTATAAACGTGAAAACTAAAAATAAGAAATATAATGTATGAAGTGTAGTTGTGTAAAACTCGCATACGTAGGACTCAACCCTAAAGAACGCGGAGGCGCATGTACGAGCTTCCTATTTTGTATAATTTATGATAAGGGGCCATTTCCGTGCAGAACTCAACTCGATGCACGTGCTGTGTGAAGCAACTTATGATTAGCAACCTGTGGCATGTTCTCACCGCGAATTAATCTTAGGATGACGTGTGTGGTAACGACTGTGCCTTTTTAAACAATAAATCTCATTATAAACCATCTTATACCTGCACATATCCAAATGATGCCCTAGCACCAGGAAATGCTAAACCTTTTGAACCTTATGAAGTTTTTTAAACTCTATACAAACATTTTGTCATTGCAGCATTGTAATCAAATGCATGAAAAACGATGCGGAAAATTATGTTACTTACAATGAATAGGTAACCTACATCAGTAGCATTCTATAGTTACACACGTGAAATTTGCAATTCCGTTGTTTTCGCGGGGTAAAATTACTATTTGAAAATTAACCTTATGGTATTCCAGACTTTAATCTATGTACCTACCAAATTTCAACCAGATCCCCCTTCTGTAGTTTTTTGTTTCATAGGTAAACAAACATACTTACATACAAACTTTCACATTTATAATATTAACAGAAAGTGGGAAGTATAATCTCAAAAAGCCTTGTTTTGTAGGTAAAGGCTAATTTTATCATATTAATTACACTTTCCAGATGTCCGATCGGCAGATTTTTCTCTCTCGTATCATAATTTATTTGAATCTCCGATATTGGCTTGATGTTTTTATTGATGTATTTACTTTTTAGTATTTTACTAATGTTATACTAATTAATGTTTTCTTTTGTTTTCAGGTAAGAATTGATAATAGATACAACTACTTACATCTCTTTGGTAAGGTTTATTTACAGGGTAAATAAAAAAATCTTCGAGAAATTCTTCTGAAACAAATGTTTAAATTTACCAAATCGAGTCATTTTATAAGGGTTTGAAGTTAAAATCATTCCTTAGAAATAGTCTTCTGGACCCACCAAACCCTAGTTATCTTAGTACCTTAGTAGGGTGAGTGCACTCATGTGTCGGAACGGCTATCGCCACCTCGTTACATCATTATATCGTATTACACAGACGCCCGATCCACTATTTATCTCCTCTACACTCACTCTAGGACGTAATTAAAGAGAAAGGTTATTACAAGCCCACCTCGTATAACAATTTCCCACTCAGTACACTTATCAGAGAAAGTCCCTAAAGGAATGCACGATAACAGTTCGGGCCCAGGAAAGTACTATTCTGATTTACGCCGAAGTATCGGCTTACGTATCAGTTGAACGGCTATAAAGAGAAAAGCTGTTATTAATGTCCTTTTTGGGGGTTTATTGCCGTAAAATTTTATCCTACTTGTAAGGTTTTAACTCTACAATAATAGTAGCTAAAGACGACTGGGAGAGTAATAAAATTTTTAACCATCTCGAGTTAAAATTCACTGGGAACTATTAAAATGCTTTAGTTAAGGTGGAACGTCTGCAACATTGTAACGATACTACTCGTAAACAGAGCATTAATTGGCATCAAGTTAAGAGTTTTATAATTGCAGGGAGTTAGGGAATACCTCCAAGATGCGCATAGAGTTTACGCCATCGCTCAAGTCATTTGACGAAAATCGGTAAACTAAACAGTTGCAAAGAAAAGCTATCTAGGATCAGACATTAAACCGATAGTAACGCCACGCGAAAACGGATAAAAATGCTGGGTATGGCTTAGCTGCTAAGGCTGGTTTTTGTGATGCCATGCGCGAGACATGTCGACGCTGTTTGTTTGTTGCAATGCACAAATGCGCGTGAGCTTTTTGTGCAAGATTATTTGTTCCTACGGCGTATATTTTGTAAATGTGCGTGCGCTTGGCTGAATTTCACTAGGTATTAACTTATGTGTAAGGCTGTTTTATAGTACAAAACACGTACTAAGCAATCATATGTGTACACAAAACTACATAATGCGTACTCTTGAATTGCAAAAATACAGACAGACATTCCCTGAGGCTTAGTAACACTACTACATAAATACGCGGCGGCCTCAAGCGAGTAATTATGCGAAATTATCAACAAACTGTCACCGGCAATGATGAAATGCGCGCAAAAACCAACATTGCGTAAAGTTTTTCTTTACGTTTACCTTTTTGCCGTTTCTTGTCCATTTCTTATTTAATCAAGTTTTCGAAATGCGCAACGAGGAGGAAAACATTGAAGAGATAATTGCTTACTGAAAACAGGCAAAAGTCTGGTAATATTGTATTTTAAGATTTTGGGATCCCGTAATATATTAGGACCTCAACAGTGAGGGCAATTTGATGATAATAATTGTAGAACATTTATAAATATGTATTTTTTCAATTGTTATTAGTTTTCTCTCGCCGTTTCTCAAGCTACAGTGTGACATATACATTTATGTTATACTAGCTGTTCCCTGCCACGCTTCGCTGTGTCACATTGTGATGCAAAAATTAGATAAAAACAATACTTGATGCGGATTATATAGCATTGTAAAATTTCAGCTCGATCGGTGCAGAACTTTTTGAGTTTTTGAAGCGTACATAAACCAACATAACATTTTTATGTATAGAGATTTCATACTATGCTTTCATATTATTTTCCCGTAACGTACTTTCAAATTTGTTTTACTATTATTAACCCAATTTTGACTGCGTTTGACCACTAACTCGTCTATTGGTTCGCGATGGTATGTGACGATGTGACGAATACGAGGCATGCATACTTAAAAACCTAGATTAAAACTTTAAAATTATAAGAAGGTAAATAATTGTCTACTTCTAAATAATAGTAGTGTTGAATACATTGAAACTTAGGCCAGAGCCAAACGAAAAAAATAAATAATTAAAAACAAGTCTCAACTCCAAATGAAAGTGATCGGTCTCCAGAGCCCTTTTTAAGTGTCAAATTATCTCCACGTAAAGGTACATTCATCATTTATGAATCATATCTCTCAAAACAATCATACGTTGAGTAATACCAGTGTAGGGAAATAAATAGGGCCCTAAAAGTGAAAGTCCGATGCACCGATCACTAATGCGCTTATCTAATTTGGCTCGCTCAATCACATGGAGTGCTAGAAACGAGACACTAAGTACCTAATATATTTTAAATATCACGTGTCATTAGTATTATGTATTATCTATTACCGTAGTTATGTAATGGTCGTGAGATTCATGATGCCCTCCAGCGTTCGCTTCTGGCGTGAACCTTCTGATGTAGACGCTTCATTTCGAGTAATGGGATAGATTATTGAACTCATTCAGTTCAAATAACGACATTATTAAATTTATGATAGTATGAAAACTTTAATTCTTGAAAATTATTTTTGTACAAATCGTGTACAAAATGTATCGTCAAAAGAAATAATTTTGATTAAGTTTTTTTTTTAATTTATGAGCATACAAAGACGATTTTATTTTTTCGTTTGAAAATGTAAATCCTAAAATCTTAATAAAGTGTACCCCTAGAAAAATATTTTTAAAAGAATTTAGCAGTGGTTCTGAAGCTATGACGAATAAAAACTTTGCAACATTTGGTAAGAAAAACTTCACGTAAATTAGATAGTAGATAATTAAAAAAGTAGTAGATAATTTTAGATAGACGTACAAAATATTTATAAACATAGCGTTCCCTCTTTGTGACTTTCGATAGTTGTACGAGTATTACCAACATGATGACGCTCCCGCGCACCGCGCATTACCTACTAGTAGACTAGTACATGTACGGTCACCATTATTATGCCACCTGGAGAAAACTTTCAAAGACTGACTTATTATTACGACAAATTTTGTGTCGCCTGAGTGATTAATGACAAGGGGATACCTGTTGTCGGCTGACTGATTGTTATTATATGTAATACTGATGTGGATGTTGTCTAACGTTATTATTTTTGTAGGATTTAAAGAAAACAACGACAGGCGCCTTACTTGAGGGATTGATAGTGTCGGCTGATTTATTATTGGCAAAAAGCTAGTAGATCCTAAAAAAAGGTCTTCTACTGGCTGCCGAGGCTGTATTTATGATTACTGTGGGCCGAGGACTCGGCTACTCGGCTAACTTCAGCTCTGCGCATGTGGCGGCGTCGTCTGGGGATTTGTAACTAGACTATAATTAATAGTGGTACGCCTCTGTCACTATTTATCAGTACATAATATAGCGCGTTACATAGGGATAACATAGTATTTCCAATATACAGAAACATTTTGTAGGTTTCTTGGCAGAGTCCACCTGAAGATGTACCACACCTTTGCAAGTTATTCTACCGCGAAGCAGTAATGTGCGAACATTACTGTGTTCCGGTTTGAAGAGCAACGTTTCCTGAGAAATTACTTGGCTTAGAGATATAGATATCTGGGCGACAAGCGCAGTGCAGTGCTATATAATGATTTGGACTCTTCATGTTCCAATAGCTGAGTGTCACTGTTCTGTTATGTGGCAGGCATGTTGCTTACCATCAGGCACATGTCCTTCTCGTTTCGTCACCATTTATAAAAAAACATGCATGCCATCTTTGAGTTCGATCGGCAGCTCCTTTCATTTATTGTTTTGTAATAACTTCTTCGTCAAACAGTCGAAAAATATATGCAAATGCATTGTTTTTTTCTCATCGTCCAATAACTGATCGTCATCGAAACAGCTTACGGCTTATTACGTAATTTTAATTTCTACAAACGGAGATAAATCATTTCCGACTTAATCTTCGTAAAGCATTCCGAGTATTTTGGTGATATTTATCATGTTACGCTATTACTAATGCGGAACATTACGTAAATTGTCTTTATATTGTTCAATCAAATAAATTCCAGAAACCACAATTAGACTTTGTCATTTTGGAATGTTCAAAGTTCCAAAAAGCGACACCAGTTCTGCGACTCCATCTTTCATACTTCGAGCTTCTAAGATCTAGAAAGTGTTGCCCGATTGAATGTCATCCGATAGATAGTCTAATTGTCATTTAATCTAGACTTAGCTGGTTTCTTCTGTGGTGTGTAATTGTACTCTACTGTTACCGTTTTATCGCTTTACATTAGGCCAGATATAGTGGAGCGGAAGCTAAAACGCTTAACATAAACGAAGTAATCATTTAGTCTTGAAAATCTATTTTGACAAACGTGTTCATTTCGTAAAGTGTACAACTGATCTGCATGATCTAATACCACTTTGCCCTTTTTGCATATCGAATTGCTTAGAGCTCCAAAATGCGACATCGTTTCATGATTGATATTCCAAAGACTCAAACGAATATGATCCATTTTTGTGATAAAACGTCTAAATTTTGTAATACGTTGACTTAGTGGGTATTCCCAGGGGGTCTTCAAGTTTAGAGTGAATCGGTTTCTTCTAAGTAAGCGCGTCCCATTATAGCATCGATAAAATGTGAAATGATTGTGATGCTATGTTGCTATGCGTTTCGTGTATTGATGACATACCTATTGTGATAGGCGACGACACATTGCCTCATCTTCTATAGGCCGCATTTTATTGCATGTACTCGTAATTATAAACATTGTGTCTTTCTAGTCATTACAAAACGAATGTCTCGTGAAGCAACGTCATTTCTCGTACATCAATCAGACGTAGCTTCAGGTGCCCCTAGCTTATTAATATCGGAACTTATTTCACGAATGTCACTCCTCTCGTTAAAGTGAAAGTGATCCCTTTGACTGTCCCGAGATAAATGACACTCATTATGACCATCATTCATACTGATATTTCGGGCGAGATGAACCGAAACGAATGACGTCACAAAGTACCCATCCCAGAAATTATTTCTAGAGTAACCAATCTACGTCCCACTGACGCAATTGCATTAGAATATTCGGATTATAAATTACAGTATTGGTCGCAGTAATCTGTTCGATATGAAAGAAATATTGTGGTTTCAAAGCTAACGTCCGGTAAATTACCTTATCTCGTGATGCTGAGAAATGCATCCGATTGGAATCATCATTTATGAACGGACATGATTTTGAATAATGCCTGCAATGAGCTTACAATGGGGCAATGATCTGAAACGTCCTACATTCAGTTGTAAACAAATCATTCTTGATTTTATCTGTGCCAAAACGAATGCAACTGAACGAATGCATTCATTTCTTTGAAACGTCAGTGTCAAATATGTTTGATTAATGAAGCGTGTTAGCTCATCCAATTCATAAGCACATAAATAAAGCTAATAAGCATTAATTGACAGCCGTAATGAGAAGCTATTAATGCCTTATTAGCTACCTACGTGGAAATGTTCGTGTTCGTGACATAAGACTTTCTAGATATGATTCAACTTACAATGAGAATTTATGTTGCAAAACGGCACATTAGCTGATACGTTGCCAATTAATACACGAGCTAGAAAGGATAACGACATGCCGTATCTAGAAAGCCATCTGCTAATGGTCCTAGATCCGTGGACGTATGACGAAGCTCTTTTGTACAACTGACGTCTTTGGCAACCATTATAAAAGTTCATATTAACTAGATCACGATTTATAATTGTATGGCTTAGTGAAGTATCTTTGTACTCGTATGTAATATATTTTACTAGCTATGCTTCGCGGTTTTATCCGTCATTGTTAAATAACATATACTCATAGCCATAAGTTGATCCAGATGAGCCATAAATTGAGGTTGCGCAGGACCGTTTGTTGTAGAAATCTAGGAGGAGACCTACGTTCAGCAGTGGACGTCTTGCGGCTGATGATGATGATGATAAGTTGATCTATATTATAATGAGAAATGACAATTATATAAGTAGAGTAATTAGAGCTATAAGTTATCTGGCTCCCATAATATAAGTTTTATTTAGTTTGGGACTAGATGGTGTTGTGTGAGCAATGTTTAATCAATGTTTTTTCAATTATTAATTATTATTGTTTACAGTAATACCAATCTGCGCTATACCTGTATAAACGAGTAATGACATAACTAATATTGTATTTATTTAAAGTTTAGGTACTTATAGCTGCTGAATGGTTTCAGATTCAGTCTTTATTATCTACTAGCTTTTACCCGCGACTTTGTCCCCACGAAATTTATACTAAGGTAACTGGGGCAGTATTTGTACACCTATACAAACTTACGTTTACTAAAAACAGCTTATTTTAAAATATTTTATACAATTTCATCAAAATCGGTTCAGTGGTTTAGGAGTCAGACATTTATAATATTATTTATTAGGTATATTATCAAGTGTAAAGTTGCAAAATTTCATGGTTTTATCTTGTTAATGACAAACTTCCATATTAACTTTCATCCCCCAATTTTTCAACCCCTATTTCATCCCCGTACAGTTCGAAATTACATAATTGCTAGAGCAAAGTTTTATTTGCTTCGCGTCAAGTATCTAAATACAAAGTTCCAGGGGTTTATATTCAACAATTACGAACTTATAAAATTTCATCCCACATTTCAACCCTTTTTCCGTAATATAAATAAGTCATGTCCTTTCTTAGGATTTAGTTCATTTGTCTATAAAATTTCTTTAAAATCGGTTCAATGGGTTTCATGCATATAACTTTGAAAATGACGGAATTTTCACACAACCGTCCATACCTTGTTTCACCCCCTTAGGGGTTTAATTTCGCAAAACCCCGTCTTAGCAATCGCCTACGTGCTAAAAGAAACCTCCATGAAAAATTTGAGACTCCTAGCATTTGTAGTGTCTGAGATTTCGCGATGCTTTCGCTTATATAAATTATTTAAGTTAGGAGAAACAGCCCTTCAAACTAATAAATAGCAACGGCATAATCGCAATAAGCAGAACCGGCCGAACCAGAAACCAGCGAACGTTTTCATAAATGTACAGTGTACACTTAAAAGAGTTAACAGCCGATTTCCAGAAATAAAATCACCATAATTCCTAAGAGGAATAATCAACTGTCCCTGTGGGGTATCTAATAAAATCTCAAACTGCGACCAATACCTACACCAGATGGGTCAACCACGTACCAAAGCCTCATAAAACACAATCTATCAAGTACTAATCACTCATCATCAAACCATAATGAACTTGAGGAAAATCGACCGCGATTTTTTGCCGGTTTTTGTCTAGTTTTGGTTTTGCCTGAAAATTATAGCGGTACAACCGTCATCTGTCTCGCCGCGGGGGGTTAGTTCAGTGTTAATTTTAACTGTTGGTTTTTTGCTACGTCTTTAGGCCACATCGCCTTCATCGATGTACAAAAAACTATGATAGGAGTACAATTAGAACCATCGATATCATCTACATTAATTGATTATTGTGTGCTCCGATAGGTAAAGAACGTAGTTGTTTTTCTACTTACGTACGTCGTACGTATGTGGGTATTATAAGGTACTTGTTGGCACGTTTTGTTAGGACTATGTATATATCCATGTTTCTTTTATTTTGTTATTTGATTTCATTATTTTCTGGGTATCCATATATATTAAGTACCATAAACTGGGAATGAGCCCCATATGAGGACTCGTACAACTCACGAAACAAGTCTTCAAAAAAATAAAAAAGTACCAAAATTTTGAAAATAGTAGATTTTTTTAAAAACTATGTGATAAATCAAATGGAACTGTTACTCGAAAATAATATTCAATTTACTTATCGTGGACCTGAACCATAATTTTGTGAACTGAACTGAATCATATTTTATCATCTTCTTACCCTCTCCAAACAGACAGACAAACATTTCTGTCAATTTGTTCACTTTATTATCCACAACAAAACTGTTACTCGAAAATAATGTTCAGTTTAATTATCGTGGACCTGAACCATAATTTTGTGAACTGAACTGAACAATATTTTATCTTCTTCTTACCCTTTCCAAACAGACAGACAAACAATTTGTTCACTTTATTATCCATAACAGAAAAGTTAAAAATGTAAAAAAACATAAAATGGTTAATACTAGTGCCATAAATAATAATAATAATAGTGCCTTATCGCTCCAAATTGAGCGGCCGTTATAATATTTTCTTTTTTTTCTATGGATATCTCTACTATTCTACTCTACTATTCTTCATTTTAGCGCTTTTCCTCTTTGCGTTCAGTTATCCATTCACTCTAATATAATCATTATCATCATTAGAGGGCGGTAGGATTGGAGTTGCCTCGACACTAACCAACAATTGGTGTGCAATTGTCGCACATGTAGTTCCGACTGTGTGTCCGAGAATTATACGTCGACGCAATTGTCAGTTATTACTATGTGCCGGTTTGAAGAGCAAAGCTTTCATAGAAATTATATAACAAGAACGTAAACTATCTCACCATTATTCGATGAAGAGCGCAATGAAGTGCGAAGTAGTGGTTTGAATTTTTCGTGGTCAAGATACAACATGGTGAAATTAGTTGGATGTCCTGCTCGGCTTGTTACTTTATTTTATACTAGCGGCCCGACTTCGCTGGTGGTATATATAGCTAGCCTACAGCACTCGGGGATAACGCGCATATAAAACGGTAAAAATTGAAATCAGGCCAGTAGTTCCTGAAATTAGCGCGTTCAAACGAAAACCTTAAGTTTACCTAGAAAACAAAAACACTTTTTTCCCTTTCCAACATTCAAGATTATGTGTTCTATTACACAGTCGTTATTGCATTTGACACACTCATTTGTATAGTTTACACATCGATTGCTCAAAAGTACGGGAGGTTCAACTGACATTTTACTCGATACTTTACATAATCTGACTGATTGACTGACACATGTGAAGGTCATTGATGTGTTTAGAATATTACCAGACTTTCCTACAAAAGAAAGCTACGTAGATATAATTTTCTAGTAAGGTCCTTCTAGCATTTTAGTCTACAGTCCAACTAACTCTATGAAACGAACTATTGATAATTTTTATGTTAGTTTTTTATTAACTCCATTTTAGCGGTATTTAATATACATCCGAATTAATCTATGAAAACAGATTTACAATATCTTCTAATGTGACAGTCTCTTTAAACACCTAGGGCCACCAATCGATATAGATTGATTATGTCTTGTAATTTATCGGGAAATATTGTCCTTCAAACTGGATCAGATTAATGTTTGCTCATAACTTTTTTAATTTATTCTAAAAGTAGTAAGTATCTACGGTGTTTATCGTTCCCACATCTTCAAAATTAAAATGCAATAAACGTTAAAAAGCCGCATAGTTTAAAAATACAATAGATTATACTTAATAATCCCGAGTCTTATTCGCCTTGTGTATTCATGAGCTAATTACTCTATTCAAAGTTATTCTAATGTCATAACCATCGGTCAAAGTCGATACTCCTCTACCGCTGCGTGATAGTGCGTAGGGTCGTGACAAAACTCTTTAAATGTTCATATCGGACGATCCGTGTGGGCCTGCGCAGGATTACACATCTAGTTTCCTTATTCCATAAATAATAAGGTGTATATTTGTGTGCACATCGTCCTTGAGTGTTTAGGTATGTGTGTATCAGTAAACAATCGATAGTACTGCGGGCAAGGCAACCCATCGCGCATGGCTAATGCGCGCGCGCAACCACAACGCATAAAGATGAGGGTGAACGTCGTCGATTTTAGCTTTAAGCTCTCGACTATGAATTTTGTATTTACCGCCGTATTTTATTACGTTTGTATTCAATACATCCTTTATTAATTCACCAAAATCGGCTCAAACTATCTACGGTAGTCGGCACCGGACGGTAAGTCGATAAGCTTTATCCGTAATTGTAAATATCTAAGTTTTGTAATGGTATTGTCACATTTATTATCTTGTAATATTATGGGAGAAAGTTTTTCGAAAGCGAGTGTGAAGTAAAAAATTATTGAGAATATACTATATCACTTTTATGATCAGATCTTTAAATAGTTCAGGAGAGGACAAGGAAAAATAACACGCACGTTTATACGCAACAACGAAAGTAAACGTAATACATGTGATTTCGTAGTAATATGAATTACCTATAAGTTGTAAGGATGCAAAGTTATGTATGTTCTAAGTTCATAAGATTAGGTTAGTAAAACCTTGAGCCTTCGGTAGGCAGTAGGTAGAGGCCAACTGTCAAAAATGTAAAAATGTCAAACTGACTGACAAGTGCTGAGATGAATGACGTTTAAATGTTAATGCAAAAAACAAAGAATACTAAAAATATTCTTACATTTTCAAACCTGTTATTAAATTTGCATCCTTGAAATTAAGCTCCATTGTTTAATACCCAAATTACCATCCGAATTATAGTCTAGATTGCCCTACATTCAATTATTGCGGGAACTATGGATTAAACCACGGTATAAAAGAATCTTTGTATGACAGAACGGTAAATTTATAAACAAAAGAACAATAGTTTGCTAATAATCTAGTAGGTATTGATTTCAAAGATTTCTATGACGTTCTGGAAGAAAGGTCTAATGTATTTGATAAATAGTTTGATACTGAGCTTTCTCCTTTGTAAAGCAACTGAAATATTAGTTTTAGACAAAGACGGTGCAAATTCTATTACGAGGTCATGAGAGCAAATGATCAAGTAGGAGGAATTGATTGAATTAAAATAGGGATGATTCATGGCTTTGTATTGTGAGTTAGAACTAAATTGACTCAATGGAACCTCCCATGCGATTTGGTTCGACAATAAACTTGAATTCCTTTGAGATGTGGGTACAGTGCAACGCAGTTACCGAACTTACTGCAAAGCCTAATATACGAGTACCATAGAAAAAAAAGTGTAGCTGTGCTTATTATTTTGCACTAACCCTACGTCTTCTATGTCGTCACTCCGAGAGTGTAACAAGTTTTAGCGTAATAATTAAGCACTGAATGTCTCAAATCCATAGTAAGCAAATTTAACAATGATAACGAAAACTTTAATTGAAATTTCTAAAAAAATATTAGATAATTTTAGACCAAATCTCCTAAAAACATGTCCGAATACAAAGTCAAAGTTCTTTATTGATAAATGTACAATTTACACGTCAATTTTAGATACTCTTGGATATTAAGTACTGTGTATTTTGTAGTATATTCAGAGTTAATGTTTGTAGATCAACACAGATCGCGTGCGCCCGCGCAACACGCACTCTCGGCTATGAGCAGGAGCTCCATAATGAATGTAAAATGGAAAATTGGATAATACCTCATAAATAACTAAAACGTAGAAATCTTATACTGGTCGACCTAATTTGAGAACCGTTGGGAATGACCTTGTTTGTCTAAGTGTTGTTCAAAGAACATGATCTAGAAAACTATTTGTTCTGCCAATGAGTTTATTTCATTTCAGTGTATTTTATTGCTTAAGTTTTGTTTTGTTGCCGCTAAAAAGTATTGTCGCTCATAAACTATCATATAGTGTTACCACTTAGAGATGTGTTACCAGTTAGATGTCAAGGTAGAAAACAAGGTCTATTGTTTTATTTAGACTTATGGTGGGTAGCCTCAGATGGCCACCAGTTCCTATCTAACTATGGGCTAGCGCAGAAAGAGCAAGGTCCCAGTAACCTAAGCATCCTAACCGTAATACTTTCGCACTTACGTCGAGCATACCTGAAAGCATTCCTTATATAGCAAACAGTATTCTTCGAGTAGTAAGAAAAAGATAACCTCTCATTTGTTTCCATACAAAATAACACTTTTCACTTGTTTCCATACATAATAAGTGATGAGGTAGTAATTTATTGTTTGCTAAAATGTCAATCGTTTTCGTGGGAGTCTTTAGTTTTTATTAGAAAATATATTCAGCAGAATGTAATATCGCGACATTTTTCGTGCCACCCGTGAAGTTTCCCAAGTTTCGTGACCGCTATTTCGCAGCGATATTCCACCACAATCTACTTGCGCCGGAGTGTTGAAATTAGAAATTCTTAAAGCTTTATTAAGTGTTGCTTTTCACTTCCTTTTACAAAATTTGTATTCGCCTTGAGTGTCATATTTTCTGAATAGATTTTTAAATTCTTCACGTTCCATACGGCATAGTTACGAACGTCTATGAGTTATTTCCTTTTACTGAGCTTCATAAAACTCTTTGCTTGCATACAAATATGTGTACACGTGCTGAATTGACATATACAATGTTACACGACCCAAAAACAGCAAAAACGAATGACCCTGCGTAAGCAACTTAGCACCAACACGCACGTTTCAAACTATCCGAGCCATCGAACCACTAATACAGCAAATTTACATTAAAAGTCAATTGCCGATTCAGCGTATATAGATCGCTTGACCAGTTTGGATATGACACATGTTCGCGTACATATCGAAGTGAATATGGTACGCTACTCGCATATAAATAGCACTCCGCAAAAGCATGTGGACAATCAACATTCAGATAGATGCATGCGTTATTTAAAGACATGTTTTGAACTGGTACTTACTAAGAACAATACTAAAATGGTCTCGAGACGAAAATAAAATTCGTGTTAATGGTTCTGAAGTACCCCCATCAAAGCGCCTACGAGGTAAAGTGATAGATAAAGTAGAAATTGAGAGAAAGGACTATAAAAGGAAATGGGCGTCGTCGTGATCGTCCGAGCCGTCTCGTGCGGCCGTTAATCGAATTACAGACGACGTCGGAAGGCCAATGATATAATTTAACTGGTTTAATTCAATCAGACACAGTTGGGGTCGATGAATTCAGGTTACTCTGCCACAGAAACAACTCCTCAACATCATTGTTCGTTATTTAGGCCAATACCATAACAGACTCCGAGTACGAGCTTCGGTGCTTGTACAACATTTATTAAATTAAACACGTCGGCACAGTTACATAGGCTCGTTTTCAGGGTTCTGTACCTGAATAGTGGCGATGGAACCCTGCTAAATATTATAAGCACATGTTGACAGTTTAACTCTACTTAAGAAAACTTACATTTACCAGATGTATGTACTCGAATTTTATCTCGAAACGATTTTTTTTTTCATTCGATAAAGTACAAGTGCAGTTTGTTTACAACTTACTAATAACTAACTAACTTTCATTCTTTCCGATTTTAAATCATTTATATATTTTTAATATTTTTTGCACATAGAAACTAATTATTAGTTTTAATCCTTGTATCACAATGTCATAACAGTATTATGTAAGTATTTTCCTAATTGTTATTTGGATAGCCTAAACACGGTCATAATGATTCGCAATGATACCTGCAAGTATGTATGCTGTTTTAATCGAATAGCTTCAAAAAGTTTCATACGACAACACTAACGAAAAGATTTTTAAAACTCCACTTTCGTCATAAAAGATCTAAACTGTGGCATACATTTATACGTTGACTGACTAGGTGTTCCGTGATGGATCTATTTTGTATGTATTTTTCTTGGTAACCGCACTCCATCGTCGCATAACATCAGGCAAAATGGTGGTTAGCCATACAATAGTACAATAGGGTTGCTATTATATACGGTAAAAAAGACAAACAAACTAGATGATAAAACGTTTCAAATATGTTTTCATCAGAGAACCCTCAATATGAGCCGCGAATCTGCTCTTGACCAATATATTAATTTATACCCCTCTCTAATATATTTTTCGATTAGAATCTGTCACTGCTATGTAGCGAGTTTGTATTGTATATTTAATTAATACTATTACCCAATAGAAGTTATTCAACTGAGTTGACACCCGAATGGCATCGATAGCCATTTGGAGTGTGTTGCAAGCTGTCGGAAGTTTCGACACAGCATTATCGACTAGATGAATTTTAATAAGCATCTGTTATGATTATGAATTGAGAATTGACGCGGTGCGGTTTTAATTTGCTTAATTGATTAAATTTTGCAGTTGTTTCCAATTTTATTTATATAGCGTTGATTACGCGCTGTCTAGTTTGTTATTTCGTGTGAGGATTAGAGATAAATCTGTAACGATAATACTAGTTGCACCAGTTATAAAAACTTTATACCTTAAGTATTAAAAATTCTGCGAGTATGTGCTTCATCCTTTCCCATTAATATTGTTTTGACCGTAAATACTAAGTGATTTTAGCCATAGTGTATTTTATCTAAGCACACACACACACTGTGACACAAAATAATGAATTCACTTCAATATTTTTTAACCCTTTGTCACATTTAAGTTATAGAAACAATATATTTTTATCCTAGGATTGCACGTTAGTGTTAGTAGACTAGTACTTCTAGCTTCGTGAAGATGAAACTAGCGTTGCGTAGCGTTGTCTACACGAATCTAGAAGTATAGAATAGAATAGAATATGCTTTATTGTATAAGTACTAGCTTACTAGACTATCCTAGCTTGTAAAACTAGCCTCGTGTCACTTGGGCATTATGCTGGTATTCTCGGATGTTCCCTTCAGTAAGCGCAACATTCGATTTCCAATCTTGAGGTCGTAGTTTCGAATCCCGCTTCCACATCTGAGTATTTTCCAAGTATAGATAGATAAACGAGTATGTTATCAGCATTCGCTTTAGCGGCGAAGGGAAATATCGTGAGTAAACCAGCGTGCCACGAAATACATCTTTTGAGATAATTTATTCGCCAACCCATTGTGACGCGCGCCTGTGTGGTGGATTATGGCCTTGATTCTCTCCTCGTTGGGATAAGGTCTCGAGTCCCAGCAGTGGGAACATAAAGTAGGCTGCGTATATATGTACCTAAGTCCCAGATGGAAACAACGTAACATCAATTCCGTCAGTCGCTTCACGGATGATTTATTTGTATGCTGTCTGTCATTCGTTAATAACTTTGACCCACTGCAACCATTGTGTACAGCACACATCAAGATACCAAAGGTTTTTTCGCAACGACCGGTCTTTTGGGATTGTTTTGAAGATTGGAGATATCAATGTCTACGACAATATATTGCTGCCATAAATTATGGTATTTTACTCACCATAGCGCGTGATTGACTTGACTTTTACTTTTCGATGATCAATAAAACGTAGCTATGACCCATTTTACATTTGTGCCGTCAATAAAGTTCAACTATAAAGTTTCAACAATAGTATCAATCCATGATCCCATTTTATATCCCCGATAATACAACTACATGTTTCTTGTAACTTAAGTATGTGTAATAAAAAGGCTCTAAACCGTATCTCTGGTTCTTCAATTATTGGCTTTGACTATGTTCATAAAATAAATTTTGTAATAATACGGGTGTCTTCCCGCGATTTCTTCCGTGTTTGGTTTAGTAAACTTTATTATTTAATGATTTGAATTGATACATTTTATAATTATTATTTATTCAGTTTTTTTTTCTTTTCTTAAGCTTAAGCTCTTAATGCATAAAAACTGAAATCTAGAACGCCTACTGCACCTGACCCTTGATCCAACCGTCTATCGAAAGTCTTATGATGTTGGTGGAGACGTGTCGCTATACATTTATTATTAGATATTAATACTATGAGAATTCTGCATTGTTTTAGAAATATTATTATAGGAGTTCACAATATCAACTTGACGATTGTTCTCATGAAGTGAAAATTCATAATATTACCTAGTAGGATACGTTCTAACAATTCAATTTTTTTTAATGGTATTAGTTTTTTTTACTAAAAACTTTAAATCGTAAGGAACAAAAAAGTGAAAGAATCGCAATATTTCATTTTTTCACAGTTTTTCGAGTTTGCGTTTGTTAAAACATTTCAAAGGAAACGAAGCGAAAATTGAGTAGAAAGATAATTAAAGTGTATACTTAAACGGTCCGTAAAGTAAAATATATTGTTCAACTAAATTCGTGTGAATTACATAGCAGAATCACAGATATCAGTTCACAGACGTAAACAAAATCAAAAACATACGTCTACAACAAATCCTTACAATTGATAACTTGTATTTTTTTAAATCAGTTAAAAATCATAAGGCGGGCGGATTTTATAGCGTTTAGGGCGGGCAACCAAAGCGACGCGAGACCTGCGCCCGCGCCGGCCGGGAGCGCGCGTCAAGTCAAGCGCAGCTTCGACGCAGTCCCCACCGCGACGTAACGTAGGACGCACGAGTCCGCCGCTCCCGCGCACACGAAACTAATGCCATCTTAGCGCAAACGTAAACAAGACCGGAGTGACCCCCGGACAGCGATGTCCCTGTGCAAGTGAATACTGCTATTGCAGCACATTTAAAAAGGACTTATCAATGATGCATGTGAGTGTTTCAAAATTTTCATTTAGTTTTCTATATTATGAAGGTATGAGCTTACTTTATTAAGTATCGATTTAAAACATTTGCATTTTAACATGTCGAAGGATTACGTCTCTGCCAAAATGTTGGTAGTTTATTATTGTATTGTTAGCAGAACAATGGCGTCTCGACAACTATTATTCTAGTGTCTATAACAATCGATTTTGTTTCTGCCGTGATGGTTACAATAGTGGGACAGAGGCTCGACTTACTAAACATCCTGCGTTTGTGCTACAACCTAAAGCTAGCAGGTTCTAAACGACTGCAATCAAAAGTCGTATTTTCGTAGTATTTTCTTTCCAAAGTAATCACATCACAAATAATTTTATATATGGCTGGTTTTCTCGATCTTTCTGTCGCAAGCTATGGAATTCCTTCAAAGGTGTTTCTAACAAACCAGGAAAACTTTAAAAAGTGTATTTATAAGCACTTCCCCAGGCTGGCTAAACGTTGTCAGCATCATAACCGACAACTAGCTCTTACCATCAGACATACCGTCAGCTTATACCTACCCACTCGTAAATCAAATGATGAACCTTACATTTGTTTGTTTTTCTATTTGTTAATCCTTTACTCTCTTAAGAATTTGTAAAAGTGGTGAATAATGTGGATTATAACATAAATCTAACATTATTTCACAGGCTACTTTGCTACTCTTCATTCTTTTTTCGTTTTTGCATGATTTAGTACTATGTTTAGAAGCACATATTATAATAATATGTATCTTAATGTTTTCCTTATGAGCTTGTAACGTAGAATCTAGCATGTTTATTATTCAATATTCTAGTAATCGCAAAATATTTAAGTGTTATGTTTACTCTTTGGATTTTTGCTAAGAAACAAAATATCTCGCACGGCCGCCTACGCACGTAGATTATATTTACTATTGTATAATGTAATGTAATTGTATATGCTTTACTCTATGTAAATATAATTTTTAATAAGAATTAGTAAACAACTTAGTTAACGTATTAAAAGAATATTTTCATACATTGTTTTTATGAACATTATGAACATATAGGATAAATGAATAAAACTTTGGATGTTTTTTTAAACTAATGTGATGTTAAGTAAAACGGTCCTTCCATAGTTACCATATTATGCCTATTCAACATGCATTTACCATTAGTCTCTCCGACACGACTCTATCGGATTTGCAAATACAATGCCTATTTGTAAAACATTCGACACAGAACTCACAATACTGCGCCCGTAATGTATGGTAGAAGAAAAAAACGTGTCGTGATTATGCGGCAGCCGATCGTAATCACAGCACACGTTCACAACAATACTGCAATTCTCATGAACCTTGGGCATGATCGGAAATTCTCATATAATATTAACTGCAATCTATGGTCGTTAACAATTACCATAACATATTTCGCGCGGAAACAAACAATTATGAATTAGATCCGACCTAACCAACAAAAAAATTACATTTGTACAAAATAAAATAATTTTGATTGGCATTTTACAAATTTACATCACTCAAAAATTTAAATAAAATACTATTGTTGAAAAAATCTTGTAAAATTTGAATAATTTCCCAAATTGCAATGTTACAGTTTTAATTTGGTACCTATTTCTTATAAACAATTGTGCATTTCGTAATAGTGTTATAATATTAGGAATTCATTTGATGATGCTAGTATGTTATATCATAATTCCATATTTCCGGTCCGATTTATCAATCCAATAATTACAAATAACACAGTCTGGCCGCCTTGTTTTTAACAAACTGTTGTTTAGCTTTTAATATAATATAATAATATAATTTAAATGATATTGCATTTTGAAGCGAGGGATTCAAACGTAGCTAAGAAAGTTGTTAAATAACACATTGTAGACTAGACTATTAAGGAATCACCATTTATTTATTAGGTATTTTTAATCCATGCAATATTTTTCTTACACAAGATTTTTTTACCAATTTACCAATTGTGGAAAAATATTTATGCTCCGAAACTGACATTGCTGACGGCTTAGATTCGAGTTTGCATACACAAAATCAAATACGTGGATGCATTTCAAAAATATTTGTTGATAGACTACGTTTTATTTCCAAAATTACTCTTTATTACAAGTCACTCAACTAGGTCACGCTCTGCCGGCCCAAATTTACCTGAGTTTGAGAAAGATTGTTCATAATTATCTAATGAATAGGCCCAACACACCCGTGGGCTATTTGGGCCTATTCGAACATATTACACCTCAAACTGACGAGCATTACCGCGCATTGCGTCACTTTATTGGAAAGCTCTTCAACGAAGACGCTAGACTGGATCATATTTCATAATGATCACTCATAATTACCCACTCTGAACCAGATTTATGAGCAAGTGACCCAAAACTCCATTTAAATATCCACCTCGAGTCCAATTGATTGATTGAAACGAATTAATAAAAATGCAGTGTTTCTAAATCGATCTATTTTCACTCAGTGTAATTAAAATTGTGTCAGTACAAAATAGAACATACAATTTATGATGCTTATTATTATGCAAGTGATTTCCATTAATTAAAATTGGAATATTAATATTTCGGTTTGGGATGATATAATATTAGCTGCGCCTGTGTTGTAACTGGCATCTTTACAATAACTACCTTTAAGTGCTAAAATTTGCCTGTGTCTAACAACGTACTTACCTTTTGGTTGGCTGTTATATTATATTCCGTATATATGAGAAAAAACATAGCCACTCAAACCTACAAAGTTTCGCCTTTATAGCATTTGTGAAATTCCAAATTTAACTAATATGTTACGAATTCGGACTGTTTGCTTTAATATTTTGGGAAACAACTACTTGGATAACACATTCCAAGTCTAATTTTTCGTTTGCGCACAGACACAGACATTGAAATCCAATTCTATTAGAAATTGTGTTTTAGCTATGCAATCTGATACGAAACAATGATAGCTAGTCTAAACTAAACCTAACAAAAAAACCTAAAAAAAACAACTTGCGACATTGTTCGAGTCACTTACATGTAATTACAATAGAGGCAATAAAAAGTAGGCCATAAAATGTATATAGGTTTTTATTATGCAGTGATTTCCATTCAATGAAATGAGACAACGACACTCCTTGATTCGGGATCGTCCGTTATTTAAGTGACTTATTTACTATTCGAATACCACCCTTGTAATACACCCTTTAATATACATTTACGGTGACAGATTACTATAGAGATTCATAATGTGATTTGAGTATGCAAATTATTTCAAAGTTATAAAAAAAGTTATTGTATTTGGTCCTTGATAGACTTGACTGCAGCTCGATTTATGTCAAATGACTATGCGGTCTACAATGGAGCGCTTTTACCTAAATGATTCACTCTCGACTTGAAAAAGGAATATTGTATCTACCAGGAAAATCCCAATACTCATAAGAGCATATCTTATATCCTGAGATGAGGGCTCAGACCAAATGTAGGCACACGTGAATGTAGGGGTACGATCTAGACTTTAGTTTCAAGTAAGTTTGTGAACTGTAGTTCTCTATTGAAAACTATACTACACTACATAGCTACACTTACCCACATACTACAATTTATTGCAATAAATACCTTTTACTGCACTAACATTTTGTTGGTAAAAACTACAGTCGCTAAATAGCTAACAACAGACAATTCATTCGTCAACAGCTAAACTGAAATGTTGTTTAAATCTCTAATACTTTTCTAATTATCCCTAAAATAGGAGCAACCGATGTTCTTTGTGTGATCCTCCTTGACATAAATCTTATTATAGTTAAACCCTGTGGCCACACCATAAAATAAAATCCTATAATTATTTTTATGACTGTGGTAACTGCGGAGCGGCTTATAGAAAATGATTAATTTTAATATCAATATACTTGGCTACTTAATGATTTAGAATTAAAAATACGACACAATAAAACGAATGTTACTACTTATTATTAACCTCTAGGCAATTAATTTTAGAGATAAACAAGAATAAGCCATTCGGCATTTAGTATTATGGCCTATTGTTCTAGAACCCTGACAAGCGTAGTAATCAAAATTACTATCAATTTTTATAAGGCTTCAAATGAAACTCTACCATTGCGGCTAGTTTTTGCCGTACGTTTTCGTAGTATTTAGTACGAGTTTGTAGTATTAATTGGTTGTTTTAAAAACAAATACTCGTACTTAAAGGCGAGGGCCTTGAGGCTAATTTAAAAATGTTTCAAGAGGATGAGACAAAAAATGCAGGCTGGATATCTGCAGCGGCTGTCGGGCACGCGTGTCCTCGCCAAGCGTAAAAACACCAATTCAATGGCATTGTTGCAATTACTGAAGACGAACCACCCTTATTAGGATCGAGCATCTGTCCAGAAATATAACGAACATACAGGTTGTTGTAACAACCTTAACCTTTCAACAAGTTTGTAATTAAAACTGAGCTATAACATATCATTATTGTTTTTCTAAGACAGGTGTTTATGAATGTCCCTAACATAAATTTTGGTCTCAATTATTATGAATAAATAAATATTGGTGAACATTTCTTCCCAAACTAGTAAAGATTGTATGTACTATGGGAGCCATATTGCTCATATTATTACCTACATAAATATACATGTTTTTTATCTTTTCCTATTTATGATTTTGTCTATGGATTGTGTAAAGCTTAATATTATTACTAAATCGGCTAAAGCCGAAGTGACATTCAGATAAACGACCTTACAATACAAATACCGTATAGAAGCAGCCAATGGCGTCGTATGAATAATAACCATAGATATACATGAGGTGTATGGTTTACTAGTGGCTTGCGTCATGAATGGTAATAAGAAGGCATTACAAAATTACCCACTATTGTTCTGCGTTCGCAGAACAGTTTCTTGGGTGCTGTCGATGTCGATGCTTTCTAGGACTCGCATCATTTTACATCTCTGACGTTCACACAACGTTAAGTGAAATCTCAAGGAAGCAGGTGTCTGCTATAGTTCCTTGACGATGCTGCATACAAGCTTACGTTGGATCAGCACACTGCGAATAAATTGATAGGTACATTAAATATTGATCGACTCTTTTCAAATAACACCATATACTTACCCCCAAAAACACTTATCGGACCAAAGTAAAATACTATTTTTATATGTAAATATCAGAAAAAAACAGCTTTGTAGCTCTTCAATACAATTATTGATATTTTTATAAATCCAGAGTATGCCATTTAAAATCATATATAAGTACATTAATTATGTAATGCAACTAGTGTACGCTTTGTGAGCTTGGGTTTGGCTGTTCCTTTTAACGTAAACCTGTACAGTAACCGAAAAAATGTTAGTGATTACCGAAGAAAAGTCACGTAATTGGTAAAGTGTGAACGTAATGATTGCGTGACGAGGCACAAAGGAATGCTTTCTAGCCGGTACTGGGCGCGATCTCAAAGGATACGCACGGAAATAGAATTCTCAGTGCAATCTGTGCAGCTTCAGATAACGTGTGCACCACGTGTTGGGAGTTTACTGACCCCCGACGGTCGGCAGTCATTAGCCAGACGTCCTGCCGGGATCCCTTTCTGTTCCCACTCTTCCCACCACGATCTAACAAATGTTTGATTGTGTTGTCAACAATAAACAACGCATCACCCAACCACCTTTGTATTCATCACGAAATGCCTTAAAAATAATACAGGAGCAGAACCATTTACGCTCCATAATCACTAACCAAAAAAGAGGTACAATTTAATACGCAAAAATGAGTAAGTGAACCGGTCAGTTCCGGGAAAAATTGGATGCATTTCCAAGATGAGGCATTTAAATTACAGTTGTACGCGTTCTGCCAGGTGGACGTGACTAACTGAAGAGATTCGAACGAGGACCGCAGTGACCGGTTATTGTGTCTCCAGGAAAAAAATCCACTCGTGCCCGATTTCCTTCACGGTCCTACGTGACTGGACGTAAAGTGCTTGTCAAAAAAAACTAAGGATTCAATGACAAACATATTCTTATAAAATATTTGCTGATCAATAATAATTTATCTGATTTGGTATTTTAAAATGATTGGCTAAAAATTATAGGTTTATCAAGGGTTTCTCATTTTGTTTTTTTAATTAATCGTCATTGTAATATGTTTAGAACCCAAAAAACATAATTACGCTTGTTTGGAACCACATCTCGGTTTAGTTTTTTACTGTAATTTAAATACCCGTCATAGCTAAGTAGAGGTGTAAAAACGACAACATTTCGTGGCATCCGTCGTCCAGCTAATTGCCGGGGTGCTTGTTTGTGTGGAATTACGTTCCGGGAACCACGGCCTGCGCCCGCGCCGGTCCGCTGAGTCCTGGGGGCACAGAGGACGACTCTCGAAACGCACAATCGAATTGACCCTTTCGTATAAAACGATCCAAAATAATATTTACGCAGTATTTATCTACCTGTTATATTAAACTATTCCTAAACGATAAATGCATACCAAGGTCATTCAATTCAGTCAAGGCATTCTAAATGCACATTTTAAATTAGAAGATCGTTTGTCAAACAAAGCTTAATTATTAAACGCGATTAATGTTCCTATAACATTTGCATTCTTTAGTTTCTAGATTTTGATGTTATGTAAAAATCCTCTCAAATTTTGTTTATTCTTAAAATATTTTTGAAAGTCATATCCTAGGAGGTAAATCTAATTCTATGAATAGACACTTGAAAAGTTAGAAAAAAGTAGAAAGTGTGTAAATTAATGTTTTTAAATTTGTTACACTCGCATATCATATCTCTAAGAAAGAGCATTATGCATTGCAAACCATACCGTTGAATAAATACATCAAAGTGTAAATCATTGATTTATAAATTAGATACGGTATTTAAATACAGTATATAATAGTTGTTTGCAATCGTGATTGTTCTATCGAATAATTGTAAATAATTACCGATATTGCGAGCCCAAGGTGAACGCGTCCTTTAAGACATCGGTTTAATGATAGGACCATGTGTAATCTGCAATTTTATTACTTCTTCGTACAATGTTCAGAAGCGGTTGTAGACATGTCAGACTATAGACAGCGGCATAATTAATACATCACGGAGAGTGTATTATAAAAACACAATATCACGTACTAATGACACACTTACCGTAATTGAAAGAAGATCTTTACTGACAGTGGGCATTGTTCTGGGATCAAAGATGCTAAATGTATTATTCACTGCACAATATTATGCAAAATGCCGCATTCACGCACCGACGGCTAATGTAGTATTTATCTCGAAGTTAATGCGTTATGTAACATATTCAGATTTAGGACGATGATAATTTAGACGTCTTCTCGATAAGCTGAAAGGTTGCGCTATTAATCATTATTTGGCGATTTATCGATTCGACCTCACGTATTGGGTTTCATTACATCCTAAGAAGAAGATTACTCATATTGTTTTTAAACTTCTTATCAAGATTACTAATGTAAGCATCGATAGAAGCCCTGCTCTTAATTGAAAACAAGATTAAGATTTGTACTATGATATGTATTAATGAAATTACGCAAAAGTGTGTCACGCTGGTGACTCGTTCTCGATAGACTAGTTCGGCAGATTGAGGTATCGAGTCGTGAATCGAGCGGCGACTCGATGATGTGTAGTCGATGATGTAAATTGATAAACAATGCCGCCGGTTACGCAACGAGAAAGCGGGAACAAGAAGCGGCCAGTTATCGAACACCGCGACCCACTCTTTCTATTGTTTTAACTTTATCTATCGATTTTTGTCACGATTCTGTCATCTCTTTAAGTCCCCGGACAGGTAGATATAAATTAACTCCTTACCTACCTGAGCGTCACGTCCGTCCCTACTCGTATATCATAAGACGACGCAAATCCGATCAAATATTTAACGGTATTGGGATTTCATTCTTCGCTGCGTCGGATTTTCAGAGATGAGTTACCCGTTTAATGCGGTTATTACGTAAACTAACATTTCTCTACTTTTACGCTCACAAATTGTTATTAGGTAAGAAATGCATCTGACAGCATATCAATGGACGTTTATGGTTATAAGCTTCATTACATTCGAGCTTATAGGAAGCTTGTGAAACAAGCCAATCAAGTTTTTTCTGTACGTACACCGTAAGCGTTAACGTATAAATGTCACTTATCAATCCAATCAGTGGATTGCACATATACTGGGGCGTGTCTGTTGCGGTACGGCATGGAGTATCACATTTAATTTGGAGAGTTCGTTCAAAGGTCAGTGGAAGTGACCTGGAGGCGATCAGATCTTGCCTCAATTAACCGGCCTATACAAGGCCCAGCGAGATATAAGTAGGAGTGCAGTTCGCCGTGTTACGTGCCCGCCTCAGGCCGAAGTACTTTCTCCCATGAACTTATTTAAAAACGTCTCCAACGCATGATTGACGCTTCCTCTATTGTTAACTTAAATAGTTACGTAACCCAATTTGATGTGCTGTCACTCAAATGGAATATATTCTCAAAAGAGTGTGTTTTGTTAATGTGTAATGATGCTTATTCTTTGTGGTTGCCATTTAATTGTTAAGCAACTGATATGTCCGTTTAACCTATGTGTGATGTTGCTAAATATGCGGGCTAGTTGAATACTTCATTGATAAACTGTACCGAGTGACGAAACATATCATTTCGTTACCTTGTCGAGTATTGAGGCAATGAAAAAAACTTTCAATAACCTAATCAAACTTGAATTAAATGTTTGAAAGAATATAGATTGCAACGTTTTTAAGCTGTGGCGTAAAACTATGAAGCTTTAGAACAGTGTACTTCAATATGACTGGACTTGTGGCTTAAGTTGGTAATAAGTTTGCTCACCAAACCGTAGACAGGGGGCTCGATTATATATCTGACACTGACATGATAAAAGTATCATGTCAACTGCCGCCCAAAGCTTGCTTGGTTTCGACCAGTTAGTAGTTTGTCCAAAGTAGTCGAATAATATTTACTTATGTACAGGTTTTGGTTTTCGCTGATGACAACATGTACTCAATGATACTTTAATCGTCTGTGAAACTAGGTCTAACAACAGTTGACAATGTCAGGTAGCATAATTTAAGTCTCACTAGTCCCCACCGCGGAAGGTATACATACACTTTTTGCTTTTGTTATCAAGAATAGTCCCCCTCAATAACAAAATCAAAGCGGAGAAATTAATAGAGGTTATTTGTCACTTATCTTTTTTTAGGCACTAGTATATAGCGAGTCTTATACTGTACTACTTCCATGTCACACACATAAACAAAATTCTAAAAAATTAATGTTCATGTTGGATTAAACTATCTTGTCTCTGGAGTACACGAAATCAATTCACTTGTATTAAGTCACTAGAATCTGATTGCTGCGTTTCAAATATTGTCTTAAGGCTTAAGCAAAAAAACTGTCTAGTTTTTGAACAAAATAAGTGTGGTATAAAAAATAAATTTAGTGACGTGAAGTGAACTAAAAAAACAAAATTGAACTCAAAATAAGTTTCGTAACATGTCGTTAAATCAAGCTATGCTTATTGCAAAAGTGGCTACCCGTAATAAAAATTCCAGATTCCATAGCGTTCCTTCTTTTGCATGGAATCGATCAGAGGTGCGAATTTATTTTATCACTTCAGTTAATTGTTCACCACAATTCTCAATGCAACTTAGCAGCTCATTTGAGAGATTGTTAAACTTTACGAGCTTTTTCTCGTCCTGTTTTACAATGAAGCACAAGCGTAAGCGGGCCGTTGACCGCGATCTTTGCTGTGATTCGGAACAGAATGCGTTGTGCCAGCTAGGGATGTAACAAAGCTGCAGTTTGAGTCCAAAAAAGTGAATTCAGATTGCAATAAAACCTTTAATGTTTCGACCGCATTGATTCAAACTCACAAATGGCGCCAATTTTTGATACATATTGTTTAATTTATTGACACTTAGAAAAGCCATACGAAATACAAGATAATATTATCAGGATATTGCGTATAATTTAAAAAAACAATAATTATTTACTGTTAAGAACGTTCAATTGAAATAATCAACAGTCAACCAGTTGGAGCATTATTTCATTGTGACTTTTTTAATGGATCTTTTGATTCATTGTTCATTAATATTTATCTCGTTCTGTTGTTTTGTTCGTTGTTAAATTACTATTAAATAATTTAAAAAACACTGTGTGTCCGATTCCGAATCAAATCGCATAGAACAAATTTTAAATAAATAAATACTTCCGTTTCCAAAACCCCCGTTCCGTTACAACCCTAACTTCTTAATTCCAAAGCATCATTGTATGATTCCGAATTGAAAATTCCACGCTTGATGTCTTCTTCGCAGCAAGCGTCTCTGCTTTCTGTATGATTTACGGCTTCGAGCGTCCAACTTGTAATTACCAAACATTATTTTTGTGTCAGAACGTTTCGACGATGGTTTTAACATTTTAAGTGAATTAATTGGTTGCATTTTACGACGCACCCAAAATACGTTGACGTGAAATAGGCTTGTAAATTCTTAGGCCATGCGTTTACCCTTCATACAGGGTGTTAAAAGTTGTTTATAGACAATTGACAACTTACTAAAGAAATAAACAGATGAACTCTTTTTACACTGAAATAATAGAAACAAAAAGAACATACTGCCGAATAGAGAACCTCCTTCTTTTTTGAAGTCGGTTAAAAATACAGAAATTTAAAGAGATAAGAGAGAGAGTATAATATGAATATTTGTAATGGTAACAATTCATTTTTTATTTTAGTACTTTTAGAAAATTATCTTATATAATCTCATCTAAATTCTACGAATAATAAATATAATCTGAGATAGATTATTGTTACTGTGGTAGGTACATATTCTAGTTTTTTGTAATACATATTTTGAACTTACAAAATTTCAGGATGCCATGGGGTTTTGTACTGGTAAGCCTTATTTTTGACTGATATTTACCGTTAAACAGCAATCTGGAAACGTTTCTCTGTTCTAGTTTGAAGGGCAATGTCTCCAGAGAAATTATTGGAAAAAGTGATTAATCATCTTATCAGCGTATTGATTATTATCAGCGCGCGCATATATTGGTCATCTCGTCACTCTATTTTATAAAAAAAAGTGATCTGAATTATCCTATACATTCTTGACATGGTACACGTTGATGTCTTTTCTTAGACAAAATACGTTTACTACGTGTAAATTTACTTTTATAATTCGCCTTAAGCTTTGTTTACCGATAACTGAACTAACTAGCTCTTATTAACATAATTACGGATGAAACAATGAAGGTTCATTGTGGAACTGGTAGTATCATGTTTCACTGCACTGTTATTTTCATTTGTTTTTAGGGCGATCGTTCCTTAACCTATAGGTGCTAGGTCGCTGGGTTTGCATGTTTAGATGAATTTGAACAGCACATTGTAGACGCTAGTTATATAATAAATACGTTGTTCAAAGTAAAGTTTAGCTTTGAAGCGTGTTCTGATATTATTAAAACACTTAACTTTGTATCAATAATTACCTTTAAAATAAACAATAAATAATGCTTGTTTCTTTTGCAAATTGTGTCTGTTAATCAAATTATTTTAAAACTAATCTACATAGTTTTATATTCTCATAGAATTCACTGAATGTTGATCAATTTTATAGTATACCTACCTTAAAACAGTATTTGATCCATTATTTTAATGTAGTTATTAAAATTAAGAGAAACCAATGCGACTCTTTCTAACCGTGACCTTTGCTACAAATAACTTTTACTAAACGGTATTCCATCTGAAATTAAATGAGTTATCATTCACAAACGATCATGCGGATTGTTTTCACCAACAATGAGTCGACAATGTGTTGGTAACAATAGCTTTAAAGAAGTCAAGTTCAACTGAGACAGAAATTGGTAACATTGAGAAAGTTAAAACGAGTTTGCTGGCGTGAAAAAATAATAGACATGAAAGTGAGTTCTAAGAGATGAATTGACTAAATATTGTGGTATACAGTTTTTCTCAATAATTCATTTTCAATAAATATTATCCGCAGTCGAATTTCGTTCGGCCGTTCCAAAGATACAATATGTGTGAACAAACATAGACACACAAGATTTCGCGTTATATAGTGTCATTATAAATTGTATTTTTATGTTTTTGTTTATTGTCGCGGACAATAACACTCTAGCTAAATCTGGAATATGGGACTTTATTTTTGTTTGAAGAAAAAATGTGGGCTTCATCCGATTGAATTTATCTGGAGTTTACTTGTAGAACATAACAAAACATGTATGTACTTAATCAGCCGTTCACTTGCCCTTTTTTCTGGATTATGGTAACTTAAGTGATTTTCCATATTACAATACATTCTAGCCAATTCCAAATCCTAGCCTGATGTAAGATTTTATGAAGTGATTGAGTAACAAACATGCAAAAATTCAGAAAAGTATACATAATATTACAGTATTATTTTTTAATGCAAGTGCAGTGATCACTTTATATTACAGTATTCACGTCACAAATAATCCATACTAATATTATAAATGCGAAAGTAACTCTGTCTGTCTGTCTGTCTGTCTGTCTGTCTGTCTGTCTGTCTGTCTGTCTGTCTGTCTGTCTGTCTGTCTGTCTGTCTCTGTCTGTCTGTCTGTCTGTCCGTCTTTACCGCCTAAACCAACCAACAGATTTTGATGAAATTTGATACATAGATAAAATAGATCCCGAGAAAGGACATAGGCTACTTTTTGTTCCGAAAAAAGGGTTGAAAGGGTTAAAATAAGGGATGAAAGTTTATATGGAAAACTTCGTCATTGTTGAAGAACTATATAACTTTACGTCTAGATATTTAACACGAAACCATAAAATGTATGTTTTAGCAGTTTTGTAGTTTCGAACTGTACTTACGGGGGTGGTATTGGGTTTTTTTTTAATATTTATTATTATTTATTCTTGGGTCAAATTTAGTAATTCAAATTTCACCCTCTTCCTGTCAACCGATTAATCTGAAATGTTGTATACACTTTGGATTTTGATGACAATACAATTATGTTTATTTATTATCATTATAAATTCAAGATGGCCGCCGCTACAAAATGGCGGATAATTTATGTTTTATTAATCCCATCAATATGGGTATCAAATGAAAGGGCTCAACAAGCAGAATACAATATACTATAAAAAATTTAAATCCAAGATGGCGGCCGCTACAAAATGGCGGATAACGTAGGTTTTATCAATCCCATCAACATGGGTATCAAATGAAAGTGCTCAACAAGCAGAATACAATATACTATAAAAAATTGAAATCCAAGATGGCGCCCGCTACACAATGGCGGATAACGTAGGTTTTATCAATCCCATCAATATGGGTATCAAATGAAAGTGCTCAACCAGTAGAATACAATGTATTATATAAAATTAAAATCCAAGATGGCGGTCTCTACACAATGGCGGATAACTTAGGTTTTATGAACCCCATCAACATGGGTATCTAATAAAAAGGCTTGACAAGAAGAATACAGTGCACTATACAACCTCAATACTTAAGATGGGCGCAGCCACTAAATGGCGTATCAGACTATCAGACAGAATTTTTGATAGTCGACGAGATTTCCATGGTGTCTTATCAAATGTTATGCATGATGGACGCTCGATTAAGGCAAATTAAGAACTGTGAAAATGAGTTTTTTGGAGGAGTGAACGTATTACTTTTCGGTAATCTTTTACAACTGCCTCCTATAAAATGATCAGGAACACCTGTTTTCAATTCTAATATGAAATTATATATATGAAAGTAACTGTCTCTGTCCGCTACCGTCTAACGCCTAAGCCACTTAAAGAGTTTGTTACAATTTGGTGCACAGATAGACTTAGGAAAGGACAACGGCGACTTTTTATCACAGAAAAAGAGTTGAAAAGAGTGGAAATGAGGAGTAAAAGTGTGCATGGAAGGATCTTTGCACTCTTTGTATGCTATTTTTAACCGACTTCTAAAAAGGAGGAGGTTATCAATCCAGTTGTATTTCCAATTGTGAATCAATTTAGATGGTTATTTTTTTGGTTGGTAGATTATAGTTCAGAGGTGGTCATATACATTTTATCGAAATCAGTGGGGCGGTTTTTGAAATATGAACAACAAACTAAAATTTGCGTTCATGTAATCAGACAATATATCTACTAATGTCTACTAATAGACTCTAATAAAATTTGGTGGAACGTCCCAATATGATTTTAAATTAAAGTCTGTTTTTGATTAATTTTTTGAGAATATAGTTTCTTTGTAATTTGTCGTGTAAATTGTACATTTATTAATAAATATAAAACTTTGACTTAGACCGATTTTGATTAGGAAACGTGAATTTGTATGGTAGTAGACATGCGAGTAGGTACTGCCTCAATTACTTTAATAAATATGTGGCGCGGACGAAGTCGCGGGTAAAAGCTAGTAACACATAAAACAAAAACTTATACCTAAAAAGACAATTTTCCTTACTTTCGATCTTTATAATCGAAAGCGATCGTGCATAGTCAATTTGGAGTCGGCGCCAATCCAATGTTCCTTGACACGACCTCTTGAGATGTCACTGCAATACGCCAAATATTTTCACTCGCTACAATACAGCCTTAGTGCTTACTCATAGTTCCGGCTCATCTTCGAAATATGTGTCTCGAAAGTAAAGCTTTTGTTGTCTTCAAACCTTTTAAAGTTATCTATTGTGTGTTTGTTTAAAACTTTACTTTTTTGTGCGTCTCCATTCACCAATAATCAGATAGGTCAGAGTTTCGTTTGTATTTTGCTACGTTCCTAAGATAAAAACCATTAAGTTGTCGTTGCCTAAGATAAAGTAGTTTTACGTCGTTACGTCATAACTTCCCTACCTAAATAAAGTAGAGATTTGATAAGGTTAATTAACAATAAAACCCGTTTTTTTCCATAATTTGTTAGTAAAAGTTAGTTATGTATTCAACTGTATACAAATCTATTGCTTGCCTTTTTTCAATACCTTTGTCACGAAGATCTAATTGGCTCACTACTTCATTTTCATCCACTCAATTTGGTGACACATGGTAGTCCATCAATAAAACATAACGATGGCCGTTTGTACTTGGAATTGTTTAAAATCTCTTTCATCTAACCTAAGATCGTACGTAAACACGTGTCAAGTATCACATTAATAAAACACCTTCATTGGCACTTCTCAAACATAAACTACCAAATAACAAGAACGTAATCCGATCTTGATTTAGTTTATCTTGCGCAAGCGAGCATGCTAACGATAAACGGACATTAGTATTGCTTGTGGTATAACGTTACCGACGGTTGCTACTTGGAAGACTTGGAACAAAACGCTTGTTGAATACGATATCTGATGAGCCAACCCGATCCTAATGGGCCGGCCACTGCAATCTAATTTCGATATCTACATCTAGTATACACGTTTTTAGATAGGCCATTTACAACAATCATTGTATCCACACTACGACCCTTTTGAATACCACAAGGTTAAAACAGTGTAACAACCGTGTTTTTTTATTTATTTTAAAAAAACTCATAGTACGACGTAAACTCAATAGATTCCGACTTTCTCCTCTCAATTCTACTGAATCAATCTCCAATGATGAATCACACCCAGCTTGCATCTTGCATACTGAGAACGGATACCGTTAATATTAATAACCTTTAAAGTTGTAAATTTGCTCTTAAACCAATGTCAAGTAATAATTTCTTGGTAATTATGGCGCCTCGAAAGCCTTAATGCGAGTGAAAAGGGCTCATTTGTTAAGTGTCGCTGAATTCTCGGGATTTTATGAAGGAAAGGTGAATTGATTTATATCATCGCTGGCTTACAATAATTCTCTCATAAGAAAACCAAAAATCTTTAACAAGCGCGCCTAAAGTTGGTATTTTGTCATAAATTCTTGACCAACAATAGTTGTTACCATTTGCCGGGGAGATATTGCCCTGTACATTACTGTAATATCTATAATAATAAAAATAAATAAACAAATAAATAGTGTTTTTAAGTGCAAATCCAAAGAGCATGATGTCAATTTCGCAAAATTGTCAGCGATTGAGACGGTTTTTTTAAACTGCGATTGGTTGTACATATTTTATCAACGTAATTCAACGAAACAAAAAAAAATAGAAAACTGACATAAATGTTACCTGTAACTTAAATCAAATCAAAAAATAAAAATAATAACATTTGCATCCCTAATAAATGAAAAAAACAAGAATGAGAATTCTATCGTTCCTTTCGCCCACGCGTTATCCCTTGAAATGTTTGAAATGCTTTTACAATATTTAACTTAATTAAAAGTACCTGGGTGACCCGGACCCGGACCCGGACCTACCATATTTCAACCACCCATCTTCCCGACTGAGCTAATACGAGTATACTGTCGCGCGCCGTCGCGAAATTAACCATCGCATTCTAATCTTTATGTAACAGTTTTTTGTTGTCTAAAAACGCGCATAAAACGGCGTTTTTTAAAAAGAAAACCTGGCTAGATCGATTTATCGTCCCTGAAACCCCCTGTATACATAATTTCATGAAAATCGTTCGAGCCGTTGCCGAGATTCAAATTCTATATACATATATACTTACAAGAATTGCTCGTTTAAAGGTATAAGATGAAACTTAACTATGTCCTTAATTAATGACACACTTTACTTAATTCTGCACAAAACTTCAATTAACATCATTATCTGCTATTACGATTATTATCGCACCGCAAAAAATTACATAATGACGTATACTCTCCATGACAACTTTCCAGTTAATACGCAATTCTGCGAACATAATTACGTAAACTTTGCTAGTGTGTTCATATTTACGTTAAATAAATATGTCAAACACGAACGCATATATTAGCGTAAAACACATCACAGAGAGACTTATGTTATTTGCTTGATGTTTATGGGTTTTTTAATTACTTAATGATGGCGTCGCTTTAAGTTAAGAAACGTTTAGGCGTGCCCACTTAACAGGAAATGTACATAAAAACGTTGATAAAGATAATTTGTAAAAAGCGCAGGTTGGGTCCATTGCTTAATCTGTGAAACGCATGCCCAATGATGTACTGTCGATGTAACGTTGTTTTGGTTGGTTTTACGGAAATTGTTTAAGAGACACACATACCCAATAATAATGGGTGAATCACTCTGACCAGCGATTACCTGATTACAAAGTAGACATACGTTTTAAACTGAAAAAAATCGAAGCATGCTTTACATCACCCTTCGCTGATCAGTCGTTTTATACCTACTTACAAAATATAAAAAAGATTTCTATTTATTTTCTCGTAGGTCTGCAAAATGAAAAGTAATAAACACTCTTCATTTACTCTTTACATTTTCTACATACTCAAGCCAAGCCGTAGAGTTTTACTTCTATTGCAACTACTGCCACTTTCATGTCTTGTCAACTGAATTAAGATACATAAACAGTATATCAGAATAGACATACGAATATACGCCGGCTGTACTATGACTTAAACTGTGACCCTGCGCACGCGCACGGGCTTATCAAGTTTTAGGACAGTTTAAGCGTTATCTATAAACTTACGGTTGAACCCACTTACTCCAGTGTAAATATTTGAGGTAGAAAGTGCAGTTCCGTGTAACGTGCATAAGATAACGTAGACGCCTGTTTGTGTGCTCTGAATTCCTGGTACTGCCCTGATTTGAGCATTTTGAGCTAACCTGGAGTAAACGGTTCGAAGACAAACAATAGCAATCGGAATGTTATTCCGTTCCTCCAAGCTTATACTAGCCTTTCTTATCTCAACACAAGAACATTCGTCTTCTGCGCTAAAGCTTTAATCTCCGTTTTTAGAGTTATTAGGAAGATAAAACGCGGATGAAACACAAAGAATGTCTTAAAAAGTTAGTTCCGTGCTGCTCATGTGCGTTAAAATTCTTTGTTCTCAAAGATTTACTGTTGTTTTTTCTCTTTTTACGTTATTTTTTTGAAGGTTACAAGTCTTCCTAAAATATTACTTTTTAGATGAATACATTTTAATGAATGCTTGCTTGCTTTGTGTAGCAGTTCGTGACAGTATCCTACAAGTTTGTTGTTAGGATGTTTGTGACTCAATCACGTCGGAACATCTTGACGGATCGGCTTGAAATTTGAAACATATGTTAAAGTTTGGAATAGTACATAAGGTACTTTTTATCACGGGAAGGTTACTAGAACAGGAACTATAACAACAGGTAACAGCTAGTATTTACAGAGTTTTATTAAAGATAGAATAAGAATATACCACGATAGACACAGTCATGTATGTATATATGTGTATAAGTAAACCTATGACTTCATGTATTAATTACCATTTGAACTGCCTTCATCGTTGCGTTATAATAGATAGGTACTAACCGTTCCGATTCATGCACTATCTTCCTATAAACACCTACCCATAGTTAATAATCATATAATCACCTTGTTGGCACACGATACGTCCACAGTTTGATCATATAACGGGCCAGTGTCAGGCGGACTATTGAAATGGAAATCACAGCGCGCCGAGTCGCGGTTGCGCGCACTTTGATACGTAATTATTAACAGTACAATAACTCCACAGCATTCAGGCACAATGACTAAGTATCCTTCACGTTAGATACCTGCATTTGACCATCGACTTTGTGCTCAAAGTCAAATCATCAATCATTGAATTCGTTGACGCAAAAAATGTCCTAAGCGGGCAGGTCATCACGACTGCATTAGGAAATTCGGTCGTCGAAATGTAAGACAGGATATTACACGGCTAGATTGGATTTCTTGGTACTAATTATCAACCTCATTCTAGTAGGTTACGATAACTTGACTTATGATGAGCGTCGTGAGTCAAACGCATCATTTCATAGCTCAATGAACACGACTCGGGCACTGACACATTTCATTTTACAGTTTACTGCCCACAATTTCAAAACCGACAATAATCTGCTGCGTTAGCGCGAACATACCCGCGAATATTTCTTAGAAGATAGAACAGGCGTGAGTACGTGACCTCCCATGTGGTCATTATAGCAACTGTGCGTTTGTAAACATTTTTGTTCAGGGTGTTGTGATGTATCTGAGACAATGACTAGTGATTCTCTCACGGTCCTTTGTCCTGATTGTAATAAGGTAGCATTGTCGTGGACACGGTCGAGAGAGCGCAAGGCGGGACTATCCTGGAGACTCCACACGTACACGATGAGAATTTAGATTACGAGTAACTTACAATAGATGATTTTAATAGACTCAATCATGCTCGCTTCGAAGAAAATGATTTCCTGCCTCTGATGCATTTAGAATAAATGATGCAGTTGAGATGTCTGTATTGTTTTTCAATAAACTATTCAAAATTCATATTACAAAAAGAACCGACGACTGTTACGTAGATGTGGGTATGAACGTAATTATATGTTGAAACAATCTGAGTCGTTGAAAACGGCAACAAAATAAAGCAACAAACAACATCGATGAATGGTCACTACATACATAATAAACAACAATTTGTTCATACCGAACAATACCTGCACTGGACTGAATTTTTGTGTCATCTGCCTCTGTTCAATCTCAACAGATCGGGATCATGTTCTGCTTCAGTAAATAATGGAAAAATAACTTAAAAAAATACAACATCAACTCAAAGGATACTACTGTAATGTAAATAGATTTTGGCTTTTGATTGCGACGTGACCCCACATAATATTTTGGGACTAATTGAAAACATGTTGTTCCCAGATCGAGCGATTGGCGCAATACGAGCGGCTAGTTGGTGGCGGGTGCGGGCGAAGACGCGCGGCAAGGCTGTCTGACCTGGAACGGGTGCAAGATCTGTTCCCACACGACTACCTCGCGCTTCATGATGCAGACGCTCCTTCGGCACTCGCTTCGCATCATGCACAGGTATGCGATCTCCATTGGCCATTATTATGTTCCGAAATCCGAAAGTTTCCCTTGAGTCACGAACTCTTTTTTTTTTAATAAGATGGGACGAGACGAGCATTACATGTACCTGATGGTAAGCAACATGCCTGCCACATAACAGCACAGTGACACGCAGCTATTGGAACATGAAGAGTCCAAATCATTACCTAGCACTCCACTGCGCTCATCACCCAGAGGTCTAAGATGTTAAATCTCTAAGCCCTGTAATTTCTCTGGAAACTCTTATCTGGCGTCAGCCCTTTAGCAATCATAATTTGCTTCATTTTCTGTGTCTGAGCTGATTCTGGGTGTAACTGTCAAGAAGATTTTATCTTCATGGCAGATTTATGAACTTATTTTTTTTGTCTATTTCAATCTAGTCTTAGATTTTTGCTATTAGGTACATACACTCTTACCAGCAAGAAGTGGGTTGGGTAAAGTTTTGTACAAACTAGAATAAGAGGACGAAAATATATACATTTTTAGAAGCTTATTGAATCTCTGTTATTCATATTTCTCATGTATTCTCACGTGTTCACGTAGTTAATTAATCGATATTAATTGTTTTCATCTCATTGATAAGTTAATATTTCGTTACAGAAACAGAAGAGCCTCCGCAAGCGACCAAGCTTGGACATTGGAGGAACAATCAGTGCCAGTACCACATCACTGTCCCCAAGGACCTTTATCATGGAGGCTCCGACTCAACTGTGCCCTTTGGGCGCCACCTCCCCACCGTTAGACCGCCATTTGTTCCTCTTCAGCGACTTGCTTCTAGTCGGCAAGTCAAGAGGAACGAATTGCTTTAAGTTGAAAGAGAGCGTGCGATTGGCTGAGATATGGCTGTCCTTGCCTGATGGAGATGACACGGGCTTCTTGATTGGATGGCCTACGCCGACTGGTGTTGCTAACTACCTCGCCACCTATCCCACGCAAGCTGCCAGAGACACTTGGTACAGGTAAGTCGATTTCTTAGTAAACTTTTTTTTTATAATAAGAGTTATCGCCTTGTTAATTCTTTACAAAACAGACCGGCTAATCGGGACAACAAATTCTTTTGTTGCAGAAAAATCCAAAATGCTTTAAATTCGCAACTGGCCACGGAACCAAAGTCTACAAATATCCAGATATTTTATAAGGATACTACATCTTCGATTGAATTCGTAAGTATAACTATTTATTTTCATAATCATAAAAGTTCACTAATGTAATTGTAAATATTGCTAAATTCTCTTTTTAACCCCGACCAAAAAAGGGGTGTTATAAGTTTGACGTCGATGTCTGTCTGTGGCACCGTAGAGCTCAAACGGATGGGCCGATTTCGATGCGGTTTTTTTTATTTGAAGATTAATCCGTGCGGATGTTCTTAGCTATGTTTGGTTAACATCGATTCAAGATGGCCGCCTCCACAAAATGGCGGACAAAATATTTCTTCACAACCTACCTCAATATGGCTATAAACTGAAAGGGCTTGACTAGTAGAATATTGTACAGATAACAAATCCGAGGCAGTCGTAATTAATTAATAAGTAATAAGTAAGTCCAAATTTTTAATTTTGGTCTTGTGTATAAGTTGACTAGGCCAATAAAAAAATCCATTCACAAATTTTATAATTACTTATTATCATTTTTTCTGCAGTGTAAGACAGTATCTGTGAGTCCCGAAATGAGCGCTCGCTGCGTGATCCGACAAGCGCTGCAAGTACTGCAGAACGGAACAGCAGATACGGAAGTGGAAGCTGAGGGAGAGGGAGAGCACGAGGCTGAAGGGCGCTGGGGGGCGGCGAGCGAGTTCACGCTATGCGTTAGAACGGGTCGGGACGCGCCGCCGATGCCGCTGAGAGGGATAGAGAGACCTCATGCGGTACAGGTGAGACTAACTCCATTTCGTATTTCCTGTCAAACGAAAAGTAAACCTACTTAACGTCACGATCTATGAAGCACTATAGGCTGATGTTGTTTTGTGATTAATATCTGAAAGGCTTTCCCGGGATGTATGGAATCCATTTAATTGTAACACCGTCACTCTCTTTACACGGAAAGTACCTAACTTTAAGCGATCCATCAGATGCATGTCGTCTACTGTGTCGCACATTGATTTTGGTAAATTGAAGGACAATTGTAAGCATTAAAGACCATTAAAACAGTTCACACAAAGAACATAACACTCAGATATTTTTGCATCTTTGACCCAATCGCTAGAATTCCGGAGTTGTATCGATTGCCAAGTTGCAATTTAACCAAAAAAAAAAAACAAAAGTTACGTAGCCTTTAATATTAATATTTCATAGATCTACATGTGTTATTTACTTATTCTCTTCTAGATGTCGAGAATACGTCAAACGCTCTCCAATGAAGACGGTTTCGATTTAGAACATGTCAATGCGAAGAATAATCCTTGTGGATTGGTTTTCGAACTGAGGAAGAAAAATCAAGGCCTGAAAAAGTAAGTATGGAACTTTGGTACGAGTATTATGATATGACCTTCTGCCAGGAAATTAAACCATAAAATATGATACCTATGATAAGTATGAGACGCCCGAAGGCTAGCATAAGCAGCCCAATTTTTGTTCTCACTACTGGCCTTTTCTAATATGGAGATATCAAAGCCATCTATCTACCAAGGTGATCCATGAGGGTACAGTTGTGTATGCACTTGACAGATTACACATATCGCTATGTATTGTCTCCTCAGGATATTTTTTCTTATACCGTTAAATCTAAATCTATAATATACTTAGATCATTGGATCAGAATTTTAGTAGGATGTTTTGAAAATCGAACTCAAATTCTCATTATTACCGTCAAAGTTCAGTTGTTTCAGTACACAGTGAGCGTTTACCGAATTCTCACGACGTTTATTTTTAGTGGCAACGCGACGCCTGGTCGAGGTCTACGCTTGCTGCGTCGCGGAGGGCGTCTGTTCGGTGTACCTCTGACCCGACTGTGCAACGGAACCGCGCCGCCGGCCCTGCTCCAAGCGCTGAAGAGGCTGCGAGCCGTGGCACCACTGACGCATGGCGTGTTCCGCCGCAGCGCCAACGCGAAGGCTCTCAGACTGCTGAGAGACAAGGTAATTATAACCAAGCCATCATAGACAGACCCCTAAATGTTCCCACTGGTTTGACTCGCAGCCTTCTCCTGCAAGGAGAGAGTCAAGGCCTTAATCTACCACGCTGGCCTAGTATGGGTTGGTGGAGACACATGATTTCGAAAGGTTGGTTGCCTCACGATGTTTTCTTTCCCCGTTTTTATGTTAGCGGCATTACGCACGTGACTTCGAAAAGACAGTGGTGCGCGTTGGATTTGGGTCTACGGATCGGCCGTTCCCCCTACTAGACCAGTTGTTGTCTCGACTAGATCAGCCGTAACTTCAGTGATATTATGCTACCAAGCAATCTTTTATCGATCACTGCCTAATAGTATGAAATGCGAGCCTGTCTGTGGAAGTTGTATTCAATTGCCATACTAGTAGTTTTCCGGTCTATAGCAACATTCTTTCAAACTTCCCCAAAAGTGTAGAGTTCGGTTTATATATTTGTGGGTCGTCTGGCCGGTTGTGAGACTAGAAAGAGTGGGAGCTCTACAATGGGACAATATAGTGGCTAAGATAGAAAATTATATTAATGATGATAATAACTAATCATTTATCGTTATCGTTAAGGACAGCCATGTTCAGTCCTCTCTGCTGACCTTACAGTTTCCATTCTTTTACATCAGTCTGTCAATAGCTCAAATAATATTAATATGAATTAATCTGTGGCCTATTCAAACGTTAGCGACAGAGGACTTATCAATAATGACTTATAGTTTTGTTCGTTGGTTCCGATATGTGGTTGGTTTTCTTATTTAAATGCGATTGCTTAGCGCTGGGTTCGTTTTGCAAAGTTTTTGTAGTTTTCTATATCCATTCATAAAATACCCAGTTATAAAGTAGTTTTGTAAAAGATTCCGAAAGTTTTGTCTACATTTCAGCAAAAATGTGCTTTTAAATTACAGCTGGATGCGCTAGGTCCTTGGGCGGAGTGCGCAGAGCTGGACCGCGCACCCGTCTTGCTTTTGGCTGCGCTGGTGAAGGAGTTCTGCCGCGCCTTGCCGCAGCCACTCCTCTCAGCGGACCTGTACCCCTCCTGGCTGCAAGTACTTGGTACGTATCCATCGTCAAGATAGCATAACATACAACTGATGTTCATTATCTCTCAAAGTCAACTTTTATTTCTAGCATCTAATTTAAATAAAAGGTTGTTTGTTGTAAATTGATCGCTTTATCAACTATTCAGTTTATCTTCAAGTCCAAGTCCAAGCTCTGATTTTAATATTTTGTTAGTTTGTCTTCACTTTTTGATCTTAAATATTGAATTGTTTTGTGATGTTTTTCTATCTATGGTACACCCCAAAATGATTACCGGATTCCCTTATTGCATATAAATACGGACTAAATTAATTCAATTATAAACATATAAAAACAAACAAAAACACTTTATTTAGGTAATCTATTTTCCGTTAACTTAGACGCAGACGTGTTAAATCAAATTGTTTTCCGTTGCAGGTTTACCACAAACCGAGAAAGTGACAGCAGTACGCTCTTTGCTCCTGAAGCTGCCAAAATCCCACTACACCATGCTGACATACTTCGTGTGTCTCTTACAAGCGATCGCTAAGAAATCAAACATCAACCTCATGTGCCCGATGAACCTCGGCGTTTGCGTCGGTCCCAGCTTACTGTGGCCCAACTCACCCTGTGACAAAGCTCCCAAAGCAGTGCCAATGGTCGTAGAATTACTAATAGTCAAGGCTGAATCTTTGTTTGGACCGCAAATAACCGGACTGTTAGGCAACGGCAGCCCCGAAAATTCCAATGCGTTATTAGACTCCGGGGCAGAGGAGAGTGACAGCTTACACTCTGTTGGAATATCTTTAGACTCTATGGAACTTTCGACTCCTCGAAAGGAAAAGCTGTCGCTCAGCCGAGATTCAGGGTTGACAATGTCTGAAGACGATTCAAACAGTAATGGAGGAAATAGTCCAGCCCCGAGAAATATTCTTCACAGCCTATCGGCACCGACTTGCACTATACAACAAGTTTCTAGATACAATACTGATAACCACAATGTCACCGGACTTCCTCAGAATCCACAAAGACATAATATTTACTCAAACAAATCTGAAATCTATGGTAATATCAATGAAGATCTTTATAATACGCCTTATATTGGCGAGCGATATGTTCACAACTCAATAAACGTCGGAATCTCTAATGGAATCGACGAAAGAAATTACGTTTCTAAAACGGCACTGCAGCGGTCAACAGCTGAAATCTACGGTAAAACTCCCTCAATATACATTACAGGCTTAGAGCCACAAAAACCACCACGAAGCAACGTATCCAAAGCAGCTCGAACTTCTAAAGTATACAGCATGTTCTCTGAAACTCAAGAAACAGAAAAAAATGTGACACAGAAAAATTTTAACAGAGCGAAAAGCTCAGATAATTTATTAGAATCAAAACAGGAATCTTTAGAAAATAAGCGTGACCTAATCTCTAGTCAAGAAAACATTGTTTATAGTAACATTCACGATCTGGCGATGTTTACTGAGAACATTCAGCGACAGAACCAATACCAGACACACACGGAAGCCATGACCAACTCCAACTCCAGTTCTAACTACTCCCGCGTCTACACAGGATGGGAGAAGAAAAGTCAAAATTACAATAAAAATAGCAACTGCACAGAGAACATTTACGGTCAAATGAGGAAAGTTCAAGGAGAACCATCAAAGAGCAAGGATGTATGTGGACCACCGGCAGCCACCATTTTTACAAGAAATGACTGGTCTCGTCAAGCAGCCAGGACAAAGAGCTTAGAAGCGAGCGAAGGACAGATCAACACCTCGGACAAAATGCGGAACGGAAACTATGAAGCGTTGCATTCGAGCACGTGTTGCAAAAGACAATATGACCCTGCACATATGTGCACCAAAACTTGCGTTACACCCATGAACGGCAGAGAACAGGAGATGCGCATGAATCCTCTCCAAAACTCTTATTCCTACGTCGAGAACATTCACAGCAATGATTCAGAAGAGAGCAAGAAATCCCGGTTTCGAAACTACAACAATAACAAGTTGAATCAGTCGAAGTCGATGGCGAATATCATGATGCATAGCGACTCCAGTAGCAGCGATACTTTGTACCAACCACAAAACTCGCTAAAAAGTCGATCGACGGAATCACCTGCCAGTGAGAATTCTTTCGAGAACTGCTACTCCCAGCAGTACGTAGACCCGATATATACTTCGGTGTACAGCAACCGAGCGGACAAGTCTTGGAAACTACTGAAAAGCTCGGACCTGTACTCGGACAACATTTATAAGGCTACTCCTACTACAGTGCAGCCTGAATATCAAGATAAAGAGCAAAATAACAATAAGAAGCCGCCTCACATGCCGCCGCCCGTGCCGCCGAGGAAGATGGTCTACCAACGAGTACTGAAAAAGTTCCAGCCAGTTCACGTAAACAAGGATGAAAAGACATCGCGTTCCAAATCTGTACCACGCTACAGAGACATCAACGGAGCAGATAAGCCTCAGAGCTTGGCTCTAGAATGCTCGGAATCTGATACCGAGTCCGAATCATATGTATGAAATTTGCACAAAAAAGTTGAGTCTTACTAAATTTTCTTACATGTCAGAATTTTAGCTTCTTAATATTTATGCCATCTCAACGACTATATTTATCCCGCCTGAAAAAAAAATGTGACCATAACTACAGCTGTTTTGGTGATGAAGATTCCAAAGACGTAAGGATAATTTCAAACCTAATCGTATTTTAATGAGTTTTATTATGTCGAGAGCGAGAAATATTTCAATTGTATTGAAGTAGAATATAAGTAGCTATGTGACAGAGTTTTATAGAGATAGAGGATTATTATTTATCGTAAGGATCTACATGTTAGAGCCGGTCCGACCGTGTTTGAAATTAGTTTATCAATTTGGGTAATCTTATATCAGCACGTGTAGACTAGATTTTAACCTACGTATTGATAGTACCTTTATTATGATTGATGATTATGAAAACTATAACTTGAAGATAATTATTAAATTAAATATACGAGATAATTGTGTAACATCATTTAGTTCTTATTCATAAACGTACTGGGGATATATTATTTATAAAATGTGTTAAACCGATAATTCCCTTTGGACGTAATTTACATTAGAACATGTAACTAAAAAAGGTCATTTAACGTTTATGAATAAGGGTGATAGTGTATGTCCAGTATTTTTAACAGACGTGACTATGTTTTATTTAACTACTTATGACTTTGAAGTGTCATGTAATGTCCCATAGAAATATTTTAGTAATTATTAGTAAGAGTATACTTACCTTTTGCCTGTTTGTAAATAGAAAATTGTATGATAATGTACCTAAATGTACTAAAATGTATTAAATGACGATTGTAATTTATATTTCATGGTCTTTACTTGATCTTCCTTCCTCTAGATATAAATACTATGACTTAGAGTCAGCGCAGACAAAACGGAGCGCAGAGGAGAGGATTTTATTAACGCATTTGAAAATAAACTTTAACGTTATTACAATAAAGTGCATAAATGCTTGAACCTGACTAAAGATTATCGCGCGTCCTCGAAGATACGTAGAAATCCTCACGCGGTATTTATGAACTTTATGGTAATAGTTTTAAAGTTTACTTTCAAGTGCTTTGATAAAATCCTCTCCGTTGCGCTCCGTTCTGTCTGCGCTGGCCCTTAGGAAGATGAAAATACATAAACAGCGCTATAACTTAAGCGTAACGTAACATAAACAGCTCATTAAATGTTTCAACCGCTGGGGCTCAGGAGTTTCACTCGCAAGGAAAAAGTCAAGCCATAATCCAGCACACCTGCATAGCACATTATGTCCACAAAAGATTCTTGGAGCCAGTTACGAAGTTTTCCTTCACCGATAAAGCCAGTTGTAATGACAAAGATGTACATTTGCACTTGTGCGAAAGAAGTAGGTATCTAAGGTGCAGGCAGAATTCGATCGATACGGCTTAACGATTGTGAATTGCACATTCTGGCCACTAAACCACCACAGCTCACAAATTACTAAATCATCTACGAAACATTAACAAATGTACTCCTTCCAACCTTCCACCATAGCCTGTCCTAACATATAAATTAATATGGCGTCCTACTATCAAAATTCTACATTATATAAATTTACACTATGATTACAGCCAGTTTATAAATATCTAAAACAGTCAAATCTTCCTAAAAATTACAAACAACTAGGACCAGATATTTTACTGAGAATCGTGAATCGAACTTGGACAAAAGTAGAAACTGAGAGAACAATAAAACTAAATTATAAAAACATATTTTTAATGAATGTCACTGTGTTCAATGGGTTCATTCTTTTGTTGATTTGTTTCAATTGGATCCCAAGGTTGCTTCTCAGTAGATCCGAACAATAAAAACTGAAGTCCAGATATAATGTATACCAGCCCACCAGTGTAGAACACGGGTCGCCATAGTTCTTGTTTAGTCTGTAAACAGCATGGGTGTTAGGATATAAACTAATTTTCAAATCAACCAAAAAAGTTCATGATTTACTTAATGCAAAATCCTCAATAAAACATTGAGTCTACGATAATAAGATAAAAATACCAACTTGCACTCTACTTGTCCACATAGTGTCTTGGTAAATAAAAAGTGCTTTAAAACACAATCAGATGGGCAGAGAAACCTGCACTATCTAAATTTCACTTCACGGTAGTGTGCAAAACGTTCTTCAATTGGGACAGCAACTCTAGCCGTCCATACAGGACAGGACGGCCTTTCACACAGGAGTCAATAAATAACATTACACTAATTAATATCTATCATATGGGCGAAAATTTGTAAGTGTGCATAGTTTTATAACGCCTAGATCGATAATCTTCAAACAAGCACTTTATTTTAAGTGAGGCAAACGCAGATTGATGTCGGCATAAGCATTATGTACCTACTGAAGTTCGCCAAACAAAACTTAAATGTCGTGGAGTAAGTATGTACGTCGTAGAGACGTATCTTGCACGGACCCGGTTTCTAGGCGTTATCTAATATATAAAATTCTCGTGTCACAGTTTTCGTTGCCATACTCCTCCGAAACGGCTTGACCGATTTTGATGAAATTTTTTGTGCTTATCCAGTATCTATGAGAATCGGCCAACATCTATTTTTCATCCCCCTAAATGTTAGGGGTAGTCCACCCCTAAATTTAATTTTTTTAATTTTTAGACAAAACTTTTTATTTCTATTTTTTTATGATAGAACATACAAAAATACATACAATCCTTAATTTTCATCCTTCTACGATCAACCCTTATTTTTTAATAGCCATTTTAGTAATTTAATCATTTTTCATCCCCGGTCGTTAACTGACCAATCGTCATTTAATTAGCTATCCCCGCCAGTTGTCTACAGGTGTCACTTCTGACCCAGTAAACAGCACGATAATTTGGGGATCAAAAGTAGCCTATAGCATAGTTATAGTTTGAACACGGTAATCTCGGGAACTACTGGACCGATTTAAAAAAATTGTTCACCTTTCTTTCATATGTACGTAATCCTTGAATGCTGTAGGTTACATAATATATGTACCACGGGCGAAGCCGGGGCGGGCCGCTAGTCTAATATATAAAATTCTCGTGTCACAGTTTTCGTTGCCATACTCCTCCGAAACGGCTTGACCGATTTTAATGAAATTTTTTGTGCTTATCTGGTATCTATGAGAATCGGCCAACATCTATTTTTCATCCCCCTAAATGTTAGGGTAGTCCACCCTAAATTTATTTTTTTTTTTATTTTTAGACAAAATTTTAATTTCAATTTTTTTATGATACAACATACAAAAATACATACAATCCTCAATTTTCACCCTTCTACAATCAACCCTTATTTTTTAATAGCCATTTTAGTAATTTAATCATTTTTCATCCCCGGTCGATAACTTATCAATCGTCATTTAATTAGTTATCCCCGCCAGATGTCTACAGGTGTCACTTCTGACCCAGTAAACAGCACGATAATTTGGGGATCTAAAGTAGCCTATAGCTTATATGTAGATTGAACACGCTAATCTCGGGAACTACTGGAACGATTTAAAAAATCGTTCACCGTTCTTTCATATGTTCGTAATCCTTGAACGCTGTAGGTTATATATATGTACCACGGGCGAAGCCGGGGCGGGCCGCTAGTTATTCTATGAAAGTATGTATGTTAGTACCCACGTATTTCTATTACGGCTGATTGGATTAAATTTAATTAAAACGTTACAAGTACAATATCTATACTAACGCATATGATTTTTATCCCTCTAAAGTAAGAGGCTATTACACCGTAGGTAATGTGTAGCTAGTTACAGATTTTAGCAAATTGAAGTAGGTAACACACATATCTACTGACTGTATTAGGAGTTTTGTAAAATTTTAATTGACTGTTTAGGTGTAGATATTTCACGTTTCTGATAGTAGGTATTACAGTTCGGCCGTTTTGGGAAGATATCGATCCGCAAATACATAGATCCTGTGAATACATACGAGTACATTGTTATGGAAATCATCAACTCCGCGGCAAAAAAAGTTTTATCCGTAAACGGCCGTACATTCAATTTTGTGGATAAAATTTCTTACCTCGTCATCCTTTGTAAAGTAGGCAGTAACAAATGGCGATATCGCTCCGGCAGCCGTCGTAAGCATACCAGTTATTCCCGTCAGAGTGCCGACGAAATTATTCGTCAAATCGTGAGGATTAGCTACACTTGACACTGTCACGAATCCGTTGAAACCCATCGCTATTACAATCACAATTACATAGAATATCGGGTCATAGTTCGGTATCGCCATGCAGAGAATTATTAATCCAGGGATTACGTGAGACATTATGCAAGACACTTTCCGTAGCATTTTCAGAGACATGAGATTCCTCTTCAATATAAAATCTCCCACGTATCCAAAAGCGAGTGCGCATGATGATCTCACCAAATATATTAATGCTGATAATATGCCAGTTGATGAGGTTCCGTAGCCTAAAGCCGCTGCTAGATAGTTTGGTGCGGCTGTTATAACAAAATAGATTCCCCATCCCGTTCCGAAATTGGCTATGGCCAATGACCAAAATGGCACCGATGTTAGCAGTTTAAAATATGGTGGGAGTAGCTGAAACAGTAAAGTATCAGAATTCTATAAAGACGAAAATATTTATGGTCCGTATTTTAAAACATTAATTTCACTATTTTGGCTCTTTGGGTTCTTTGTAAACAATGCCACTCCTAGAGTGCTGACGTAAGTGAAAACTTGGACAATCATAATTACTCGTAGGTGTTATCTAAATACACTATTTTATTGATTTATATGTTAGAATGTAAAGAGTATTTCACCTGTTATACCCATTTCAAAAAAATTCCAACCCTTGTATGTAGGTGCGTGCAAAGGTTTCAAACTAAAAACTTCTTATAGAAAGATTCACTTCAAAAAATCTATTCGAATTTTGAAACCTTTGAGTAGATACTTAAATATTTGGAATAAGACAGTAAAAGAAAAATAAAAACAAAAACGTACTTTCCGTGTTTTTACAGAATTGCCTTCTTGAATATATTGTAATTCACCAGCCGATATTCTGGGATGTTTTTCTGGAGTATCGTAAACCACGAACCAGTAAATGACCACCCAGATAAAACCAATGATTCCGAAGAGATAGAAGCCCCATTCCCAGCCAAAAGGTTCAATGACAAGTCCGCAAAGAGTCCAGGCAAGGAAAGTGCCAACAGTACCCCCGATCAACGCTCCAAGGAATCTACCCTTTTCTGCAACGACCGCCCATTTTGATATCAGAACGTGCATAGCAGGAAATACTATGCCCTGAAAAAATTTAGATTTAATGTAATTAATTGCTCCTTTCTTCCCGATAAAAAATATCCTTCTAATGGTTATAAAAAAACTACACCATCACTTAGGAGGCACCATCTCTATGGGAATACCAGTTAAAATACATTTTCAATCCAGTTTTCAAAGACTGTAGATCTTTTCTAACCTAACCGACTTTAGCAACGAACAGGTTTTCATGTATTTGTACGTTTTTTTTTCAAAATCAAATTGTATGTTTTTTGTATGGATGCTACGCGATAGATCTGCCAATTGTGAATCGATTTGACGGTTCTTTTTTTGTTTGGTAGATCAAAGTTTATGTAGAAGTGGTCCCATATTTATAAATGCTATCGAAATCGGCGTGGCGGTTTTTGAAATAGTATGAACCAAAAACTAAAATAAACATTCATTTAGCTGGAAAACATAGTTATAACTTTTTTTTTTTTTACTCGGCAGAGCCTTTATTAATAAAACTAAAATACAATGAGAACTACACTACACTACAAACCTACCTAACTAACTACTTACACTAAGCACACCTGAATTATCCATAGACCACTGTAGGTCTACAGATAATCAAGATGTTCAAGCCCACTACCAATCGGAAGCGTACCCAGCATGCTGGCGGCATTACCACGCTTACGTGATAACTTCTTATGTAATTTGGTCGAGTTCTAAATAATTTTTTTATGTAAATAGTGTTTTGTTTTCTTTGAGGAAATAAATAACTACTGGATTCTTAATTTAGTCATTCTTGCCTTTTACTTTTTCTTGATATGATATTGATATATACACTTGGTGAGAATATAATTATGCATATGGATTGATTGATACCTAGCATAGTAGCGTCGATGGTGTTTGATTTGGAATATTACGTGCTTCGTTTATGTTTACTTTAGGTAACTTACGTAGGTAAATCTCACTTCAAAACTTTTTTAGAATATAGAACGGCAAGGCCGCAACAACAACAACAACCCAGCCCGTAACAGCACAATACCATGTACCTAGCTGAGTGAATAATATTAACAGTCCAAATAACGAAATAACTGGCTAGTACTACACCGCCATCGACCCTAGATTATATATATCTTTTCCCTGCTAACCGGAACACAGCCGTCCTCACGTTATTTCTTTGCAACAAATTAACTGCCAAAAGGGTACGAAGTATTCCTCCAGACGGATTCTGTTGAAATCTATTTATTATATAAGTAACTTAACAACTTACGCTGACTAATCCGAGTAATATTCTAAGTACCAATAACGCTACATATGAGTATTTCGCCGCTATAGGACTCAACTGTGTCAAGAAACTACATGTTAGCATAACTAGGGATATTACTATCCTCGGTCCGAATATTTCTGTAACTGCACCACCAATGAGAGATCCAAATATGTAGCCCCAAAAGTAACCACTCAAGACTTGTGCTCGTTCATAGGGTGAACAGTCCAAAGTATGCTGTGAACTCTGAAACAAAAATAAATGGAACACATATTTCATTTAAAATCATCAATATCATTAAAAAGATTTTTTTTAAATAAAGAGTCGTTACTGTCACGAGCAGGACAAGTGTCTGATGGTAAGGAACATGCCTGCCACATAACAGTACAGCTACAGCGACACGCAGCTATTGGAACATGAAGAGTCCAAATCATTACCTAGCACTGAACTGCGCTCGTCACTCGGAGATCTAAGATATTTTATGTCTAAGCCTTGTAAGCTCTCTGGAAACATTGCCCTTCAAACCGGAAAACAGTAATGTTTGCACATTACTGCTTGGTGGTAGAATAACTGGCAAAAGTGTGGTACTCTTCCAGGCGGATTCTGCCAAGAGTCCTACCACCTAGTATAACCACCTACTATAACGTCCTATTCCAATAATTATAAATCCTTGTTCCTACTTAATATTGTAAGTGGCACTTCCTACTAATACTATAAAAGTAAAAGTTTGTGAGTATGTGTGAATGTTTGTTACTTTTTCACGCAAAATCCACTAAAGGGATCTGGATAAAATTTGGCAAATCGGTAGGTGTAATCTGGAATAACATACTCGTAGGTAAACTAATTTTTATTCCAAGAATGTTACGGAATCGTGAACGAAGCGGCTGGAAGCGCAGAGCGATGCCTGAAAAATTATAGTAATAATGATGATAGTTTGGATGTGTCTCATTAAATCATGCCAGAACACCTAAAAATCAGGAGAAAACCAAACTATCAGGAGTCTTAAAAACACATGGTTCTATTGATCGAACCAGCTGGAAAAAAAAGTTCACGTGGTTCGATTGATCGAACTATCAGGAATCTCAAAATCACATGGTTCGAATGATCGAACCAAGAGCAAAAAAAAGTTCACGTGGTCCGATTGATCGAACTACGCTGTCGAACCACGTGGCCTGGAGGACCTAAATGGATGGGGATGACATTTGCCAGACATAATAGCACATAGGCTACTTTCATCGGGGGAAAATTATGGAAATGTCAACTACTTGGATGAATAAACAGCTAGTTCAAAACTAAGTTGGATTTGAAACAGAGGTACGCAACTCTAGTTTATGTAGAGGTAAAGTAAACCTTCAGTTTTAACAAATCAAAGCGTACATTAAGCACGCATATTTTTTTAGCTCTCAAATATTCCTTACATGTACCTACCTGAGCTATTTTGTTCTCATGGTTTGTGATATTTTGGAAATAGAAACATGTTAGAAAATCCACAATGAAGACCAAGGAGAGTACCTAGATCAGGTACTTACCGAAAGAGTATAATTTCCCACAGGCACCATAGCAACCAGATTTACACTCAAATTTACTCTCATCATATAGTTGACGCAGGAGCACGTGAAAATCATGACAGCAATCACAAGACGCCATGGAAATGCCTTTTTAACTGAAAGAGGGACAAAATTAATCATTTTAAGTGATACATTGTACAACACATGGGAGTTCGTAATGTTGAGACATGGGTCTCCCCATACCCAAGTAAGTAAGGGGAGACTTAGACCAAATTCGAAGTTGCGAGTTGGCAGACTTCTTTGAAAATTTAATTTTTGATATGAAAACTTCCTTTGGCGCACCACATACAAATTTTCCGTGGGTTGTGAATTGACCTCAAGCGTCACGTTTGTAAATGAAAGAAATCTTCCGGTAAACTAGGATGATTTAGATGGCCATGTTCAATAGCCACGCCCTCCAGTCTCACCTGCATAGTCTCCAAAGCGAGCTGATTCTGAGTTATTCGTTTTCACTTCTATCGGCACTCCCTATGACTACAATTTTTTTCCCGACTAGCAGGTTTCCTCATAATGTATCTCCTTCGACACGTTTTATTAACAGCATAACCCACGTGATTTTCAAAGACAGTGGTGAGCTTGGGATGCGAACCAGGGGCTCCGGATCGGCAGTTGTCGTTTCTCTCGACCAGACCAGCCGTAACTTACCTACATGGTTTTTCACTAAGCCATACTTATTAATTATAGGACGATTACCGTGGTAATAAAGGGAGATAAAGTCCAGATTTTTTGGGGACTCGCTACTTGGAACCGATTGTATCATAGAACTTAGACTTATCTGCAATATGTTTCAGGGATCATTCAAAATAGTACCTATTACTAACCGAGGGACATATACCGTGGTTACATGTTAGAGTTATTCCTCTTAATTTGGGGTTATAGCTCTCAAACGAGCGAAAAAGCATCAAATTCTTTTCTATCAAAAAATTTTAGAATTACGATGACACAGATAAATATACTTTTAATGTATGTTTAAAAAATAGCTACTGCACTGCGGAAATTTATCTTAGTATGAAAACTAACGTGGTTATTACACATTTTAAATAAATACACACGTATATAGTCGTTGGATATTATAGTCAGTGCAGTCCGACTCCAGTTTCGATCGCGCCCAGCGATCTTTTTTAACGATAGTGAGTTACCCGTCTATTTATTTGAAACACTGCGGGAGCGCCGATGTAAGTGCAACATATATATGAACCTCTACATACTTACATACAGAGGTGTTGGTTACGGCAACAGTGCGTTAATTGTTTTCTTATGTATCTCAAAAAATACTCAACTAATACTTCACCTTCACCTCCATATAGGTACAAGCAATTTTTTAAAACACTAATAATAACACACATTTTAAATTACCATTACTCACATAACGTCATTTCGAAACAGATTCCAGTGTTATCTAATATTTTAACCTTACAACAACAGTAGTACAAACAGCTATATTGGCAGAGAGATACTAACTATAAATATGGGGCTAAGATGATACCTAGGTAACAATGTTGCATGTTCTTTGTTAGATTAGCTTTCTGTTATTTGATAAGATTCTTGTTATCTCAAAGTCATCTACAATTTAGTCTAGATATCTAACCGTTTACTCTGTAAGTGCTTAAAATAAAGACATTAAAAATTGTTTTAATAATATTCAAAATAGGGTATTACATTTTTATCAATTCTAAATAAAAAAATAAGATATACATACGTACCTCTTGCTACCAGGTTGCTAAAAGGGCTGATTTTCCATTTTCACCAAGTATGTTTACGACACGCTTAGTACAATTTTTACGCCTGGGTGTGAATCCTTTTTTATATAAGGTAATTGATATAGTCTGGGTGTGTTTAAGTCTAGAGAGATCGGGTTTTTTACGTTAGCGCGCTCCATCGTAGACTGCATCGCAACGCGGTGGCGGTCAAGTGCAATACTATTAAGATAAAAGATGAGTAAAAGAAAGATGAGTGGCGAGACGAGCAGGAGAGACTGATGGTAAACAAATTGCCTGCCTATAAAAGGGCAGTACTTACTAGTTATTTTTTTAAATAACCTATTCAAATCAAAGTCTCGCACTGGTTTACACGATCTTAACGTAGGTACCTCCCTTATGTCTTATATGAAACAGTTTATCCCTAGATGAAGTATGGTTTGCCTGTCCTATAATTGCGCTATCACATTGTTTCTGTGTCACAAGCAAAAATCTTTTTGGTTTAAAGGGCTATCATTTATGTTGGACTATTTTAGGATACATCACAGTCGTCATGATCAATCATATCATGATAAGTTTGAAAAAATACTTACGCTTAACCAAATCATATACTAATATTTGAAATACCTACAAGTTTGCATGGTGGATGTTTGTTATTCAATCATGTCGGAACTTTTAAACGGATCCGATTGAAATTTGGATCACAGTTTGGTTATGATATTGTCTGAAATAGCAAGCAAATTTATGGTACTTTTTATCGCGAAAACGGCACTAACCGGAAAAACTACGTAGTATTGAATATACCTAGTAGGTACTGCATGTTTTAAATTTGGTGCCAAGTATCGCAGTATCGAAGCACTAATATCATCAATGTCTCAAAATTATGATTTTTAAATACTTTTTATCCGGACTTGTCTATCTATCCATATATAGCTATAGATATATGGATATAGCTCAATAGAAGCTAGCAGCCCTGGTTGTAGATTACGATAAGATAAATGTGTTGTAATGGGTTTCGTAAATATTGAAATAACACTGCGTTCTATTCAATAATTTAATTAATTTTTTACACAATACTTTATATTCATTATCATCATCACAGTCGTTAACATTAAGTACATTTTATGTCTACTTAAAATAATATCAAAGATACAAAACATCGCTAAAAATATAGAAAACCACATAATTACTAAACTTTCGCGATTCCAACTCAAATGGAACACACAGTATGGAATTTCATCGCGATCCAATTTTTATTTATTCTCTTCTGGATTTTCGGTTATACCTAATGGCCTCTCACGATAAGATACGTTAGAAACGTTTGAGACCGCGACAGGCACTTGACACTACAGAATTGCATAGGCGGCAGTTCGCGCCGAGACCGCGAAACGTGTCTCGCGACACGCGTCTCGGTCTCCTGCCGCGGTCTTCGCACGAACTGGCGCCCATAAAATTCTATCGTGTCAAGTGCCTGTCGCGGTCTCCGCGCGAACCGCTGCCTTAAGGGGATAATAATAAAACATTTGCATCGTAATTAAGTCCTATAGAATACGAAAAAGAACAACAGTAAATATTTTATTACCGCGTTTTCGCGAAATGTTGAAAACTGTGGAAAAGTTACGTTGAGCTTGGCAAAATGTTTGAAACCACTATTTTTTTCGTGATTTCCGGACGCCACCCATGGTATAAGTCGTAAGTTTATATTATAAATATACATAGTCGTTTAAATTTTCCCACTATTGGGTCTTTTCTAGCAAAAAGCGAATCAGAGCCATAATCCACCATGCTGGACGTTGCCTGATGACCTCGAAAGATTTTTGGTAGGGTAAAAGAGGGTAATGGGGGTCACTTAAGCGAGAACTCAAATATTTTTTTTATTAAGAAGTAAGTATTTATTGCAACAGTCTTTAAACATAATTTACTTATTGAACAATCATTAGAGATCAATTTCAGTCACTTTAGCAATACATTTTGGAAATTATAAAAGTTAAAAAAAAAAAAGATTTGACTCCTATTACACCAACGTAGGGGTAATGGTGATCACCCTGGGGGCAATCGGAGTCAAATAAAATTTAGCATACAGCGCAAACGAAACCTTCAGCTGACTCCCCTCCAGTGCACTCCGCGTGAGCCCACAGCCCACACGAGATACACCTGCACTACATCTCATTGTTTCTTCCGAATTCGTCGCATACTAGGCATCTGTTTCAAGCATCTTCTGCATCATAATCCTCATCGTCCTGGCATAAGTCGTCAGTGCCAACATCTGACACAGAAGTTTCGTTCTGTTCTTGTAATACTTGGGCGCTTTGCCTTTTCAGGACTCTTCTTCTGTACTTTAGTCTTTTTTCCTTGTCCTTTGCCTTTCCATGTATTCTCTTTTCCTTTAACTCCTTTTATCTAAATGTTATTATTTTCATTTTCTAGCAGATTTTCTTTGAGTGGCGTTAAAGTTAAAATTATAGCGTGTTGCTTCTTTCGGCCCTGTCTTGTTTTAATAACAGATACTTTCTCTGAGATTTTTATTATAACATCCAATATAGTAACTACATTGGTTTCATGCAATCACTTGCAGGTAATGGGAGTCACCTGACTCTCATTTCCCACAACTACGCTAATGAGTATAAAATAAAAAATAAAAAAATCTTTAACACACGGATACAATCTGAACTGCACATCACAATATGGAACATGTAACTAATTAAGGGTAAATGTCATAGTCGCATACTGCAAGATATTCGGCCTTTACCTTCTAATTTGCATTAACGTAAAATTACATCAACGGAGCACAAAAACAAAATACGGTCGTTTCTCAGTGGCGCATGGGTTAACTAACGCGAGCCGTTCGTGGCTGCGCGGGGGCCGAGAGTGGGACCTGAAGACGCTGTTTACGCGTCGGTCTCATGTAGTGTTTCGTGTTTGTGAGGGTGACTCCCATTGCCCGCTGACTCCCATTACCCTACTCTCCCCTACATGTTGGTTAACTTAGGCTATTAAGGTCTTTTTATTGAACCCAGTGGTGACGATCAATTTGTACATCTCCGTTTAGAAAAAAAATCAGAGGTACAGGTCGGATTTCTAACCCGGATCGCACAATTTTGAATAATATGTTCTAGTCGACAGACCACTACGCTGTATTCACAATGATAAGTAAATCGAATCTCTTTAGGTCTAATGATTTGAATGTCATGAATTTAGGTTTGCAGATGATAGAGATGTTCTGCGTATCTGGGGGCACGGCAGTGCCAATTCATTTTTTGCTACGACATTAGTATTACTTTATTACATTAATATTAGGCACATGTTATAACGTCGTGATATAAAGAACGACCAGAACAGCTGTGCTAATGCGAAAGGCTTCGCATTTATATTATAAAGCACCTTTACCGTAAGGTCAACCCTGAAACCACAAAGACAAATCAACTGTTAAACATTCGTCGAGGTTTACAGATATAAGTATTTATTTTAAAAATTATATTATAAAAATATTTAATAAACATTGGTGGACAATTCACACACAACACCATCTGACCCCAAACTAAGCAAAGCTTGTACTATGGCGGCCAGATAGCTGATATAATACATATATAGTTTTAAATACATACTTATTATAAATAAAAACACCCAGACACAGTGCAATATGCGTTTTAAGTCAGCTCACTGCTTTAGTGTAGTACCAGCTTTGCTTAGTTTTGGGCTAAATAGTGTTGTCTAATAAATGTTGACCATTTTTTGTTGTTGTATATAATAAATTAATTTATTCTATGATCGATTTCATCCATAATCACACAAGGTTTACACGAGATACAATATTGGTGCTTTCAAGTTGAGAGCAATCTTTTAAGTAAATACCGTAGACCGCATCGTCATTCAACATGAAGTGAAACAACGATCCAGCAAAAGCCTATCATTTCTTATTGAAAATGTCATGTGACAATTCAATAGTTGTTTAACGGAAATAAATGAAAGCTTAGAGGAAAATCAGTTCTTCCAACACTTATACTAGACAAGTTGTTAACCTTATTGAAAGAACTAACTAAAATAATAATACACTTAAAAACTATTAGTCGAGCCCAAGAGAAGCTAAACAACATTTGGATATAAGTGTTACTCAAATCAAAAAATTGTGACTGTCCATATTATTATATGAATTATGTTTATGGTAAGTAGTTAAATAAATGAGTTGCTCTAGATTTATCTATAGAGAGATTGAGTTACAATATTATATCTTTCGGCTGCCTGGAAGAGATCACTCTTAGTGATAAGGTGTCCCTTTGTTTCACTAGATATAAGTACATATATCAGCAGACCCGACAGACGTCCTGTAAAAACGTCTTAAATACAAAAATCACAAAATTTTAAATAATAAACTGTTAGAGTCTGGCTAACGAAAGTTGATACTGACAAAAGTCACTACTGAATAGTTCTTGAGAAATTTCAGATTCCATTTCCCACACAATACAAACCTTCTCCTAGGCTCGAGTGATTTCCTAAAAATGCATTGATTCCCTAACTAAAACAATCGTATCTATGTCTTAGGGATATCAACAGAAACAGATGCGGTGGTCTCAGACGTGTTAACACTGGGCGTCTTATCTTCTTCTTCGACTTCGACAATCTGGTTCCAAGACTGGGTCTCGGCTGTGCCAAAGAGGATGAAGTAGCCGGCAGAAGCAATGTACAGGGATGCACCGGTGATGAAAACAGGTCGCCATTCTGCGAAGCCGTTCTGAAAATAAAGAGAACGCGTTAGAGGCGATCACTTTTGCAATTTGTTTTTAAAATTCGGGCAATATGATCCTCTTTTTAAATAAATAAGCCTACGCTTGACCACCAGCTTGTTTATAGGTAGGATGTACGATGAGGACGAAAATGAAGCAAGCAGATTTAGAAAGTACTTTCATTCTGAACTCGAAAAGACGTAAGCTATTTCTCTTGTTATCGTACATTTATAGCATTATCTTACCCAAACCTTGCTTATAAGAGCGATTATCTGTTCCAAGTGCCGATGTATAGGTATATTTTTAACACCACATGCTTTAACGGTAAAGGAAAACATCGTGGGGAAATAGGCATATTCCAAGAACCTTGCTAAGTGCGAGGTCTTACGAAACATTATTTTTTTTATTGTCTACATATCTCTAAGCGAACTACATATCAATGAAACATATTACAACTTAGAAAGTATGTCTGCATCATAAACTCTTTCTAAATAACTTTCTGCATTGTAGGTGAGTTTAATATTCCCATAAAATTTACCCACAGTACATAATCACCAAAAGAGACGATTGAAGAGAGGAATGAGAGGCCTTTGCTCAAAGATGTGATAAAGTAGGTATCCAGATTATTTATCTCCGAATACATGGGTACCTACAAAACTCTGCTTGATTATCCATGGGACATCAGCTATAAACAAAACACTACGCAACTCACCCCATTCTTAGTGAAATGTGCGGTGACCAGGGGCGTGACAAATCCAGCCGTGTTTCCTATTCCATTGGCGATACCATACAGCGTCCCGGCGAAGTTGGGGGCAAGATCCTGATGGTTCACCAGATTCGTCAGCGTGGCTGCCCCATTGGAGCCCATAGAGAATGTGATGAAAGTGACGGAAAGGATCGGAGCGCAACCAGTGTAGCCCAGGGCTATGAGAAGAAGACCAGGCACCACGTGGGAGAAGAGACAAAAGAACTTTCTCATAAATGTTGTGGAAACTTTGTTCTGTTTGACGATCCTGAAATCAAAATCATGAAATTATTATTTACAAGTTATCTAATAAAGTATGTAATTGAACAGTTAGTTCATTAAGAGACTGTGTGACTTACTGATAGAAAATTTTAATACTAAGGCGATACTGGTAAATATTATTGCTTTTATTAGGAAAATTAGAATTTAAGATTGGCAATGCCCTTATTAATCGTAAAGTGATCCAAGGATAGAAAGTAATCCACAATAGAGAATCCTGTCTCCGTATGCAGAGTTACACGAATGTATTACACGATCTAATATTCCGAGAGCTGGTAGCAATTTTTGGGTAGGTATTTGAGGCAAGCTGAAAACTTGTCACATACCTCTCCTACTATAAATACCTTAACACGGAGGTGACGACCTGGCTGGTGAGTAGCGGGGCGAAATAAATCCCTAAATTTAGATCATTCATTTCAATTGTTCTGAAATGCCTTTTTGCTATAGCGGCTCAGAAAATAAAGCTTATTATAGACTTTTAGCTGCAACGGTTCTTAAACAAGTTTCGCAGTAAAAAAAACATTTCGAACCTAATCATATCTCTTCAACAGAAGTAACTTCAGTTACAATAATTTATCATTAAACAAATCAACTGCAATAAAGAAACAAACCTGTCTCCAATAGCTCCAAATATGAGTGAAAAGATCATTCTAGCTAGGTATGGCAGAGACGCCAGAGTGCCGGTGGAAGTCAGGTTGAAGCCAAGAGCGCTGGAGACGAACTTGGGAGCCGCCGTCATCACGAAGTAGAGCCCCCAGTTGCTGCCGTAATGCAGGATGATCATGGCCAAGAACGGGAATGACGTGATAATTTTCTTGAAAGGTGGGACGATCTAGAAGCAAACAATATTTTTAATGTTTTTTATTTAAATTTTTATTTTATATAATGAAAAGTTCGTATGTTGCTTAGTGTAAATAGTTACTTAAGTATTAAGTGCAGCTGTTTTGCTAATAATAATGACTTCGGACTTGAAAAAAAAACTGGACACTTGATAAAAAGAAAATTACACAAAAAAAAATTACCGCTTTGAGAGATTTTTTGTAAAAAAAAATAGGGGGAAAACCAACTTTAATCGGTTGAAAATTAGGCTATAATGTCATGTTTTTTTCTGCCTAGGACAAAATTTTAAGGCAAACATTTTTTTATAAGCCTGGCGGCCATTTCTTAACTCAGGTATCAGTAACTATTCCTAAGTTGAATAATGCTTGCATTTGTCAGTGAAACTTACCGTGAGCTATCGCGATAATATAGATAGATAAAGTAATTTTATTTATTTTATGGTAGCTGAAATTGGATTGATTATGAATTATTATAACATGTAATTGTAACAACTGCGGCTATGTTCGTTAGGTACTACGAAACCTACTTATTAAGTATGTTTGATTTTGTTTAAAAGAAGAATAATAAAGATGATATAATTGCTAATTTTTTTTTATGAAAAAACAAATTTACTCGGGTTTTCTATGGCTACTTATCCAAATTTAGTTAATTTTGACGTACTTTCAACTAATGAATGAGTCCGTAACATCTGCTTACACGAACGAAGTAGCGGGTTCAGCTAGTACTATATATAGGTGTAGAAAAGATATTTATATTCATCACAGAAATATTTGCATATTTGCCGACCTATAACTTATACATATAGGCTTATAGCGCAGGCAGACTTATTACCAACTAAGGCACTAAGCCAATGGCTAAACACAAGTAAAATCGCGTTTATGTGTGTATATTTACATATAATAACGTCTTTGAAACCATTAATTTTAATTAATAGTCCCGTTTTACGCTTCCGTATTCCGACTTATTCAGAACTAAGAATTTAAAGATTCTCTAAGATTGTATTGTTAGATAAATTTCTAGATTTATTCTTCTAAGTTTTATTTTTAATTTATTAATATAATTTAACCATAATTAAGCACAGAAAATATTTTTCTCAGAAATTTACTAAATTACAACAACCAAACAAAAACAGAAAACCTTTAAATTAAACTAGCAACTGGTATTAACTTAGAGGTGATCTCTTCCCGGCAGTTGTAGAATGAAAAATGATGTTGAAATAGAGATGAGTGTACAAATATACAATAATTAGATACTTTTACTTTGAAATACACACAGCTAAATTGAAATAAAACATATAAACATAAAATGTATCTTAAAATTTAAGGTCGTAAAGTTTACGATACATGTTATGTAAATTTTTGCAAAATAATTAAATAGTAATAAATTTACAAATCATGTTCAACAATTTTATCTGAACTCTCGTCTTTTTATTCGTATTTTTGTATATACAATTGGGATTGGCGTATGAGCGAGCTATAAATTTTATACTACACCTGCTCGGAAAGTACCTTGATACTTTATCAAATTTACGGTAAAAAGTACGTCATTGCATATCGAACAAATATGCGGCGAGAACACGCATCTGAGCGGGAGAGAAAAGTGTATGAAAATCCATTTCTTACGTGGTTTTTCTTTTTTAATTTTGGGTAAGACTATGCGCTGGTAACCTAAATATCAAAAGCCAAAAAGTTTTTACAGTGAGTTTTTATAGTTTTTATCTCCAAGTTCGCTAAATGACACTGGCCACTAGCTGTGTGTTGGATGGTGTCAAACAATTTGAAAAAAGAACATGTGAAAATTGCAGACGCCATTGGCGCCATTTTCAATTTGTGTGTTGTTTGAGGATTCAGTTTTCGTAGAAAAGTAAAATAAAACTATCAAAATGATAAGTAGTGATGATCAAAATGATAAGTAGTATGATAGTGATGATGAAGATTTTTTAACTCCGCCGCAGTTGCAGGAAACAGCAAAAATACTGATTGATAAACCTTTTACCACAGAAATCAATTAAAAAATATAATAAAACTTATGACGATTTTTTGCAATGGAAAAGTGAAAAAAATGCGTCATCTTTTTCTGAAACTGTTTTGCTAGCTTATTTCAGTGAAAAAGCGCAAAAATACAAACCAAGTACGTTATGGTCTATGTACTCAATGTTGAAAAGTACTATTCCTCGAAGGTGTAGTATAAAGCACTATGTATCACTCGAGAGAAAGTGCGATTCCCGATATTATTTAAATTCCCGTAATCGGTCACTTTCTCCTCTCGGTGAACAATGTACTACGTGACCTTTAAAACAGACGAATAAATAAACGCATTTTGCACAACTTCCACATTATGGCTGTTGTATTATCTACGGAAAAATATATCGTCTAATATTTGTTTTAATTAACAATTGTATTTGTTCATGACGTACAGTCACGCTTATTATATTTTTCTTCGCGAGAAACACTTAATCGTTTTCATTATTACATATACTGGTGTTATAAAAATACATATGGATGTGTAATTACGTTATTAAATACGAATAACGAAGTGCGTCATGGAAGTGTGTATTGCGAATATATCTTTTCAAAGTTTACCTACCTTCAATGTACAAAAACAAGTGCCATCGTTAACACTAACAAATGTATGAGAATTGTAATTTACATGCACAGTTTCTTTGCACATATTTTTTAGGTATCATTTACTTTCTTCTCCCGTTGCTAAGCAACAAAAAATCAGACAGGGACGGACGCAATAAATTGAATTGAAATTGAAAGAGTGATGAGACTTATTCTAAATATCCAATCCATTCAACTGTTTGGACGAAAATAAGCAACAAACATCCAAATTTTTAAATTACACTAGCTGCCTTGTTCGGATATTATTATAGAAAGACCATTAATTCAAATAAAAACCACCCTATCTCTCAAGTAAGACAAAATTAGGTAATTTTCATCTGTTGTGAATAACGGTTGACTTGTTGAAGAGTTCACTGGGAACAAATACCTTGAATTTTTATACATTAAGGTTAGTCCTAGTATTACACAAAATGTATTTCGGTAATATTGAAGTTGACTTTGTATTAAAAACCCACTACCGCCATTTAGTAAGTTATTTGGAACTATTTTTTGTCCAGATAAAGATTTATTAAAGTGAGAACAATAGCGAAGCTATTTGAACTGGACAGTTGGAGGGCGCAACCTCTATCCATTAGGTTTTTTCCCTAAATTGCGTCATTAGGTTGTCGTCACGCTGCAATACATTACACAGTCCTTAAAAAATTACATCTTGCTTGAGGTTGCGTTTTTTAGCGGATTTATTTTGTGGTTGTGTAGAGTTTAGTTTTGTGTATATACATTTCAGTTGAAGTTTGAGGGCCACATTTTGCTAAGCTTGGTTAGGGCTGCCATCATTGAAAGGAGGATGCAAGGGGTATCTGTAACCTCAAGAAACCCTAAACTAGCAATTAACAGGTCTAAATAATGAAACATTTCATAGGTCTAACATTGCAGTGTGGATAGGCACACATTCTGCACTAGCCAAAAGGTCGCTAGGTAGTAGATGCCATCTAGAACCAACTTTACTGACCATAGGTTCCTTTATGTAAAAAATGCGGCCTTAACAAAATTATAGTTATCGTATTTTCAACTGTTATATTACATTTTCAGTCACGACGTTTCAGTAAAACCTAGGTCGTTAACCAAGTAAAGTGACCTAGATTCATATCTCACAGCCAAGGTTTTACGTGATGTTATTGTTGAAGTTACTCACTTAGTTTTTAGATCGAAAACTTGGGACGTGAAAGATATAACCAGAATAAAACAACTACTACCACTAAGAGGTGCAGGCGAGATTCAACCCTACGACCTGGTGATTATACCTCTAAAATTGAACGTACTTAGCACTAGGTCACCAATTCGGTGAAATCTGAGGGTTTGATGTTAATTGTACTAACCTTAGTCTCAGAAGAGCCTTGATGAACCTTATCACCGATAGCTTCCAGGATGTACTGCTTCTCCTCATCAGAAATCCTCGGATGCTGCACGGGGGAGTCGTAAACTAGGAACCACCAGAGCGCGCACCACACCATGGCTATGATGCCTGGAATAATTAAAATAGTCTTTACCCGACTGCCCAAAAGAAGATAATATTTTCGATGGTTGAATTCGTACAACCTAAATCGCTGAACCGATAGGTCGAAAAGGACAGTTTGTCGTAAAAATATCTGTTTTGTAAGTAGTTATGTTAATATGTAGTACCCTAAAAAGCGTTGGCGACTCGACCTTGGCCTATATCAACAAGACACAAGAGAAACAAGTGGAAAGTTAGTAGGAAGACCTTCGCTCAAAATTGATATATATCGGACTCTACAATAACATAATAACAAAATAGTACAACCATGATTGCTGAATTAACCTGTACTCAAGCAATACTTGTTAAGTGTCACACTTAATAGTAGAAAACACGTGTGTGCGCCGTTATATCACAATCCAAAAGGTTTTATGGAATCTAAACCCTTTGAATGATCAGCAACCCATCTCTAATACATTTAAAGTCCTAGTATCATACTACTTTATATCTAAAATTCAGTCACGTGCGAAAGTCATTTAATTCGTGTATTTAGAAATCCATGAGCACTAGTTAAGTGCTAGATACGAATTCAAATAGCTATTTGATGGTGTGTTAAGAAAGTATATTCTTGCATTGCGTCTAGTTTAGAAATATATCAAGACTCACATTGAATACCATACCCGACTTCGTTGAAGAGTAATTTCTAGGTGATTTATGTGTTAGCTAAATTAATTTGTTTAAGTAATTATTGGTTGTTTTTTTTTAAGTACGAGTAGATACCATATTTATGAGAATTTTTTTTACTATTATTGACAAAGTACTAAAATATGTTAATGGAAATCCGTAATAAATAGACATATTAGAGTGTGTACCTCTATCAAAAAATAAATACACAGCGTTTTTTGTCATTCTGCTTCTATTTAAAGATGTTGATAGATGAAACTCAAATAGCTTTTGTCACTTTTAAATAACTTAGCTTAGTTGTTTATTCAGTACCCAGATAATAATATAAAGGAAGTTGTCAACATTTAAACAAGCCTTGAACGTAGGTAAACGTCCATTCTTATTACAATTCCCATACGGGTACTGGCTTTTTGTAATTATTTACTGCTTTGTTAACTCAAACGTGTAATCAGATAATAGACCGACAAAATATTCTTCGCCATTGTCTGCTCTTAGAAAATTAAATGGATGTTCCGAGATTAGCCCTCAGTACTGTGTTTACAATTAGTATCTATCAAGGGATGACAAGATGTTAATAAACATAGCTTCGTCCGTTATGAAGTTTCATCCTGTTATATATTCGAAGAAATATATAGTTATTTAACAGGAATAAAAATCCTTATACCTAGTACTAAGGTAAGTAAAAGATTTCGTATTGGTTATCTTTGTAGATTCTGGAGAAGTATCACACCTGTGCCTGTCTACCGCCAAGCGATAATGTGCTAATATCAGTCTGTTACAGTTTCAATGGCAATGTTTCCAGCGAAATTACAGAGCACAGAGATAAATAAACGCTCTGGGTGACGAGCTCAATGCATTGCTAGGTAATGATTTGGATACTTAATGTTGCAATAGAGGTGTGACGCTGTGCTGCTATAGGCAGACGTTCCTATTGCTTATCAACAGGGATATGTTCTGATCATCCCGCCACGAAAACTTACTAACTAAACTTGTATTATTTGTATCATGAAAATAGCTTCACCAATATCAATAAAATGTATCTACTTATGTGTGACCACTCGGGAAAAATACTCTTTATGACAAAAAATAATTATCAAAATCGCATAACCCAGTCGAATGTTATAAGTTAACAAACATTAAAAAACAGTCGAATTGAGTCCTCCTTTTCTGAAGTCGATTGAAAAGAGAAGACACCGTGCAGGTACAAAGTATCTCCATTGTCAACTAATTGTATAGTATAATGTTTTGTACTATGGAAATCACATATTGAAGTTTTATATTTCTTGATTAAGGAAACTGATCAATGACAACGTGATTATTGACTGCATCCAGTTAATGTAGGCGATATCATTATTTTCTTGTCTATTCCAATTATTGGTCTGTGTTTTAAATTATAAAGATTGCTCAATAAAAACAAATTAGTGTAACTATGCTACTTTTTATGAGTATGCGTATTTACTGTATTAGATCTTTATAAGTTAAAAAGTCTAACTATTATATTAATATAACTGCATATAATGCATTGTAAGATTAATGGTTATGTTATAAGCATACCTACCCTTGATTAATTGTGAGCACTAACCACCGCTTTTAAACATCTGCAATATTAAAAATGCTATCGAGAACTATATAAATATGCTAAATGCTAACTTTTTAAACTTAGTATTATTTTCGTTTAAAAGCTGTCGGAGGTAACGAATACATAAATATTTAAAACAATAATTACCTTATATTTATTATTAAATTAATTCTAATAATATATATAGTCTCAATGATTTCGTCTTTGCATGCGATAACGCAAGAGATCTTGCCCCAAACTAAGCAAAGTTTGTACTATGGAAATCAGATAGCTGATTTACTATTATATTATAACTTTTAGTACGAAACAATTTCAGCACTAAGGCCGCCATTGGTGTTGCTAGTTCATAAGTGTTTACTATATTTTTTTATTTCTGTTCACTTACGAGTACGTAACAATACAATAGTTTTCTATCTATCAATTACCTGGTACGTAAAACGCCCAATCCCAGCCCATGGTCTCAATGAGAGGTCCAGTTAGCGACCACGTGACCACGGTACCGATGGCGCCTCCAAGGAGTGCACTCACGAACTTGCCCTTCTCATCCGGGGGCGCCCAGTGGGCTACCAGCGCATGCAAGGCGGGGAACAGGAAACCCTATAACAAACAATAATGAAACATTTTAAAAACATGCGGTTGCTTTTACATCCGCTAAAGTTCTGATTTTCCGTACTTTTGCTCTTGCTTTTCTGTATGTCATTATTTAATTACAAAAACAAAATTAAAAAATTTGACTACACCCCGACTACCTCGGATTTGTTATCTGTACAATATTCTACTAGTCAAGCCCTTTCATTTGATACCCATATTAAGGCAGTTGTTAAAAAAAGAAACGTATTTCACCATTTTGTGGAAGCGGCCATCTTGGACTTGAAATTTGTTAGAGTGCAATGTATTCTACTAGTTTCTTTCGTTTGATACCCATATTGAGGTAGGTTGTGAAGAAGTATTTTATCCGCCATTTTGTGGAGGCGGCCATCTTGAATCGATATTAACCAAACATAGCTAAGAACATCCGCACGGATATTAACCTTCAAATAAAAAAAAAACGCAACGAAATCGGCCCATCCTTTTGAGCTCTACAGTGCCACAGACAGACACACACACAGACAGACAGACATCGACGTCAAACTTATTTTTGGTCGGGGGTTAAAAATAATTTATAACATAATAATTCGGGTTGTATAATTTTTTGTCTTCATCTATCCACCTTCTACCTTTACCTAAACGAGCAAGGGTTAATTAGCTGCAAAAAAACTAGGTGTCATCTCAAAAGTGCGAAGGTACCTACTTCAAGTCTAAACAGTTGTTCATATTATGTCAACACAGATTCGCTCTTATAAGGAGTACTGTTCGCATCTTTGGAATGAGTCGGCTAACTATCTGCTGAGGCCTCTGGAATCGATCGAGAGCCGTGTCAAAAGGCTCATAGGTAAAAACACTCTTCTGCGAAAAAGAATTCAAAGTCTTAAACATCGCCGCAAAACTGCTCTGTTATAGGTTTTTATCGAATCGTCGGTATGTATATGCATATGGAATGCTAGCTCATAAAAAACATCTCTGTGGACCAGTCAGCCTGCTTTTCCGACTCCTACAGTCTCGGGACCTCGGAACCGAAGAGTAAATGATAAATAAGTAAGTAGGTATCTTCTGGCAAACGTGTTGCTTCTTAGACATTTTGTATAACGTGTTGCTCAATGAGGCTAATTCTAACGTAAGCCTAGATACAATATATCGGAAAAAATAGTGGGAGTTTGACCCCCACTGAGGGTTCCGTACAAATTTGTAAGTATATTACCTACCTACTCAGGGCCGGATCTACCATTTGGCTTTTTGGGTTTCAGCCCCGGACCCCGTGGATTCAAGGGTTAAGTCAAGAATTTTTTAAGTCTACGTTGATTCTCGTAGAGTAATGGTCAACTATTATATTTGGGATGTAACACAGCACCTTAAGTATTTTCTTGACTTAGGTACAATACACAATGAGAGCAAAAACTATTTAATCGTGTTTCCAAGAAGCCGTGAGCGAATCTCGATAGCATCTTTGTACCTACACCATTTTTTCAGTATTTTTCAACCGGCCCGAACATAATTATCGTGAATACATAGATGTAAGAAAATGGAGTTAGCAGGTATATTTTTTAAATTACATTCTATACAAAACATTAAATAATTATGCGTATTTATTTTACGCTCTAGTAAACCTACTTTTATTAATTTTTAAAACGATATATATGTTTTAAAACTATTAATAATATATAAGTTTTTTTTTCACCTCAATTAAAATAAAAAAAGTTTAAAAATCACTTCATAAATTCATTTAGAATAATTGAATTAATTAATGGCAATTAGAATAAATTAATTCAATCAATGGCATTTTTTGCAATTACTGAGGCAAGTTATGTAGCAGGGTTCGAAAATTTCCGAAATTTACCTATTATGCGTATCAAATTTGCTTTATATCAATTTTGTATGAGAGCCATATAATCATTCCATTGCATTATTTATAGATACTACAATATCACAAACAAGAACAAAATTAAAAATTTTGATTAATCCCCGACTACCTCAGATTTGTTACCTGTACAACATTCTACTAGTCAAGCCCTTTCATTTGATACTAATATTAAGGGAGTTGTGAAAAAAGAAATGTATTTCGCCATTATGTGGAAGCGGCCATCTTGGATTTGATTTTTTTATAGTGTATAGTATTCTACTAGTCAAGCCCTTTCAGACAGACAAACAGACAGACAGACAGACATCGACGTCAAACTTATAACACCCCTTTTTTTGGTGGGGGGTTAAAAACTCAAATGGTTTAATTTATTTAGGTACTTAAAATATGACAAATGAAACAAAAACATAAAATCTTCTTTTAGATAATGCAAAATCATTATAAATCACCTTAAATATCAAAAATTATAATTTAAAACCCTGAAACTTTTTAGTATACATTCTAAACAATAATTGGCCATACTTACCGTTAATATTTTATATACATACATATACCATCGAACTCTGTTTTTAACCCCCGACCAAAAAAAGGGGTGTTATAAGTTTGACGTCGATGTCTGTCTGTCTGTCTGTCTGTGTGTGTGTGTGTCTGTCTGTGGCACCGTAGAGCTCAAACGGATGGGCCGATTTCGATGCGGTTTTTTTTTTTATTTGAAGGTTAATACCCGTGCGGATGTTCTTAGTTATGTTTGGTTAATATCGAATGTTGTACAGATAACAAATCTGAGGTAGTCGGGGGTTAATCAAATTTTTGATTTTGTTCTTGTATAGAAATGTGAACATTGAACATCATTTTAATGTTGGATTTCCAACGAAAGAGTTTTCGTAGCCCATTCAAGGAAACGACTTTTCAATTTTTTACTACATTCTTTACCTTTTTACAGTTTTTTTTTCGTGTATAATACAATCGCTCTGCACTTTAGCGATTCATATATATCTATCATGTCAAGTTTTCAAAACATTCTAATATATTTTTTTACGAGCCTAAGCTGAAACAGCATTGAGTTAAGATAACAACTCGAGCACTATGCTGAGGAACGCACCATAACAGAAGCTTATAGCCGGCACAGGATTAAAACAAACTGATATTGATGATTAATAATTGTAAGGCTGTCGATTAACACTTTAGAGTACAATACAATGCAACAACTCCCACAGAATACAAGATTTAAATTGCAATAAACTTTACACATCACTACTAAACACAACTTATGAACTTAACTTTTACTCAAATTTAGCATTAATGTTTTCGATTCCCACACAGACCCAATATTTGTGTGATACATACTTACGGATGTGTTTTTGATGTCTGAGTGTTCTTTAGTTCATAATGTAAAATGTTTAAAGTATTTCATCAGTTATCTAACTCTCTACTATGCTTTGTTTGAGGCTATATGGTGTTCTGTGAGCCAAAATTACTTATTATTTTCGCCAAATTTGATCCCCATGCTCCTTCTATGTTGTTATTAGTCTATGTTTTTAATATTTGTTAGTATTTATAAACTCAGTCCATAAGTTCATACATCAATGTAACGAAACAGTCGAACCAAAAAAGAGAATTCCCCAAATTACGTAAAGAAGACAAATTAATTCACATTTTGTGTTGTTATTTTTATGGCGTTGTTTATCATGTTTCTTGCTTAAATAAAGCAATTTCATACACTATTAATGTAACTGAAGAAACGATAATCATAGTTCGTGTTGGTTAAAGTCACGTTCAGTTGCGCATTAACTAGGATTCATAGAATTCTTCTAGATACTTGTTTCAATTAGGTATTTTTCAATGAGTACCTAAGTACAAAATAGTTTCTAATACATAAATATGCTAGTTAGTAATTGTGAATCATATAGATAAAGACCATGTTCTTGGTTGCCTTATCGCCAAACTAAATAGGTACTAAGCTACAATATTTGGGGACAAAATGTATGGTTTAGTAGACTTTTTTATGATATTGAATAATTGGTTATATCACACTCTTTCGGACCAACTATTGTTTGCAAACTATCACGATTATTCTAAATATTAGTTTTATGGTATACCTACTATTAGTATCACGCGGTTTTACTCCGTTTCCCATAATCAAAAAAAAAAGTGCATAATGTGATATTTGTATAATTCTTGACTATAATCTAAGTATTCTACAAATTTCAAACCGAGCCTTTCAAGCCGTTCCGACGTGATTGAGCAACAAACATTCAAACACAGGAAGCATACATAAAATCATGGTATCTCAATGTCCTGTATCTTAGTATTAACAATACAAATATTTTCCGTATTAGTGTACATGTATCATAAAAAAACTTACCGAAGCTAATCCAATGACAAATCGCAGGGCCACCAGTACCATATAATGCCACCTGGCAGCCTGAGGGCTCAGAATAGTCAGCGCAGCGCTGACAAACATGGTCAGGAAAACCAGCTTCCTCGGACCCCAGAACTCTGCCGCCGTACCTCCCACCAGACAGGTGATCGCGTAACCCCAGAAGTAACCTGACAGCACGTAAGCTTGCTCCTGGGCCGTCCATGCGAAAGTGGAGCCGCCATCTGGCTGAAAAAAAAGATTGTTAGTTTTTGGGTAATTTTTCATTTCATTAATTTTTGAATTTGGGATTTAATAAATTTTTTTTTAAGGGCGTGTGGGCCGTAATTTTGAATTTTTAAAACAACTTTAAGACCTTTAAGATAGTGTATTAAAGTCTGAAAAAAATATATGTAACAGTTAAGGATCTAATCTAGTGCAATTCGCAGTCAGTAACACGGTTTAATGAATTTTACTTGATAGAAAAAACTCCCAAAGTTACCCCTTTTCAAAAAGTTTTTACAAGTTTATGACTAAACTAATGAATTTTTTTACTAAATTTTTGTACTCAACGAAAGCCACTAAAAAGTTATAGATGCATTCGCAGAGTTTGACTTGTTAAAAAAGTATCAGTTATTCACTATGTTTTAATATCTACCATATATAAAGCGTGCCGTTCGGCAGGCCTAATCAGTCGCGTTTCGGCGCTCACGGACGACGGGCCTGTGCTTGATTTTGCAATTTTGACAACCGATAAATTTTAAATATTACGATCATAGTGCCACAGTATAACAATATCAGTAGGTATTACTAGTGAAGCACGCTATGATCTTGATTTTTGATACCGTTTTCATTGGAATTGCAAATAGACGCTGATACTAATTAGTACGCTGTTTACTTTATGTTGTAGACCAAAAGGGGAGTCTCAAAAAACTGACGTCGAAAACACATCAGTAAAAAATTCAATGCGGATGCAATGGAAAATAGCTAAGTATCGGTAAAATATTCGTCCGTTAAATCAGAGATCGGGATAAGGAAATAATGAGAGGGGAGAAATCCCCTGCGTAAATCCCCTAATATAAATGCAAGTTAGGTATCATTTATGATACCTAACTTGCATTTATATGCCATTTAGGTAAATTCTTTGGTAGTAAGGTACTTAGTACTTGGAAGAAAAGTCCACACATACAGATTTTATCACTTTGGAAGAGACTTTTGCGCAAACTATTCAGCTTAGAAAAAAATTTTAGGAACTTCAATACAATTTTGAACACCTTTGCATAGATACACGTATGGTTTTGTTAGAATTTTTATTTTTTTATTTCTTTTCCAAGTTTGTGACACCACCAAAATTTATTGTTTTTTTTTTGTATGAAGATGTTAATATTGTTCATAGAAATTTAGACACTCGACCAAATTTGACAAGAAGCCTTTTAAGCAGTACAATTACTCGTAGAATTTAACTCTGCACCAAATTTCCGATTTGTATTTTTTATAAAAGGCTTAGAATCATTTCCTGAGCATAAAATCACAAAATAATAACAAATCCAGGTGGAGCTTCAAGCGCCAGCTCGAAAAAACGTTTTTGGCCAATATTCTGCAACAGTTATAAAGCCTATTATTATTGTAGAAAATAAAATTTCCCATCTTTTGTTGCCAGTAAACTTTTTTTTCGAACTTACCGATTACGATTTATTATGTCAAATTTGATGATAACAATGTAAAAATAAAAAGATGTGAATTCTGTTCCCAGTAGCATAAACATGCCCATTTTTACCGGAATGGAAGAAGGGTTATGTTTTTCGCGCGTATCTTTTGTTTGTAAAACTTTTATTTCCACATATCTTCCAAACGGCTGGAATTTGGTAACTAAGATATTCTAAGACTAGTCTGACTCGCCAAAGTGTCCTTAGATAGTAGGTAATATTTTTTTACGTGTAGTTCTTTTTGTAGTCGGGGTTTTTAAATTAAAGTTATTCTATCATATTGCTTGTTGCTCGAATAAACAGCACCGTTCATCATCATGATTGAAGAGTTGAACGAAGAGTTTGGTCTCCACTTTTGTAATAAGAACAACTAAGCTGTGAAACGCATTGCCAGAGTGGGTTTTTGTCGAAGGTTCGAACCTTGGGGTTACGAGGTACACTGTGCTTGTTTCTATAGAGAAACAAGTTCCATCGTAGACCACATCATTTTCATCCACTATTATCGGCATCATCGCAATCGTATCATTAAATGGGTTATAAATCGTAAACAGTAAGTTTTGCAAAAAAATTGGTTGCCTGTAAAGTCGGTATACGGGCGAAAGTTTTACGTGACAACGACTTTGAGTGGTAAAATAATTTTACGGAAGGGACGCGTGCCTTTCACTTTTTATGTCTGTCTCTCTCGCTCTTAGGCGGGCTAACCATGCCCGAGTGGAAGGAACGCGTGCCTCTCACTCGCTCTCGTTGTGAGCGCATAACGTGAGCGGAGCGTAACGCAGTTTCTTGAAGTGTCACCCGGAAAACCAATTTATAAGACGTTGTCACGTCAAAAGTTTACTGGCAACAAAAGATGCAAAAATTGTATTTTCTACAATTATTGTCAAAATATATAGTTTCCAAAATATCGGCTAAAACAGTTTTTTTCAATTGGCGTTTGAAGCTCTACCTGGATCTGTGAGCATTTTGTAATTTTATGCTCAGTAAGTGATCTTTACCTCATAGAAAAATATTGGTTTAGAACTTTAGTGCAAAGTTGACCCAAAAACCTTCTATTTTTACTGGCCTTTCATTACGTTTCAGCAGATTTTTTAATTTATGACGAACTTCTGAATTATTAGGAAATATTTTAAAAAGATGCATGAAATTGGAAAAGCCGTTCTCAACTTAATGTGACCATAAGGTTGAGTTTTGTATATCTACGAGTATAGATAAATTTAATATTTCTTCGTTTATATATAAAAAAAACTCTTATCACTTCACAATTCACAAAATTGTTATCACTAGTATAAACAAATCTTGAACAAAAAAATGAGTTTAAATTACATAGTCCAATATTTTAATGTTATTACTGCACTGTGGCACCGATTCCGCGGTCGGCGACGGTCGCGAGAACAAGACAGCGTTAAATGCCTAATTTGACAGAACTACCTGGCCTTAATATTGTCAATCGATTTTCCAGAACCGTAGTTTTGAACCCTTTCACATCCTAAGAATAGTTGGTCTGAGTTACAGTATAGAAGTAAGAGAGGAAAGAAAATCATGTATTAAATTTAATGTTGTGTGATCAAGTGAAATAGGTATTGTTTTACGAGTCCCCGCCAGTTTTGACATAATTTGAACTAAAACAGATCAATTGTGTGCGTATTTTGACTGTAAATTGTAATGTCTGGATATCACGTGAAATTTAGTATTTTACACATGTGCACTCTCTACATTTTACTTAAGAGTAATTGTAACCGTTTCCTACAAAAGTAAATACATCTGTGCAAACGAACGCTTGCTCGCGCTGTGTCTGACAAAATTTTGCAAATTCAATCTGACTGATTATAAACTAAGCTATGAAAAATACACATGTGTGTATTTTTCATAGCTTAGTCTTTCTTTGCCCTTGTTCTAAATCTATTTAATATAGGTGAAATATGCCTTGTTTTTAACAGTAAACAAACGGTGCTGAATATTTAGCCATTTATTTCGAACCGATTTGTATTTTTGCATAATTGTATCCTTACTTTTATTCAATTCATGTATAAAAATACACAGTATTGGTACTTGTGTATTTTTTTTTTATATAAAATTGGGAATAAATAACTAAATTACAAAGTTGAGTAGGAACAGGAAATGTCTCTAATCCTAAACCAAAAGCTATTTTGCACAAAATTTCTCCAGACCATGAGGTCTACGATAAAATGCATTTTTCTCGTATTCTAGAGTTAGAAGTAAAATTTAAAATTTGTTATTTCTATGTACTCTCATTGAAATGTTTCTTTATTTTAAGCTCATCTGTAATCTACAAACTATTTTTAGATTTTCTCCTGATTATTAGGTACTATTTTAGTATGTTTCAACTAAAATCAAAAACGTAAGGAAGTATATCTAAAGTTACCTGCCGCAATTCCCGCTTTGTGACCGAAGTGTTGAATAACTCGCTGTCGTTCGCCACGATGGCCTTGCATTCGCTTTTCACCCTGTGAATGACAAACACGCATTATACGACTGTTGTGGGCCACGCGTGACGTACAGTTGTGAACGGAACGAATTAAGTGAACGTAATAGGAGACCGGCGCCTGTACTGCCTAATGACCTAAAATATGCAATACCTTCGTTATTTTATAATAACTTAAGGATTGTTAGTACGCTTCCTTCGTGGGAGCGCTACCTGTAATGCTTGGCATCTTTTATCTCTGGGTGGCGAGAGCAGTACAGTGCAAGGCAATGATTTGGACTCTTCATGTTCCAATAGCTGCGTGACACTGTGCTGAGCAGACGTGTAGCTTACCATCAGGCACATGTCCTCCTGTCTCGGCACTTTTTACTACAAAATATACTTATATATTTATATTATGTATGTATATCTTTGGAACTGGAATAGATAGTTAGACATAGTTTCACAGAATAAATAATGTTTAATTAAATGCGAATTGAGTATATATTATATATATATTCAGGATTTTTAGTATTTTTTTTTAAATTTAAATTTTTTAGTAAAGTAGGTTTGTAAGCCCTCAGATTAGGAATATCTATGGTTTCAGTCAACAACTTTATTTTTCAACAAGAACAAAATTAAAAATGTTGATTGACTCCCGACTACCTCGGATTTGTTATCTGTACAACATTCTACTAGTCAAGCCCTTTCATTTGCTATCCATATTAAGGGAGTTGTGAAAAAACAAATGTATTTCGCCATGTTGTGGAAGCGGCCATCTTGGATTTGAAATTTGTCATAGTGCAATGTATTTTACTAGTCAAGCCCTTTCGTTTCATACCCATATTGATGTATTAGTGAAAAAAATCATTTAATTCGCCATTTTGTGGTGGTGGCCATCTTGGATTTGATGTTTTTTTATAATGTATAGTATTTTACTAGTCAATCCCTTTCATTTGATACTCATATTGAGGTAGGTTGTGAAGAAATATTTTGTCCGCCATTTTGTGGAGGCGGCCGTCTTGAACCGATATTAACCAAACATAGCTAAGAACATCCGCATGGATATTAACATTAAAATAAAAAAAATTGCATCGAAATTGGCGCATCCGTTTGAGCTCTACGGTGCCACAGACAGACACACACAGAGACAGACAGACAGACAGACAGACAGACAGACAGATAGACAGACAGACAGACAGACAGACAGACAGACAGACAGATAGACAGATAGACAGATAGACAGATAGACAGACAGACAGACAGACAGACAGACAGACAGACATCGACGTCAAACTTATAACACCCATTTTTTGGTTGGTAAAAAAAAACTCATTTAGCGTGTGCCGAGGAAAAATGGGAGTAATCTCCATTCTGTTTTTGACGTGACAACGTCTTAAATTAGGTTGCGGCTGGGAGTCACTTATGAAAAAGTGTAACGCTCGGTAACGTTACGATGAGTCACCGAACGAGAGAGAGAGGCCCGCCGAATGCCTTGCGTCTCTCTCCCACTCAACTATGATCGGTCTGCCGCGCGCGCAGCACTAGAGAATTAGGCGCATTGAATCGGCGCATGCTTGTGTCTCTGTCTTTGTCTTTCTCGAACGTTCTTGGCGTTGGAAAAACAAGAAAGCGTCATAATACAAGTTCACACGTGTGGTTAAAGTATCGTCAGCTGTGTCTGTAGTGAAAATGTGGAGTGCTTAGATTCGTCATTTACAACAACTACAACAATAAAGGTAAATAATTGTACACTGATATTTCATTATCGTAAACTATGATTGATTGATTAATTTCTTAATTTCATGAAAAATACGTATAATCTTGATTGCGTATCAAACGTTTCTAAGTCAACTACGTTAAAAGGAACAACTATCGACTTGACTTTCGCAAGACACATTACAGCAGAAACACTTCCTTTCATTTCATATTTCTCCTATCATCGTCCTATCCTCAACAAAATCACTCAAATAGGAATTAGTTAAGTTTAAGTTTACATGTACAATGTTTTAGTAAACAAAATATATTTCTATAGTTAAAATTTGTGCAATTCTTATTTTCATTCAATTCCTTGTTCCTATTGTGCAATTTAATTATATTCATATCAATAAATATTCTACCGAGAAAAAGACGTTGTCACGTAAAATCTTCGCCCGTAAAACCGACTTTACAGGCAACCAGATTTTTTTTTTTTTACCAACATATCTCCTTGGTGACGCAGGGTGGGAACGCCTCAAGCTTAAGAAGTCGTTTCGGGAGTAGAATAATCCGTCAATAATAATATTTTAACGTTATTATTCTTGTGTGTATTTTACTTTGTTTCAAGTTTTAGATTGAGGAAAATAACCAAAATAACAATATGTATGTCATGAAATTATATATCTAAAAAGATATAGCCAAGAAAAATGAGATCATTCCCAAACGTGATTGAATGCTGTTATGTACAAGAGATAAGACTACTAAGACTACTAACTAAGTGACAAGTGGCAATCCATAGCAAATTAGTTACGCTTGCATATTGCTGCTACTTTATCTGTACTACCTAATAGTTTAAAGCTGAAGAGTTCATTAGTTTAAACGCGCCAAGCTCAGAAAGTAATGGACCGGTTTCATTATTTTTTTTCACCTTTGGATAGAAAAAAATAAATGTACATGGTCCCTGAGTGCTATTGGCTATTTTATGTGTACCACGGGCGAATCCGAGGTGAACCGCTAGTGCACTAATAATTAAATAAATAGTGGTGGACAATTCACACACAACACTATCTGTTCCCAAACTAAGCAAAGCGTTTACTATGGCAGCCAGATAACTGATAAAATAGGTACTTATAAAATTTTAAATACATACTTATTATACATAGATAATATCTGATATACATACATAGGTACATAATATTTTTACAGTTTTAATTTTTTACATTTTTACAGTTTACAGTAGGTATATCACATTATCTTAATTTATTAATTCTTCTTTTTAATTTATTTTTGCTTGCATCGAAATGCATAACAGAGAGATATGGACAGATTTTAGTCTAAGAAAACTAATGAGCTAATCTGAAATAAATTCTAAATTATTGCAGTTGCGGGCTAGTTTATTATTCTATTCTTGGTGATTATTTAATACGCATATATATATAAAAAAGTAACTTTCTTAAAATCTCATTTTCCTACACTCTTATGTTATGTAATAAATTGAATAATTGTTAATTTAATTATTGATTTGATGTACTATTATATTTAAAGTGCCTTAACCTTCAACTACGAACTAAAAAAGTCGATTTTTCTAAAACGGAACTCTCACTGCGTGATTTTTTCTAAACCAATTATTTCAGATTGTTTTAAATTTTAGTTCACAGGAAAGTATATATCCATTACCCACTATGTGTCTCAGATACCAATTGAAGTTATGACTTTGAAACGAAGAACCAATTTTGATGAAACATAGCTAAGAAAACTGCCAACTAATTCACCTATGATAGACTGGGCGCTGGGTGGAGTTATCCCTAAGTGATAGATATATGCTGTCGTGGACTTTTTTGTAGACCTTTTTAAGAAATACAATACTGCGGTACGTTATTTAGATCTGTCTCGTAGGGTTCAGCCAGCGTTTGCAGTTTAAGCGCAAAAAAAATTGTAAATTTATGACATCACTTTAGAAACCATTAAAATAATCAGTGTTACGTTACTTTTTTATGGACGTATTATACATTTAAACCGTCCTCTTGAATCTCTTTATCAATTAAAAAACCGCATCAAAATCGGTTTAGTAGCATTCAAAAATTAAGCTTGCCTACATAAGGACAGATAGACAGCGGGATGTGACTTTGTTTTCCAGATTTTAATGCAGTTTTTTTAATAGACAGTGTGATATCACGCCGGTACATATCTTTATCTTAGGGATAACCCACAATCACCATTTTAATTTTTATATTTATCACATCAATACATATTGGGCTATTTAGTATAGTACCAGTAAGGCACCCGTGTGAAGCCGGAGCGGACAATTTGATATTGTGACTAAAATACTAAAATAATTATTTTAATGATGCCAAAGCATGTATTCACTCCATTAATTTTCTATTTTATTATCTATTTCCTTTTCTGAGTCCAAAATCGTTCACCGAATGCGGTCGTAATATCTCTTCTAATCTTCTAATGCATTATTCGCAATGCGTAAAAAAAAAGAGCGACGGTTCAAACCACCACCCTCCCAACCCCCCCCATTTTGTTTACGGGCCTGTGGTCTATCATATTTTGCGCACTTAAGCGCCTGGTATATGAATAAATAATAACAAAATCGGGCTTTTAGTTTGAGAGCTCCAATGCCGCAGACACAAAATGTCAAACCAATTTTATTTGCCTACTTAAATAAACGAAAAAAAAACACGACGTATTCACGTGAAAATAAACACATTCGCAAACATGTGTTTTGTATCCACAGTCTATTAGAGTGAATGAACATAAGTATTATTGAATACAAATAAATCTAGCCAATAATCCAGTTATTGCTAATTTGATGGGCATGTTCTGAGGCCATTAGGGGTTTCACGGTCTCAGCCGCAGAGGAGTGTGGAAGCGTGGTCGTAGCACCTACCAATTTTGTGCAATGGTGAAATGAAACGAACACCTCAGACAGGGCCCTACAATACCTGGTGCCCCCCCCCCCCTTTGAGGGGCCAAACAAAGGGGGGAGGGAGGGTTAAGAATGATCTGTTTCATTAAACTAAAATTTAAGTTGAACCTTAATGCGTAACGTTTTTTTATAATGGAACCAGCTGTGCCCACGGTTTCACTCGTTAGTTGACAGTTATTGTAGTTGACTAGTAATAACTGTCAAATACGACAGATAGTTTATCTATCTTTACAAATTTCAACAAGTTCATTTGTTGCACATATTGCCCTAGATTGAAATACATATTATCTATTGTAGGCGATAGAATAGCTGAGAACCAAGCGGTCTTTTTGAGTTAGTTGAACAAGAAATCGAATCTATGAACAATAAATTAATAATCCCAAACATTTTGAGGGTGTAGCAAAATCTGTTCTAAAACTACGGCCTAAGAAAATCTACACAGATAATATCATTAATGATAAGGTTATCATTTTTTTTCTTAAACAGATTGTTACCTATTTTACTAATGGCAAAGTTTTTAAATATTTGAAATGATTGATAAATTATTATATCTACTTTGTTAAATTAAGACTATGCGTTGTCTAGAGCTCTCCGTCTCTTTACCGTCTTGCCTTTTACGCTAAAGTTCGCTGAGGGGTTAAGCCCAACTGCCATAATCCGTTAAAAATCTACTTTTTGTAAAGTTTGGATATTTGTTACTCAATCACGTCAGAACGGCTGAACGCACAGGGTTGAAATTTAGAAAACAGTCTGGAATAGGTTACTTTTTTCGAGGGACTGTTACCGGAACGGGAATTTTTTATAAACTAGATTGTCGGGTCAAGCAAAAGATGAACCTGACAGTAAACTACAGGCTTTAACAGCAAAGTGCACATTAAGAATCTAAATCACTATGTAGCACTGTTTTGTGCCCGTCGCCCACACATTTATTATGATTAGTCTATTATTAGCTCTGTAATTTCTCTGAAAACATTGTCCTTCAAACTGGTACACCGTAATTATTAGCAGATTACCGTTTAGCGATAGAATAGCTGGCAATTGTGAGATACTTCCCTACTACAAAAAAAAGCAGGTAAAACCATGGGGCACTGTTAGTTATTTATTATACATGAAAAGATAAATGGTGAATTTACCGTAACAAATGACTATCAACAACCACCTTCTTACTTGTAAGCACTTATTGATAATCACAGACTAAGTAGAGAGATACACTTTGATAATAATCAAATCAATTCTGTATGAGAACTCTAGCGAGAGCAGAGCACAGGCACGGGCTCACAGTAAAAAATATTTGTAAAAAAAACCGATGTGATACGAGCTAGGTCACTGACATCATACAGCTAACCGCTTTTGTAGCTACGCAAACCTGTCAGTATTATCAGTAGAATCGAAATAATTTGCGTTAGTAAAAATTTAATACCTATTTTAATAGACAGTCCTATTGCTGAGGAAAAAAGTTCAGGGTAGGATTAAGTGACGTACTTATTATATATAGGAGGTATATGCGACAATGAACTAGAATAAGACGCTGAGGATGATGATGTTATCAGACTAGACGATCCCACAGCTGGGCAAAGGTATCTCTTCGCTCCTTCGAGATAGCCCGATGTGTTATTTTTGTGAGTGCCAGTGGCAGTGCCGGTGTGCCAGTTTCTATTATGCGATTGTAAGTCGTCACGCCATCTTGGTCATGCTAAAAATGATGATAGGTTTCAAATTAGCTTCTCTAAAAAGCCACTTAAAGGTGAACAAGGATCATGTGTGTCAAAATTAACCAAAGAAGTTTCCATGGACAAGATATTGCTATCTCTATGGCTAATGAGATAAAGCTGGAACTCCTGTGATCCTGTGGTGTTCTAACCTGTTCTGCTTTCACCGAAGGTTAGATACTGTAGATTTCATTGGTGCTAGCGTTAATCAGATCTCGACTAGACTGCACGTGCAAATACATGCATAGCTAAACGATGCGACGCGCCTAGCCTGCCTTGAAATCAGTCACGTTTCAACCGAAATCCAACCTCAAAAAAACGAACGAATAAAAGCACAAATATACAAGGAATCACCGAAATGTTATTCCGAAAACTAGATTTCCATATTTTTGCATAGAGTTAATTCTTTTGATGTTTTCCTTTGCCATAAACGAATGCAAATTAAATTAAACGGTGTTCCAATGTTTGACGCTCGTAGATATGTTGTCCTACTAAAATACCACTTGAGCGACGTATTGTGAAATGAAAATTGTTGTTGTAAACAAATTCTATTTTACATAAAATCCTTTTAAACGTATTTCATGGGTGATAAAACGGGTAATACGCATACCTACCAGAAGGTACACGTCTCCCCGTAGCCAAACAGTGTAACGCAGCTGTTTGAACATAAAAAGTGGTAGTGTTGTGGTAGTTGGTAGTGGTAGGACTCTTGGCAGAGTCCGCCTGGGGGAAGTACCACACCTTTGCCAGTTATTCTACCGCCAAGCAGTAATGTGCAAACATTACTGTGTTCCGGTTTGAAGGGCAATGTTTCCAGAGAAATTACAGGGCTTAGAGATATAAGATCTTAGATCTCTGGGTGACGAGCGCAGTGCAGTGCTAGGTAATGATTTGGACTCTTCATGTTCCAATAGCTGCTTGTCACTGTGCTGTTATGTGTCAGGCATGTTGCTTACCATCAGGCACATGACCTGATCGTCTCGTCACTCTATATTTAAAAAAAAAAAAAAAAAAGATCACAGCATATTAGTACTGAACTGTGAGATATAATATAATTTATTTGTCTTGTAACTTCTTTGGAACCCTTTTAGTTTCTATTAATCTTATCTTATCTTACACCTTTAAACGAGAAATTCTTGTATGCATATATAGAATCTGTTTCCGTTCAGTTCCATAGGGGTTTTTATTTCCTATATTCTACGCGGAGGTAATCGCGAGCTGTTAGAGATTCATTTTATCCCGACAACCGAAACGCCAAGAGGTGCTTCCTCTCATATACAAATTCAATACTAAGGTAAACTATGTGATCTCCTCTATTTGAGTTAAGCTACTTGAGCTTCTCCGTGCCAGTTTTCTTATCGGCTCTCGCAACACCGGACGAAATCGTAACGGCGGAAAATATATCAGGTATAAACCCATACATAGTTATGCCACCGTAACAGTTAGTAGTTATCCATCATATCCCAATCTACGTATATCATCGTCTAATACTTAGTCGATTTCGGCCGGTCAAATTTGACAACGGTCAAGAGTTGCTACTTACTACACTATAACTCGTTGCCTTGTTCAATCCAACTAATAAATAATTAGAAAGTAAGGTCGAAGCACGCTTGTGGTTGTTGTCACTGTTGTTGTTTACGTCTACACGAAGGACGCGGATGATCGTGTAACAAACAACAACTCCGTTTTCGGAGAATACTGAACCTTTTACGGTCCTTTACTTATTCGGTTACTTTTTCGGTTTTATTTTGAAATCTGGTTGACATAAAATAACGTACGCCACCTAGAAGTTATATTTACTTTTTGTAAAACGTAAGTACTTATAGCAAGTTTTAAGATAATAAGATGTTAGTAGGACCCCGAATTTTGATGAATGATGAACCAATGATAGGCAGCTGGGGCTATCTGACTGCCATAGATAAAAAAGTACGTGATAGACAAATAATTAAGACACAAATACCCTTGCTCGAAAAAGACTTTGGAAGTAGTAGGACGCTTTACAGAGAATGCGAAGTACCACACCTTTGCCATTTATCCTACCGTCAAACAGTTATGTCCAAACATCATAAACATTTAAATAAATAAACTTTCACATTTATAATATTAGTGAGATGCGGGCGTCTTGTTAAAACTTTGTTGTTTAGGTACGAATAGTAGTTAAAACTTACAGTATAGAGTCTTCCCTGTCGGGCACCATGGCGATGATATTAACGCTCATGTTGACCCGCAGCATGTAGTTGACCCAACACGCGAAGAACATCATGATGGCCACGTTGAACCGCGCCGGCACCACATCTGAAATTCAGAGGTTCATTATTAGGTTTCACTCAGAAATTCATTATTAATTAAGGTCAAGTATTCATTTTCTACACAGAAAAAAGAGTAATAGACAAACTGACTACAACATCAGACAATCCGAGTTTTTGCCAGAAATTTTGTAGATGCTAAAACCAACTTAGCCCTGGAAGCTTATTGACATAACATCTAATTTCATACTTGTGAGGTCACAGGTTTGAATCTCACCTGTACTTCTGTATTTTTTTCAATTGCAGACATTATACGGGTTTGTCAATAGCACTCGCTTTAACGGTAAAAGAAAACATCAAGAAGAAACAGACGTGTTCTTTAAGAATCTCTTTTGAGGACCCAAGTCATCTGCTGACATGTATTTGAGCAGTGTGGTAGACTATAGTCTTGGCTCACTCCTTGCGAGAGTAAGCTCCGAGCCTCAACAGTGCGTATGTTTTCAATCAAGAGACATATTTCATAACTCACGAATCTACAGCTACATGTAGTTCAGTATTACTGGAGCAGTCACACGATTTAACCATCAAACTATGCTAGTCGCGAAAGTGAAAATAAATCTGGTTACTTAAAACATTTTTTCAAGATGTATTTGTATATTCTATAAGATAAACATGAAAATGATTGCAAGTCTACAAAAGTGAGGACTTCTTTTAACTTAAAAATCAAATAAGATCATAAGAACTGCGAAAACATAGAGGAAGTATACAAATTATTTTAAGAGTAAACAAATATTCATATAAACAAAACGCTAAACATCATTAATTAAGTAAATAGATTGTTTTATTTTTAGAAATACAGTAGTTTGTCGACTTAGAACATATTTCAAGGTACTCTACTTCTTGTTAATGTTAGACGGCAGAACTGAATTTTTAATGAGTACATCAGGCATGAAGCTGCTCTTATTTACACATACTCGCATAATATTTGCGTACACTTGAATTCAAGACTGCTATAAACCATCGAAACTACTTTGAATTCGCAAAAGAAGGATAACTGAATTGAAAGTGTTAGTTCTACGAGCATTTCCGACCAATATTATTAATGTGACAGTTTGTATCTTTGGACGTTCAGATATTTGCACAGATCACTAACATGATATTTGAATGTTTGTTGATACATACAATAACATAAGCATATTTTATTTAATTTTGGAGTAAATCTTTGCTAGATGGTGTTGTATGAAAAGGGGATGACCACTACTTTGACTGCCCTAGTGGCTTAGGTGGTAGTAGCTCTGCCTGCGAAGCCGAGGGTCGTGGGTTCGATCCCCACCCAGTGCAAATATTTGTGTGATGAATTCAAATGTTTGCACTGTGTCTGGGTGTTTCTATGTATAATAAGTATGTATTTAAAACTATATAAGTATTATATCAGCTATCTGGCTGCCATCACACAAGCTTTGCTTAGTTTGGGGTCAGATAGTGTTGTGTTGTGTTGTGTTGTCCACCAATATTTATTTACTACCTACAAATATATATATAAATATGAAAATAATTATATCTTACTTCTACAATATTACAATATATTTAAAAACTGATCAATACAATTTATGAAAATTTATTAATGATTTCCAGAGCAAAGGGTAGCCTTATCACTGAAAGCGTTCTCTTCCAGGCAACCTTATTAAGAACTTATTGTGCAACATGTCGTGTGCTGTTACTTAATATGATAAAATATACATTTAATATTGATACCAAATATAGTTTTACCAAAGGTTTGAAATAAGCAATAACAATGCTAGCTAGCTATCAGACAGCCATCGTTCCTCAAAACACAGTTTTTTGCAGCAATTACGTAATGGTTGAGGCTTGCTGTGCACGACTATAAAGCGTCGACCTTTACGTGTCATAAAAAATAATCGAATTGTACCTCTGTTTTTCTCAACACCAATAACATTTGCTCGTCATGTTCATATGTTGTTGTGATTCAAATCATTTCTGCGGTTAGGATTATTGAAAAACAATACAGGATTATACAGAAGACATATTACACTGAAAGGTATGTTCTATATAAGCTGGTAGTAGATCTGCTCGCGGAGCCAAGAGTCTTGGCTTCGATTCCTATTTCCCCCGCGACAAATATTTGTGTGATGAATACAAATTATTAGATAAGTATTATGTAGCCACTCTTTTCCTATTGTAAAACCAATACAATAGAAGAAAAACATAATAGATACTGCTAGTTGGTTACAGCGACGAATGTTCGTATTTATTTATATTCAGGACTAGATGTCCGCCCCGGCTTCGCCCGTAGTACATTATATAGCACTCATCAGGATCCCGTACATATACAACTGTGAAAGAATGACTGAAATCGGTTCAGTCATTCCTGAGAATATCGCTTTCAAACAAAACACCTCTTCAGCTATCTGCTACGCTACCTGTCGGAAATTGGTCGTACCAACTCAGATTTAGAAACAAATTTTATTAGCAAAGGTTTATATTCAATGCACAGATAACTAAAATTCAATGACGCAATCTTAGACACATGCTGTCATGTATTATGTCAAAGCACGAAACGTACGAAAACTCTCAAAAAGGAATATTTTTTTCCCGATTTTGTTACATTCTTGATTCATGCTCCGCTTCAATTAATAAGAGCGGTATGTTCTATAGCCTATATACAGGCTTTCTCGATAAATGTACTATCCAATCGAAAAATAATCTTTCAATTCGGACCCGTACTTCCAGAGATCCAAGCGTTCAAACAATCAAACAAACTCTTCAGCTTTATAATATTAGTATAGATAAAATATTATTATGAGAGTAATCCCATAATCGCAAAAATGCGTTTTACGAATATGTTCTCGCTGTGATTTGAATAAGATAATACATGAAATGTAGCCTCTTTTGCTAATACTTGATTATTTATTTGCTAGATAATTTATTGGTGTAATTGAACATGGGTAGTGTTATATGAGATTTTTGAAGTGAAAACTGCTTTTGGTGCACTACACACAGAATTTTTCGTGGGCCCATCGTTACGTTCGTAAGTGAAAGATTCGTTCGGGTGACCTCGGGGGGTCTACCGCCTAACTAAAAATGTCTTAGTTTTGATATTGCACTCTCATTTCTTCTCGCTTGAAATGATACAGATATAAATGGGACAGCAATAGCAACGCCATAGCCGATTTAGTTAGGGGGTAGAAGGGCTCGACTGCCAAAGGTGCCTGTGGTAGCAAATAAAATATGCCTATAACACTCAAGAACCATGTACGGTCAAAAATTTTGAAATCAGTCCATTAGTTCTTGAGATTAGAGCATTCAAACAAAACACCTCTTCAGCTTTATAATTTGTTCTATCTCATAGATTTCTCAGAGAACCTTTCTGCGTAATCCGGAATATTATCGGTCTGTAGGTAGGCTCATGATTAAGAACAGGTAATTCAATTGTTTTTATTGGTTTTAGCCCGAATATCCGTGGTTTTAGCGGACAATAGTAAAATTTGGTATGAATGTAACATGTATCTATGTTATTGATAGGCTTTTTTGTGATATTTAGGATTCTTTGCCAGTTGTTGCATGTAAACACGAAGTTATCGATCATTGGTGTTTCACCATCCATATTTTGTACTCATAACAAAACTGTTACGAGTAGAATTTATTGATGGCATTTTAGAATCAATTCTGATTCCAAAACTACAATTAGTTCGTTGGTTCGTGGCTCTGTGGGAAAGATCCCGCCAATACTTGTGTACTCGTATATGTCAGGATATTTAGCAGGTAATTATTTACACATTTTTTTGAATATTAATTACACATAAATAACAATCTATTTGCTAATGGCCATGGTGGAAAATTATTAATTTGATTATTATCTTATTTGTTTAAAGCAGTATTTTAATCCCCCAAATATTTGAGCACTAACTATCACACCAAGCACATTTCGCAGACGGACCATAGAGGTGTGGCGTAAGAATGCGGAATGAAAACAAGTCTTGAACGGCTGACATAAATAGTCAATGTAAATAGTTGCGAATGTACGCCCCAAGGAAGTTATAAACGATATGGAAGGTGTAGGTACAATTAGGATAGGTATGCTAACCCTGACCTTCTCTCACAAGGAGACAGTAAAAGCTCTATAAAGTCCATCACTCTGGCCCAGTGCGTGTTGGTGGATGATACGTGATTGCGAAAGATTATAGGACCATGTCGGCTTCCTCACGATTTTATTCTTCACCATTTTTAAGTTGCATTACGCACATGACTTCGGAAAGAAATGGTACGCGTTCGATTCAAACCAGGGGCTCCAGATAGGCAGTATTCGTTCTCCTGATTTTACCAGCCGTAACTTCAGTTAACGGAGTTATAATCCTGATAGTAAGTGACTACAAAACATACGATGATATCACAATCAATTTAATTTGTTATTTCTATCTTTAACTGGCAAGCATGGCAGTTAATGATAGAGTCCCTCGGATAATTTATTCCATCTATACCGTTTAGACTTTTGATGAATTTGCAGACAATTTTATTATTTACTGTTTTACATGGTTACATGGAATAATTGCAGCAAATTCCATATTTAAAACTTCTTTGGTGTGGCCCCGAAGGCTAATATTCGCGATAGGTTCGCTTTCAAATACAATGTCAATATCAGCTGGTGACAGTTCTGCACCGGTTCAATGGACTGTCTTCTCGTATTAAGATTGATAGGTCATCTAAAGAGATTGGAAACTTTTAAAATTTATAAACTAAATAAATAAATAAACTGCACCTTCTGAAGTCTTCGTTTACCAGCAACTTGATTGGATTGGATTTGAAAAGTTTTCGGGAATAATAAAGATTTCAAAAAGTAGGAATTACGTTAACGTAGGCTGTAATCTATTTACACGCGAAATTTTATACAAATCTGTGTAGCCGTTTTAGTGTGATGCAGTTAATAGCATCCTTAGAAACATACGTACTCACTTTTACATTATGTTTGTGGCTTAAAAATAATATTTTGTTATGAATTTACTAGGAGTTTTTCACGATAACATGCCTACAAACTTTTTATGAGATATTTAATTACCTACATCTAATCAAAAGCCTAAAAATAAGTTTCAAGCTTCGTAAGTATAGAAATTTTCAACCACTAAAACACTTTAATTCGCAATAAAAAGTAGCCTATGCCCTTTTTCAGCGCTCAGGATCTAGCCTATCTCAGGACCATGAATTATTTAAATCGGTTCTGTATTTTAGGTGTCTTAACGTAAGAGCGTAACAGACATTTATTTATTTATTTATTTAAACAATTGTTAACTATGCTAACAGCCTAAACCAACACGCACAGCAACCAGTATATATTTAATTAAGTATATATAGTATTATACAATTCACAAACACAAATCAAATATTACAACACACTATTGACTACAAGCCAACTCAACACATAGCATGTAGCCCTACATCTACACACTTAAAAATCTAATTACTAGAGCGATAAACTCTCGTCGCTCACTAAAAAATATATCAACGTCTGGCGAATAGGCGAGTAAGTCGTTGAGTAGGGCGAGGGCCTGTGCGGTGGGCGCGAACTTAGCCGTGTCGGTGCGCGCGCGCGGCTCCTGGAAGAGTCTCCGCACGGGCATATATGTACAAGGTGATATTTTATATTTGTAAGGATTTACCGCTGTAAAAATGACACAGGTTACTAAATATGACCCGTCTTGACTACGTAAGAGCAATTTAAAAATTAATTTCTCTTTTGAATTAGCGTAGCCCATTTATTATTTTTATTTAGTTATTAAAACAATAAAAAGTTATTGTCAATTAACTATTATTGTTATAAATATTTAAACATGTTATCGTGACATTTGAAGTATGCAAAAATGTGTTCTATAGTGCTGTACTACATCATTTTGTGTTATCATCAAAAGTTTTATCGTCGTTATTTACACTTTGGGGTAGGTACACTGTTTCTATTTTCGTGGAGATCCCAAACTTATTTCAATAATCAATATGAGCAATAATACTTGTTGATAATGTGCATAAGTAACGTACTATGTGAAATAATTTTTAAAACCGTTTGAATAGTTTTCAAGTTGTTTCATTACCTCCAAATATGTAAATGCCAATCTTGTCTCCTTATAAGGCCGCCATTTATGGCGCTAGTTCATGTGTGTTTACTGTATTTTTTCTGTTTTGTGTCACAATAAAGAGTTATCTATCTATCTATTAAGTAGTTTAGATGATGTATTCACAAAAACTTTAAAATTACTACACCGATTAAAAAAAATGTTAAATGTCATCATCTACATCAAGGCTGCTCAATCCCAGGACAGGAAACGAATTTTAGTTAATTAAGTAACTTAGAAATTCCTACTAAATTAAAAACGTGCTGCATGCGGCGGATATAACGAGTTAAACCTTGCAGTCACCAGATCAACCTGATGAGGCCAAATCAGATTTCGGAATCGTTAGTAAAGCCAGATTTGTAAAAAACTTAAGCAGCCTTGGTCTACACCATAGATACCCGTGGTCTACGTGATAGAAGTGAATTATTGACATTATAAACAGAGTGTCGGTACTATCAACATTTACGCTGTTGGCAGCATGATGGTAGGTATACCACAGTAAGCAATACCCCTGCGGAAAACATTATAACAGCACAGTATGACGCAGGCAGAATTTAATTTAAAGCCAAATAAATAAATCTTGGAGAACAATTCACACACAACACCATCTAACCCCAAACTATCATTCCCTAGCACATCCCTGTGCTTCACTCACAATATAAGATGATTTATCCCGTTGCTCTGTAATTTGTGGAAACGTTTTCTTTCACACCGAAAAAACAGCAATGTTAGCCAGACATTTTACTCGGTTGAATACCTGGCAAAGGTGTGATATTTCCCCAGGCGGATTCTACACTGTTCTACCTACATTAATATATTTGAATTTATATCAAAATAGGTATAGGTATAATAATAGGCAAGTATGATCTATCGAGGTGAAGCAAAAGCGAAAGCGGATATTCGACACATTGAACGCTTGAACCAGTTTCCCCACGAAATAGATGTAATGATGCAAGTGAAATCAATCAGACAAGTCGTAATTAATAATAATCTGACATCTAAATGACATAGTATTAGAGAAATTCATATATCTGCTTGTTTTTATCACCTTGGTACAAATTGATCCTGTACGGTACTTTCTGTATCTATCATTTCATTGCAACGTGACTTGCAAAGTGTTGCTATCACATACAAATTATTTCAGCATATTTTTTTCAGCAAACTGAATTAAATTAGGGGAGCAAGGGGAGAACGGAAACAACATCTAATCCGACCCAATTGTCAACCTCACCTGCACGCGCTTAACAACGGCGGCGGCGGCCAATTGGTTGCCGTGGTGCTCCCTGCTAGAGAACAGACGAGGCAATGACGACCGAGCATAGGCGGTATAAACTTAAGCCCATCCTCGGATGGAAGAGGAGTCAATATCCTTGAGGAGTAAATATCCTCAAAAAGTTTTGACGGTGGAAAGCAACGGGAAACTACCACTGATTACCAAGCTCCCTAGTTGGTCGGCTTCAAGACTACTCAATATGGACAGTACAACAGAAAATATGGCCCCGAGTTCCCAGCGCCACTTCAATGGGGCAGGGGTGCTAAGAATCCCTGGGAGAATTCGCAAAAATCAAAAGTTAAAAATAGGAACGTGGAATGTGAGAGGAATGAAAAGGGATGGTAAAGTGGAAAACATAGCCATAGAGATGGCTCGTTTGAACGTTGACATCTTGGGAATAAGTGACACAAAGCTTCCTGGTTCTGGGAAATTCAACACGGAAAGGGAGAAAATAGTGTATTATTCTGGTAGTGACTTTTCTACAGAGAGGTACGGAGTAGCAGTTATAGTGAGCAAACACCTGGAACCTGCAATAACAAATGTTGTTTCACTTTCTAATCGAACGATGATGCTCCAACTTAACACCAAGCCAAGGAAGTTGAACATTATTCAAGTTTATGCACCAACAGCGGACAAAGACATATCTGAGGTTGATGCTTTTTACATGGAGGTTAATGAGCTTTATAAGTTGACCAAAAAAGAGGAACTAAATATTGTGATGGGCGATTTGAATGCGAAAGTTGGAGCAGGAGAGGTCCCCGGCACTGTAGGAAAATTTGGATTAGGTGCTAGAAATGACAGGGGAGATCTGCTAGTACAATTTTGCCAAGAGAAAGAATTGTTTATTACTAATACTATGTTCCAACTACCACCTCGTCGCTTGTACACTTGGACATCACCAGCACACACTAGTGACACCATTGTAAGAAACCAAATAGACTATGTTATGTTAAACAGCAGGTTTAGGAACAGTATAAAAAGTGCAAAAACTTACCCAGGAACTGATATTTGTTCTGATCATAATCCTGTGATTGTCAACCTTACATGTAAATTAAAGTTTATTTTTAAAACAAAATTACATTTCAAAGGCATTGATGTTCAGAAATTAAAAGAACCTAATGTTAGAGTCCAGGTATACAATCAAGTGAATGAATGGGCCGCAGATAATAAAACCTCCAGTGACATGCAAGATATCTGGTCAAGTTTAAGATCTCGATTTGTTACCATAAACAACGATATCATCTGCCGTTCTGGCACTAGGAAAAAGCAAATTTGGATGACCGATGAAATCATTGAGCTAATTGAGGAGCGAAGACTACACAAATCCACCAATAAGACTAAGTACCAAGAACTAGATCGTATGATTCGCAGCAAATGTCGGGTAGCAAGACTGAAATGGTATGAAAGTCGATGTGAAAAAGTAGAGCTTCTTATGAAGCGACATGACTCATTTCAACTTCACAAGGAGATAAAAGACATGGCAGGGTTGCACAAAAAGCGTCGCAAAACATTTCTTACGGATGATGCAGGAAATGTTATTCTTGATCCCGATAGGAAAAAGAGATGTTGGGAGGAGTACCTTGCAGACATGTTTTCAGATAACACGCGTTGCTTGACGGAGGATTATTCTCAGATGATAGGGCCGAGTATCCTGGAATCTGAAGTAATTGGAGCCTTGCAAAGATCAAAACCTAGAAAGTCACCTGGTCCCGATGAGATAATTTGTGATGTCCTGAAATTACTGGAGCATGATAACATTGATGCATTGACCAACATGTTCAACTTAATTTATGAATCCGGTGAAATACCAGAAGATTGGTTAAAGTCCATTTTTGTCACTCTGCCAAAGAAGCTAGGAAATGTTCGGATTTTAGAACTATTAGCCTGATGAGCCATGTATTAAAAATATTTCTCTCTATTATACATGATCGTATAAGATCAAAATGCGATGACCAGCTCGGGGCTAGCCAGTTTGGTTTCCGTTCGGGAATGGGAACAAGAGAGGCACAGTTCGCTCTAAACGTCCTGGTTCAGAAATGCCGTGACATGCAACAGAATGTGTTCCTTTGCTTTATAGACTACGAGAAAGCCTTTGACTGTGTGAAACACGAGGTTCTAATGGAGTTATTGAAAGGCATAAATCTAGACAGTAAGGACCTGCGTATTATCCGCAATTTGTATTGGAAGCAGAGTGCAACGGTGCGTGTAGATGGCGAGCAAACTAACCCAGTTTCTATAGAAAAGGGGGTGAGACAAGGCTGTATTATGTCTCCAATTCTATTCAACTTTTACTCGGAAGCCGTTATCAAAGAAGCGCTTGAAGACGTGGAACACGGTGTCATAATCAACGGGCAAACTATTAATAACTTACGATATGCAGATGATACCGTTTTAATAGCAACCACCGAAGAAGGCCTTCAAGATATAGTCAACCGAGCTTCGTTGCACAGCAAAAGTGCTGGGCTTAGTATAAATATCTCGAAAACCAAGGTTATGATAATATCACCTTCGCAAACAATTCGAGCAAACATTCAGGTTGGAAATAGCTTGTTGGAGAGTGTTGACAAATACAAGTACTTAGGTTCGTGGCTCACTGACACATGGGAAAGCGATACAGAGATCCGTACACGTATTGAAATAGCCCGAGCTGCATTTACCAATATGCAAAAGGTTCTGTGTAGTCGACAACTCTCCATTAAATTGCGTTCCAGGCTCCTTCAATGTTATATCTGGCCCGTTGTTCTGTATGGATGTGAGGCATGGACCATGAAAGCAGAACTCCGAAAAAAGGTTGAAGCATTTGAGATGTGGTCTTATCGCCGCATGCTTCGCATCAGTTGGACGGATAAGGTTACTAATGTGAAAGTTTTAGAGCGAATGGGAAAGAAACTGGAACTTATCCGGACCATTAAACAGCGAAAAGTTGCCTACCTCGGACATGTTCTGCGGCATGACCGATATTCTCTCCTACAGACTATCATGATGGGGAAAATTCCAGGGAAACGTAGAGTCGGAAGACGCAAGATGTCGTGGCTCCGCAATATCAGGGAGTGGACGGGGATCAAGACGGTGGAACAACTGTTCAGACTAGCGCTGGACAAAGAAAATTTTAAGAAGCTGACTGCCAACCTTCAGTAATGGAGAGGCACTATAAGAAGAAGAAACTGAATTAAGTGTATTTTATCACCTCGGTGTAATTTGATCTTATATGATACAACTTTCTGTATACTAGCTGATACGTGACTTGCTAAGCGTCAATTGTATAATACTCAATTTGTAAAACAAACTTGAATACGTAAAAAAATTACTTAAACAAATACAAAGTTGTGTAAAAAGGTGTGTCAGACAAAATAATCACCGTGATATAGCTACTCAACAATTTTGATACCAACCCAAAAACTGCGTAAAATGTAGAAATACAAACATTTTGATCACCATTACCTAGTAGTGCAGCTTGGTAGTGCCGTGGGGAATAAGCGAATTTCACGATAAGAGTAGACAAAACACAGCATCACGAATCTTTAGTTCAACAAGTGAAGCATTAGGTGAGATAAAACTAAGTGAGAGCCCAAACTCTTACTTAATAGCTGCAAAAACAATGCCAGCTACAGCGCTATATTATAGCGAGATAAAACAATCTTTGAGTACAGCCTCTTTCTACGATTATAGCTTTGTAGATTCCACATTTCACAGCTTACACACCTCGTATTATGTATATTCTGACATACAGTCGTCTTTGGTCTCACTTTTAACGTCAGCTGCCTAAGCTTGTTTTAAAAAAGGGTTTATATATGCTTGTGCATTTCTCAACTGGACTCGTTTGCCACAGGACTGAGGAAGATGGCATGATAAAAGAAAGGCATACACCAAGCATTTGGATAAAGTAGGAATTGATGATAATATCTCAACTACCACAGTTATTTTTTCGAAAATTAGTCCTTACGGACGAAGTTTAGTTTAGTTTTTATATAGCGATTATCAGCCTTGCCGCTGACGCATCGTAGCCATGACCTTGTAGAGTCGCTCAATAGGAATTCGAATCATAATAAGACGTTTTAAGGCATTTTTAAATATAACGTCTAAAGCTAACGCAACAGTAAGTTAACGGGTTTGATGGGAAAACCAATATTCGTGACTTAACTAGTTTATTAGCATAAGTAAGTACCTATTGTCATGTCAAAGATTGGGTCAATGATACCGAGACGAATGTACCTGCGTCAAAATGCATATATTATTTATTATTATACTTGTCTACTTACGAATTAATTGGTCCGTAATATTCTTTTATAGCTAAAGATCGTGTTTTTCTATGTCCATGGCCTCAAATTAATCGCAGAGCACGAGAACTTAATTTATTTAAAGATTCAATGATTTGTTTTTCTTTGCCTCATATATTGAGGTCAGTTAGTTATTATGCCATTGATGAATGAATTTGGCAGAGTTGGCCGATGAACTTAAAATATTTATAAAACAAGTACTTATTTTATAAATTTCCTTAACTGAATTGTAGAGGTACTAGCTGTACCCTGCCACGCTTCGCTGTGGCACATTGTGATGCAAAAATTAGATAAAAACAATCCTTGATGCGGATTATATATCATTCTAAAATTTCTCCTCGATCGGTGCAGAATTTTTGAGTTTTTGAAGCGTACACAAACCAACATAACGTTTTTTTATAGAGATATTCATAAATATTTCTACAGACAAAAAATGGCTAGTTGTGATAGTTTTCTTAACTAAAATTAATTTCTTACGGAACTTTTTTAAATTAAAATGAGCACTTTTAAAAATTATTCTCAAATAAATAAACTGAATGTAAGTAATATCAAGAATTATTTATAATGTTTTTTAACGGATTGTAATTATACAATTATCAATAAAAATGTCTACGTCTAAGATGTGAGAACCATACCTACTAGAAATAACAAAGTACATAATTGCTAAAGTAGTTAAGTTATTATCGTGATACGTAACTAACTTATATTGCCGTTTGTAAAGTTTTATTTTCTGTACAACCTAATAACATGACTATAGTAAATCATGGTAACTTCGTATATTTAGTCATTGGTTCTATTTTCAAAGTTATAAATAACTGATTACAATTTCCGGTCATTAACATTGTACAAAGTAAAGTGAAAACTACCGTGGTTGTAACGCATTTTAATTATTTAAAGGGTTACACAGGTTTGATATGGTCGATCCAGCCTGACTAAAGCAGTGTGTCAAATGAGAACCGATCACGTGCACGCACTCTTCCTTTGAAAAGGTCCGCAGGTTGCAGCTGAAACTTGAATCGGGCTAAACCTACCGTAGTCTGTCTAGTTAATCGATTAAAAAAAATGATTAACAAAAATCGAACATACAGTAAACCGTCTATGCATGTATGGGCTGAAACCTATTTTTTTAAATAGATACAATTTCTATTTCTGCAAAAAAATCTATCTTAACGTAGGTATAATAATTGTAATAAAAATGCGCTCTTGTTTATCCGTGTGCTATATAAGATAGCGTATCTATTATGTCAATTAAGTAAATATAACGAAATCAAATATTTTGATATAAAGAATTCGATAGCCATTAACATATCAAAGAAGGGACGTGAGGAAGAGATAGACGTCTGGCAAGTTGCGAAACATCACGGGCTTTGTGTGAGTGTTCGGAAAATTCAAAATGGTCCAGTACTGTGACTGTCCGATATACCAAACGGGATGTATTCAGTTGTTACCCTACTAACCCAGGTTTTAGCAGTGAGAACACAAATCCACCTGTTTATGCGACACTTGAAAGAAAAATATGTTTCTCTGAAAAACCAAACCACCGACTTCAATTTAAAATCAAACTCAGTTACTTCACTAATTTTAATAAAACGTGAAACAAAATAATATGTCTATTATGCCAGTGAAGCGCACTTCGATAAGCCAGTGTAGCCGCAGGAAGTAAACGACATTTTCGTTTACTTCCTCTGGGAGCTACACTTTTTTTTTCATATTCTTAAAAATCCGCTAAATCGTTTTCGATAAAATTTGGAAAGTTTATACAAAGTACTTTCCCGTACCACCACAAAAAAACATATTTTGTCAAATCGGTCCAGGCGTCGTCTAATCAACATAACATGTGGGACAATTGAGGACCTCATGTTTTGAAGTTGGGTTACAGATATAAGACTAGTAATGTTCCTGAAAAATTACCTAAGTTCAGTGCACGATAGCGACCTGATAATGATTCCAATGATGATGGTAATATATCATCCAAACTGGAAAAAACCGTTTAGGTATATCTCCGCACAACCTACAAAAACCAGACGTCGCCATTGTACCATTCTAATTTTACCTTCGTTCCATCGCATTATCAACGTCATGTCATCATGGTGAATTACTAGGACTAAAGTACATGGACCTATTAACCATGTCGGGTACCAACACAATGTAACACAATGGAACTTAGTACTCCGGTGCTGAATGAATGGCTTTGCGTTCTGCAGGGTATAAACATAAATACATATATTGATGTATCTACACTTCGAGTAATGTTAAATAATCTCAGGAACTACCGCACCGATTTCAAATATTCTTTCAACGTTGGATATGTACATGATCCCTGAGTGCAATAAGCTATATATATTATATGTATTATGTACCACAGGCGAAGCCGGGGCGGTCCGCTAGTTTTTTATAACAAACCTTATACTCAAAAAAATATTTCTATGATCATGTGACACTCTGGCTGTAGAGACCATGCGTCTATGGTTGTGCGATACAAAAATATCGTAAACTACCTTTCAAAACGCTTAGTCCTCGCTTCGGAGGATCCCACAATCTTAGAGCTAGCATATATTATGTGCTGTGCCCAAAACCTCATACCAGCATTTCAGACGTTTTCGAAATCGCTTGGCTGTTTGGTTTATATTTCTATAATATTATAAATACACAGAATAGATGAACGATATTTTCCAGTAGAAATTTCACGTGCTTATGTAAGTTCTTCTTATCTAGTCCACAGACATTGACAAAACTTTAATCATAAAATGTATCCTATCTGTAGATAAAAGTTATTCAAAAACGTTAGTAACTTACAAGAAAATTTGTTTCTGATGCGATGATGGTTCAGTTTTGTAGAATTTCCACCTGTTCTTCTTTATCTTCTTGTCTAGTTGTATTGATCTACACCCACGGTTTAGGTGGTCTGTTCCATTTGCCACAGTTTTCTATCCTGAGCTAGGTTTATGGCTTCACTAAAATGGGCTGGATTTTATATAGCTCCGTTTTTTTATTTGCGCTGAAATATTGCAGTCGATCTCATCTACCGCATCCGCAGAGATTTGATGTCACCTACTCACCTGGCAAACAATCTGCAGTCGTGTTACAGCAAATATGGTAATTGATTCATTAACAGTAATAGTTTTGGTGGATCATTATCAATCTTGATATCATTAAACATTACCCGCGCAAAAACTATAGCGTGTTTTCCAACAATGACAACTAACACGCACTCTACAACCTTCGTAAACTCAACTTTATTGTTAATGGACGTTGACATTTTTACCTTCCATTTATTCTAGAAGTGAGGATTCTTTGCAGAGTCTAGGGAAGGTACCTTAGCCAGTCAGTACACCTTGGCCAGTTATAAGTACTATTGCCAAGCAATAAAAGCGCTATGTGCAAACACAACAAGGCTACGCGGCAATTTGAACGTGAGAAGTCCAAATCACGTCTCCACTGTGGTTGTAATTCGCATCGATATAAACCAGTACCTACTCGCAGACGTTTTCACATGATTTCTTGACGGTAGAGTAACTGGTAAAGGAATGCTATTGCCCTAGGCACGTCTAACTATCAGCTATACGTATTGCTCTTCTCGTTACTCTGTTTTAAAAAAATCTATTATGTTTATAAAACATTACTTGCTAACCATACTTTATGCAAAAATGACATAAACCGAAAATCTCTGACGAATTTACAACAACTTTATTCATCTGTGACGTTGTTAATATTGTTTTTTTTAAAACTTGTGTGGCGAGTTAACTTTGTATGTATGGAGTATACAAATTGTGACGAATTTACTTTGTGGCGAATCGACAATAACCCATTTTTAACCGACTTCCAAAAAAAGGAGGAGGTTATCAGTTCGAGCCCTATGATTTTTTATGTATTAACATACATAAAAAAAATCTGATTTCTCCATAACCTATGCACCGATTTTAAAATTTCTTTTTGTGTTCAAATGGGTATGCTTCCCGAATGGTCCCATATAAATCCCATCGAAATCGGTCGGGTGGTTTTTGAAATATAAAAAAAAAACTAAAATTTGCGTACAATTTTGTGGATGACGTAGTTGTAGATTTCACAAAAGTTATGAAACTCGATCCTGTCAATACGAAATTGTGTAAATTTAATGGATTAATAAAAACTTGTGTTTAACCCCCGACCAAAAAAAGGGGTGTTATAAGTTTGACGTCGGTGTCTGTCTGTCTGTGGCACCGTAGAGCTCAAACAGATGGGCCGATTTCGATGCGTTTTTTTTTATTTCAAGGTTAATACCCGTGCGGATGTTCTTAGCTATGTTTGGTTAATGTCGATTCAAGATGGCCGCGTCCACAAAATGGCGAATTATATTATATTTTTCATTATTACCTTAATATGGGTATCAAACGAAAGGGCTTGACTAGTAGAATACTTTGTACTATGACAAATTTCAAATCCAAGATGGCCGCTACCACAAAATGCCGAAATACATTTCTTTTTTCACAACTCCCTTAATATGGGTATCAAATGAAAGGGCTTGACTAGTAGAATGTCGTACAGATACCAAATCCGAGGTAGTCAGGGTTTAATCAAAATTTTTAATTCTGTTCTTGTACACTAAAAAGGGTAAAATAAACTATTTTCGTACAAAAAATTAAACCGACTTCAAAACCACAAATAGGCACTCAAAAGCGAGAAATAAACTAACATCATTATTATAAGCGCTACTCACTCATCTATTTCAAGTCGGTGCCAGTAAGGTCAAAAATTTAGTAGATTGATGCTATGTAGGCACATGGTAAGTAGGCACAGGTAAGTAGTATCTTTATCCATTACCTGTTAGATTTGGCTGGCACCGACTTCAAATAGATGAGTGAGTAGCGCTTATAATAATGGTTTTAGTTTATTTTTCGCTTTTGAGTGCCTATTTGTGGTTTTGAAGTCGGTTTATTTTTTTGTACGAAAATAGTTTATTTGGTATCTTTTTATAGTCTCAATTATTTTTGTGAAAGTTTTCTAAAGAGCAGAACGAGCAAAACGTAGTGGTAAGTAAATATGTAGAGCCAATTTCATAATAGAAAAAAAAACACATAAATTTGTTTTGTTTTTGCCTTGGCCATGGAATATAATCGCGGACACTCTACGATAAAATAGGTTTTTGAGATAAATTTTAGGGTTCCAAAATAAAGGTCTTTACAAGTTTATACCCTTATGATGCTCGCCCGCCCTCATTTCACTAATATTCTTGGACTAATTAATATATTTTACTAATCGATAAGTAGTTGACCCACATAGGAATATTAGGTTATAATATCTAATCTTATCTCAATTTGAACACAAAAGAGTACCTACTTAAGTGTTCCATTAACTGAAAAAATAGCAATTTGCACTCTTTCTCTAGATAAACTATAAGTATGCAAAATTTCAAACTCCTACTTCCACACAATTTTCGTAAAAACGGGTGCAAAGTTTATTATAGAGGTAATATTTAGATAAACCCAAATGACATATTTGTACGGAACAAACACGTGATAGCTTAAAACAATATCTGAAACTATCACGGTTGTTTTGTATACACTGCTAAGTATCATTAATTGTGGGATATTTACCTTACACATTTTACATTTAATTTCAGAGTTATATTATCATTAGATAAAACACAGTAAAATTTACAATGGCGATTACGTAACGAAGCGTACATTTTTACTTAACTCACCCTTTTTGCGTAAACCTAGTCAACTAGTTTCCTAGTTACACTTCAGATCCAGTAGGTATCTCATACTAATACTTCCGCAAATCAATCGCTGTATTTCCATTTATAAAAATATTGCCATCCGATTAGCTCTTATCTGTTCAATAAATTATTGTCAATGGCGACAACAAATTGCATTGGACACTAAAACAGGCAGCGCATTTCCGCAGAATTGCCAATACATTGAACGTATCATTAGGGTTAGCACATGATGTCGCAACAAATATGTAGGTATATAAGGTTAGCAGCGCGTCGCAGGCTTACGCGCGCAGTTGTCATTCCCGTTATTTCCCCGTGATAAAAAGTAGACTATATGCTATTCCAGACTAACACTCTACATGTGTTCCAAATTACACCCCGATCCGGTCAAACTGACGTGATGGAACAACAAACATTAAAATTTTCGCATTGATTATATCTATTAGTAGGGTTTTGCCATTCAGCATGCTAATCCTTCCTGAATGTGGGGCTTGCCTCGAACAGGTAGTGCGCTTGAGTACCTACCTACCTGGATTATCTTTCAATCATATTTTACGTAACTGAAATGCATTTACGTATAACCGTCGCCAAAGGTCACCATAAACTGATCGTGCCCCCACGATCGATGACTCAACACCACAAGTGGGCCCATACCAAATAAAACTTCCACGAAGTTCCATCTTGGTCCCTTACAGCCAGAACGCAGAGACGCTCTCGCAATCTTCCACGAGCACGCCGCTTGCTGCTCGTCTCGTGGCCTCCATGGAAGCACAGCATTAGTGCACCCGAACGCCTAAAGCACGCGACGGGGCAGGGCCGTGGTCCCGCCACCTGCCACTTTTCAGCTTCAGGGGAAAGACTGTGGTGTATAACAATATCGACATCCTTCTTTCCCTGTAGCTCCATCGCGTTTGCCATCTTACGGTTTCGATGTAAGTACGTAGTTTGGTTAATTTTTCATGCAGTCGGGTTTATTGAGTTTTTAAATTATATTTCTTTATGTATTTTTATCCTAACTTCATTTGTTTGATTATTAAGGTTTTATTTTTTTTCCTACCTTTACCTTAGTACCTTTATTTTACAAAGATATCCATTTGCACACTTGCGTTTCTCTTTTTTTTTGAAACTGCCAAGGTGAGTAACATTTTTGTCTTGTAACTTGTTAGGGACTGGTATTTGCGGGCCTCATTCTGCTTAGAAATAATTATTCTGCATTGATGACCGTTGTCTATTGAATGCATAGATCTTTAGAACGTCGCAAGTTAATGCTATTTTCAAAAGTAATATCGCTTGTATTGCTTTCATACCATTTTATATTCTCACTGTTAGGACACGGGACTCTCTCTCACATGGATAGAGTCAAGGCCGTAATCCACCATGTCGACTCAGTTCAGGATGACAAATGACACAAGACATGTCCTTAAAATCTTTCATCAAATAGGTAATAATTCTAACCATGGCATGGTGCTAACGCATTTCCAGACTAGATGACCATAGTCCCGAGTTCACCCGAAGATTTCTTTAACTTACGAACGAGACGCTGGAGGTCAATTCACAGCCCAAGAAAAAACTGTGTGTGGTGCGACCAAAGAAATTTTCGTTACAAAACTCAGATGAAAGACATTCACAGGTTCACCAAAGGTGGCGCCAATGTTTTATTTTGTTAGAGAAATTTCATAACCATATTAAGCAAATTTCTGAAATTGAATACCCTACTAATATTATAAATGTCAACGTTTGGATGTGTGTTGTTCAATCACGTAGAAACGTCTCAGCGGAGCGGGCTGAAATTTGGAACACAGATTATAGTCTGTATTAACACATAGGCACAGATGAGAAAATAGTTACACATGCCGCTTATACTTATGATCTAACCAAATGTCAACCCAATTGTGTCGTTGCGACGTGATCGGGCAACAAACATCTAAATATATCCTCATTTAATATTGTTAGGATTAGTAGGAAAGAGTACAGCAACAGTGGCTCTCATCTAACTACTAAGACAAACTGGTAGTCGCATAATTTTTGCGTAACTGTAATGAAATGACAGTGGTAGTTGCATTCTGGAAGAATCTGCGCGACGCGGTGAAAGTGCAAGAATGCAGGCTGGCGCCGTCTCCGCCAACGATGGCGCCAGGCGTGGTCATTACCGCTGGACCACGTCTCTTCGTGTTTACCACTTTGTCAACTACGCATCATATACACTTACTAGCCATTTTAAATACCGCTAATTGCTAGGATCACACTCTATAATTTGAACAGTGTATACTAATATTAGCTGTCTCCACAAACGTTGTCATGAGGTGTTTTCAGAATGCAAATAGACCTGTCAAAGATAGCTCTCAATTTAACGAAATGTTGCAACATTTTTTCATTTGTTATTAGACACGTAAGTTCTTAGCCTTAGGCTATATCTGCATTATATAGAAGCTGCGGGCACGCAACCGCGGCGGACGCGGCTGAAAATCGATTTTCGGCATCGGCATCGGCATTTCCTCTGATTTTAGGGCTCGTGTGCAGAGGGTTTAAGCAATCAAATTCTGATTAAGTTTTCACTTCTATTGCCAGTTTCTATGACTGCCAATTTTAATTATTTTTTTCACAAATCTTAAAACACCTCTGTCATTCTCAAAACACGTGATTGATAGAGCACGACTAATTAGCACGGCTACCTTATTACACACCTAAGATGCCCTAAAACTATTAGAAACTAGATTCTGCAGAAGGATCTTGAGGGAGAGGTCGTTCCGATCTCATTAGATGCAAGCTAAAGTAAGCCTGCGAGGGCAAGGACCTGCGTTCGTAATTGCCTTTTTACTGCATCCTTCGAGGTGCATTTCTATTTTAAGAAAGTGGCAGTTGCTGGCTCGTGCAAAAACGATCCTATCATCAACATTCTTAGGCTGGTATTTCTTTGAAGATAGCTGTGACTTTGTAATCTAGATCATGTACACGTTAACTTCATGAATAATTAATTAGTTATATTGAATTGAAAAATATTTATCTATTAACTACATGTACTTGTTTGCGAAGGCCTTGAACTTCGCAGGATAGAAAGTGTTGTGCAACCAATCGTATTGGGTAGGGTTGTCAATTCTATTTTACAGATTTCTCTCATAATGGAACTATGTAGTGGTACCTACCTAATAGTAGTTGTGACATATTTCGTGGGCTGTGAATTTAATTCTAACGTCACGCAATCTTCGGGTAAACTCGGAACCGTGACCATTACATCAGCATTTCTAGATGAACATGCTCATGGCTACGCCCTCCAGTTTCACCCGGGTAGTTTCCAAAGTAACCTATCAAACACTGAGTTATATGTTTTCACTTCTATCGGCAGTTCCTATGACTGCTAATTTTTTTAAATACTTTTAGGGTTTATTTAAGTATTCTAATAAAATCCAACCAATATTTTTCCAACTACAGATGCTAAAGTTTGTCATTGTTTACTTACTGTCTTAAACAGTGACGGAAAAGCATCCTGTGGAAACCGGCATGCTCCAAGATTCTTCTACTAGAACTGTAAGATTTACCAACTCGCATTAAGCCAGGTTGGTTATGGCCTCAACTCACTTCTTGGAAGAGGAGATCTCGAAACCCAGATATGAAAACATAAGTAGGCGGAGATAGAGAGCAGGACAATTCAAATCAAAACATTTATTCGTACAAAAATAGTACATTTATGTTGTCATGTTACCCTAACCACAAAACTAGGTGTTAAAAAACTTGGTGGTTAGTTTCTTAATATGGTAACAATTGTAGAGATACATTCGTAAAAACCCTCTCTTTAAATATGTTGACATGACTCTCTACAAGTGCAGTCTAACGGTGCAGCCTACTTGTCAGAGAGCTTCATGAATTTTATGATTCATTTCATACGTAATGGGCGAATTCCAGTTATAAAATGAACAAAATAAATCATACGAAACCGGCCGTAAGTTCGTTCACCAAAGGGCTGATGCAAAAATCCGTGGCTTAGCAATTTCGAAACAAGCCATCTTTTTCCTGTACTTGTTTCAAAGATGTAATAAAGTTTGCGAGCTATTCAAAACACATCTACATGCGTCAACAAGTATTTTATAGGAACTACTCCTAGTTCTGTTAAAAGTTAAACAGGAAAAGTCATAGGCATAATAAATGCTGATCTTTTGCAAGGAAATTGTTATAGAATATTAAAAAGACAATCAAGCCTAAGATAAGATAAGATAGTTTGTTTCATGGCTATAAGTATGTTTATTTTTCTAGTATTATTAATTAATAATTATGTAAACTGACTGATGACTAAATTTTCACATCGGCTCCTCAGCTGTCCATAATCTCCTAGCCACTGAAACCAAACAGCATCAGTTTTGTCAATAAGGAAATAAAGTAAAACAATGAAGAATTTGTTTGATCACTGTAATCACAGGAAGTATTTTTTTGTTTTATAGTATACATTGACAAGACGAGCAGGACATGTGCCTCATGGTACATGCCTGCCCATATCACCACAGTGACATGCAGCTATCGGATCGGAACATGAAGAGTCCAAATCATTACCTAGCACCGCACTGCGCTCGTCACCCGGAGATATAAGGTGTTTTATCTCTTAGCACAGAAATCTCTCTGGAAACATTGGCCTTCAAACCGGAACACAGAAATGTTTGACATGCAAATTACTGCTTGGCGGCAGTATAACTGGCAAAGGTGGTACTTTGCCAGAGCCCCAGGCGGACTCTGCGGAGAGTTCTACCACTACAGTATTAGTGGGGTTTAAAATGTTATTTTTCGATATGATAGCTAAACGAGGTGGCCTGTGAAATATCAAGCATTGACGGGTAAAATCGTAGGTCACATCTAGTTTTGATATCGTTACTGTAACTACTTTATAATAATCTATATTGCCACATTAATATTGTGACAACCTTCGCTATTATTATTCTGTCTCTCACGTATTTTACTGTAAACTGTTATTATTTACTATTTGGCAATACATACAACTGTCTAGCTTTCTACAAGTTCTCAATCTTAGGTGATTCTAAAAAATATTTAAGCAAATACTTTTATATGTTCTCGTAGCATACTTATTTTGCGTCAAGTATCAAATATTATTTTAGCCCATTTTGATTATATACTACATAGCTAATATTATCGTTACGGTAAATTTACCGTTCTTACAATGGCGGAGCTAGTCTCCGATATTCTGATGTATTTTCATGCACCATGGTCATGCGTAAACTCCATAATATACGGGTATGTTAGAATACGGTGCAGAAAGCTTCATCTAAATATCGGGAGCTCGCTCCATTGTATAAACACGCTTAATTAATATCTCAAAATAAATTATGTGAAGTGATAAGAATTAGTAATAGTTGCATAAGTAGGTAAATACATAGAAAGATAAAATTGTATGTTAATTACACCTACATTTCAAATGTAAAGATTAGCATTAACATACATTAGGTGTTTTCTTTCTAGGTACTAGGTACTTGAAATATTTAAAAAAAGTGAGAAAATATTTAAAAGTAGTCAAGGTTTAAAACAGGAGGCTCTGGGCCGGGAGGAGGCAGCTTAGGCAAATGGCAAAAGGTAATAAGGCAAACACTCGATGTCGAGTCGATTACTAGCGGAATCCCAACCGGTAGTGATCGGCTCTACAGACGAGCACTAGAATTAGATTTTAAATGTACCCAAATCCCTTCTATTTTCCTCATCTCCTTATCCAAGATATGTGTAAAAAATAAGATAAATGTAATGATAAAGATCACGGACCCCGGAGTCTGTGGAGTGGATAATTTAAATAAAAAAAAGGTTTAATAAAAATAAATGGCAGTCATTTAAACTGAAAGATAAAAGTGAAAACTTATAAACTCAGAATTTGATAGCTTAGCTCAATCTACATAGATATGCTGACGCATTTCTACATTTCTAGATGGCCAATGGCCATGGCCTCGAGTTTACCCCAACATTTCTTATCATTCTAGAGCGTGACACTAGACTCCAATTCACAGCCCACGAAAAATCGGTCTGTGACGCGCCAAAAGAAGTTTTCCCTTCAAAAATATTTGCCGTTTCAGAAAGCATCAATTCTCAAAAAACAAAAAATATAATTAAAGAAATGGATTGTAGTAAAATTTGCTTGTCTTTGAAAACAATAGTATGGGATACGTTACAACGTAAAATGTTGCCTACTAATAATACTGCACTAGATAAAAGTTCCACAGAAAATAAGTTCTTCATCGAAGATGCCGCGCATTCAACAGCATTGAAACTACTTTTTTTAGGGTTCAACAATTTTAATTCACATCAAATCAAAATAATTTATTGCATAAAACTACGAGTACACACTGGATTTTACATTATGAAACATATGAATAAATAAACATTTTCCATAGCACAGTTTTAATTTCGCGATTTAAAATTTACTTTGTAATTTCAGTTGATCCTGATTATTTCAACTCGTAGTGTTGAGTACTACACAACCATTCTGTGTAACTTTCAATTGGCTGTGAATATTGATAGATCCAATACCAAGTGACGCACCCGCAACTATTATCTGCCCTTGAAAAATCAAGGTAACACCCATATTTCCGCCGTTTCACGATTCGTCAATTTATTTTGTTACGAAGTGAAAATCTACTCGGAATAGCCGGGTATCATCAACATAAAATCGGACAAGAATAATGATGAGAACTCTTGTCGAGCTGATAAAGGTATGAATGTATGTATGTGCTAGGGTGTGTAGCTCGGGAACCTCTTTGCTGTGGACCCTGGGTATCACACAACAACTTGCCTCGGTGGCATCTTGCTGTGTGATGGCGAATCCCGGCCAGGGCTGTGAACTTCTACACGCGCACCCCACCTCCTTGAGCAGTGCGTGTAGAGGTTGGGGAAGGGGACTGGAAGTCTTGGGAAGGTTACGGCCATAGTGGCAGAACCGCGGCTATCCCTAGCCGCGGTGGTGAGGGCAGACCTCTCGCTGCCGATCATCTTCGCCGTGAGAGGTGAGATGAAAGTCTCTCGACAGTGAGAGGGCGCGTGAGTGAAAGGAGCGAGACTTGAAAACCACTCGCTCCTGAACTGAGAAGGAAGCGCACATGGGGGCGAGCCTAGAGAGTCACCATTCTGGGCTCACACCCCGTCTCCACAGGAAGGCCTGGGTCGTAGAATGTTTAGGGCCGTCTGACGCCCCACCTAGGGATAGGCCTTCGTAGAGGTGACGCGCTGCTGATTTCAGCGCGTCACTAGAGCCAAATGCGGGGGAACTAACGCCCCCAGCGAGACGACTCCGCAAGGATAGTGGCAGGAGGGTCAGGGTCGTTGACGGGAGTATGAAAAGTGACCCCGCGACCCTGGCCCGTGGCCATGCAGTCTCCTGCATCTGTGCATCATATCTGTGGGGGCTTATGCCACCATCAGGCGAATTTCGTCGCGGCACGTTGTAATAAAAAAAACCGAAGGACAGCTCCCCTAAACAAAATCAATGACTACGATAACAAGCCAAGCCATGCAGACTCAACCGTCATTCTATTTAAAAGAAGACTCTATACATGATTGCCTAAAACATTACTTAGATTTAATAATAAAAAAAACACACTAGATCAAATCATCGCTTAGGAATACACTGCGCTCGTCACCTGGAGATATAGAGTGATTCAACTCATTGTCCTGTAATTTCGTAGGAAACATTGCTATTAAAACTGGAAACACATTACTGCTTGGCGGTAGAATAAATGCCAAAGTTGTGGTTCCTTCCCATAAGGACACTACAAAGAGCCCTACCACTATACTACTATATACTTAAATGTAATTTTAACAACCTTCTGCTTTTGTTGACATAAACAAAGTTTTAGGATTGGTCATTATCAAGTGAACGGCAAAGTGTAAAGGCCAACAATATTTAGCACAAAGCCATTTTCAACTTAGTTTAGTCGTCTGATGAACGTAAATATTGCCAAATTATGTAGGTATTCTTAATAGTTTTATTCGCATACAAAATACCGGTTGCAACTACCACAACGGTATATCTACCTACAACAGAATTTGCAGGTGATTATTGGAATGGAAAATCCCTCGGTAAATCTGTCCAATAACTTTAAAACAACACTTATGTTGCAAACATGTTTTTGAGTTAATTAATTAATATAACGTCATTACTTCTCAAAAGAGACTCAGGTAAGTACCTAAGTACACAGGGTGATGCATAACTCCTGTACTATACCAAAAGACCGCGCTGTCGACATAATTCTAAACATCTTATAGTATGAAACAAAAATGACACAAAAACGCCCTTTGAACTGAAAAACCAATATGGAATAGCTGTTTTATTTAATATTTTGAGGATGACCCGACATAGAGTTAGAATACCACCGTGCCTTTCTTTTTATCGCACTGTGTGTAGCTCTAAAAAGCGACATCGGTTCATGGTCTACATTCCAGAGACTTGAACGAAGAGGTTTGACTCTATATTTGTGATAGTAACGTCTAGATTGGAATGCGTTGGCCGATTGGGTTTTTCCCGACGATTACAATCTTATAAAAGCTGTGAATAGAACGCGTCTCTTTCAGTTTAGTTCCGGCAATCCGTATAACCTGGTAATGAGCGTAGTAAAAAAACACATTATACATGTTTCATAATTTCTCACCAAAAACCAACGACCCAAAACTGATAATTATTATTCTTGATCCAACTTAACAGAACTACGTATTGCTCATCTAGGTAGGTATAAAGTAGATATTGTTTGGTTTTTGTTACAGTGAGGATGTACGAGTATATGTATATGCAGTTACTGGCTGTGGCTTAATTCTGGAACTCTCTACACGTAATACAGACTGTATTTCGCCAAATAGGTCGCAGTGACAGATTATAGCTCCAAATAGGTTGTAGTGGTAGATAATGGCTGCAAAGGTTGCAGTGGTAGATAATGGTTCCAAATATGTAGCTTGTAGTGTTAGGTAATGGCTCCAAATACGTTATAGTGGTACGTACTGAGTCGCCTAAACCATATAGCTGTTAAACATTTTATTTATTTGTCAATATAAGGTTCTATACCTGTGTCAAACTAGTGTGTGTGTGTTTCGAATGTGTTATTTTTATTTATGACGTAAATCAACTTCTCAGAAACGACAAATTGAACTGTAAACATAATGAGTATTTTCATACATTTTGAGAGTACCTACTTCTGCGTGTTACTCAACTGTTTAAATTAAAAAAAAAACTCAAAGGCAGCCCACTTTATTTTTTCACTTCTAGGCTTATCAAGATGACAGGTTGCATTCAATCGCGCTCACCAAGTGCGAGGTAGTGTATGACGCATGTCCTCTAAAGTAATGTTGTCCTTTAAAAAGGCTGCCAGACGCAGTTGAAACTTTAGTCGGCCTGTACCGATCATATCACATGTGTGTTACCCGTGAATTCATTAAATATGTGTAACGACTATGTTAGTTTTCATAATAACGTTACGTTGTTTCTATCACTGGTATTTTCTATCGTTGCTAAAGCCGCTGGTGGTTTGGTGATACCTAACTTAGATGGTTTTACTCATAGAGGCAACGAATCCACGCTTGTAAAATCTGGCCTCGGCACCAAGGCACAAATGCACAAATGCTTAAATAGAATCTTAACTGTTCTCTAAGACAATGCCAATTTCGTCAATTTCAGTTCAATAATAATTCATTTAAGTTTTGGTCTGTAAGTAGGTAGTTACTTTTTTAGTATGAACATACTCACAAAGCTCGTTGCTAAACGAGCGATCACGAGCGCGCACATTCGTTGAAAAAGGTCGCCGGACGCGATCGAAACTTGAGTCGGACTGGACTGAACGTTAAACGTGAGTTACCCGTGTATTCATTAAAAAAGGTACGTACTTGATATACATTTTAGAATAATAACATTTTATACAGTCTTGTAATAGTTTACGTATTGCTTTAATTTCTTTTAAGTAATAGATAGATAGATTTTAAATTTTTATTAAGTTAAATTGTTTGAACATTTCGACTATATATGACTTCATTAATTTTGGTAAGCTACTTAAGTTCTGATTTTATCCTAAGTTTGTGCGTATTTACGTCGTACACTATTTTCTAATATCATCAGTTTTCAAATGCGTAGTTTGTCGCCTTTTTTAAAGTGCGTAATTACTAAACACTTTACTCCTATTTCCATTTTATTTGACTATGAAATACGCTACCTCTATAGATGTTTCCTTATTCATTAAATCACGCTTTTTTTTAACAAAACATGTTTTCTCTTCTCTAAAAAAAAAAAAGTAAGTAGATAGGTACCTTATAGTTGTATTTTGAGATACTTCTTGTCTCTCACCTACAGGTCGTAAATCTAAAGATAAATTAATTTAATAAATAATTTTGAGGTAAATATTATTAATTTTGAAGTCCAAAAAACAGTTTATATTTTTTGACTTTGTTTATTTATACCTATTTACTAAAAATGTTTTGTTTATATTTTAATGCCGTTTTTAATTTATTTGAATGGAAGCCCATTTTTGTAGGGCGTTTATTTTATTGTCTGCGAGTAGCATAAATATTATGTGTATTTTCTTAATTTTACTCAATAACCATATAATTTAAATAAACACGTGCAATGGGCACGCGTCTTGAAGTCTTGGTGGTTTATGACACTAGGGTCCAGTAATGCCAGTGAGGTCTTGTCAGAAATAACCTGAAATGTAACCTTTTTATGTAATAAGTAACCTTTCATACTTTTTTATATGCAGTTGTCGTACACCTAAAAGTAACCTTTTCATTTATTTGAGTAAACTTTAGTAACCAAAGCAGTCCAAAAATCACATAAAAGGTTACAAAAGTAACCTTCTGACCACGCTGGTAGGCTCACAACCACATATTACATGCCTCCTCACAACCTTAATCATTCTACAAAGAAGTTGGAAAAGAATCGTTGTACTTCAAACCTTTGGCCAAGGTTTTTGCATCCCAAAAAATCATGTTATTAATTATGTAAAATTGATATACAGCATCGCGATGTTTATAACATAAACATAAAAATACTTAGTTCAAGTTTGGGTTCTTCGGAATTATATTGACGTCAATAACGTTGAAACATTTCATACCAATAAGGCATTGACTCAAATTTTTTACAGTTTTTTAGCTCAAATTGAGTGTATTTATGTTTGAAATACGGAATCATGCGTCATGTTTTGGTATACGAAGGTTAATTTTCATTCCAATAACCACCTGCAAATTCTGTTGTAGGTAGATATATCTACCGTTGTGGTAGTTGCAACCGGTATTTTGTATGCTAATAAAACTATTAAGTATACTTACATAATTTGGCAATATTCACATTCATCAGACGACTAAACTATGTAGAAAATGGCTTTGTGCTAAATATTGTTGGCCTTTACACTTTGCCGTTCACTTGATAATGACCATTCCTAAAACTTTGTTTATGTCAACAAAAGCAGAAGGTTATTAAAATTACATTTAAGTACGAGTATATAGTGGTAGAGTAGTGGTAGGGCTCTTTTTAGTGTCCTTAGGTATGGGGAAGAACCATAATTTTGGCATTTATTCTACCGCCAAGCAGTAACGTGGAAACATTATTGTGGTTCCAGTTTGAATAGCAATGTTTCCTATGAAATTACAGGACAATGAGGTGAATTATTCTATATCTCCAGGTGGCGAGTGCAGTGTATTATTGCGGTGATTAGTATTTTTATTATTAAATCACCCTCTGCGTCGAATTTCTTCTACATTCCTTGATAAGTTATTGTATGAAAATTTCACGCACATATTATTTAATAACACACACAAACAAACACAATCAGTCGATTATTAAATATTGACAAATAAAAATTACATCGATATGTCTAATTTAATAAAAAAAGGCCAAAGAACCAACAAAGTCGTTGTAGTTAATGCAAACATAATTACTTATCCTAGGTAAGTATTAATTAACGCTTATTGTTTCCAAGTCGCTGACTCGCAACAGTGAATTTTATCGCTATTATTTAACAATTATATCAATCAAGAGATAGCAAATTTAATATATAACTTACCGAATAATTTAATGTGTAACTTCATTTTGTAAGCACGCAATACGTTAGCACGGGCACGCTGCGACCGCGTCGAGTGGCGCGTATTTGGCACGGAAGCGTGCAATTGTGCGCACGCGCGTTTCCCGCGAAAGCCTTCGGAGCACTGCCTGTAGTATGAAGACTCTTTGACACTGCGTCCGCCTGCGCAGGCGCATCGTCAGACCTCGTCTCGCGTGCCACTTCCAAACATCCGATTCCGGCGCTCACTTGCCGGTATCCACTGGTAACTAGTACCGCCGTGTGCCGTCGTCAACTGCTAGTTTGACGCCACGGATTTCTCGGTATTCGCAGCCAATGACACGGCCGAATGTTGGAATTCAGACACACCTTCTATTGCAAAATCTTTTCTAAGGTTGAATGAAGATGAACTTGGTAATTTATTAACTGTCAACGATCGTCATTGTGCGTGGGAAGTTAATTACTTTTAAAGTCCATTAACCACGAAGATGTAGCATACGTTAGCTCTACATATATTTATTTAAAATCAATCTTGTTTCGGGGTAATAGATAAACTAATTACCTGCCTATTATTTACCCCTAAATAAATACCTACTTCTTTTTAAACATAATATAATTAAGTTAACCTTTTGCGTAATACAACCAAATATTACTAGACTAGGAACGAATAGTGGGTGTACCCACGGAAGTAGTGGGTGTAAGGAAACATTAGTATGGAAAAAAGATTCCCAGATTTCGAAAGAGATTGCTTTTCACTAGATTGTTTCTATTAACGTGTTCGTTAGTAAACTGCAAAAACTTGATTAAATTTGTGTTTCACTTGAAAGTTTCAACAATTTTTAACAATAGGTAAGTAAGAATTATTACTGTAGTCAATTTAGGGTTGGATTGGCCAATCATTTTGTAAAGGAAATACTACTGACTACATACTAGTATCATATACAATTTCATGTTTAACAGATTAACTATTGATAGATAGATATTTTTACTGTGGTATAACAAATAAAAAAAACAATAAAAAACTTATGAACCAGCACCACAAGTGGCAGCTTTATTGCTGAGAGCAATCTCTTCTAGGCCTCCAGCAATATTTGTTATTGGTGTTATGTTATGATTGAATTTGCCGCTCTATTTTTATTGACTGCAAGATATTGTTGTTTTTTTTTCTTTTATTTTTGAACGTAATTATGATTGCACATTATTTAAGGGACCTTTTTTAACCCCCGACCAAAAAAAGGGGTGTTATGACTTTGACATCGATGTCTGTCTGTCTGTGTGTGTGTCTGTCTGTGGCACCGTAGAGCTCAAACGGATGGGCCGATTTCGATGCGGTTTTTTTATTTGATGTAAAAATCCGTGCTTCTTAGCTATGTTTGGTTAATATCAATTTAAGATGGCCGCCGCCACAAAATGGCGAACAAAATATTTCTTCACCACCTACCTCAATATGGGTATCAAATGAAAGGGCTTGACTAGTAAAATACCAGTACACTATAAAAAAAATCAAATCCAAAATGGCCGCCACCACAAAATGGCGAATTATAAAAAAAATTCACTACTACCTCAATATGGGTATCAAACGAAAGGGTTTGACTAGTAGAATACATTGCACTATGACAAATTTCAAATCCAAGATGGTCGCTACCACAAAATGGCGAAATAAATTTCTTTTTTCACAACTCCCTTTGTTCTTGTTGACATGGTTTGAATCAGAGCTCCATTGGGAATATGTATATATTGTGTCAAATTACAGCTTTATACGATTTTACCCGCGTAGTTCCCGTTCCAGTTGTTTTCCCGCGTTAAAAAATAGTCTATGTATAATTAGATATTTTCAATTTTCTTAGATTTTTAGTTTAACAAAGTCAAAGTACTTTATTCATAAATGTACAATTTACACGTCAATTAATAAAAAATAAAAACAAAAGAAAGAGCATACAAATTGTATACATTTTCAAAGTTTGAAACTACTACTTTACTGTATTACAATAATTAGTGTACAGAAAAGTGTCAAGCATTATACGAGTATAATGTCTTTATTGCAATTGTACTAGCCTATGTCAAATTTATTTATTTACATTTTTATGGGAACTAACGTATACGATTTGGGGGGGGGGGTCATGTCCCCTGTGAAATAGTCACGGAATACAGAACCTGAAGTTTATTAAGAATCCATAACATTTAGCTATATCCACGGCAGCAAACGTTCATGAGACAATGCCTCCTAGCCCCAAGTTAGTGCTCACTTATTTTTAGATTGCTAGTCGTTACTATGCAATTAAATCCGCATTACGCACTGCAAACGGAACGGAGACTGCGTTAATAGTTCTAGTTTCCTATGGTGGAATATAAATTATATCCGATCTGCAGCAGCGTTCCTTTATTTATTTATTTGTAAAATGTTCCTTATTTAGTCCACTTTAAAGTCTATGGCCTCAGATAAAATATTTAACGTCTATAGCAGAGGTACTAATTCGTATTTATGTATTTGGATGTATAATTACTGTGTAAGTTTAACAATATATTATTTGGTATTTTAGTTTTTTAAATCTATTTTATTGTTTAATTGTAGAAGTATTAATCACTCCTTTTTGTACTTCCCCTCCTCCTTATTCTCAAATCTCTTTCCATCCTATGGTTGCCTGGAAGAGATCGCTTTTAGTGATAAGGTCGCCAATTGCTACTTTATTTTGTTTGTTGTAAGTAACTTTTGTTTGTTTTTATATTAAGTGCAATAAAGAGTTAATCTATCTATCTACCTTTTAAAGGTAGATACTTAATTTAGAATTATGAGTATGGGTACCTACTATATATTCTACCTAAAATATTTTTACTATTGGTCGCTCATGCATAAATAAATACCCGTAGCAGGTACCTGAGTAGGTACCTCGGTAGGTTTTTTTCGATGTCTTTGATCGAATTATTTAAATTGATTTATTATGCCCTTTTCGACGGCTTTTTGAAGATAAATTAATATAGAGATAAACCATTCCAAAAATGAACGCCCCTCCACAGTACTTCATAATTTCAACGCGTGAGAGGAAATACTTAGCTACATATAACGTTGCAAGTCGCTATACCTGTGAGCGTCCTCCAACTTCTCTAGAATAATGGACATTTAGCATGAATTTAGCACTAAAACTTAAATTCTGTATGACATGACATAATTGTTCTGCGTATAAATAAAATCGTCCAATGTTGATTTTGAACATAACCGGTGACTGAACACAGAAAAGCGTAGATATGTCATGAGCTGAATATTTTACACGACACTTCCTCATGCGTTTTACTTACTCACACTTCACCTTAACACTAAGTACCTACTAATTTGATTTCATGCCAATGACAGTTTTAAAATTCAAAATACCGCGTTAGGGTTGCCTAAAGGTAGCGGTTCGCCCGGAGACCGCGACACGAGACCACGACAGGAGACCGAGACACGTGTCGCGAGACATATGTATGTCGCGGTCTCGGCGCGAAATAGCACCCATACAATTCTATAGGGTCAAGTGCCTATCGCGGTCTCCGGACGAACTTGTACCTTAAGAATTGAATTGTATCGGTTTATCGATCATCACTGGATGGAATTCGTTGTATAGTAAGATCCCAGGGCCGCCAGACGTCACGTATTTTCTGATGTATGAAATGTGGACGATTGAGTAGAGTTAGTACGTATTAAGAACACATGCTTACCCGCTAACTTGCTTAGACGGCCAATTTTGAGATATGGGGTCCAGAAGATACATTACTTACTTCACGAATTTTCTGATAACTGAGTTTCACGTATGTTATAGACAATATCTTTAAAAATAAGGCCCTAATACTCCCAGAGACTTTCCATCGCCTGTTTTGCTTTACAGACGCTTTAAAACTCTATTATTTATATCTCTGCTCTCGGCGGCTCTGGGATCTTGGACTATTGTATTCATACCGATATGACTGGCCTCGTGGCTTAGTTGGTAGTAAGTCTGTCTGCGAAGCCGAGAGTCGTGGGTTCGAGTCCCACCCAGTGCAAATATTTGTACGATGAACACAGGTATTTTAAATTTACCGTTAATTATTTTGGTGTATCCTAATATCTTGGCATATCAATAGTGTTTCTATTTCTATCTAAGCGGATAAAATCGCGTCACGTCTTTGTACCATTTCTGTTCTAAATAAGGGACGTTAAAGATTTTAGTCGTGGTAGGCCTCTTCTCAGAATCCATAGTAGTGGGCAAACATTACCTACAGTGTTCCAGTTTGAGTAGAAAAGTTATCAGTTAATTTACAGGGAAAGAGCTAAATCATCTTATATCGCCGGCTAACGAGCGCAGTGAAATGCTAGTTTAAAAAAAAAAGTTGTGCTACCCTGTGCTGTTATGAGCAGGCTTGTTGCTTACCTTCAACCGTGTGTTTCGCTCGTCCTGACGCTAATGTATTAAAAACTGTCCATCAGTTTTGTAATAGATAGGTATGTTAGACATAATAAAACAATTATTTTAGATGAAAATAGCGCTGTTTATGTATTTATAAATCAAGTCAAAATCGTCAACAATACGCTCAGTAACGAATTAACTACATAAACATGACTAGTAACAAACTAAAAATCCTACATAAATAAATAAGTACAGAATATAGTTATGTGATACCTAATTGAAGACATGTCAGGTGGGGAACTGCAAAAAAGTACAAGACATGGGATCGATAGGCTGTTTTTTTTCATTAAATTAAAACAAAACAAAAAACAAGTCGAGGAAGGCGTGTACCTGATGGTAAGCAACATAACGACACAGTGTCATGTTGAAAATGGGTTGAAATCAGTTACGTCTATGTTAGTGCCAATAGCAAAATGCAGCGCGTGTAGGTATGTACTTAATCTTGAAAAACGCGTCGACAGTTTTATCTGCAGAACATGAGCGCATCGGAACTCGTTTTCTTAAGCCTATCTGTTCTAGATACTGGGGCTTTTTAAGGCCCAACGACATGGTTACAATTTAGAAAAATGACGCTTGATCTACGCTTGGAATGTTTGGCGTTTATAACATTACGCTTGAATTTTGTAACGATAAATAAAGATACAGATTAATTTATTACACATTTTACGAACGACACAAAAAAACTAAATTGGTTTTCTAGTCGTTAAAATATATTTGTGATACTATTTAATTAAAATTTCGCGACATTCTCCTATCTAACAGAAAGATCAACCAAATTCAATATATTCAAAGCGGAGACAGAGCGAAATTTTGGAGTTATTGCGAGCGTGGCATATCCTTTTAAAGTTGAAAGATTTACACTAGTATTATTAATTAGGTATGTGACAATTATCGTGGTTATATGGTAGGTAACTCGTGAACACGGTGCATGAAACTCTATCGAAAAATCGGAGATTTCATCATAATTACGTCTAAGCAGAGTCGGACTGGGCCGAAAGGGCCCGGGTGGCTCCATGGCGATCAGAAGCCCGGGGCCCGAGACCTTATCCTATGGTTGCCGCGGGCCCCGCAAGCCAGATCCGTGAGGGGCCTGCGTAGGCTGGGGCCCGGCTGGCAAATGGCACCTAGACTATATGGCCAGTCCAACGCTGCGTCTAAACCACAATCAATATTCTGTAACTAATGATAATGTAATTAATTGATATTTTATTGTTTCTTTAATTCTTGTTCCAAGTTACATTCTAAGGTCATTATCAAAATGTCAAAACAGCCGTTTTAATTTCTGAGAACTATAGTTCTCAGAAATTAGATAGTGTTTTTAAAAAATACCTACGTAAATATATTTTTGACGCGTTATATAACGCGTGTGTAAATATGTATAATATAATAAATACTACACCATCTCTCGAAAATTGGTTGTACCAATTCAGATTTAAAACTAATTTGGTTAGGTTAGCAACGCGACGCGTAATTTATTTATACTAATTAAGATTTATAATTAGGTATATTAGTATTGCACCAGGTATCTGTTTCTCATAATTATAGTGCAAGCGATGCTTTGCCTACGCAAATTACGCTAACCGCTTGCGTGCCCGTGTCAACTAGTAGTTAACAAATCTCAAATGCTAAAATGCCCATGTCAACTAGTAGTTAACATCGCGATTCAGTCTAAAATGCCCGTGTTAACTAGTAGTTGACATGGCGCCGCACTCCAAAATGCCCGTGTCAAACTGTAGTTAACATGGCTCCCGCGGTCGAAAAAGTTAAATATACTCGTCTTTATTGCTCAAGGGCTTAGTTTGTATTATTTATCTCGTTCTATGTTAAAGTTCCCGTCATATTAATTCCAGTAGAGTATGTAAGCCATAGAAAAAAAGAAAAGAAATTAAAAAAACTACGTTCCTTGTCAATCTTGTCATTGAGTGTTGATTCAGTGCGGGCTGTGTATGTTAGTTTTTCTGATTTTACTATTAAATTTAGTTTCAACAAACAAATAACAGATAACACACGTAATCAAAGATTAAAACCCATATGGCATCGCTTTAATTTTAGAGGTACTTATGAGCTTTTAAAAAGACGAGCTTTTTAAACGCGCTATCTCAATTTCAACATACCATAACTCTTCACCAGAGTCGTAAACGGAGAAACAAAAGATAACATTGTATAGCTAGTTTCATATTAAACATAAAAATATAACACTTTATAATCTTTCAAAACAAATTGATCCACAAGGAACGATTGCGTGAATCCCGACTCGCGCGCCGCAGGCGTAAAATCCGCGGGGCATAGCGAGGTGTGCAAGTATTTTTCCCCGGGCATTTTGGTTAGCAGCGCTACAAGGGGGCGGGGCATACGCGTCGCGCGGTTTGCAGCGACGGGCAAGCGAGCGGCTAAATTACTACGCAAATATTGACGACCGAGCTCGCGTCAATCTCGGCGGCGATGCTTGTTCTTAAAAAATATTAGGGGTGTCTTATTAATTAATTATATATTGTAACCGACAGGTTGAATCAGATTACACTGTATATATTGTGAGAGTTCTTTGAGTAGGTATACAAATATAACATTTTATACATGTTGACATTCTTTTATACACATTGACATTATTTTATTATCTACATATTGATTTTTTTTTATTATTCTATACATAATGACATTCTTTGACATTGCTCACACGGCTGAACTGCAAGAGTTACTACCGCAAGACCTTGGATTTAAACTACATACTTGTCAAAGTCCAAAACAGCATCCTAGTGAAGCACAAGACGTTGGCGTAATTGTGCTCACCAAACATATCACACTTAGATAGCACACCTGGATAGAAGCCAGAAATTAATAGACGATGAATCAGATGACATACCTATAATATGATACAACCGATTAAAGGCTAAAAATGAAAAAAGAATCAGCTGACTATTATTATCATTGTATAAATTCGGACCAATGGAAACTGTGTTGCCAGACATATTGCATGCCTCTAGAAGAAGAGGCCAGTTTGTATGGGTCAACTATTAAAATGTTTTGTATCCCCTTATCTTACCTGCAAACAGCTATAAAGATTTTTGTATGTGTCGTTCAGGTATTACGTAAGCATTATTACGTGTTTTGTTTATTTTTGATGACATGGTGATGATGGGTGGGGGAACTATATGATTACGTCAGCAATAGTTATTTTTCTTTTACACAGATGGCAGTCCACACTTTATCTAGACTTGTGAAAACGGGACGCATTTTCGGGAATGGGTACCAATGTTTGCTTAGTTTTGGGGTCAGATAGAGTTGTGTATGAATTGTCCACAAATATTTATTTATTTAAGCATGGGAGCCCAGAGAGCAGAGCCCAGAGGCCGTGACACTTAAAAAATAATTAGGTAAGTAGTAATAGGACTCAGAGTTGGTATGGGGATGTACTCGTACCTTTGCCAGCTATTCTACTAGTTCTTTTTTTTGTTGTAATATACATATACAAATAATACTTTTATTGATTAATATTGAACTGTGTTCCGGTTTGAAGGGCAACGTTTCCAAATAAATAACAAGGCAAACATATATTTCTTCTACATATCAGGATGAAGAGCGCAGTGCTATGCTAGGCAGTGATTTCTCTTCATGTTCAAATAGGTGTGGCACTGTGTTTGGACTAGTTTGAATAAATTAAAATTATTTAAGTAGGAAGGACCTTTTAGTGAACTTGCTGTTTTCAGTTAAAGTATTAAATTATCATAGTTTTAAAGCTAGATAATATCAGTTTAAGTAATGAAATTATTATTAATATTTATTCTGGATAAGCACGCTCCATAGTTGACTATATACTAGTTTTAAATCGAGAAAAAGGTCAAAGCTAAAACTAGGATTTCAAAATATTCACTAGCGATGCACAATATAAATTTACACAGAAACAATATTTACATACAACAATATATTGTCTTTACACTGAGATAAAATAAATAAATAATATCTTTAAAACGAACACAGACCAAAGGCGTTTAAATCAAACGAAAAACAAATTTTCTACCTAATATTAAACACTTATTGCCAATACTTTTTATTGCCAACCCAGACTAGGCCAGCGTGGTGGATTAAAGACTTGTATCTCTCCGTATGAGAGAAGACCGGGGTCTTCTCTCATACGGAGAGATGGGATACGGGTATCCCAGAAGTGGGAACATATATGGGGATAATTTTATTATGCTTACGGTAAGTATTCTGTTTTGTAGCATTTATAAGTTTTATTACAAGCCAAAGATATAGTTTTTAAGCTTTTACGATTTGAACTCACTCTACTAATATTATAAATGTCAATGTTTGGACGTTTGTTGCTCAATCACGTCGAAACGTATGAACGGATCGGGTTGTTACATGGAACATGGAACACAGATTATAATCTGGAATAATGCATAGCTTTTTATTCCGGGAATACTACGGAGGGTCTACCGCATAACTAAAACTGTCTTAGGTTTGATATTGCTCTGTCTTTTCTTTTCGCTTGAAATGATAGAGACAGCAATAGCAAAGCCATAGCCGACAGTAAGGTGGTAGATGGGCGGGAACGGGAATTACGCGGGTGAAACCGCGGCGCTCTGCTAGTAGGATTAAAAATCCACAAAGACATAGATTACAGATCACCAAACTTCCGGGGTGGCGGGTTGTGACGTCACGTCTTCTTAAAAATTCGTCTATAGACGTGACGTCACTCGAAACTTCTACCACTATATCTTCGTCATTTGTTGTATGTGAAACAATTCTAAGTACTACATAAATTTATCTCCGTCATTTTCGTCATTTGTGAAACAAAAGAACAAAATATGTGTACAATATTATTTAACCTTGTGATCGCTAGGACAAAACTGTATTTCCGTACCCTGTACGCAAACCGTACGCCATAGCACAATATTAAAGTGTAAAGTTAATAGTTCTGGCACCAATTGATTTCTAACACACAATATATATTATACACTAGCTGTACCCTGCCACGCTTAGCTGTGGCACATTGTGATTCAAAAATTAGATAAAAACAATCCTTGATGCGGATTATATATTATTGTAAAATTCCAGCTCGATCGGTGCAGAACATTTTGAGTTTTTGAAGCGTACACAAACCAACATAACATTTTTAAATATATAATTTGGTATAGTGCGTATTTTAGTCCACTATAGACGTCGGCGTCGTTGGCGCTCAGGGCTCGCTAGCGCTTGTATTAGTGACTCTAGCGGTCAAAAGGTTAATTATGTAACTGACGTAGTATATATTATTATATTTGGTCGCCATGCCTATTACCGTAAGCATTCCCACCAATACATTTCATTTGTTACATTTATCTATATTACGCGAAAATAATAAACTACACTAGGTAAGTTACGATCTAACTAAAATTAAACTTTTCGCACATTTCGCCCCGACCAAACCCGCGTATTGTGTCACTTCATCGTCATTCGTTAATTTAGCTTTCCTTTTGTAAGTCTTATACGGCATGATAGCTTCCTTCACCCAGCACGGGATATAATTTATATCCTTTTCTTTGGGGAAATTTTCATCGACACTGTCTATGTCAACGTCTAATCTAGAGTATGGCGATATTTCCAGTCTCTGTATGCTATCTTTGATAGGAAACCATTTGTACGTTTGGGGGCAAAGCAGGTCCGATGGCGCGAAGTTCCCTTTGTACCGCATTTTTCTGCAGGAATGGATATAGTAGCCCATGTAGTAGTATGTGAGATCGGGGCTTTGCGCGTGTAGCCGTCGTGTGAACTCTATCTCCCTGGGAATAGAAACGAGTTTGTTATTTGATATTTTTGTGCAAGCATCATTATTTTAACATGTTCACATGGAGAAGATAAATAATTGATAATTATAGGGACTGCTGATAGAAGTGAAAACTTATAACTTATAACTTAGTGACGTCAGACTAGCTGGAAATGTTACACTAGCTAGCAACGTCAGACTAGCCGGCAACGTTGCACTAGCTAGCAAAGTCAGACTAGCTGGCAACGTCAAAGAACGCTTATACTAGTCAGGTCGCAATAGCTGGCAACGTTACGCTAGCTAGCAAAGTCAGACTAGCTGGCAACGTTGCACTGGGTAACATCACTGCTCTAGCCAGCAATGTCACACTATCAAACAACGTCCCATTAGCTGGCAATGTCACACTAGCTAGCAATGTTGCACTGAAAAAGAGCACATTCGACAGTTAATTAATATCTAACCTGAGTGCGCCGTAAGTGCCGAGGTTCATATGCATATACGCGGGGTCGTAGAAGAAGTATACAGAAGAGACGCAGCGGGGTAGCACGTCGATGACTCCGACCGCGATCAGTGCGCCGCCCAGCCGGTATTGCTGGTGGAACGAACCGTAGCCGCACACGGGACCGCCTTCGGAATATTCTTCCTACAACGATTTACAATACTTATAAACAACCAAGGCAATAAAGACTATAAACACAAGCTGTAGTGTGTAGGCGTGTTGCTTACCATCAGGCTCAAGGCTTGCTCGATATGTCACACCCAGGTCACGCTTCTTTCTGTATCTGGGTGTGTTTTTGTGTATATTTATTTTAAATATATTGAAGACGGGGTGTAATATACCGCGCAAGCCTTCAGCTTGTATTGCTTGTATTACTTTGCCCCTACAACATGTATTAGTCACATTAAACCATGTACAGTACATACTATACATTTCATTGCATTGAAACCTGTTTCGTCATTACAGAGCATAGAGTAAATAATTAAATATCCAAGAGTAACTATTTAGCTATAATTGTTCGATTTAAAATATGCCCGAGTTTCGAGCAGACTAACTCGCTTCTGTAGACGTGATGTGAACTTTGACCAACCTACCAACCCTAGAATATATTAAAGCTATGGAAACGAAAAAGTTAAGATTCCAGAATCACAGCGGGTGCGAATGAGACGCAGTTAGCAGTCGGTCAAAAGACAGGCCAGCGCCAACATAACAAGACATTTGTATGCAGTATGCACTAATAAGAAAAACCTTTATTTAAACATAAACAACAGATCGAATGCGCACACGTCAAAGTTCTGGTCACAATTAGTATTCGTTTGTCAGTGCGCCGATTGATATTGTGCGAAATCGCCTTATTTGTGGCAAAATTCAGAAGTAAAAGGTTAGTCGACCCCAGGGCCGTCCTCCAACGCGATGGAAAGACGAGCTCGGAGCATTTAAGAGAGATTGGACGATAGAAGCACAGGACCGGATTAAGTAGAAGAAATTGGGGAGACCTTTGCCTAGCAGTCGGACAACTAAGGTTACTTAAAAAAAAGGTTACAACTCGGATATTTACTCTATGTTACAGAGATTCGAGGAAACAAACCCACAAACTTACGCATTTGTAATTTTAATGTGATTGCTACGCCAGAAGAGGAGCACATAGTAATTATTATACTAGATGTGACCAAATTCGTCGCTTTTAATGTCTTTAATGTCATCACTTATCACTAATATCTTTCTTACATTTGAGACCTTAACGTCAGAAGAAACTATAAACTTACCAATAAGGGACTAGATACTAAAAACTCTTGAAACTTCGGCACGGTACATTTGAAAGGCTTGTCGTTGTGTATTGTGGTCTGGTACTTAACATACACCTGGTGGGTTTCAGCGGCCGTGGCTAAGTATTCAGGACTGGGGGGATTGGTACGAACTAGTTTAATCTGAAAAAATGGAGTTAATATTTGTTTGACATCCTGTCTGAAACCAGATATTATATATAAAATAATGCTAGGATAATGCAGAATCATGCATCTTTGCCATAGCCCTATTTTACTTAGATAGATAGAAAGATGGAGACACTTTATTGAACACACCAAGTAAAAATAATTTACAAGTAATAAAAATAATACACATTTTATACCTACTTTTAAAACTCTAATCATCATCACTAATCATATAATTTCTAGTAAGTTTATTTGTTTCATCTGAAATTCTACAAAGTACAATCTAAAGAAATTAATTTTACGGAGATTAAACGATGAAGTCACTTCATTACCTACACTCTAACTCTTAGAGATAAAAAACTCTTTATTGTGTCACTACAAAGAAATATATTGCAGTAAAACATATATCATAACAAGTGGGGGTTTTATTGCTAAGCGAAATCATAAAGGCAATTTGCCTAAATCAAAGCATAGAGGGGATAGGGGGAGGAAGAGATTGTGATGTTAAGTATGTAATGTTAACAAGATGTTTCTAGTCATTACAGTCGGGCTTTGATGCAAATTAAATAACCGTTAGTGAACATACAATGTTTTTTATGGAACCAGGAAAACTATGTACAAATATTTTTTGGAAATTAAACAAAAAATGCATCTAAAAACTACTCGAAAACTCAGAGGGAGGTATCTTCTTTCCTATACATATAATATAAAACAAAAGACTTGTTTTTGTCATGTTTTGCTATAATTTTGAGGAAAGGTGATAACAAAAAAAAGGGTTGTCATTCTACAATGATGCATACAAGTTAAAACGATTTGAACGGGAAATCCAAAACAAGTTTTTAGTGTCGATGTGAACGTGACAAATTGATACATAAACACAGTTTAACTCCACGATGACCTCAAACATTCAGCACAAAAACTGGTAAACAATAGACAAGAAAAAGCAACACACCTCTAACTTTTGTCGGAACTCCTCGGGTAATTCATTTATAAAGTCTTCGAATTGTTTTTCAACGTTTTTGTTGCTATTTGTAAGTGTTGTGATGTCGATTCCCTTCTCTTTTAGTTTTACTAACTTCCTCTCTTTGCGGAGATGTTTGGCTTTCTTGCATGGTGCTTTGCTGGGATCGGGACCTAAATCTGTTGAAAATAAAACACACTCAGCGTTTTATTAAATATGCTTATCATTTTTGCAACGAAGTTCTTTACGGCACACTTGGAAGAGACAGGGAATTTGCTGCGCGAACTGAAGAATATGTGAGACTAAAACCGTAACAAAATATACAACGGAAGTGCGTAAAAACTGCCCATAACCAATATTGTCAACTACATTTTTCAGATGATCGTACAATAAATAGTAAAATTAAGCAAAGTTTTTTTTTTTGTGTGGATTCTATATTATACGAAGGAACTTCGTTCCTACCTGCCCCTCTACCGCCAAACTAAATCGGCTGTGGCTTTGCTATTTGTTTGGTATTTATCAAATCGGCGCAGACCTTTAGACACATTTTTGAAGGGTGAAAGCTTGTTGATTCCCATCACCGATATACGTGATGCGTAATATTTGTAGAAATACGGGTAGTATTTTGTGCAACATGAAGGCTGGTTCATACTAAAATTGTATGTTTTTAACTTTCACTTCTATCGGCAGTCCTCCCATTTTATTTTTATTTGAATGTGATTGAGTGATTTACAAAAAAATAAGATAAAGTATCATGGGAGTCTCTTTTCTCTAGATAGATTCGATAGAGACACCAATAGCATAGCCAAAGCCAAAGCGGGAGTATCGACAGAAGTGATGACGAATAGTTATTATCTATTTAGTCAAGTGCCTCTTGCAGTAAAATAACAATTCAGTATGACTATGCGTTTTGTGACGTTGCCTTTGCGTTATTTTAGCAAAACTGACACATGCGTCGAAAGCAACGAATGCGTGCAATAAACATACCTTTTTTAATAACTTTTGGTGGAATTGTTTTCACAATAGACTCATGTTCTGTTTTCTTTTCAGCTGTAAAATAATAAAATGTGCTTTTTAATACAGAACTTTAATATAATAAGCCACCCATTTCATGTTTCCACAGGTGGAACTTCGAGGCCTTCTCACACACAAGGAGAAAGTTCAGGTCATAATTCATCACGCTGCGCTGGCGTGTGCGGGTTGATGGATGATGCAAAAGATGTTATTCTTGGAACATGCAGTTTTCCTTCACCGTTTTAGCTAGTGGTGAACCTGAGTTACAGGTGGGATCTGAATCTACGACCTCACGACTGTGAATCATACGTTCTCGCTACTAGGCCATCGCAGCTTGCTAGGCTTCAAGTTTTCAACTTTTCAATCAATATTTCATTTTATTTTCAACAGAGATTCTCATTTAGGTTCTATGCTTTTTTTCACTGTATGTTTGTTAAGCGATAGCTTCGCGAATTGTGAATCAATTTTTATGGTTCTTTTTTGTTTCGTAATATCATAGTCCCATATAAATTCTATCGAAATCGGTGTGGCTATTTTTGAAATATAACCAAAAAACCAAAAATTACTTTCTTTTATTTGCACTACTTAATGATAGCTTCTTATGAAATTTATTAGTGTTTGAATTTAATTTTAAATTGACGTCGATTTTTCTAACGTCTAATATCAACTAATTATTTAAAGGCAGCAAAACACACGATAGAAATTAAAATTAACTAAAACCTGAAGCATCTTCATGGACTGTCTTATCTATACTAATATTATAAAGCTGAAGAGTTTGTTTGTTTGTTTGAACGCTAGGATCTCAGGAAGTACTGGTCCGGATTGAAAGATTCTTTTTCTATTAGATAGTCCATTTATCGAGGAAGGCTTTAGGCTATAGAACATAACGCTACTATTAATGGAAGCGGAGCATGAATCAAGAATGTAACAAAATCGGGAAAAAATATTCCATTTTGAGAGTTTTCGAACGTTTCGTGCTTTGACATGACACATGACAGCATTTGTGTCTAAGATTGCGTCATTGAATATGACAGATTACATACCTCTTGAATATAAAACCTTTCCTAATCTAATTTTTTGTTCTAAATTTGTGTTGGTACAACCAATTTCCGACAGGTGGCGTAGCAGATAGCTGAAAAGGTGTTTTGTTTGAAAGCGATATTCTCAGGAATTACTAAACCGATTTCCGACATTCTTTCACCGTTGTATATGTACGGGATCCTGATGAGTACTATATAATGTACCACGGGCAACGCCGGGGCGGACATCTAGTTATAATATAAATAAGTATTATAATAGTTTAGCAGTATGCTTCTGAAATAAGGTATTTGCATAATGAAATTGTGATTTTAATAGAATAATGGTGCAATTGCATTTTAATTTATATTCTTATGATCTGGGAAATGCCATTGTTGTATATAGCTGCATTTAGTTTGACCAACAGAATTAAAATATATGTATTGGATAGCTTTTGGAGAATGTGCGACTGATCTTGAAGATTTAATATCTCATTGCTATTTTTCTTATCAGATTGCTAGTATGTACCTCGAAAAAGCGGCATCGGTTAGTCGTTGACGTTCCAAAGACTAACGAAAAGGTTAGATGTAAACCTTATATGCATTAACATTAATAGGTAGATCCGGGGGTCTACTGCCTAACTACAAATGTCTTAGCTTTTGCTTATTGCTCTCTTTTCATCTTGCTTGAAATGATAGAAACAGCAATAGCAAAGCCATAACCGATTTAGTTGGGCGGTAGAGGGGCTGTTTTGTTTTTATCATGCATAAAAACATTTATAGACACATTAAATGAGCTACTGCCATGATTTGGTAATATTTATGATTTACCCTCAGCTGTAACCTGAGCGTGTCGTTCCGCCACCTGTCGAAAATGGGTCGAACCAACCTTCAAACAGAAACCTTCTTAGCTCATGCACAACAACTTATCTAAAGATCGTCACATGATCAAATACATAGCTTACGATTCTATTAAGGACATACAGACAATTGGAACGAAGTTCCTTATCGCGCGTTGTGAAAGGGGGGCTAGACGGAAAAAATTCTTACGAAAAGTTGTCACGACACTTTTTGCTATTGTAAGCTGTGCGGCGTCGCATGTTTCTCTGTCTGTCTCTCTCTCTCTCTCTCTCTTATAGAAAGCAAGCCAGATATTTTCATTTCTATTTCGCATTGAACAGTGTGGTGTCGCGACGATTATTTTTGTTGAGTGTATACAGGTTTTTTGTAAATAATAAAAAAATAATAATAATAATTCCTTCACTAATTAATCGAAAGGAACTTCGTTCCATCCGGGTGTCCCTTGACACCACTCAAGTTTTTTATATTCTATGAACTACCTTATCAACAATTAAACAATTACCTTCCTCTCTACCCTCGACTCCATTACTCTGCTTTTCAACAGAGAAAACATCACTAACATTTATATCTTGTGGTACAGAAGTAGACTCGACAAACTGCTCAGCCCCTTCATTGAACCCTTCTATGATGTCAAAAGATTCATTGCTGCAAGTCGACATTTTTCGCTCATCCTGTGATTTGGATGGGTCTGCACTGGATAAATACTTATTTACTCTTTTCAATATTTTCTTTTGCGACTTGGTAGCTTTGAATTCTAGTGCTCTGCACCTGTAACCAACAAATACAATACATAACACTATTCCACCACAAAACAATACAGAAAAACAGTGATTAAACAAAATATTTTGGGTACAAAAGGCGATCACAAATAGCAATCCTGTTCGTTACTAGGACACTAGGTGACGAGTTTAGAGCAGTGGTCTGGTATCCTTTATACATGCACAATTCATTGCACAAAGAGAAGAAATACAACACTGGTATAAATAATAATATATGTCATCATATGAATAGCATAATTTATAAATATAAATACGACGTCCGACGTACATAGATACATATAAAAGAAGTTAAAGAGGATTAATGCCGTATACAACTGTAATTTTATAGCTAACTTAATATCTAACCTGTTTATCAACGTGGATATATCTGATAGGGTTTTGAGGATCTATTTTCAGCAAAGGCATTAAACTCTTTTAAAAGAAACAAAATGGAATGGGCAAATGGATAAATGAACTTTAAAAAACCTTTATATAAACTTTCAACAATATATGAAATAAGCGCATCAACTTAGACTGCTAATAGATTTTTTATATCGACTGCTGGGAGTTAAGGCCATCTCTCATACTGAGAGTCAAGGGTATAGTCCACTACTGGATGGCGGCCATGATGAATATGAAATAAATAAATGTCCTCAAATGATGTTTTTTTTTTAACATATTGGTTTCCTCATGATATGTTGCTTCACCATTAAAGTCAATAACAAGCAAGCTACACTTGGAATAATACTCATTTTTAGAGCTTCACACTCAATATGAGCTTTAGTAATATAATATAATAAATTTGTAACAAATAAATATCTTAAATTCTAGTCTAGTCTCGTCGGCAGAACGGCGACTGCCGATCCGGAGACCCCGGGTTCAAAACCACGCGCGCACCACTGTCTTTTCGAAGTCATGTGCGTAATGCCACTAACTTAAAACGGTGAAGGAAAACATCGTGAGGAAACCGACATGTACTAGACTAGACTCTTTCGAAGTTATGTGTCATCCACCAACCCGCACTGGGCCAGCGTAGTGGATTATGGCCTTTACGAGTCCCAGCAGTGGGAACATTCAGTGGCTGTTTATGCTATATTTATGCAATAGGAATTGTCTTTCATGCAGAGAGTTACAATTTAGCTGATGATGATCATTATTATAAATACCATGAACACTAATGGGTAACTTGTGGTGATCATTAACATGTTTCAATACTCCAGTTCTTATCGCATATGATAAGAATTTTAAAAAACAAACTATAACTTGAAATTAAAACAGTCCACACTTGTATTTCCTAACATAAGACTAATCTTGCTACTACCAAGTATAATTCTGCTTTCGTAAAGTATAAAGATAAATGAAGTAAATACAAATCCTTTCATACAGTTCTTTGTCGAAAATCTAGCATTGTTTATGCATAGAAGTTGTGACCATGGAGTTGGCTAACAAAAAAAATCAAATCTAAGCCCTGTATTTTCTCTGGAACTTTGCTCTACAAACCGGAACAGTGATGTTTTCACATTACTGTTTGGCAGTAGAATAACTGGAATAAATGTGGTACTTCTACAGGCAGACTCTGCAATGAGTCCTACCAGTAAAAAAATAACAATTATTTTACTCACTGCACTGTAGCACTTTGTTTTTATTAGTTTTTAGGGTTTATTTATTACAAACAAATTTACAAATATTTACAATTTTATCTTTTAAAATGTAAGTCTAAAGAGCTAGCTCATAACAGTATATCTTACTTGTCACTAAGTATCACTCTATTTGTTTTTTTAAAGCTCTGAATTTGACTCTAAAGAGTTTTCTTTGCAACTATCTAAGAGCTCTCACAGCCATAAGCACGCCCTTACAAAGCCAAATATTGAAAGTGGTGCCTCATGCAGTGCCAATACAAATGTCAATCCTACTAACTATAATTACTATTATAAATGTGACCATACAAATGTTTGTTGCTCATACACATTGAAACACCAGAATGGACTGGTTTGTAAGTTGAACACTGATAAATTATAACTGGAATAGCATATAGGTATGCTGCTTTTCATTACCTACTGAAAAATAAGGGGAACATTAAGTATGCGGATAAAACTGCGGCACTATGCTAGTGATATTATAATACAAATTTGTTAATTGTACTATTGTAGTATTATGAACTTTGCAGTAATGTTTAATAGAATTCGTGAAATCAAACCTTATTGTATACATAGGGCAGCAGGTCACATCCATAGTAGGTTTGTAGCAATATTTCCCGGATCTACGCCATCCTCGATCTATCAAATCCTGATAGTCACTTACAGTCAACGAATGCGCCCACATTCCTGTAAATATAGCTAGAGTTTAAACTGTTCGTCTTGTTTTACATGGATAAACCGAGGGGCAATCGTTTATGGAAAATAAATTTCTCGTTTAGTCTGTTCACATAGACGAAAAAACTCAGTTTTCATAATAATTTTATGGATTCCCTTTAGATAAAATCAGTCCTAGCTCTGAGGACGTACAGAAAAGTAGAGTAGCTTTACTCACCGTGACTAAAATTAGTATCAGAACTCCCACAATAACCACACCTGTAACTTTCGTGCTCCGCAAAATATTCTACTATGCTACGGGGCATCTTTAATTATTTAGAAACAGACTATTACGGTCGGAGTTCGGAGTGTTTACGTAAAAATATTATGTTTTATTTTTCACAATTCTACGACAGAAAATGAGATTCTCTAATCTAATTCTCTTCTGTTTTGGCACTTTGACAGCTAGCACTTCCTAGCCAGTAGCCAGCTCCTCGGTGCTGCCATTTTTGTGCTATTTAGTAAACTATTATTAATAGTCCGTGTCAGGTCGATTGGCAATCAAGTTCGTTCACCTCTTCTTGTTAGCAGCTAGTAAATAAAAGAGTTTTACTTAAAATTTCGCCAAAATCGATCACAAGTACATAATTTTGTCATCGATTTTCATTACAATTCGACACAGCCCAAGAACACACATGAGTTATACTTATCTCTTTACACAATATTCATGATTATTGTACATTATTTCTCTAAAAAGGGTGTTTATCTACCAATACAATAGAGTTTAAAAAAAATACTACGTGTCGGGAATGAGTTGCGCGCAGATAAAGAAATGATCCGGCGTGCAACACAACATGTTGCTAATGAGCAAGTGCATGCTTGCAGCACCAGGGTGGGCATTTTGAACAGTGGCTTTATTCAATAGATTATGAGTATAATTAAACATTTTCGCACATATATAATTATGAAGTTGCCATTAATTTTATATTTTATTTCAATATTACTAGTACGCTAAGGTCATATTCATTCAATCTATCATATCTACCTATTAAATTATTTTGCTTAAGCTTACATCTTGTTCTACTTTATGAAAAAAAAAATCTTTGGTAAAAGTTAAATTATTAGCTATAAAAATGAGAGCTTGATTGGTAGATATAATTAATAATATATTTTAACATTTCAGGTTCCAATATGGGTAGACAAACACATTGTATATTGGGATACTTTATTTTGTAGTTCTTAAAATAACTTAAATAGCGTTATTTAACTCTCCTGACAACACTGAAACAAAAATGACGTTGACATTACAATCTTAATTTTTTTATTTGAAAGCAACATCACTACAAAATTCTAACTCCATCATTGAGTAGCAATAACTTTACATTATTTTTAATAAATGAAAGCCTTATTTTTGGTCTAGTTGGTCTGAGGATAATATAATAGCAGATACCTAGTGAAAATACTCTGTAACCATAGCAGCTTGATAATAAAATTGTTTGCACTGACGTAGCAGCGCAATGGGTTTTGGAGAGTTTTCGGGATATTAAAATAGATTTTTTATTAAAAGATAAGTACGGAATATTATTTGCGAAACGTATCATCGCATGGTCATTCGTATGTACATTGTACATTCACGATCCTTATAATAATGTAACAGATCCTAAGCCACTTTAGAACTCGAAAAAACTCCGACTCACGTGTCATTGTTAGTTTACATTTCAAGTACAATATTAATTATGCAAAAAACAATAACTCTAGTAGCGTCTTGAAATGCTCTTGAGAATAATGGGCTCAAACATGTACAAGTAAGGTCGCACTTCACATACCTACCGAAGCGTAAACAACGCAACGGTACGTCTAACCTGACACCCGTTTATCCGCCAAAATAGTACCCTAAGCGCGAGTCGCCGCCAGAGTATCAAGCGACTACTCTAGTCGGAAGATCGGCACCTGTCGATCTGGATGACCCGGGTTCAAAACCCACGTGCACCACTGTCTTTTCAAAGTCATGTGTGTAATGCCAATAACTTAAAACGGAAAAGAAAAAAAATCGTGAAAAAATCGACATGTAGGTACCTAGAAGAATCTTTAGAGGAGATCTTGCGAGGTGTCATCCACCACCAACCCGTACTGGTCCAGCGTGGTGGATTATGGCCTTGACTCTCTCCTTGAGAGAGAAGACCCCGAGTCCCAGCTGTGGGAATATTTAGTGGGCTTTTTATGTTTATTCTCAAATTATTAGTGTACCTAGGTACCTATTATTCTTAAACTAGTTTCAAATAACACGTATTCGTTAAAAATATATTAAAACCTATGATCAATCTTCGCAAAGTATGGTACCTACCATTACTGTTGCGAAACCATAGAATTTCTTATCGTTCCGCCTTCTTCTTCAACTTCAGTAATATTAGACATCCTAGATGGCTTTGCATGAAACTGGAACTGTGTTTTGCGCAGGGGTCTAAAAGTAACTAAAATTATGTAGGTACCTAACATAGGGCAAACAAGGAAAATAAATGCTTATTTATTATGAACTAACTGTTAATTTGTCAACTGTAACATTGTTCGTCAACATAGTGAACGAATTTGAATTTAATAAAATTGCGATGGGGCTGGAGGATGAAAATATATTCTCTCCGAGAAAAATACTTTGCGTACATCATCAACCCCGAAGGAAACCAGGGTTTGTAGGACTTTCTGTTACCGAAGTGACAGACTACACACTGAAAACCCTAGGGGTAACCGGGTAACCCTTCTTTTAACGTCCATGGTGACGAGATGCCTTCGGTACCCCCCGTCGGTGCCGGTTCTCTCGGACCCCTCACGGGATGCTCTCAGCAACCGGCACATTACACACTCTTACGGGACCTCTAAAATAAGTACTTAACGCTTAACGACCTATTCTTATACCTACCAAACTACACACAAGTAAAGACCATGACAATTGGTTGCGCCGTTTCGCCAGAAAAACGAAAGCAAAACTCAAAACAATATTTTTATGCACTGGAAAATATACAAACTCATTTAACTACTTAATAGGTACCTACCACGGATATCGGGGGATATGCCTTGAGGGCGTGGCAGTGTCTTCTCGATATGGTTAATATGACCGCATAACTTTGACATTCGTTCAGTCGCTCTGAAGCGCATAGAGAGTACGTTGGCGCGTTAGTGATGGGGTAATGGAGTTTGCCGATGTGAAATTTCTTCGAAAATTTATTCGGTAATTTACATGAACAATGTTCGTTTTTTTTTAATTTTTAATAAACTACCCATTTTTCCATGTTTTTTACTTGTTTTATGATTATTATAAATAATATTTACAAATAAATAAACTTGGAGCGTTTGTATGTAATATCAAATTAACAACTGTTTACTAAGTTCAAATGAAAGGATGTACGGTACCTATACCTAAAAAACTATTTTAAAACTTTTTGTTTATCTTGTTTGTTCCGCTAATCTACCAAACAGCTGGACCAATTATGACGGGACTTTCACTACCAGACAGTTGATCGTCTAAGGCTTACCTTTTACGTTTTTTAACGTGTACTTTTCTCTTGCTTGATGAAAATAATATGTTAATATTATTACTAGCCTAGATTGTCCCACTGCTGGGCAAAGACCTCTCTTCCTTCCTTGCAGATAGGCATTAGGATTTACGGCGTTCGACAGTCTGAGATATAGACACCCTTACACATCCATGCACATACTTAGATACGCGCGCTGCTCAATTCCAATCGCAATGGTTTGCTTACAATAATATGTTTTTCAAATTCTAATTTCATTTCAGTTATTGACACTACTTTGGTTTTTGCCTTTATTTAGATTTTATTCTTGTTTTTAATTTTGATTATGATGTTTATTCTGATTTTAATGGTAATTTTGACTTTGATTTTATTTTGATTTTAATGTTGATGTCTGATTTTTAATTTGAATGATGATTTTTATTTTGATTCTAATGTTAAACTATTGTTATTATTTACATTTATTTTGATCTAAATTTTTAATTCCAATGTTGATTTTATTATGTGTTACTTTTGAATCCTGGTTTAGATTTTGATTGTAATTTTGAGCTCCTATTAATATTGTTTTTCTCAACTGGCTAACATAATGCAATGATTAATGTTCTCATGTATATTTTTCTTTGACTTATGTACATAGATTGATATAAGAACGAATAGGACTAATACCCAAAATACAGGTGTTCTATACACCTAGTTTGGGAAATTAGAAATGTAATTATTGTAGAATGTACAGATCTTATTGAATTAAATAAACATGCTAAATAAACATGCTAATGTTTAACCTCCATGCCCTGTAATTTCTCTGGAAACATAGTCCTTCAACCCGGAATAAAGTGATGTTTATTTAAGCCTATAGCTAAGCCATCAACTAAGCAATCTTTCATTAAAAGTCCCTTAAAATTAGTCCAGCCGTTTCAGAGATTACCCAGTACAAGCAGGAAAGCAAAAAAATAATGTTTTTTTGTCATTGGTATCGTAAATCCTACTACCTAATATTACAAATCCCAATGTTTGGACGTTTGGGTATTTGGATGTTTGTTGCTCAATGCCGTTGAAACGTATGAACGGATCGAGTTGTAATTTGAAATACAGTAAGATTATATTTTGGAAGGACACATAGGCTTAGGCTACTTTTATCTCGATAAAAGAACGGGAACGAGAACTACGCGGGTAAACCCGCGGGGCACTGCTAGTACTTTCGTATACATTTGACATAAAACTGTTAATTTGAAAAATGCAAACTGATTCCTACTCCAACTTTATACATTTCTTTGTAGTATAATACATGTCGTACAGGGCATAAATTTTTATATATATTTATATTTACGTATTTGTATATTAGTAAAACTTAATGAATGTAAATATAATAATACAGCCCAAAATAAAATGTCGAATAAAGTTTGCAATCACTCATTTCAATCCCTAGTTACGTGTGTGAGCGTTGAGTGACTCCTTCTACATAGACAAAACTATTTGTTTATACGGAAATATTCCGCCTATTTTATGTATGTTGTCATAAAGAACGAAATCATAATTCTTAGTGTGCGTGCTAAAATATGCGGTTGTGTGTCGTAAAAGACACACAACCGCATATATTTTTTTTTTTCATTTTTTTTTTTGTAAGACTGGAGACACTAGGTTTCGAACTAAATTCGCAATCAAGGCATATCCCCCGAATATCCGTGGTACCTACATACTTATAACTAGCGTAATTAAATAACTTAAACTTGAAAACAAATCATACCTAGGTATGCCTAATGAAAATTAAACCATCTTCTTAAGGGAAATTCAATCGACGACGATAAAATGAGGAAATGTAGAACTATTAGATTTGTAGTAGGTAAGTACGTATGTATAGGTATGTAACAATAAATTGCGTTTAGTATTCTGAACAAGAAAATGGCCCATACCACGGTAAAATATTACCGAACCCGTACCATGAGCACTTTTTGCGGTAACTTTGCGAGACAATTGACGCTTAACATTTCGCGCACTACGATAATAAATAAACCTTATGTCCAGATGATACACCTCACAATGTAAAAAACATGGAAATCGGAGGTCATGGGGAGTACAACCTCAGTTTAAATCACTGCCTAGCTCCGCTCTACGCTGATGATGGTTGTCTCTTTGCTTCACACCAGAACGATGCATACTTAAGGTACGTCCCTCAGCAAAACAAGTTTTTGTCCAGTTTTCAGAGCTATCTACTCAATAGCCATAAATGCAATAGGCACTCAAAAGCTAAAAATAAATTAATATCATTATTACAAGTGCTACTCACTCATCTAATTGAAGTCGGTCGGAGGTAGGTAGCGCATAATACGAGTACATATTTTAGGTACTTTACAGGGGTGTCACGATTGATAAACTGTGGTCAGTATATTCTATCTACAGGAGGACTCAGCAATTAAACATGAAATATTCTTATAAATAATGCAATATTACCTTAGTCTCCTATTATTCCACGGTTGTACTTGCGTCTCTCCCCACATGAGAAACACAAGTCCAGAACCAAATAGGACGGTTGCGTGAAAGCACCAGATATGTTTCCAAACCATCAGCAAAGATGAATTCTACAATAAAACATATTCTAATTAAATTGATACAACAACAAAACATTATTTTATGAATTCTACTAAACTTATTCTATCATTTAGGTAAATTAATCGAGCTGAGTCGAAAATCACACAATTACTCCATAGAATTCACATGTCCGGTAAGGGCACCATCGGAAGTAATTTTTTTTTTATCTCAGTTTGTAGTAAGTTTTGGTGGGAGTGATTTTATGAAAAGGGACGGAAATGTCTTAGGGAAGCGAAAGAAAGAAACCCTAAAGAAACCTTTCAGTTTCTTAGGGTCTTACAATAGATATGTTTCTCGGCCGTCGGCATCGGCAGAACTAACATTGACTCACGGCTCAGTCGTTAGTGAGCACAGATCATTGTCTTCGTTATTGAGCCTGCTCACCGATCCATAGGCCTAGGGTTCAAATCTCACGCAAAACAATCACAAAAGCCGTGAAAACTATATTTCGTCCTGTGCCTGGGTTGAACATTCCTCACACAGCACTATTTGGTCCCTAACTCTATTTATATTCTATTTTTTAAAAGCTTTACAATCTATTAGTTAAATAATTCTTAAATTAGTTACGGATTAACGATATGTATCACCGTAAAACTTAACTTTATAATCCATAGGTACTAAAATTCAAATAATTAATTATTTTACTTTATACGTCTGCGTAACTTGTCCGACGCATAAAGACACCAAAATACCCGCCGTATTGCCGATTATCTTTATCACCGTGTACACTGAATTCACAAATGTCGGAGACAGCTCCTGCAAAACATTAAACGCTCGGCATTAAACACTCCCCCAGAAAAAAGTAGTTAAATTTAGTTCAAATGTCAATTTTCGCTATTATCGAATTTTTTTTTTTTTTAATTTTTGATTGAATTTTTTTGTATATTGCTTTTATTATAGTACCTAATCCAAAGAGTTCATCTATCTATTCTAAAGAAAATTGTACCGTGTTATTTCTGTACCCTGTAATTTATCTAGAAAAATTGCGCTTCAACCCGGAACACAGTATATTACGCGCGCTTACCTAGATTCACTCTAGACTTAAAGAGATCTAGGTTATATCCATAAGAGTACGTGTACATGTGGTATGTGTACAATGTACATATGGAATACGTTCCACATTCCGCATAAAATTGAAAGATTTGTGTAAAAATACGGGTGAAGATATTTTTTTTTTGTTAAGAGTTTTAGGAATTTTGCCCTTATAAAATAACGCTTTTGGAGCTAAAAGTTGTACAAAGCATACCAGTATTATAAACGCGAAAGAAGTTCGTTGGTCACGCTTCCACGCCAAAACAACTTAACCGATCATCATTAAACTTTGTACACATATTCTTGGAGGTATTAGAAGTAGCATAGGTTACTTTTTATCGCGAGAAAGTAACGGTAACGTGTACCTACTGCGTGAGGAGAACTACCGTGAGCTGCTTGTTATATGTATAAATGTAGAGCTAACATAACATAGATCCAAAGTCGTATCCATGCCCGCGGCGGTGAGGGTCACAGCGACGGTTAATAGCACCGGCCCTGGAATGGCACCCGGGAAGCACCAACAAGATGCTACCAGCAGCCCAGGAATAACGTGGGCTGGAACGATTGACAACCAGACATAAGACATAAAGAGGATGCATCAGAATCAGGCATGGCGACTAAAAAACTAGTTAGTTAGATCATTAAAAAATATTGTATACGTTTATTTCTTCTGTTCGCAATAATGACAATAAAAAAAATGACGAAGAACAGACCGTCAATATTAGAGTGACGTCACTTCATTGTACGTTTTTTCGAAGACGTGAAGTCATAAAGTTCGAAAGTTTGACTCATTCCGAAAGTTTAATTATCCATATCTTTGTCGATTATAAATCCTACTATCCTAATTAATATTATAAATGTCAATGTTTAGATGTTTGGGTATTTGGATGTGTGTTGCTCAATCACGTCGTAATGAATGAATCTGGTTCAAATTTGCAACACAGCTAAATTATAGTCTGGAAGAACCCATACTTTTAATTCCGAAACGGATAACAGGAACACACACTACACGGGTAAAACCGTGGGCTGCTGCCAGTAATTTGATAAAACAAAAAATCTTATCTCATATTTTCCATAATCTAGCTGACTGACTAATTAGAACGGCATATTTTTGATCCAGTCATTTGAGTTATCATCCCAAATTTACTTATTAGTTTTTTCTATAAAATCTGAATTTTAATTTAGCATATAGGTAAATTCGGTATCATTTGCCAATTAGCTGCAGGCGCGGTCCCAGCCTCAAATTTAGGAGGTGGTCCCCAGTACGCAGCCTCAGTTTTTGGGGGATCACCAGTAGATATACTAGAGTAAATCGAGTAAAAAAGACTTACGTTGCGCCCCACGATTTTACCCGTGTAGATACCGTTCCAGTTGTTTTCCCTTTTTAAAACTAGTCTATGTACCTACTACGACTACTCGTACGTACATTTTTGGATTTTTAATTTAACGTATACCTACGATTTTGGAGGGGACATGTTCCCTATGACCGATCCCCTGCAAACCGCGCCTGATTGGTTGTGGAACCAAAGTATTCCCTTGACCTTAAATTGAAGATAGGACCATTCGCCCCGTGAATAATAACTTGGTTTAGGACTATGTTTACCAACGATAGCATTCTCAAGACGTATTCTAAATCGATGGAGACATAGCGACCTTAACTTATAAGGTTTTGCGAGTAGGAGCCTCACATCCACATCACTACGTTGCATAGGTTGGTTTGTCGCTTGTTGATCGAAGACCCCTGTAAAACAGTACCTAAGTACCATTTATTTACAAGTTAGTTTTGAGTAAATATGTGTAAAGCCACATTGTTAAATGAAATATGTACCTGATCTGTTCAGACGTTTCTACGTGACTTTGGGGTCGTTTTTTTGGTATCAGCGGAATAACCAAAATTCTTAAAGTAATGAAAGGGTATAATCAAGACGGTAGAAAACAAGATTAGCGATGGTGACATCAATGGCGCGTATTTTGTTTTCCAGTGACACCATTGCGCCTATTACACCACAAACAATTCAGTCACTTCGTGACAAACATCCGTCCCTCTTGAGAGATCTATCTTCTTTAGTTAGTTAACCTCATGCTATCTAATCGGATCAGTATTGTTGGCATCATCAGACTTTTACGGCGCTAATTTGTAAGCACTATCCAAAAATGACGCGTGTCAGGCCAATAGAGCTGTCGGCATCACATAATAATATATATTTATCGTCGCCTTGCTGCCGAGGTGGAAAATAGAAATAGAAAATAGTTTTAGGAAAATAGACTATCCAGCTTTTTTTAGCTCTATATTTCTACCAATGGAAGCCGGTTTTGGTTTCCGGGCTGGATGTGCATAAACAGCCCGGGTCCAACTGCTGGGACCCGGGGCCTTCTCTCGCAAGGCGAGAGTCAAGGCCATAATCCACCACGCTGTCACCAACCACCCAATGCGGTTAGGTGGATAACGTACGACGAAGGATTCTAGGTACATGCCGGTTTCCTCACGATGTTTTCCTTCGACATTTTAAATTGCGCTTCGGTATTACGCACATGTCGTCGAAAAGACAGTGGTACGCGCATGGTTTTTTGAACCCGGGGTGTCCGGATCGGCAGTCGCCGTTCTCCCGACTAGAGTAGCCGTAACTTGTCAACCTCTGTATCTCTATCATTCATCGACGACGTCCTTGTCTTTGTACAACTGACTAGGAGTATTGGATCAAAACGCGTAACCTAGGCGCGACTACAGCGCGTCTGTACTACGTCTGTGTCTGCGCGTACACGCAGCAGACGCGCGGTTCATTCATTCAGCACGATCGCTCAATGTGCTTAGGAGAAAGCGCGTATACGCGCGTTCTCTGCGCGTCGTCAGCGCGTTTAAAAAACGCCGTGTGCTATGGGCCTTAGATTGTGTGGGTCTATAAACAGGTCTTTAGACTTTATTCGTTATCTTGTCTTCTACCTTATTAACCGTATTACCGTATACTTTATCTACCTTATTTTGTTTTGTTGAACTTCTGACCTGACGGCCTTGCGAGCATAGGTACATACACTTATTCGTCATCTAGTCGATGTTTTCATTAGGGTATTTATTCTCGACCACATTCTAGAGGTAGAATTAAAAAGCTGGCGAGACAAGTTTTTATAGGCACGCAAAATAGATTCAGTGTATGGTCATAAGTAGGTATTTTTTGTGCATTGGAGTTAAAGATTTTTCTGAAGTCTTAATGATATTTTTTGAGTCGACGTATTCCAGTTCATTTAGCATACCTACTGTGAGTCACGTAAGTACCTACGACTTCATTTAATCCATCCAAATTCGGAATTTCAAACTTGCTATTCGGGGATAACTTGCTGGGATTACAAATTACCTTTTTCGAAACGCAGAACTGGGATGATGACTGTGTCAAACATTCTGATTCCGAATAGTCGGTCAGGTAGAACAAAAAAAAAAAGGACGCGTATTTTTGTTTTATAAAATTACTAGATGTCCGCCCCGGCTTCGCCCGTGGAACATATATAGCACTCATCGAGATCCCGCACATATCCAACGGAGAACAAAATTTTAGAAATCGGTTCAGTTATTCCTAAGAATTTCGCTTTCAAACAAAACACCTCTTCAGCTACCTGCTATGCCACCTGTCGGAAATTGGTCGTACCAACTCAGAGATTAGCAAAAAGGTTTTATTATATTCAAGAGGTACGTAATCTGTCATATTCAATGACGCAATCTTAGACACATGCTGTCATGTGTCATGTCAAAGCACGAAACGTACAAAAACTCTCTAAAAGGAATATTTTTTCCCGATTTTGTTACATTCTTGATTCATGCTCCGCTTCTGTTAATAATAGCGTTATTTTCTATAGCCTATGGACTATCCAATAGAAAAAGAATCTTTCAATTCAGACCAGCACTTCCCGAGATCCTAGCGTTCAAACAAACAAACAAACTCTTCAGCTTTATAATATTAGTATAGATAAAAATCGACAAAGATACTATAGATCATCAAACTTTCGGAGTGGGGGTTGTGACGTCACGTCTTTATAAAAAACCGTAAATAGACGTAACGTAGTGACATCACTCGACACTCCCAAGCACTATAGGTATCTTCGTAATTTTTTGTTAGTGAAACTAATCTAAAGGTAATACGTATAGGTACAATATTTTTCTAACGTACCTGTCAGATTAATTGCTTGTTTTAGTTACCATTCTTGGACTACTAATAATGTGTTGTATAAAATATGTAGGTAATGCGAATAATAGAAAAAAAACATACATCTATGTCAACAAAATATGTTGTATTGTACTAGAAATACAAAGTGAAATACGTATGTCAACTAAGATGTCAATAAAAGTGCAAGTAAATCGTAGGTAGGTAGAACTGTAGGTAGATGTCAGAAAACTTACAAATCACGATGAAGTACTTTCGTATATACTTTATTCTCTTCAACTTCGTATTATGCTTGTACCAATGAAAAAAGCTGTATCACGATCGTTCCCAGCACTAACCGCATAAAAAACGGCAAAGCCGTCAACACTGACGCCTGATGACCACATAATACATATTATTATACAAATCATTTAACTGAAAAACGTAGTGAAAAAAGTTAATAGGTAAAGTACCAACGTTGTAAATGCTGTATTCGAGGATTCTAGAATAATAAAGCGGTCCGTGAATGCACAAGGATATTATCATCCAAGAATATCCGAAATTTAATATGCATAGTGCCCAGAACGGTACTGACACCAATATTAGTTTCCAAGGAGCCTCTGAGTTGGTTAACTGTAAACGAGACTTTCTATTAATACACAGGAGCTAAGACGACCATTGCACGTTTTATTATTCTATTATGGAAATTAGCTTGTTTTTTTACTATGTTAGGTTTGCACTTGACCGCCATCTTACCTGATGTGACGATATACCTTTCCTAGATAATTCTCATTTACACCAAAGGTAGCATTAATGTTTTAATCTGTTTGAGGAATTTGATAAGCTTCCGTCGATTTTTCACGATTCAATCACTTATGTTATTCTGGAAATTGTGATAAAAGACCATTTCGACAGTTGATCCATCATAATCAATAGCGGTCTATTTAATTCCCGAAAGCACCAGTGCGAGTGAAACTTTATTTGTTATCCTTGATAAATCATATTCTTTTAACTACCTTAATCGTAAAAATGGTGCCAATCGAACCAGCCAAATAGTCCCGTTCCTCCTGTGAAATGTACGGGTGATGTCTGGGGGAGTCAGTCACTACCGTCACCCAGAGGCTAGACCAGGCTATTTGCAGAGCTCCTGATATGTAGAACCCGACAGGCCATCGAGAACAGTACTGGACTGCGGCGCAAATTAGAAATGTACAGCATGTACCCAGGGTTATTCCTAGGAAAAAGATTTACATATAAAGCTGTTATTGCCATGATAGATCGCTTCAGTTATCGTTGAGCATACACATTGAGAGTAATGCAATATTACGCAGTTATTGGAACTTTATAAATTAATTTACACACATCACAAGATCATTAATTGTACACATCTTTTTTTCTGTTTATGTGGGACTTTCATAACAAGTCACATGGCAGTGTACATATATTTTGTTGGATTGTTGGACATTGTTTACACATCACTAACTAGGTAGTCTCAAACTATCATGTATTGTGGGAACCAGATATAAATAGGTAAATATTTGTCCTAGATAGGTATCGAATCTACGACTGTCGGTTCTGCAAGCAAACTTACTGTTTGTAAATAAAATATAGCAAATAAATTTCTGATGGTAAAGGGATATATTTTATTATCTTAGTTTAAAATGCTGTACTATTAGACACATACTTGTGGGTGTTGCTCGCCTGCCCGAGTTCCACTATTCGTCATTTTCTTTAAAAAATTAAAAACATTTCGCACATCGAAATTATCAACCGTATAGCTTGACGATTAAGGTTTGCGGTCGTTTACGCGAAATGCTTAGCGTCTATTGTCTCGCAATGTCATCTTCTCAATAGGAGCTAATATTACGGGCACTGAACCTCTACCGCTGATTAAAAAGCTATATAACGCAACTCAACACAACAATGCATTTAGGCAAGGTCGCTTTATCAAGAGTGTCCAAAAAATTGCAGATACAGTTTTGGTGAAATAGACACGTGAATGAAAAACATAGTGGCTAATTTCAGGGTTTTATAGCAGTTGACCTCAGAATGCCTCTACTACCTACCAAACTGCAATGCTGGGCAATGTTACCAGAGAAATTACAGGGCTTAGAGATATAATATCTTAGATATCTGGGTGATGCCCGCAGTGCAGTGCAGTGCTATTATTTGGACTCTTCATGTTCCAATAGCTGCGTGTCACTGTGCTGTTATGTGGCAAGCATTTTGCTTACCTTCAGGCACATGTCCAGTTCGTCTCGTCACTATTAATAATAAATTATATATATTATAGATATAATTTAGTTTAGTTATTAATTTATATATATATATTATACATATAACTTTGGACTACCACAGAATGCCCTGGTCCCCCACAAACACCCGCTAACTATACTGACACAAAAACGCAAAGAACATCTCAAAGCATACTCGAAGCATACCTGAAATAATTCCACAAACTTATCATACCCTCTTCCAACCCTAGCTTGGAAGATTTGGGCACTTGATGGCTTTTAGCCGATATGTAGAGCTCTATCTAACTGATGTTGAAAAAAAAATGAGCTCTAAATTTTTGCATACCTCTGTATTATGCCCCAGGACTAGGTACAACTGCTTGCATTCGTAAATCTAACAATACTTAGTTTAGTGGTCGCACTATGTCCCAAATTCTAATCTAATTTATATGAACAAACAAAGTATGTATGCGTGTGTATGTTAAATACGTGGTAAATAATGAGTTTCTAAAGATTTAATGTATTTTTATGCATTTTATAAAATTATTAGCATTCACTAATGCACTTTGCGTGGTAAAAATAAAACCGGATCTTACCACAATATGCCCACATGAAATGGTTTCTTTCCATAGGAGGAACCCAGTGTCTTAAAACTTGAACCATGCTAGGTTGCATAGCGCCCTGAAAAGATATCGAATAACGACCGATACATTAGTTCTTCGTGTTACTTTTAAATACACGAAAATCTAGAGAAATTGTTAACACTCGTAAGAATCATCATGCATACAGTTTTGGTTTGGATTATAAATTACTACAAAGCTACTATTTCGATAATTGAATACGTGTATTAAACATTTAATATATATAATACATGTAAAACTGTCTTAAGCTTAGATAATATATAAGTATTTTTACGCTCTAAAATAAGTAGATATCCCTAATCTAGTTTTCATTGATCAAGTTAAGTAAGTAGTCTGTCGAGTGTTGACTTCCTAAAGCATCTTTTGTAACAACTGAATGAGTAGTCATTTTGAAAATTTTGTAAAAAGCACTCCACACTATTTTTACTTTTTCATTCTTTGTTTTGTAAATCAGTCTAAGATACTCAATTCATATTTGCTGAAAATTAAATGGCTAAGCACACATTTATCATCTTTTGGATATGCCAGGCACGAAAATATGCAACATTTTGATAGTGTCCGACCGAAACTGATTTTCCGGCCGAAACCGAAACCGAATGTTCGGCCGTGGCTTCAGTTTCGGCCGAAACCGAAACCGAAACTCATGTGGTCAAGTATATAATTTATTAAAATACTGAAATTTGGTGCATTTTACCTATTATTTTGCCTTATTAGGGCATGAAATGGAAACACAATATATATCATAATAAGATAGATAAGAAATCAGTAAGAAGTCTTGTTAGTCCTTACAAGTTCTGATTCTAGGCTATAGTTTTCACTATTTTATAATAGCAATATTATAATCTCGTACTTATTTGTACGAGGTTAATTAGTAGTGTCCTCGTACCTCGTACGAAAGACTACAAATCTCGTATTTGTACGAGGAACCTCGTACGGTTGGCATTGCTGGTTGCTACAGAACTATCCGAATGGCGCACGATAATTCCCGAAAAGGGCCGACAGCGTCCGTCAAAGCGTTGCCGCGGAAAACAAAGTTAGGCGATCGTGAACGTGCTTGAACTTGTTAAGTTTCGGTTTCGGCAAAAGTTTCGGCCGATTTTGGCCGAAACCGAAACTGTGGCCGAAACTTGATTTGTGGCCGAAACTTGATTTTTGGCCGAAACTCGGCCGAAACCGAAACCGAAACCGAACTTTCGGTCGGACACTACATTTTGACTTGCTGGTTGCAAATAGCCAAATTCAAGTTTTAGGTATAAAGCTTGCTGAGGCAACACAAAATTTTGATTGAAATGAAATGAAAATGAAATGATTGCATGGCATGATTCAAAGACAGGTTACAAATAAACTCTATTGCAGGATCACTGCAGGCTTATTTCTAATTATATTACAGAGATTGATAATACTAACAGCACAAAATCCGGTAATTATCCGGACTATGAAAAGCGCCCAAAAGTTGACGTACGCAGATGCTGGTGTGAGACAGTTCAGTATTCCCGATATCATCCCAGCGATACCCACTACCCATGTCGGACCAAGCCTGTGTGAAAAGTTTAGAGCCAGTGCCACCAGTCAGATTTCTGGCGAAACTCTTGAACAGTGAATATGTAAACTAATGGTGTTTAGTTTCATCACTAATCCGATAGTAACACCACGCCGAAACGAACGAGAGTAAAGTAGTAAAAACGAAGAGTCTTGTATGTCTTACAGATTATGTATGACTATGCACGGAATTTCGCACTTGAGGCCCAAGACACGAGCCATATAGGTTCTTAGTTTGAGAGTCAATGCTAATTTTCTCTTTTTTTTCATAAAGTCCAATGACAGTCAGTTGAACTAACGAACTTTTTTTAATAGTACCTATAGAATGACGAGACGAGCAGAATATGTGCCTGATGGTAAGTAACATGCCTGCCACACAACAGCACATTGACACGCAGCTATTAGAACATCAAGAGTCTGAATCATTACCTAGCACTGCACTGCGCTCGTCATCCAGATATTTAAAATGTTTTATCCCTATATCCTGTAATTTTTCTGGAAACATTGCCTTTCAATCTGGAACACAGTAATATTTGCACATTACTGCTTAGCGCTAGAATAGCTGGCAAAGAGTCCTGCCATTTTGGGCTAGCACAGAAGATATAAGGCAATTTCAGATGCCATAAACATGCAAGATAAAATTTTGCTAATCCTGATGTCACCAATACTAAGTATTACCACTAAACGGTTGAAATTGAACATGTATTTAATGGCAAAATAACACCGACACAACAATCGAAATTAATTGCATAAGCAGCCCACTAAATGTCCCACTGGTGGGACTCGGGAACTTCTCGCCTAAGGCAAGATTCAAGGCCATAATCCACCACGCTGGCTCAGTGTCGTTTCAGTTTCCTCTCGATGTATTCATTCACCGTTTTTAAGTCAGCAGCATGACGCAAATGATTTTGAAAGACAGCAGTGCGCGTAGATGTCGAAAAAGAGGCTTTGGATCAGCAGATGCCGTTTCAATTTTTTAATTTTAAAAGTGTAAAAAGAAAACTGATTAAACAAGTAAATATAAAAAGCTCTCTTACCTGTCCCCAAAACTATGAAATATTGGAAAACACACACAGTATCCGATGTGATAAGCAGCAAATAGCTTCGCCATTTTTAAGTCATCCCAATTGGCTAATTCCACCATTTGTAAACGTAAATGCTGAAAATGTTTAGCGAACATTTCATTGGTTACACAACCACAACGTCTTCAAGATAAATAAAAGTGGTCAAGTGCGAGTCGGACTCGCCCATGAAGGCTTCCGTAGCAGCAAGTAACATAGTATAAAAGTTCTTGTAGTTCGTTGTTACTTTAATTAGTGTTGATTACTTTAATGACGTATTAAAATAAAACTACTTACTAGATCTCATCTCATCTCTAATGAAAATCGGTTCACAGAGTACATCTATTTACCAAGTTTCAATAGTATAGTTCTTATAGTTTCGGAGAAAAATGGCTGTGAGATACGGACAGACAGACAGACATGACGAATCTATAAGGGTCCCGTATTTTGCCATTTGGCTACGGAACCCTAAAAACATTACACATTAATGTGTGTGTACTTACATGTCTAATGCAAAAATGACTTAAAACAAAAATCTGTGACGAATTTACAACAACTTTATTCACCTGTGACGTTGTTCATTTGTTTTTTTATAACTTGTGGCGAGTTTACTTTGAATGTATGGAGTATACAAATTGTGACGAATTTACTTTGTGGCGAATCGCCTATAACCCGTCTATACTAATATTATAAAGCTGAAGAGGCTGAAGCTTCCCTCTCGGTTCATCTTTTTTTAATTAGAAAGAGTTTATTTAGTGCTTTTTTGTACGAATGGGCTTATGGTTGGTTGTATAGTCTGTAATAGCACATAGCCTCCTTTTTACCAATTTATATAATTTATTCTTTTAACTTTATAAAAATAAGAAAAATAACAGTATATATATTAAACTAGCAGCTCCCTGCGGTGTTACCCGCGTAGTTTCAGTTCCCGTTATTTTGTCGGGATAAAAAGTATTTCTTCCAGACTATAATCTAGGTGTATTCCAAATTTCAGTTCGATCCGTTAGTACGTTTCGACGTGATTGAACAACAAACATCAAAACATTGACATTTATAATATTAGTAAGACAGCAACTTACTGCTCCTCTACCATAAGGGTGATACTTTGGATTTCCCGTTCTTAAACTAATTGAATAATTATGTTTAAGACGAGTAACTTCTGTCTTCGACATCTGAGCCATATCAACGACATGAACACTCAAATTGTACCGAATCACGTAACTAAGGAAATAGCCGAAGAATATCATTACTCCGATCTAAAAGATACAACAAAACATTAATGCCTAGTTTGATAAAATTCCCCGAGTATAACACGGAAATTGTGGACTCACTACTGCTCGCACTCGAATTTTGTTCATCACAAATGACAAAAATAAATACAAATTACTGCAAATGTTGTCGTCTATTTGCAACCATGGCCAAGGTGAATTGACCAAGCGGAAGGTCAACGATCATTCTGATTGTATTATGCCTCTATCCTATCCTACTAATATTATAAACACAAATGCTTGTAGGAATGTATGGCTGTATGATTACTCTTTCAATCAAAATCTAGTAAAGGGATATGGAGATTTCAGGATTTTTGGACTCTTCTCAGGATTACGGCCGGATTTGAAAATCACATGAAATATCAGGATTTTTAGAATTAACAATAAAACACAGGTTATATTTTTATTAAATCTTAATACGTAAAAATACGTAAAAATTATACTCTTAAACCTGAGAGGTATACCAGCAAAATCTCTCTATAACCTGCTGAAAGATCTTGGCTTATCCAGAAGTGCAGTAAGTTCTATACTAGAAAGAGTATCTAAAGCTGCACTAGTAGGCTTATATCAGATTTGGCTGGGCAGGGAGAGAAAGACGAGTAGTGAAGGTGAGTGTTGATGTACGTCAGAAAGGGGCCCCTTAATTAAACCTACGCCCGAGTCACAAGTCTCGGGGTCTACTCGGGTTTTCTCTCTCTGCCACACGATGGACCCGGCACCCGCACGGTGAATCCATGGAATGCTAAGAAAATCGTCTCAATCTCCTTTTGATAAACAATTAAAATCAATACGGATGTTGGTGCTTCTGCCACACGCTTATAGTGCGACGTTACAACGCGTGAGCGAGATCCGCAGTGTATAAACACGACAATATTACGACTTCTTTTAAATTGTTAGGTACCTAAGTAGGTAAATTTGAGCGAAAAATTTAAAACTAAAAAATTTAAAAATCACAGGAGTAAACTTCTAATATCCATGAAAAAATCGTAAACTTTCTAATGGATATTTTTAGGCCTTTTCTACAGACTTTTGATTTTTTCATCTGGTAACCCTAGATGTGGATGAAATTTGGTACATAATATGTAGATAAATAATGGTCTGTAATAAAACATACGACCGGAAGATAAGTTTTTGGGCCATGAAAGACTTTCTGAAAGGCAATCTGCCTCTATGCCTGAAATGCAAAATCATGGACGTATGTATTCCATACCTAACTTATGGCGCACAAACTTGGTCTTTGACTAGGGATGAGGAATATATGCTCGGAGTTTGCCAACGCGCTATGGAACGTAGTGTTCATGGCTTTAGTTTCTCAGATCGGATTACAAACACAACACTTCGCTCAAAAACCAAAATCACAGATGTTTGCTTCAAAGTTGGCCAATTGAAGTGGAATTGGGCAAGACATGTTTACTGAATGCCGGAACACAAATGGGCAAAGATCACCACTTATTGAGGTCCAACATCTAAACGACCTCCGGGTCGACCCAGACGAAGATGGCGTGACGAACTGGAATCGCACGATAAAACTGGGCCACCAAAGACGTAAATCGGGCTATCTGGAAGGAGAGAAGAGAGGCCTTTGCCCAGCAGTGGGACAATTTAGGCTAGTAATAAATAATAAAATAATATTAATAGGACATAGACATAATAGACTAGTTTTAATGGACATAATAGACTAGTTTTAATCCCAGGAAAATAACGGGATCGGGTACTACGCGGGAGGAACCGCGGGGCACTGCTAGTTATATTCAGGCTTAGTACTCGTGACGAATATTTTATTGTACTTAAAACTTAGAAAACTAGGAAACTTTTAGTGCCTACTTAGAAACAACGTTTGCAAAAAAAAACGCCTGCAGCAAGCGTCAGTATGACGTCACCGTTGATGTCTAGCTGTGCTGTGAAAATATGTGGAGGTTTCCACCAAAGCTGTGCAAAGAAAACGTGTCGTACGAGGATGTGCACCGTGTAGCGGAGCTGTGAATAATGTGGTGTAAACTCCGTCTATGGACTGGCTGGTACAGTATGTCGCAAACCTCGCAAACACATTCCTCGCACACATCCCTCGATGGTTTTGTATGCGCAAAATTCTGAGCCGTTTCCACTAGAGCTGTGCTGATCGAGGCGAGGTAAATGAAGCGATGGTATTGGTTCTTTACAAACACATCCCTCACCTCGCTACGCATCCTTACTCATCTCTGGTGGAAACCCAGCCTTAGTATAGTACAGTTTTGTAGCACACTCTTTGCAGAGTACGTCTAGCGAAGTAGTAATGTTAATTCATCACTATTTCCGGTTTGAACGGGAATGTTTCTAGTACATTTACAGAACATAGAGATAAAACATTCTATGTCTCTGGGTGACGAGCGCAGTGCAGTGTTAGGTAATGATTTGGACTATTTATGTTCTAATAGCTGTGTGCATTGATTTAGTATAAGTAATAGATATATGTATTTTAAGTTGCCAAAGGTAATATCATATTAACTACTAAAATCTAGAGTTAAGAATAACGGGATGTTTACGTAGATTAGACAGTAAAATGAGTTCCCAATATTTCGCAGCACATTTGTGTACCATCCTCACGAGTATTGTTTTCCCGTTAACTCATAGAGTCATTTGTATTCATTTAAGATAGATAGATAGATGTCCTTCTGATAGCAAGCTCTACGCTTGCCCATAACAGCAACGTGTAGCAATTTGAACACGAAGAGTTCACTGCCTGGAATCGTACTGCGCTCTTCATTCAAAGATACCATTTATCTCTTTGGCAAAGGTCATGGACCCCGGACTTTGAGGAGTGGCAAAATTAAAAAAAAAACACCTAAATCGGTTTAGCAAAAAAAAAGCAACCCGATTAGAACAATTTTGTTGTCTAGAAAATAAAAAAACACTTTCATTATATTCTCATTTATTAATAACTTTCACGTCATTACTTGAAACTAATTTGTTTAAAATTATTAACATCACACGTTTCAATTTATGCTTATTCTAGAGTAAGGCGTAAATTCAAATGCGATTAAAATTTAATAAATATTCATACATTTTACAGATATTGGACGGATTAGCATTTTAATGTAGGCGACTGATAAATAATTTAATTTATAATTTAAGATAACATACCTGCTCATACTACGCGACTTACTAAAAAAAATATTCCCCTCTCGATGACCAGTATATGTCAAGAAACCCCAACCCCTGTTCCCCCGTAGCTTTCAGATGGTAATTTATAAACACGATTTTAAATCATAGTAAAAATGTCGTATTACACTGAAAATATAATTATTAATAAATAAATTATACCAACATATTTTGACATATCGATAGTATTGAGGACCAGAGGGTCTACCGCCTAACTAGAAATGTCCTAGCTTTGGTAATGCTATCTCTTTTCTTTCCGCTTGAAATGATAGAGACCGCAATAGCAAAACGAAAGCCGATTTAGTTAGGCGGTAGAAGGGCCGATGTCTTTCTGATAATGAAAAAAAAAAGAAGAACGTTGGAAGTTTAAGATAAAAAGCATGGATACAGGAATCTGTAGAGATATATTAGATTAACAAAAATAAATATTGGCCATTGTCCATTTTTATTGAGACCTTCACCCCCCCCACATGACGTGTCACGTAGTATGAGTACATAAATGAATAGGAACCACATATTTTGTGCATACATGTATAAATTTTGACGCTACTTCATGAGTTATAAGTAATAAACAATACGACAAACTGGTTTAAAATACGAAATAGCTTTGGTTACTACTTGACGATTTGAATTTAAGGAAATATTTGTTTACAACTAGCTGACCTGCTAAACTTCGTATAGCCAATAAACATTTACCAAACTAAGCGCATCCTGTTTGACAGATACGAATAGTTTATATAGGAAATTGAAATAATTGTTTTAACTGCTTTCGTTGAAATTTCCTTATATTCTTTCACCTTTTACTCCTACCTTGGAGTTTTACAAATATTTCAAAACCAAAATTAGCCAAATCGTTCCAGCGATTCTCAAGTTTTATGAGAGTAACACGTCAATTTATTTATACATATATGTATTAAGTATTTATTTAAGTTATCAATAAAAGTAGATGTCAAAATACAAGTTAACTCTCAGTAGGGCCTTTTTTGAGTCCTAACTGAGGTCTGCTGAGCTTTTTACGCCACCCCAAACTTCGGAAAAAGTAGCGGCCATCTGAAATGAACTGCCGTAGGTCCCTATTCCCTACTATAACTATACAAAATATAAATAATAAAGGTAATTGATATTTACTTCCCTTCCTAGTCATTTTGTGGAATGATAAAGTTTGTAAATAATATACTTAAGAATAGTCATTCATACTCTACATTTTTTGTTGTAACTTTAAATACTTCTGCAACGTTTTCGAGTGCATAGGTCTCGAATATATACAAAGATAAAAGAACTGAATTTGCTACACTTTTTTATCATTCTTGTCTTATAAAATGTGTTTAATTTAGCAAAACATAGGTTTCACACGATAAAAAGAAGTTAATCTAACAAGTTAATGAATAGTTTAACAGATTGTGTGAACTCAATTTAATGTCAAAAGGTGCAAAACTAATGTTGATCTGTGTTATTTAATAATTAGCAAGTTGCACAAGTATCCAAATTTATAATTTACTTTATTAGAAAAAAATATACGATATACATGTCATGGGTTTATCGTTGGATCGGTCGCATCGTGATAAGCCCAGGCAGAAGATGATACGTCGGGACATCGTGATCTAGCCGTCTTACAGCAGCCATAATGTTGGATGTTAATGTAAAGCGCTTTGTGTTCAACGATTTAGCTTGCGGTACTTAGGCACATTGTTGGGGTAGATTGACTATGACTAAGGCTTTAGCGAATGTTAGGTCGAGCATTTTTTGTGTTATCGGGTTCAAAAGTTTGGTAGTTGCCAAGTTTAAATACTAATTTAATGCAACTATATGAAAAAGGATTCATCAAGAATTTTTTCAGAGGCTTTTATGATATCATATTTTGAAATTCAATAGTAGTCCGCTGCATGGTATAAAATACTTTTCTAAATCTCGCCACCTTCCATTTTCATAAACAAAGCTGAACATGCGAAGACAACGCACCATCGCCGGAGAAAGCAACAGCATTTCGACAAGTCCAGTGTTGAGTTCTGCGCGCGAATATCGACGAACATATTGTTTTCGTCAACCCACCCGTATTTTTACATTACGATATGAACGAAGAAATCACGAAGTCCCGTTCAAGGAGTGCACAGCCATATGTGATCTAGCCAATCCAACAATAACATAAAACAGGTCATAACATAGAACAAAAACTGTTGCTTTTATTAGTCTAGTAATATATCTAATATGCCACTTACTTAAATCTGATTACATTTGGCAATACAACATCACAGCACAGAATAACAGTTGATTTTTTTTCATTGTGAGTGTTCATAATATCATTAAACTAAACATGTTTTCCTAGCAATTAAATAATATTTAAATAAGTCATAGTAACTATTATCTTATTTCTAGCTGAAGGGTGTCTGCGTTCATAGTCCACTGTTTCTCAATGTTTGCACATTGCGACTATTTAGAAAAACTAAAACAATTAAATGCAAAAAAATATACCATAGGCTCTGGCTTCTGCTCTTTGAATCTCACGACAGAAACATCAAAACACATAATCACAAATCCACAGTTGTGACAGTTGTACTGTCTCAAAATTTTTTTTTTTTCGGAACTTAAATATTCATCTTATGTTAAAAATTATGGAAAGTTGTGAAAATCTATATATTAAGCAAAGCAAAACATGACAAAATATGTCGTATCAAAAATAAAACTACATATCGCTCAAATTTCACTGTAAAAAGTAATCTGCCAACGTCAGACTTTTGTATGAAAGTTTAGTTTAAAATTCATAATTTATTTTAAAGAAAAACAAAAGTTGACACAAAATAACTTTTTTACAATGATATCTGAATGAATTGTAATTGTATTTTATGTTTTGCTCGAGCGACGTATGCAGAAATTTCTGAAATTCCAATCATTTAGTATTTTCAAAAATAGACATATGTTAGATCCCACTCACACATGTCAGTGAACTAAAAATTCAAGTCACCTTAAAATTCGGCACAAACATTTGCCCATAGAAATAGAATAAAATTGAAAAAAATCGTCTCCTATAACCACTGCAACTACCAGCAGATGTTTTGGTATTTACTTTAAATGAAATCCATGTTTTAATGCGATAATTAATAGGAAAATAAATACATTTTAGTGCCTACATGTTTTAACTATAAAATACACAATTTCTTAAATTGTTTATCAATATTAAAAAGTTAGTCATTAAATTAGGCTTAAGTTTATTCTTTTAGCGAATATTTTAAAACGTCATTAATGCAGTACGTAACAGACTTTTGGAAATATCAAATGGACTGGGAAAATTTTACCTCTTTTATTACAAATCTCAAAATTATTTGTTATGTTACAGTTATAGATGTTTCTTTTACCGTTTTAACATCGCCATTCTTAGCTTGAGTTCCGTTCAGGTCTTTCAAATCGCCATTGTTTCTTTTTTTCGTTCTCAGCTCTGTCCTTTTCCGAATAATTCCATGATTGAGTGGTGCCAGTGCCAAAGAATATGAAAAATATCGCTGAGACTATATAAACTGAAGCTCCTATGAAAAACACCGGTCTCCAGTTGTCGAAGCTATTCTGTAAAAGTAAACAAAACATTAAGTTTTCCAGATAAATATATAACATATTGGTTACGCCAGATTATAATTGGTAGTAATTTTAATAATTACACGGTGCTTTCCCATTCTCCTTTCCTCTACCCTCATGCAACACTATGTGACTATGGCTGTGTCAAATCTACCCACAATGATCGATGAAACTTGGGTAACGTCGTGACGCAGTCAGTATGAATGTGACCGCCATCGGCTATACGAGCGAAGCTGAGGTGTGTTCCCGTCGTGCTCAAATAACTGATTGAATATTGAGTTCTAATCAAAGTGTACATATATGTGAAACGTCTTTAATTTGTGTTGATGAAATTGTGTGTGTTGTGAAACATTTAATATAGTGACAAACATATTTAGTGAGCGTGCGAGACACTAAGTCCGCACGCCTCTCTTCGACATCCCAGGCCTGGAGAAGAGGGAGCAGAACAAGTCACGGCGGTGAGTGTTGCTCCCAGTTTCCTGCCTCGTCATAACTTATGTTTTTCTTTGTTTTTTTTTTTACAGCACCATTATTTAATAACATTACAAATCCAATTTTTTTACAGTCCGCTAATATCCTTTGGGGCTCTAATTACCCCACCATAATTTGGCGTTTCCATAAGTGGTTCTTCGAACCGGATTTATAATTACCATGAGTGGTTTTTTCGATTTGTATTAATAATTTACACAAGTGACCCTCAAAATAAATTAATTATATTTCCGATGCTGTCATTGTGGCTTACATCCATAAAATTATTCCTTTGAGATCGGATATTGCATCCTTGCTCAGTTACTCCCTTATTAGGATATATTGGAAGCCCTAATAAGTAATTTAATTGAGTGTATTCATTGCGAATATATTTTCAATAACCTGACATTGCGTCAGCTATTTCATTTCTACCCCCCGGTATAACTTATTGCATTTAAATTTAGAGCGGTTTGCCGTTTCGATCTTCGTATTTCACCGGCTAATATTATACGGCCGAATTACGAACATCGATAGTTGTAGTCATAGCGTAATAAATATATGCGCCTACGCATTCAACTTAAATTGTCTGTATTATATTAACTTATTTCTTGTCATTGCTATCGTATATTTCCGTTGCATTTTGTGGTACTTATTTGCGTAACGTTCAGAACAATAGCATCGTACCTTCCTTATCAATTTGTTTCAATATCGAAAAATGTCGCGAAGGAAAGACGCAGATACTGACATTGAGTCAGATGCGAAGTTAAGAATGTTGTTGTCTAAGCGTGAAACTATATTCGAAATAGTACAAGAGTGTTATGATTTGTCGAGTTCGTCGGAGATTAGCACGAACGTAACGTTGAGGGAAGCTTTCTTAGACAAGTCTTCACAAATAGATTCACTTCGCGTTAAGTTCGAACAATTAGTCGACGACTATAATTCTCGAAAATTAGAGCTGGACCCGACTGCAAAGCCAGACTATAAATGCCTCTTGGCCTTTGAATCACTGTTTAGCAAAGTAAAGAGGGTTAGCACGCAGTATACTTCTCAAAGTTTAACATCTAGTAGTAATTATTCTGCGTGTCCTAAAGCATCGGGACCGAGGCTTGCGCCTATCGAATTATTATCTTTCGACGGTGATATTAAGTCATGGCCTATGTTTTATGCGACATTTAAATCTGCCGTTCATGACAATGAGTCATTAACGCATAGTGAGAAGCTGTACTACCTTTACCAAAATTAATTGGACGTGCGAAAGTTGCGATTTCGGGTATTACACCGTGCGCTGATAATTATGAATTAATTTTACAAACACTTATTAAAAATTCGATGATAAGCGAATGCTTATATCCGCTTATCTTACGCAAATGTTTGAGTTCAAACCTTTCCAAATCGCTAGTGCACCTAACTTTGATTCGTTTACAGATAATTTTGTAAGCGCAGTAAGCGCTTTGAAAAATCTAAAAATAGAAAATCAGTTAGCAGATCTAATGATATTGCATATCGCGTTAAAGAAATTAGATTCCGAGACTGTACGGGCGTTTGAGACTACATACGGTAATAAAATACCGACCTTTGACGAATTTGTCCAATTTATTACAACGCGTGCAAAGGTTTTAGAGAGAACTAGTGGCGCTACGAATATTCGCTCAAGTAATAATAATATTAAAAACAGAATGTTGGTTCTGTCTCTAAATTACCGAAGTATCAGGCTTATGTAAGTACAATTGATAAGTCAGCTGAACTTTCTTTGCAACAAAAATGTTTATGCGCTAATGTGACGCATACACATTTATACAAGTGCACTGCTTTTGATAAATTGAAGCCTGAAGAGCGATTTAAACGAGTTAAAGATTGTAATGCGTGCGTTAATTGTTTGGCACTCAATCACAAGGTTTCTAGCTGCACCGTAAAACCTAATTGCAGGGTTTGCGGTAAGATGCATCATGGTAAATTACATTTTATACGGAAGGATGTAAACAACCGCGCGCCGTTATCAGTGCCTACTGATAAGGCGGCCAGTTCTAGCGTATCGACGCCGGCGCATCTCGAGTCATGCAGTTTACCTGTTCATCCTCAGCCTATTGTTGACGCGTCGCGGCCTGATATAGCTTTATGCGTGCATACACATAATAAGCATTCGGATTTGCCTGTGCAAAGGAAACCTGTGAATAATACGGTCTTGTTGTCGACAGCTCAGGTAGCCGTTTACGATTCTAAAGGCAAAAGACATATAATTCGCGCGCTTTTAGATTCTGCTTCACAGAGTCATTACGTCACTCAACAATGTTGCGAAAGATTAGGTATAAAGTTATCGACTACGGAACGTACTATTATTAGGGGTTTCGGTGGTTCGGAGAAAGTCTTAGAGACAAGTAAAATTAACCTAAAATTTTATTCTCGATTTGATGAAAATATAAATTATGAAATATCACCTCTCGTAGTAGATAAAGTAACAGATATGTTGCCTACGGCTGTCGTAGATACGTCTGTCCTATCACATCTTCGGGGTTTACCTCTCGCGGACGAGAACTTCGGCGTACCGTCTAGTATTGACGCGTTAATCGGAGCTTCTCTATTTCCGCATTTATTATTACCGGACGTCCACGCTTCGCGCGGGACGTCGGAGGCTCAGCTGCATTGCGCACAGTGCTGGGCTATGTACTATTGGGGTCAGCGCCCACCATACCGTTAACAAATATTAATACGGCCTTGACATGTTGCCTCGCTCAAGAGCCTACCGCTATTGACTCGTTAGTCAGGCGTTTCTGGGAATTGGAAGAACTTCCTTCCGTTTCCGTTAAACATCCATCGCACATTGAGTGTGAGGATTTTTATGTGTCCACTACGACACGCGATCCTGTGAGTGGCAGATACGTGGTCGGCCTGCCATTTAAGGACGATTCTTATTCCTTGGGGAATTCGATAGACGTGGCTCGTAGACGTTTCATGTGCCTCGAAAGAAAGCTCGAAGCTTCACCTAATTTGAGGTCGGCATATGATGACGTCATCAGAGATTATCTTGCGAATGATTACGTATCTCGGGCGCCGTCGTACGCTTGCGAGGACCCCGCGCCGATTTACGTTATTCCACATCACGGTGTAATTCGTGAAGATAAGTCGTCTACTAAACTTCGCATTGTGTTAGACGCCAGTAGCCAATCCACTTCCGGTCGGTCACTAAACGACGTCCTACACAGCGGTCCAAATATGCAGGGTGATTTATTTAAAATTATTTTAAATTTCCGCCTGCACGCAGTAGCTATGACCGCAGATTGTCGTCAGCAATTTCTGCAAATAATTATGCGCGAAGCTGACCGTCGTTATCAGTGTTTTCTATATAGGTTTAGCCCGCAAGACCCCCTGGTGCTGTACCAGTTTAATCGCGTTTGCTTCGGTCTGTCGTCGAGCCCGTACCATGCACTGCGCACGGTCGCTCAACTCGTCCAGGACGATGGTGCGAAATACCCGCTGGCGAGTAGTATTGTACTACCCTCGTTATACATGGACGATGTAGCCTTTTCGCTTTCCTAATGTAAGTCGAGCTATCACTGCGTCACGTGAAATGATAGATCTGTTTAAAGGTGCGCAGTGGGACCTCGTTAAGTGGAACTCTAATTCCAGTGCGGTATTAGAGTCGATTCCCGACACACACAAACTTCCTACCGAGGTTGAGTTTGACAGGTCATCAAATAAAATTCTAGGCTTACATTGGTCCACAGACGAAGATACTTTTTTCTTCAAAATTTCGACACCAAGCGATGAAACTTGTACTAAGCGTAAAATATTATCAACAATTGCACGATTGTGGGACATTATGGGTTTTGCAGCTCCGACGATTGTATATGCCAAGATTTTACTGAAAATCTTTGGGAAATGCAGTTAGGTTGGGATGATACTCCCCCTGCACATATGGTTAAGATGTGGAAGCGTTTCTGCACCGAGTTACCGGCACTTAACAAATTACGCATACCACGTCATGTGGGCGTGACCAAACACTGCGAAGTCACCCTTCTAGGCTTTTCCGATGCTAGCCTTAATGCGTACGGCGCAGTGGCATACTTGCATGTCAGCTCTGCTGCGGGTATCACTGTCCGCCTCGTATGCGCAAAGAGTAAGGTTGCACCGACGAAGCCATTGTCTATCGCGCGTCTCGAATTATGCGGAGCACTTTTACTGTCTAAGTTGTTGCGCACTGTTCATGACAATTATGCAGCCCAAGTACCTATAAAGACTTACGCCTTTGTTGACTCTAAAGTCGCACTATGCTGGATTAAGAGCTCGCCGCACAGGTGGCAAACGTTTGTAGCCAACCGCGTTGTACAGATAGCGGAAAACGTTTCACCTGACCGATTCTTTCACTGCGCCGGCACTGAAAATAGTGCGGACATCCTGTCCAGAGGAGTGACGCCTGAGAAATTAATCTTAGATCCACTGTGGCTCCAGGGTCCTCCGTGGGCTTCACTACATCCATCTCAGTGGCCTCTTAAGACTCTGGAAGGTGAGCCTTTGTCCGATATACCCGAACAAAAGGTTTTAACGCACACTGTGTGCACGCCTGTAAAGCAATGCGCTTTATATGAGCTCGCTCTTCGCATTTCGTCGTGGAGCAAATTGCTACGTATAATTGTGTACGTATACAAATTCGCAAAGCTGTTACCTCGTCGTAGCACTACTGCAGTGTCTGCCGAGGACTTAGATTTTGCTGAAAACAAAATGCTTCGTGCTCTACAAGCTTAATATTTTGCTGAAGAATATAATAACATACGGAATAATAAAAAATTGTTCACCAGCTTTCAATCGTTTGAGGCCTTTTATTGACAATGGCCTGATCCGCGTCGGTGGCCGCCTTGTCAATTCGGCAATGGAGTATGCAAAAATGCATCCAGTTATAATGCCACGCAATGATCACGTAGTAAACTTGATCATTGATTATTATCATGTAAAACATTTACATGCTGGACCCGAAACTCTAATGTCGTTGCTTCGACAGAAGTTTTGGATCTTGTCAGCTCGTCGCCTTGTGAGACAGAGAGTTCACAAGTGCAATACGTGCTTCCGTCTCAAGCCGCGCCCGACTTATCCTCTCATGGCAGATCTGCCTGAAGTAAGGACTCGACCGGCTCTTAAAGCTTTCACGGAAACAGGCTGCGATTATGCAGGCCCTATCGCTTATACACCAGTACGTCGTCGTGGTGTGCATAGCGAAAAGGCATATTTAGTCTGTTTTACCTGTTTGACTACACGGAGTTGTCATTTTGAAGTTGCGACGTCACTGAGCACGCCCAGCTTCTTAGCCGCTTTCAAAGGTTTCTCTCAAGAAGAGGTCCTGTGAAGGTTCTTCATAGCGATAACGCTACTAACTTTCAGGGTGCTGCTACGTATCTCAAAGCTCTCTATAAGTTTCTTAGGGATGAATATAACCCGAAGCTCGAGCTTGAGTGCGCTGAAAGCCGCATAACGTTAAAAGAATTTGTTCAAATAGTCCTCATTTCGGTGGGTGCTGGGAGAGTATGATTAAGGTCGCTAAATCGATACTATTTCGAGTTATTGGCCAACAACTTCTCTCATACGAGGAACTGTGCACTGTCGTAACGCAGGTCGAATGTTTACTAAATTCACGGCCGCTGACTGTGCTCAGTCCTGACCCAGCGGAGCCTACGGCTCTTACACCGAGCCACTTTTTGCATACTGTGCCTCTACTCTCTTTACCTGCACCTGATGTAAGTTCCGAAAAGGTCAGCCTACTAGAAAGACATTCGTTATTGGACAACTTGGTTCAATCTTTCTGGAATCGCTGGAGGTTAGAGTATCTGCACAGTCTTCAGGTGAGGCAAAAGTGGAATACTCTTTCTACGCCGATCACCCAGGCACTATCGTCGTTGTGATCAACGATAATGTACCGCCATTGGCTTGGCCTTTGGCAGTTATAGACAAGGTACATCCTTCCAAGGATGGCATTATACGTGTGGCGACTGTGAGATTTGGTGGGAGAACTTACCTCCGTCCAGTCGTTCGTTTGTGCCCTCTCCCGACGCAGTAAAATTGCTTTATTTTAAATAAATATGTTTTGTTTTCCATTAAGTTAGAAATATTAATTTTAGTACTATTTTTTTTGTTTATTTTTACCATAGAATGTTATGGTTTGTTATACGATGGCAATATAAGTTTTCTTTTTTTTCCACTCATGCGCATTGTGCGTTCCTTATCTAGTAAGCATTGAGCGTCAAATAAATATACCTCTACTTACGCATTGAGCGTTTCGTTTGAATTACGCATTGAGCGTTGGTGTAACTCTCATTAAAAGAGTTGCTCTTCTTACTCAACATAGCTGCTTCTTAAAAGGGTACCCCTTTTGGGCGGGTGGATGGTTACGCCAGATTATAATTGGTAGTAATTTTAATAATTACACGGTGCTTTCCCATTCTCCTTTCCTCTACCCTCATGCAACACTATGTGACTATGGCTGTGTCAAATCTACCCACAATGATCGATGAAACTTGGGTAACGTCGTGACGCAGTCAGTATGAATGTGACCGCCATCGGCTATACGAGCGAAGCTGAGGTGTGTTCCCGTCGTGCTCAAATAACTGATTGAATATTGAGTTCTAATCAAAGTGTACATATATGTGAAACGTCTTTAATTTGTGTTGATGAAATTGTGTGTGTTGTGAAACATTTAATATAGTGACAAACATATTTAGTGAGCGTGCGAGACACTAAGTCCGCACGCCTCTCTTCGACATCCCAGGCCTGGAGAAGAGGGAGCAGAACAAGTCACGGCGGTGAGTGTTGCTCCCAGTTTCCTGCCTCGTCATAACTTATGTTTTTTCTTTGTTTTTTTTTACAGCACCATTATTTAATAACATTACAAATCCAATTTTTTACAGTCCGCTAATATCCTTTGGGGCTCTAATTACCCCACCATAATTTGGCGTTTCCACATATAATCAATTAAAAATTGTTAATATAATATTTTTAAGCTGACATATACATGTATTGTGTTTCAGACGATGGAACGCGATCATTTCTAAACTTTTTATCAATCGCGTCACAACTTATATCACAAAGCTAAATATAAATAGTTTGTTTGAACGCGATAAAGTTTAAGACCGCCACGCCAGTTCGAACTTCTTATGCAAATCCAGTCAGAATTTCTTATGCAAATGACAGTATATTAGTTAAGTTCAAGCATGTATTTGCTGCTTGCTTGATGCTTTATTAGCATCACGCTAGAACGCATAGCATATTTTAAGAACCACCTTTGAGAATCCAGCGTGTTAAACTTCGGAATATCTAGTATATTGTTGTAGTGATCTAAATCAATATTCAGAAACAGCACGTTTTTGCTTTACTGTATTAGCGTTACTCACATGCGGAACTAATTAAGCAAACTAGACAATTCAAAGACAGATGCAATACAATATATCATACCCCTTGTTTTGTGAAGTACGCTGTAATCATCGGTGTGAAGAATCCAGCTGTACTCCCAATGCAATTAGCGATTCCATACAGAGTGCCCGCGTAATTCGGAGCCAAGTCTTGATGGTTCTGCAGATTCGTTAATGTAGCTGCTCCGTTAAAACCCATCGACATAGTAATCAACGTTACAGATAAGGCAGTAGAACATCCCGCATAAACCATTAACACCAACAATACTCCTGGTATTATATGAGAGAACAGGCAGAAAAACTTTCGGATCAATGTTGTAGTCATAAACTTTCTTGCCAGTATGAAGTCTCCTATGAATCCAAATATTGCAGCAAGGAATAATCTGGCAAGATAGGGCAAAGCTGATATTGCTCCAGCACTCGATAGTTCGAACCCGAGCACGCTGGAGACAAATTTCGGTCCAACAGTCATGATAAAGTATAAGCCCCAAAGGTTTCCATAGTGAAGAATTATCATGGCCAAGAACGGCACCGACATTACGATACTTTTGAATGGAGGCAGACCCTGAAACCAAAAACAACATTTATAACTTACAAGACGACTATTTATAGTTTTCGTTGTGTCAAAAATAAATATGATAATGATGGATAAATTCTTACAATTCGTTTTAGCAATTCGTAAGCCCAGACAATTGGAATTTCAAAATATGACGTGAGATACTTCTTATGGTTACCGATTAGCGCTAACAAACAAGCAAATTATTTCAAACATGGTAAAATAAATATGAACTGTCCATATTCTCCGAATACGATCAAACAAATCGCTAGTCAAAAAGTGGCACCTCTTCGCGAAGTAATCCATAGAAAAACACGTCAGCTGGCAAATATTATCTCACCTTAGAATTCATAACCTTGTCTCCCAAAGCGTCTAAAATATATTTCCTCTCCGCATCAGAAATTCTGGGATGTTCCGCGGGTGTATCGGCAACCAGGTACCACCATAAGAAGCACCATGCCAATGTCATAACGGCTAATACATAAAACGCAGATTCCCATCCGAACCGCTCCATCAGAGGCCCAATTAGGGACCAAGTTACAACGGTTCCTAGTGTTCCTCCCATCATTGCACTTATGAATTTTCCTTTTTCAGCTGGTGGAGCCCAACGTGCAACTAACGCGTGGAGAGCCGGATATATGAAGCCCTGAAAAAGTGAACAATGGTCAATACAAGGAAGTTACACACTTTATGGAAAATATTTCACTTTCAAAATTCACTTACTCCGGCGAAACCGAGGAGGAATCGAATAACAACCAGAGCTAAATAACCCCAGCTTGCAGCGATTGGGCTCAAAGCAGTCAATACTCCGCTTGCCACACACGAGATGAGAACGACGTTTCGGGATCCCCATCGCTCAGCTGCCATACCGCCGAGTAATGAAGTAATTGGGTAAGACCAAAAGTAGGATCCAAGTATTAGTGCTTGCTTATCTTCTGACCAGTCGAATGTGGCTCCTAAATGCTGCTAAAACATAATCATGGTTACATTAAGAACATTATTTTAATTGTCGTGTAAATTGAGTCAATTATTACTTATTGTTTGTACCTCATGCCTTGGCGCTTCCCTTACGTCAGTAATGTCCTCGTGTCGCATCGTCTGATTTCGTATCACATCATCTTTGAGGCCGCATTGAGATGACATTCTAGTAAAAACATAAGATTAGTTCCGCTAGGTGTCAGCACACCAATTATGTACGTACCTACCTACCTACACAAGCTTGCGAAAATGCCCACACAGGGACATGATAGCGTAAATTGCGGACTAAACCAACAACAAATCAGATCTCATAATCATCACACATGTAGGAAATAGTTTGCTTGATGAGTTAATTATGTGGCAATAAAGCCACCTTATTGCCTGTTAGTTACATCACAAATACGTTAACGTGTATTGATCGTAAAAACCTTTAAAATAGCTTCTTGAATTTTTGTAAATGTTATAAACCTTTTATAAAACTGCAGTTTACTCGCAATTTCGCTCAAATTCACTTTACAATTACATGTACCTAGTTTCCTGGAACAGTAGGTACCACATTTTTGTCTTACCGCTAAGTAGTGATGTGCGTACGTTACTGTATTTCGATTTGAAATGTTTCCAGAAAAAATACAGGGCACAAGACATCTTGTATCTCAAGGTGACGAGTGCAGTGCAGTACATTCCTAGGCAATTCTGACTCTTCGTGTTCTAATAGATGCGTGACATTGTGATGTTATAGGCAGGCGTGTTGCTTATCATCAGTATCAGTAATGATCTGGTCATCCCGTCGCTCTATATTAATTATCCTGGAAGAGATCGCTTTTAGCGATAAGGCCGCCAACTTGTCGTACTAGTTTTTAAGGTTGATTGTAAATTGTGTACCCTATTCTTTTGGTGTGTCAACAAAATGTATATCTATCTATTAAGAGAATGTAGTCCAAACAGTATTCGTAGACGTTGAAATAAGTTTAAAGTAATATCTTAAAAAGAAATGACGCAAGCAACGCTATACACGTAAATAAAATATTTTTAGCCTTAATTATCTGGACTTGGAAAAAAATGTAAAAAGTAGTGGTAGAAAAAAGTCGTGGTGTCCTAGTGCATGGAACGTCCAATTTCATAAACCTGTGGTAGTAGATTCTAAACCCGCCCCACCTCGTAAATATTTTACAGTACCTACAAATGTACAAGTTGGTCACCCCACCGCTGGCTTTCACGGTGAAAGAAAATATCGTGAAACCGATGTTTCAATAAAGATATTTTTCAAGGATTACGTCATGTACTCCACTTAGCCAGTGTAGTAAAATATGGCCTTGGCTCCTCGTGAGAGAAGCAGAGAAGACCCAGAGAGAGTCCAGCCGTGGGAACATCAAGTTGGCTGCTTATGTATTTATGCTAATGAAAGTAATTTCACCTAGCTGATGCTTACGTGCTATTTTTAGCCTTTGGCGGCACCATGGCTATTATGTTGAGACTCATATTCACTCGCAACATGTATACCACCCAGCAACAAGTGAACAACATCACCCATATGTTGAACCTCGCTGGGACAGCGTCTGAAAAAGAGATATCTCATGTTAGAAAAATGGGGAAAATAGATGTTGTTCTGTCAATAGGTAGTTCTAATATATAAGTTAATATTAACAAACGAATAACTTGTACGGTCAATGCAAATTTTGATTTGTTCACCTTGTTTTCTTACCCCCTTCCAAGCATCTTTTGGGTTCATTTTGCTGTTGCATTTTGTTGTGATAAATACAATCATAATTTATTGTGAAATAGCCGCTATTGGCCGCTATTTTTGGCCAAATTGAGAATTACGAGTAGGTAGGGTAGTAGGTGCACCCTGAAAGTGTTCCTTGCCTTAGCCGGAACAAGTTCCCATTTAATCCACAAGTATACTGTTCTGATTTACAAACACTCATAGAAGGTTGTTTGCGACACAAAAAAAAGATTTACTATCACGATCTGGCCCCCCAACACTAAATCAGTTGACAAAGATTTCCTATGCTATCTGCGTATATCGATATTTGTTGACTCAGCACCATTCGTTACGGAAAAACACCAACATTCCCCAAAAAAGATATGTTTCCTTTCCTATAGTTCGGCACAGACTGTTTATTCCTAAATGAACTAACTACATACTTATACTTACACTAAGTAGGTACATCTGCATTATCGATAGTCCAATGAAGGTCTATAAGATAATCAAGATGATCAAGTCCAAAGAAAAAAAACAAAAACATGATAAAATTTATACTTATAGTAAGAGTCCCTTAAAACTTAAACAATATTAGAAAGGAGTCACTAATTTTGGTGTTGAATGTGGACATGTAGGGAGGGCATGATCACAAGCCGCTCCACACATAATATTAGAAGGCGTTGGGATCCGCCAAATTTTATGTGCAACATGTAGTCACTGGCATTCTTGTCCTCAATCCATAATCGTATCGAACGTATCGAACATTCTCACACCAGCAATAAAATTAGTCATTTTGACGTAGCAGTTGCTAATTTGTGCGAGGCCCCCGGCGCGATCCCAGCCTCGAAGTTTGGAGGGGGTCATCAGTAGAAATACAATAAATCAGCGTTTTACTGAGTTTAACAAGAACAAAATTAAAAATTCTGATTAACCCCCAACTACCTCGGATCTCGCATCATCTGTATAACGTTCTACTAGTCAAGCCCTTCCATTTGATATCCATATTAAGGGAGTTGTGAAAAAAGAAATGTATTTCGCCATTTTCGGGTAGCTGCCATCTTGGATTTAAATTTGTCATAGTGCAAGGTACTGTACTAGTCAAGCCCTTTCATTTGATACCCATATTGAGGTAGTAGTGAAGAAGTATTTTGTCCGCCATTTTGTGGAGGCGGCCATTTTGAATCGATATTAACCAAACATAGCTTGGAACATCCGCACGGATATTAACCTTCAAATAAAAAAGACCGCATCGAAATCGGTCTATCCGTTTAACCTCTACGGTGCCACAGACAGACACACGCATAGACAGACAGACAGACATCTACGTCAAACTTTTAACACCCCTTTTTTTGGCCGGGGGTTAAAAATAGTATGTACTGTATGTTCTCCTGTAGGGTTCCAACTGGTTGGCTTAACAATCTGTCTAGATCATCTAGAATCTAGATGATAGATTGAGCATCGCCTCAATCTACGTACATTTCAGGTGTGCAGTGTGAATAGTTTGATATTTGCAGTAGTTCACAATATTTGGAAATTTGCAAATTGCCTCTGGAAAAAATCAAGGTGCCCATATTTTGCTCTAAGACTATTTTTCGTACAAATTTTACCTCTCCATCATGCAAAATTCTCGTTCAGTTTATCGTAAGATATGCCACAATCTGCCGTTTGGTTGGATACAATAATAAAAGAGCATCGTAGCACGACAAACCACAGAGCGGTATCGTGCATTCCGATATAAAACAATTGGCAGTTCTATCGGTTAAAAATAATTTTAGTATCAAACAGCATTTCTGTTGGAAAATACGTTACCTGTAGAGCTGCTATATATTATAATTAATAATTATTTATAGTTATAGTTTACTGCTATTACATAGGTTAGGGGTCGGCAACAATGAATTAATAAATGTATTAATTCACTCCTCAATGTCATATGAATCACACACTTTTAGAAGTACGGGCCCGCTTTTATTTACTTTTTTCATGCTCGTGTCGTTATTTCGCACCTATGTCACAAGCATCTAACACGTAGGCACGTCCCGAGGGTCTACCGCCTAAAAAACTGTCTTAGCTTTGAATAGGCTCTCTCTTTTCTTTACGCTTGAAATGATAGAGACAGCAATAGCAAAGCCAAAGCCGATTTAGTTAGGCGGTAGAAGGGCCGATTTGCTACCGCTTAGAAAGAAAATAGAAAGTCGGGTACGCGAACCCTTAAGATTTTCCCCTAACAAGAAGTGCTCAATTCTGCTCAAGAAATGTTCACTCTAAAAATTATACTCTAGACTGATCTAGATCTAGAAGTACACTCCGAAAGTTTTTGTACTCGTATTATCTCTGCCTTACTTCGTGGAAGTCAAGTCAAATAGAATCCTCACGAGATCGGAAAAATTATGACTGCCATTACGGGACCAGAAGTTTATAACACTTAGAACTGAAACTCTTTTTTTTCATCAAATCCACACGTTTGATTTGACTACGGATAAGTCTTTAAAATTGATTTGGAGGTTTTAAATATCACTTTTTTTCTTTACCGAATAAATAATTTGCGCCTGAGACACTTCCAAAGTGGTAAAATGTTTGTATCCCCCCGTAACTTCTAAAGTAAGAGAATAATAAAACTAAACAAGAACAACATTAAAAATTTTGACTAACCCGCGACTACCTCAGATTTGTAATCTGTACAACATTATACTAGTCAAGCCCTTTCATTTGACACCCATATTAAGGGAGTTGTGAAAAAAGAAATGTACTTCGCCATTTTTTGGTAGCGGCCATCTTGGATTTGAAATTTGTCGTAATGCAAAATATTCTACTAGTCAAGCCCTTTCGTTTGATACCCATATTGAGGTAGTTGAGAAAAAAATATTTAATTCGCCATTTTGTGGTGGTGACCATCATGGATTTGTTTTTTTTATAGTGTATAGTATTCTACTAGTCAAGCCCTTTCATTTGATACCCATATTGAGGTAAGTTGTGAAGAAATATTTTGTCCGCCATTTTGTGGAGGCGGCTATCTTGAATCGATATCAACCAAACGTAGCTAAGAACACCCACACGGATATTAACTTTTAAATAAAAAAAACCGCTTCGAAATCGGCCCATCCGTTTGCGCTCTACGGTGCCACAGACAGACACACACACAGACAGACAGACAGACAGACATCGACGTCAAACTTATAACACCCCTTTTTTGGTCGGGGGTTAAAAAGTATATGATGTAGATTATCATGCAAACTTCCACCGATACTTGGTTTGAATGCGATCTGGTAAGTAGTTTTTTTAGTAGGTTATAAATACAATATTATTAAAACTTCGATCAAAGTTCAAATCACGACATGGGACCAACATGGGTAAAATGTTTGTATCCCCCTGTAACTTCTAAAGTAAGAGAATAATAAAACTAAACGAGACCTAAATTAAAATTTTGATTAGCCCCCGACTACCTCAGATTTGTTATCTGTACAACATTCTACTAGTCAAGCCCTTTCATTTGATACCCATATTAAGGGAGTTGTGAAAAAATAAATGTATTTCGCCATTTTGTGGAAGCGGTCATCTTGGATTTGAAATTTATCATAGTGCAATGTATTCTACTACTCAAGCCCTTTCGTTTGATACCCATATTGAGGTAGTAGTGAAAAAAATAATATACTTAATTAGCCATTTTGTGATGGCGGCCATCTTGAATTTGAATTATTTTATAGTGTATAGTGTTCTACTAGTCAAGCCCTTTCATTTGATACCCATACTGAGGAAGGTTGTGAAGAAATATTTTGTCCGCCATTTTGTGGCGGCGGCCATCTTAAATCGATATTAACCAAACATAGCTAAGAACATCCGCACGGTAATTCACTTTCAAATAAAAAAAACCGCAACGAAATCGGCTCATCTGTTTGAGCTCTACGGTGCCCACACACACACAGACACACAGACAGACAGACAGACAGACAGATAGACAGACAGACAGACAAACTTATAACACCCCTTTTTTTGGTCGGGGGTTAAAAATGCTATTCATATTGAAAATTTCCCAATTCAGATAGTAGTATTTGTAAATTATTATCTTTATTCAAGGTATACAATTAAACAAATGCAGCCATAAATTATTATGAAAGCATACATGCTTTGAAGGGAATGTAGAGTTTTATTATATAGCTGTATCACCTGATCCTGACACCGCACCGGTTTGAAAGTATGGACTCCGGAGTACTGAACTTCGCAGTTATATTGCCCCCAGAAAATACAGAGTGTTCATCCTACAAATACTATAAATGTCAATGTTTAGATGTTTGTTGCTCAATCACGTCTTAACGTATGAAATTTGGAAGACAGATTATAGTCTGGAAGAACACGTAAGCTACTTTTTAACACGGAAAAATAACGGGAACTACGCGGGTGAACCCGCGGGGGGACGCTAGTGTAATGTAAAAAGTCTTTAAATTGTTTTAATATGTGTAAAAAAAATATTAAGCTATTTGTAATGTGTCTTTATTAATTGCTGTTAGTGCAACAATGGCAGCGATATCTTAATATTAAATTTGGAATGTGTATTCCGTATTTCCTAAAATTATAAAATATAATAATATTTTTTGATCCTATAGGTATATTCTGTATTCAGTATTCCATCTACAAATTCAATTTCATTTTATGAGTTCGTTACAGCGTTGTAATAATTTTATCACTATATAACACAACATGTCTTATTTTTCTGATATGGAATGTTTTAGTTTTGCATTCATAAGAGTCTCATTGTACGTACACAGACACACTGATGCACATTACAGACATCAACAATGATGACTTTTCAATGAGTATTAAATGTAACTGGTGTGAGATGTACGTATTATATATTGTTATTTGTTCTCGGTATCGAACTATTTTAAGTGCCACTAAGTCTAATGGATGTATTTTACCATGTCAAACGTTCTGTCTGAAAATTAGTTTTTTTGTTTTCGTTGAGCGTGATGCGTCGTGGCAATTTTATTAACCTACAGCGAACTAATAAAATAAAAAAATATATAAAACTCATATAGAAATGTATCATAGTGTAAAGGTAACTTTGAAAAAAAATTGATTCGCCATTTTCATGGCCACTGTGCCATCTTTGACCAGGTCTCATGAAATATGTATAGTTAAAAACAGTCCTTACGTTAGTAAACTTTTTGGCCCCTACTAATTCACCTTTTAAACAAATTAAAATTGCGTTACCCGTTGGGGAGCTACGATGCCACAAACAGACACACGTCAAAAATAACACCCCGCCATCTTTGCGGCTAGGGATAAAAATAAGGTTAATAAATTAAATTGAAACTATGATTTGAAAGTAATGCTTATCTACCTTTATTGTCTTTTATCTACCTGAAGACTGGTAATCATACATTTAAAAACTATTAAACGGTTATATATCCCATGTGATCAATTATTTTATGACCTCTGTTTTCGTTACCATATCATTTCTTACTAACTCATAAGTTATTCAAACACCCCGTAAGATCAAAGTCATTGCAACCGGAAAATAAGACACGCATAACTGAACCCAATAAAAGAAAGCTTGCTATTTTTAGCGTCCTCATGCAGCCTTCATAAATTATAACTGTCCCTGTTTTGGCAGCACCGCAGATGTATTATATAATATTAAATTACAGTCATGACCGCACTCAAATAAAAGGAAAGAAAAATGTATGTTATCCTCGAGATCCGACGGATTATAAAGTACAATGGCCACCATTGGTAGATCGATAAGTAAGCAGTACCTAAATGTTTCCACTGCTAAGATTCGGGGTTCGGGGCCAAGTGTCGCAAAGAGATAGTCAAGACTCTGTGCGGGTTTGCGGATGACGCATGATCTCGAAAGATTATTGTAACATGCGTATTTCCTCACGATGTTTGGTCGCAAGTGGTGAAGACAGATTTGAACCGAATGTCATAATAGGAGAGTTTGACATCAGCATTGTGCTGATGACGATTTTAATTAGCTTTATCTAAACTTTTTATCTTTTAAGGGCGTGTGGGCCGTAATTTTGAATTTTTAAAACAACTTTAAGACCTTTAAAATAGTGTATTAAACTCTGAAAAAAATATATGTAATAGTTAAGAATCTAATCTAGTGCAATTCGCAGTCAGTAACACGATTTAATGAATTTTACTTGATAGAAAAAAATCCCAAAGTTACCCCTTTTCAAAAAGGTTTTTCAAGTTTATGACTAAACTAATTATTTTTTTTACTAAATTTTTGTACTCAACGAAAGCCACTAAAAAGTTATAGATGCATTCGCAGAGTTTGACTTGATAAAAAGTATCAGTTATTCACTATGTTTTAATATCTACCATATATATAGCGCGCCGTTCGGCAGGCCTGATCAGTCGCGTTTCGGCGCTCACGGACGACGGGCCTGTGCTTGATTTTGCAATTTTGACAACCGATAAATTTTAAATATTACGATCAAAGTGCCACAGTATAACAATATCAGTAGGTATTACTAGTGAAGCACGCTATGATCTTGATTTTTGATACCGTTTTCATTGGAATTGCAAATAGACGCTGATACTAATTAGTACGCTGTTTACTTTATGTTGTAGACCAAAGGGAGTCTCAAAAACTGACGTCGATAACACATCAGTAAAAAATTCAATGCGGATGCAATGGAAAATAGATAAGTTTCGGTAAAATATTCGTCCGTTAAATCAGCGATCGGGATAAGGAAATAATGAGTGGGGAGAAATCCCCTGCGTAAATCGCCTAATATAAATGCAAGTTAGGTATCATAAATGATATCACAAATGATACCTAACTTGCATTTATATGCCATTTAGGTAAATTCTTTGGTAGTAAGGTACTTAGTACTTGGAAGAAAAGTCCTCACATACAGATTTTACCACTTTGGAAGAGACTTTCGCGCAAACTATTCAGTTTAGAAAAAAAAATGTTAGGAACTACAGTACAATTTTGAACACCTTTTCATAGATACACGTATGGTTTTGTTAGAATTTTTAATTTTTTGTTTCTTTTCCAAGTTTGTGACACCACCAAAATTTATTGTTTTTTTTTTTTTTTATGAAAATGTTAATATTGTTCATAGAAATTTAGACACTCGATCAAATTTGATAAGAAGCCTTTTAGGCAGTAAAATTACTCGTAGAATTTAACTCTGCACTAAATTTCCGATTCGTATTTTTTATATAAGGTTTAGAATCATTTCCTGAGCATAAAATCACAAAATAATAATAAATCCAGGTGGAGCTTCAAGCGCCAGCTCGAAAAAACGTTTTTGGCCGATATTCTGAACAAGTTATAGAGCCTATTATTATTGCTGAAAATAAAATTTCCCATCTTTTGTTGCCAGTAAACTTTTTTTTCGAACTTACCGAATACGATTTATTATGTCAAATTTGATGATAACAATGTAAAAATAATAAGATGTTAATTCTGTTCCCAGTAGCATAAACATGTCCCTTTTTACCGAAATAGAAGAAAGGTTATGTTTTTCGCGCGTATCTTTTATGTTTGTGAATCTTTTATTTCCACATATCTTCCAAACGTCTTAAATCCATCCAGGGATTTTGGTAATTAAGATATTCTAAGACTAGTCTGACTCGCCAAAGTGTCCTTAGATAGTAGGTAATATTTTTTTACGTGTAGATTTTTTTGTAATCGTGATTTTTAAATTAAAGTTATTCTATCATATTGCTCGTTGCTCGAATAAACAGCACTGTTCATCATCATGATTGAAGAGTTGAACGAGGAGTTTGGTCTCCACTTTTGTAATAAGAACAACTAAGCTGTGAAACGCATTGCCAGAGTGGGTTTTTGTCAAAGGTTACGAGGTATACTGTGCTTGTTTCTATTAGAGAAACAAGTTCCATCGTAGACCACATCATTTTCATCCACTATTATCGGCATGATCGCAATCGTATCATTAAATGGGTTATAAATCGTAAACGGTAAGCTTTACAAAAAAAGTTTACTAGCAACAAAACATGCAAAATTTTCTTTTCTACAATTATTGTCAAAATATATAGTTTCCAAAATATCGGCTAACACAGTTTTTTTCAATTGGCGTTTGAAGCTCTACCTGGATCTGTGAGCATTTTGTAATTTTATGATCAGTAAGTGATCATTACCTCATAGAAAAAAATTTGATTAGAAATTTAGTGCAAAGGTGACCAAAAAACCTTTTATTTTTACTGGCCTTTCATTACGTTTCAGCCCCTTTTTTTGTAATTTTTGACGAACTTATGAATTATTAGGAAACATTTTAAAAAGATGCATGAAATTGGAAAAGCCGTTCTCAACTTATAGTGTGACCAAAAAGAAAAGGTTGAGTTTTGTATATCTACGAGTATAGATAAATTTAATATATGTTCGTTTAGATATCAAAAAAACTCTTATCACTTCACAATTCACAAAATTGTTATCACTAACTAGTATAAACAAATCTTGAACAAAAAATGAGTTTAAATTACATAGTCCAATATTTTAATGTTATTTCTGCACTGTGGCACCGATTCCGCGGTCGGTGACGGTCGCGAGAACAAGACAGCGTTAAATGCCTAATTTGACAGAACTACCTGGCCTTAACTAACCGGAATGTGAACAACATGATTAATTTTTAAGAGTTGTACCATATCTATGTTTTAATCCAAAGCAAAGTCTATGATCAAATATATGACTAGCCTCGTGGCTTAGTGGGTAGTAACTCTGCCTACGAAGCCGAGGGTCGTGGGTTCGATTCCCACCCAGTGCAAATATTTGTGTGATGAATTCAAATGTTTGCACTGTTTCTGGGTGTTTCTATGTATAATAAGTATGAATTTACAATTATATAAGTATTATATCAGCTATCTGGCCGCCATATTACAAGCTTTGCTTAATTTGGGGTCAGATGGTGTTGTGTGTGAATTGTCCACCAATATTTATTTATTTTTATTATTTATCTGTGATTCACGCTTTACGAAGTAGGTAATTAACCGACTATTTTTCAGACATTCACATTTTAATATTAGATACGTAGGAATTCCACATCAACACTGGCTATTCTATTTTTGTATTGAGGAGGTAAAGGCTCCTCTTTTAACTAGGCTACAATCTAAGGAACTGGTTTGGAACGCTTAAAAATAGATAAAATAGCGTAAGTACGAGATCTGGTTATTGGAATTCCCAAGACGGAGATAGAAAAAGCACCCTTGTCCTGTTGGGAGCAATTAGATGTAACATGTTGCTATTCGATACCCACTGTTCGGATTCTAAGTGTTACTAAGTCATCCATACAATTCTACGTCAGTTCTATTTTATTATCAGGTATAAAATAGCCTATGTATGAATGCACTTGAAAACTTTAATTTACTTGTATTTTCAACATAATTTAAATGGATAGTTAACGTGTTAAAAGTATCGCTAATCCTCAAGAACTCGATAACTCGATTAATTTCATATTTGTTAAAACCGAAGGACGGTTTGGACGGACGGTATGAAGATAAAAAAACGTAAAAATTACGGCCAAAATGTAAAAAGTAGTAGTACCTACTAACTTTTATTTCCTCCAAATATTTTTCGCTATTTGCGATGGGCCATTTCCTCATACCAACAACAGAATAAAATAAAATACCTGTAATTTGAAATTTTGAAATTAGAAATTTATTTATTCAGTTTAAAAACATTACTTAAAACAATATTCTTAGCTTAGGTACTCACATAATATGTTCAGAAAAAGTATCAAATCATGTGTACACTGGTACCCACACTAGGACAACCTGTGTCGTGGGTACCAGGCATATCCATTTCGCAATTTTTTTCTAGTTTACCTACTACGAGTATGACAATCCAATCACCTTTGACAAAACTAAGTCTGTCGGATGTAATTTAAATATGTTTAATCGGATCGAACGTAAGAAATGATCAAACTCACCCGTGTAGCGCTATTTATGTCATCTTATACCAGTACAATGCACACAGCACACATTTTGGTTACATTTTCTTATGCTTCATGCAGTAACATAACTGCTAAACTGCACAAACAAGTCTAGCTAAGGGTACCGTTTGAAAACATAATATTTTGTAACAAAACTGTGTTTTTTTCAGAAGTACCAAAATGTTCGTAATTAATTTCCGTTACTTTTGTAAAGTACCTATAAGCAGCTCTTAAAGTTCACATTGCTGAAACTCGTGGCCATCGAGGTTATCCAAAAGCCATAATCCACCACGCTGGCCAAGTGTGGGATGGCGGATGAGGTAATGTCCTCGAATTGTGTGTTCATTGGAAGACGTCAGTTTTGTTAGGATGAATTAAAAAATAATTCACAACATTTATATACCTGCAACCAGATCTATAAAAGAATTACGGCCTATGTGCTCTAATCTTTCAATGTTGTGATACTTATTCGTATTACCAATCACGGTTCATTGTTTTTAGCGGTAGTATCGCCATTTTGTTACTATATTTAGATTCTTAGAATAAAATTGTACTTTATTTTTATGTCATTAAATGTAATAAAAATTTATCTCAGTTAGGGTATATGAATTATTTATTATGATCTGTGATCTCAGCGGTGTTTGTGGTTGCACCATAGAATAGAATAGATAATGTTGCGCTTCTCCAAAACGACGCGATCGCGACGTGAGTTTAATAATTTTTGATAGATTTTTTTTTTATATTTATGGATTGACAAGAATATTATAATACATAGCACATTATAGGCCGTAAAGTATTTTTTACCCTCTAGCCTTTACTTTTTAATCACGCTTTTAATATTTTCCTATAAACATGTTTTGGAATGAACACCATCCAAATCACCATTCAAGCATTACCTTTCAGCGTGGTAATGCCGTCAACAATAACAATAATAATTACGCGCAAACACGATATATGTAAGCCACCGTAAAATTGTAAAAACCGTCAGATTTAGTCTAACGACGTCAGATTACAAACTAACCTAACAGACAGTGAGGTTATAATCTAACGCGTTAGATTATAATCTGACGGAGTTGACAGTGACATGTACATTTGTACATTGTATAATTAGGAACAGAAAGGTGAGTACGGTAAGGGTATGAGCGTCGCGATTTCAATTGTTTTTCTCCATCTCAAAAATGCTCCAAAGTTTTCACTTCAAAAAATAAATTTAACCTTGACGCGAGTTATTTACATGAGTGTCGCACTGTCGCATCACTCTAACATTTTTATTAAATTGCTAATTTATGTTGCAGGTCAACGTTTGCCCGACCAGCTTTTCCAGTTTGTCTATCTATCTAAATGTTTTTCGGGTTTCGGACCCAAAGTGTAAAACGGGACCATATTACTGTAACTCCGATATCTGTCTGTCCGTTTGTCACCAGTCTGTACCTCTTGCACCACGATAAAAAAATACAAAAAAGTTTGTTTGTTACATGTGTTTACCTACCTAGTTCAAAGACAAATAGGTACCAGTAACACCTGACCTAGGGTAGTCTAAATGTGAATGTGAGTAGTTAAAACAAGAACAATGTTAGGTACAATTTGGATTTACCCCGTCTACCTTGGATTTTAAAGTTATACAGTATTCTACTAGTCAACTTTTTCATTTGATACCCATATTGAGTAAGATTGTGTTAAAATATTTTATCCGCCATTTTGTAGTGACCGCCATCTTGAAGCGATATTAACCAAACATAGCTAAGAACCACACAGGGAAATTAACTTTTAAATAAAAAATAAATAAATAAATATTTTCGACATTTCACACACAACACCATCTGACTCCAAAGTAAGCAAAGCTTGTACTATGGAAGCCAGATAGCTGATATAATACATATATATTTTTAAATACATACTTATTATATATAGAAAATACCCAAGTGCAGTACAAATATTTGGATTCATCACACAACCATTTGCAGTGGGTGGGGATCGAACCCACGACCCACGGCTTCGCAGGCAGACCTACTACCAACTAAGCCACCAGGCCAGCCAAATCGGTTCGTCCGTTTGAGAGCTACAGTGTCACAGACAGACGGACATCGGCGTCACAAACTTATATCACCCCTCTTTTTGATCGGGAGTTAATAACATATTCATGGTGTTCATTTAAATACCCTTACGTACATTTATTATTACATACATTTACCTAGTTCATTGTCAAGGCTTGGCGAATGTATTCTTCATTGACCTCCAAAATACGTATTGTTAGTTTATACTGGCATTTGATGCGATTATGTACGGCCGAATCAATGTATTGTGACATGACATCCACGTAAATAACAATCTCTACATACTGAAACTACTTGTTTTAGGTATAGTGTTTACTTACATGAAATTGCATCGAAATATCGGAGATTCGGACTCGAGTCACCATTTAGCCCATAAGCAGCCCGCTATATGTTCCCACTGCTGAACCTCGGGGCCGTCTCTCAGAAAGAGAGAATTAAGGCCATTATCCACCACGCTGGCCACGTGCGGGTTGGTCGATGACACATGACCGTGAAAGAATACACTAGGAAGATATTCTAATTAGTACCTACCTAAATATCAGATTCCTTAGGATGTTTTCCTTCACCGTTTTTTTAAGTTAGTAGCATACGCACAGCACTAGACAGTGGTGCGCATGGAATTTGAACCCGAGGCTCCGGTTCGGCAGTCGCCGTTCTCTCGACTAGACATGCCGTAACTTGGCCACCATTTAACCACGGCAATAATTTAGTGTAACTTTAACTTATAAAATTAACTTATAATTCTGAGTTCCGAATTCCAGAATGATCAATTCAGTTCTTACACCGTGATTGAACTACAAGAATTCGCATTTGTAATCTTATTTCCTATACCTAAGCTATAGGAAGAACATATTGGCAACTTTTTACAGGAACAGGAACTACGCAGGTAAAACCGCGGCGCGCTGCTAGTGTCTTTAATAATTTCGATGAAATGCATTACGTAGAAGCAACAAACCTGTATACGTATAACCGAAAATCTATATGTATACGAGTATGTATCGTTAAGACATAGATTCAGTTTCAGTTAAGTATATTTTCTTGCATGATTGAAAATAATAAAAATCAATTTCTCCGGCTCGAGATAAATTTCCAATTACACAGAATTGTTTACAATAACTCGGTTTTATTTACTCCTTTTGATAAAACGTAAACTTATGATTGGTATGACATAGAACTACGCTACGACAATTCCTATCCTCAGCATAATCTTAGAAGATAAACAGCCCGTTTTATGCTCTCACTTCTAGGGCTCAGGTCCTTCTTTCACAAGGAGAGAGTCAAGGCTCCACCACGCTGACCAAGTGTGTGTTGGTGGATCACACATGCCTTCGAAAGATGTCTTTATTCGAACATGTCAGTTTCTTCGCGATATTTTTCTTCACTCTTAAAGCCAGTAGTCACGACAAACCAGTACATCTGCACTTGGGAAAATATATCTTAGAGGTACAATCGGAATTTGAACCTACGACCACTTAATGTTTTGACTACTCCAAATGTCAAAAACAATCAATTCAGTAACATTGAAATTAGCAACAGCAATGTTAGACGTCAATAAAAAAACGTGCTTCAAAAACAAGCTTAAAACGCGAAAATTATTACAAAAGTTAGAATTACTACAACTTTTAGAAACAAGTTTAACAAGAGCAACATTTAAAACTCTTGGCATACCTCATACACACACGTATAGAGCTTCCAATAGGACGGAGTATCAGTCTCGATCAACATGAACAAAATTGAAAGATAAGATTTACCCCCGACTACATTGCTTTTGAAATTTGTTACAGTATTCTAATAGTCAAGCCCTTTCATTTGATACCCATGTTAAGAAAGTTGTGAAAAAAAATGGAATCCGCCATTTTGTGGTGGCGGCCATCTTGGATTTGAAATCTGTTTTAATAGTGTTTAGTATTCTACTAGTCAAGCCTTTTGATTTAATACCCATATTGAAGGAGGTTATGAAAAAACATTTTATCCGACATTTTGTGGAGACGGCCTTCTTGATGTAACCAAAGATAACTAAGAACAAGAAACTTTCAAATGAAAAAAACTGCATAGAAATCAGTCCATCCTTTTGAGAGCTACGATGCCACAGACAGTCATACACACACGACGACGACGGCGTCGTCAAATTTAAAACACCCCTCTTTTTGATCGGGGCTTAAAAAGCGTGGAGGATTATTTATTGGCGAGAGCGTCAGATTTCACAATCTTAAGCATCGTGAATTTCAAATCCCACCTTTATCTCTAAGTTTTTTCTTATAAATATAGTCTAGTAAACGAGTTCCAAAACGTGTTAAATAGAAATAAAGTTACCTACTAGAAACATGTGCAAATAGCTCATTCGATTCGCAATGACGTTAACATGCAAAAGTGCGATTGTTACTAACAAAACAAGATTAAAAAAAAAGATATTTAGTTTTTCCAATAATGATACTTAAAGAATTTTGAACAAAGATCCTGAAAGAGGAGGAAATCTCAAATGTAAAGTCTGAACTCCCGGAACTCTATCCTCAATTATTTATATACTTTTTTTTAACGCTGAAAAGGCCGTTGGTCCTCCTCGAGGTAGTTTTACGGCATAGGCGCGGTGTCTAGAAAGCTGGCATCACCTAAAATATGTTGTATAGTATTAAATAACAATTTAAAATATATAGTGTAATCTAGACATTTGAACGAAAAATACCTCGGTAAAAGAAGAAAAAAATATTGATTTAAAAAAAAATACTTCATTGTAAATTAACTAATCTTTTTCCAGTCTCTATTTTTACAAATTACGACATAAAAGTTTAAATATTAACACGTTTTTGAACTTGTTGACTAGGCTAATAGCAGATGTACAAGTTTATCGTTACCACTGGCTTCAATAGTGAAAGAAAATATCGTGAAGAAAAGGATATGTCACAAGAAAGATATCTTTCGACGACGTTAGTTCTCCCCTAACCCACATTTAACCAGGGTAATGGATTAATGGCTGAACCTTGCGACAGAAGGTCCCGAGTCCCAACAGTGAGAACTCAAAATTATCTCAGTTTCACTCCTTATGATATCAGTTTCTATGAGAGAAAACTTTATTCCGGAAAAAGCGAAAGTGAGTACTTTGTACTACTTCTAGTTCGCTCCATATTAATTAGGTATGCTAATAGACTGTGAGTTAATTACAGTCTCATCCAAACTTTCGCATTTTTTATATTAGTAGGATATTAAATAAATTGACATTAGCTTCTCAAGTTTCTCTAATAAAATGAATAATTGGCGCCATCATTCGCTAAATTGAGATCATTCTAGTATTTTTACACTAAAACGCTCCATAACCATTTTTTGTAATACATTTCTATATTACGTATATATTTACAAAAACATAATAAATAGGCGATCTAAACAGACGCGTATGGCAGACACAGACAGTCCTAAGTATCCCTAATAGAAACGTATTTGGCATGATGCGAGTAAATGAACTTCCAAATAAAGTTCATTCACAACATCGCATACAAATATGTGATGGTATTAGCAAATTGGTTATGTAAAGGATGGCCAACTACGCAATGTCTATAACAATGAATCCTTTAACGCGAGTTGGACTTCCCAACGCCAATATTTGATAACAGTGATCGGTAGTTCTCAATAAATCCTACTGTTGACATAACTCGACAGGTCGATACGAATGAATTGATCGAATTTCTTAAACACTGCATAGGCATATAGCTTTGGCTTGTTGCAATTTCAATAGGAATTGTGGACGATTGTAGCATATGTTGTGATACGTTCACGATTCACTGTATGTACCTACCTACACTTGAAGACACCCTGATTATATCTCTGATTAGAGAAGGAACCCCGTAAGTGGGCAACGTATTCGTACAGCATACATTTTTTTTATTATTTATTGTCTAATAATAAGTAGGTACCTGCGGCTATAATGTCAATACACTTAAAATTCAGTTAAACATAGTAAATTAATTAAAATATTATAAAAAAACAACAACATATAATAATTTAAAAAATTATGTGACACAGCGCGCATCGTCAGGAGGTTCCTCAGTCTGCAGCCCTAACCACCGGTAGCTTGGGCCCTGCCCCGCTGCTGGCGGCAAACTAGGTTTAGGTTTTTATGTTATTTTATATAAATATTATAAAAACTTAGACTTAAGGAAATAAATAAATACGTTAATTAAAATATCAATTTATTATGTCACAAAATAATAAAGAATAAATCAAATATTTTTATCACGAAAATTGAATCAAACCTCTCCGTTCTAGTTATTAGGAACTTCAACCATAAAACGATGTTGCACAGCTAACACTATCAATCATGCAAATTCTTTCTTTTTTTTACATATACCTACACACCGAAATATGACTCCGAACTATCGTTATCCAATATTCAACCCTAAGACCGCCTTTTGTTATACTTTTAATTAGATAAATAATATCTCCACTACATACCTACAAATTTAGAATCCAAAAAGAATGTACTAGCGTATTGTTCGAAAACGCATAATCCGCGAGGCACAAGACTAACCAGTAAGTAAATAATAGCTAAATATTAACGAAAAAATAAATATAAATATATTGGTGGACTAAATATTTGTGAACAATTCACACACACAACACCATCTGACCCCAAACTAAGCGAAGCTTGTGCTATGGCGGCCAGATAGCTGATATAATACATATATAGTTTTAAATACATACTTATTATTCATAGAAACACCCAGACACAGTACAAACATTTGAATTCATCACACAAATATTTGCACTGGGTGGGAATCGAACCCACGACCCTCGGCTTCGCAGGCAGAGTTACTACCCACTAAGCCACGAGGCCAGTCTATTAAAATATTTGGAGGAAAATTTTAATAGATCCAGTTTGATTGCGCACCTTAAGGCGCTGGGAAGACCTGAGTGAAATTCACGAATGCAAAATTAAGCTCCGCCCCTTTACAACTCCGATAAGACAGCGCCACACGAAGTTGCGTGCACTCAGTAAAATTATTTGCATTGATGGAAACAAAAGGCTTCCATGCTCATGCTCATAGATGGCGCTTTTCAAAATTTTTATTAATTAGAAATGCACGTCTTATTGCTGTTTACAAATTTTTTTCGTCTGATTCTCTTATTTTTTCTAACGGACTAAGTAAAGTCCTTTTGTATATTAAATAAAAAAACAAATTGCATAAATTAGCTAAGCCAGGAAGATGAATCACTACATATTAAGTAATCCATTTCTTTAAAATTATTGTACGAATTTTGAAGAAAAACATTCACTGTTATTGAAGTACATGTGTAAGTACCTGGGTGACCGAGCTTTGCTCGGTTTAAACACTGAATATATTTAGATATTAGTGGCGGCCCGGCGGCATTTTTCAGATTTGCCCCGCCTAAAAATATTGAAGGTCCGGGGCTGACTAGCAGCACCCTGCGAGTTTACCTTCACTGTTCCCGTTCCCGTTATTTTTCAGGATAAAAGTAGCCTGTGTGTTATTCCAGACTATAATCTTACGTGTTTTCCAAATATCAGCCCGATCCGTTTATACGTGACTTGATGTTTGTCGTGACTGAGCAAAAAACATCCAAACATTGACATTTACAATATTAGTAGGATTGGATACTAATAGTACATAATATAATCATCATTATCATTATCATTAGACGAGGCTACGAGTAAATAATCCACCATTATTGCATACTACAACTCGGAAAACAAGTTTTTAATAATAATACAGCGACGCCATTTCGCTGCTTTGTAACGAAAGGTCCACAAACAAAACAAAACCAAAATCACTTTTATATCATTTTAGTTAGGGCATTCTTTTTATTAACAAGTGATAAAAGTATTTTTGTTGTGACGGGATGAGCAGTAAGTATATGTGCCTGATGGTAAGTCACATGCCTATAATAGCGCAGTGACACGCAGGTATTGGAAAATAAAGAATCCTAATCATTACGTTGCATTATACTGCGCTCGCCACGACTATTATCTACATGTGTTCTAAATTTCTGCCCGACCCAACGTTACGACGTGATTAAGCAATAAACATCCAAGTATCAAACATCCATATTTTTCAATATATTTCTATCCATATATTGAACATTTAAAATATTAGTAGGATTTCATATCAAAGCCCTGTAATCATACTGTATTTTTTTCCTTTAAACCGGAAAACTGTGATGTTTTTAACCCCCGACCAAAAAAGGGTGTTATAAGTTTGACATTGATGTCTGTCTGTCTATCTGTCTATCTGTCTGTCAGTCTATGTGTGTGTCCATCTGTGGCACGGTAGAGCTCAAACGGATGGGCCGATTTCGATGCGGTTTTTTTTAGTTGAAGGTAAATATCTGTGCTGTTCTTAGCTATGGTTGGTTGATATCGATTCTAGATGGCCGCCTCCACAAACTGGCGGACAAAATATTTGTTCACAACCTGCCTCAATATGGGTATCAAATGAACAATAAGAACAATATGGGTTTGCCTAGTAAAATATTATACATTATAACAAATCCAAGATGGCCGCCACCACAAAATGGCGAATTACATTTTTTCACTACTACCCCAATATGGGTATTAAACGAAAGGGCTTGACTAGTAGAATACTATGCAATATGACAAATTTAAAATCCAAGATGGCCGCTACCGCAAAATGGCGACTTACATTGCTTTTTTCGCAACTCCTCAATATGGGTTTCAAATGAAAGGGCTTGACTAGTAGAATGTTTTACAGATAGCAAATCCGAGGTAGTCGGGGTTACTTAAAATTTTAATTTTGTTCTTGTCACACTACTGCTTGGCGGTGGAATAGCTGGCAACTTGACTAGTAAAACATTACACACTATGACCAATATAAAATTTAAGATGGGTGCCACCATAAAATCCCGAATTATATTTTTTCACTTCTACCTCGATATGGATAACCAAATTTTCCTAATTCTTTTTTATTTCGTAAGTGAATATGTCTTAAAATACAATACATGATTTTATTAAATCGAGTAAAAATATATATGTAGTTCTATATAGTGTCTAGACATAAGTGAAAATAATCTATACTAATATTACAAAGCTGAAGAGTTTGTTTGTTTGTTTGAACGCTAGTATCTCGGGAAGTGCTGGTCCGAATTGAAATATTGTTTCTCTATTGGGTAGTCCATTTATCGAGGAAGGCTATAGATCATAAAACATAACGCTACTATTAATAGAAGCGGAGCATTGATCAAGAATGTAACAAAATCAGGAAAAATATTCCTTTTGAGAGTTTTCGCACGTTTCGTGCTGTGACATGACACATGACAGCATGTGTCTAAGATTGCGTCATTGAATATCACAGATTATATACCTCTTGAATATAAAACCTTTGCTAATCTCCGAGTTGGTACGACCAATTTCCGACAGGTGGCGTAACAGGCAGCTGAAGAGGTATTTTATTTGAAAGCGATATTCTCAAGAATGACTGAACCGATTTCAGTTTTTCTTTCACCGTTGGATATGTACGGGATCCTGATGAATGCTATTTAATATACCACGGGCGAAACCGAGGCGGACATCTAGTAACAAATGAAATGCATTGATTTTGTAGATATTCATTTTTTCAGTACTGTTCCATATGGGGTACCTACAGCATACAATAATATATTTCTATGTTTTTCCTTGACACTAGAGCAGCGCTGTGTTTCTTCTCGTTCGTTTAGGAAGATGATCATGATGATGAATCATTATTTCCGCCCCTCAACCAATTATATTATTGCCAGTTTATAACCTTTAAATAATATCGATTTTTTTTTTCAATTTAAGCTTTAAATTGATACAAAAAGTCACATTTTTACATTTATGCGTGAAGTAAACAACTAATATCGGTTTTAAGTTATATTTTCAGCAACAATGGAGATAGACTTTTTGTGTTATGGTTTTCATCGCACCTGCTTTCGTTCACAACTCCACGAAAAGCAAATTCATCTACTAATACTAAATAAATAAAAATAAATAATCCCGTAGAGCAGTATAAATGAGCGTAACTTGTAAATATTTTAGTTATTAAACTTGTAAATATTTTAGTTATTATTTTAAACAATGTCACATCATCATAATCATCAGCCGCAAGACGTCAACTGCTGAACATAGGCCTCCCCCTAGATTTCCACAACGAACGGTCCTGCGCAACCTGCAACCATCGGTTTCTAGCGACCTTTATGAGGTCATCTGTCCATCTAGTGGGAGGCCATCCAACACTGCGTCTTCCGGTTCGTGGTCGCCACTCGAGAATCTTTTTCCCATCGGTTGTCAGTTCTGTGAGCGATGTGGCCTGCCCATTGCCACTTCAGCTTGCTTACTCTTTGAGCTATGTCGGATACTTTCGTTCTTTTGCGATTATCCTCATTACGGATTCTGTCGCGCAAAGAGACTCGAGCATAGCCCTCTCCATAGCTCGCTGTGTGACTTTGAGCTTTGTTATGAGGCCCACAGTTAAGGACCACGTCTCAGTTCCATAAGCCATCACTGGCAACACGCACTAGTTAAAGACTTTCGCCTTTAGGCATTGGGGTATTCTGGACTCAAAGATGTGCCGAAGTTTCCCGAACGCTGCCCATCCGAATTGGATCCTTCGCTGGACCTCTTTGTCGAAGTTGGATCTACCTAATTGGATCTTTTGACCCAGGTAGACGTATAATTCGTCAACAACTTCGAGTGTGGTATTCCCAACAATAACCGGTACAGGTGAGACATGAACATTTGATATGACTTTCGTCTTGTCCATATTCATCCTCAAACCTACCTGGTGGGATACTCTACTGAGGTCCCTGAGCATAGCACGGAGGTCCTCCAACGACTCCGCCACAATGACTATGTCGTCGGCAAACCGAAGGTGAGTGATGCATTCGCCGTTGATATTGATGCCATATCCGTTCCAGTCCAGTAGCTTGAAAACATCTTCCAGCGGGGCAGTGAACAGTTTCGGAGATATGACATCTTAAAGTGTCAGGTCAGCTTGGCTCTGGGGTCTTTTGCCATGCTAACGACAGGTTGTGCTTGCGTAGAGGTGTATAACTGTCCATAGAACCTCTCAATCTCTTCCAAAATCTCGGGTTTCGATAAGACGATGCTACCACTATCGGTCTTCAGTTTGGTCAGCTGAGTTTGCCCAAGAGACTGATTTCTTGCGAACACTTTCGAGCCTTTGTTCTGCTTGATTGCTTCTTCAATACTCGAAGTATTGAAGCAGCATACGTCGCATATCTTGTCTGACCGCCATAAGATCTAGAGTTTGATCGGAGAGCTTTCGGTTCTGTTTTGGCGTCGGCTCTTATAAAATTTTCTGCCAACCGCATGAACAGTTTCCACTAGCCTATCGTTTATTTCGTCCGCCGTTACGCATTCATCTAAGGATTCGAAGTGATCTTCGATCTGAGCATAATTTGGTCGGAGCATGGACTTCATTAGACGTGATCTTTCGACCTTAATGTTTAGATTCAGCGTGCCTCTTAAAATACGGTGATCACTGCCGGTCTTAACCTTGCTGATCACAGAGACATCGCTGAATATTTGCCGTTTAGTCGTCATAATGAAGTCGATCTCATTTTTGTGGAATCGTCTGGGCTAATCCAGGTTCAATTTCTTTGTGGTTGTTTCTTGAAAAAGGAGTTCATCATAAAGATGCTCTCCTTTCCAAGAAATCCGCTAGACGTTGCCCTCTTGGGTTCCGCTGCCCATATCCGAAATCCCCACTCTCACTCATCTACGTTTGCTCAGTTTTGCGTTGAAGTCTCCCATCACAACTTTGAAATGTGTTGGCGGAAAGGTCAAAAGAGACGTAACACTTGGGCAATACCTAAAACAAGAACCGGTTTTGGCCAGGGTGCATTTTCCTTTACTGGACCATACCTTTACCAACCTATTGACAAAGAGTTGGACATCATAGATACGTCAACATTATGAGTGCAAGAAAAAGGTCTCGGCTTGGCTATCTACTCAGGGCTACTGCTCGCATCTCGAAAAAGCGACATCGTTTCATGGTGGATGTTCCAAAGGCACGAACAAAGAGATTTGACTCTTTTTTGTTTTTGTCTACGCTGTGGAATACGTTGCCTGAGTGAGTTTTCCCGATAATTACAATCTTTGTGTCTTCAAATCCAAAGTGAGTCGGTTTTTCTAGGTAAACACGCTCCATATCGTAGGCAAACATATTGCATGCCTCTAGAAGAAGAGGCCAGTTTGTATGGGTCAATTATTAAAATGTTTTGTATCACCTTATCTTACCTGCAAACAGCAATAAAGATTTTTGTATTTGTACCACATAGTTGTTTAACATCAGGCGAGATGGCGGTCAAGTGTAAACCTTTGAAAGTAAAAAAAAATGTCCTGAATTATTTTGGTTATTTTTAACACAATGTTGAAATAATCATATACCTAAAATAATCAAGTTGTAGCTAATTAACATACACAGAGAATGATAGAAAAACATCAGAAATAGAAAAAATAGTTGAAAACAAAGATAAAATGATTTTGAGTTGTGGCTTTTTAGTTTTAAAGCACCGATTTAGGTAATTTTAATTCATCGCTCAATCGAACAAGAACAAAATTAAAAACATTGGTTCGACTACCTCGGATTTGTTTTCTATAAAACATTCTACTGGTCAAGCCCTTTCATTTGAAACCCATATTGAGAGAGTTTCGAAAAAGAAATGTATTTCGATATTTTGCGGTAGCGGCCATCTTGGATTTCAAATTTGTCATATTGCATAGTATTCCACTAGTCAAGCCCTTTCGTTTGATACACATATTGGGGTAGTAGTGAAAAAAAAAAATTTGATTCGCCATGTTGTGGTGGCGGCCATCTTGGATTTAAAATTTGTTACAACGTATAATAATATTCTACTAGTAAAGCCCTTTCATTTGATACCCATATTGAGGTAGGTTGTGAAGAAATATTTTGTCCACCATTTTGTGGAGGCGGCCATCTTGAGTCGATATTAACCAAACATAGCTAAGATTTTATGCAAGGACTCTTTTGTACACCTACGTCCGAACACCTCGGTGATTCAAAGCTAGTTTGTTTAATTACTGAGCCTTGTAGGTACTAATATTTATTCTGTTACTGAGCATTGTCTTGCAATGTAGGTAGTGTGATGTAGGTAGGCTAGAGATTAATACTATACTTGTGGGTAAACCAATAAATGTCGTTGTGTCACTCGGCTGTTTCAATTACTGCTCCACGTTAAAATATCGTAATATTCAACTATACAATTATTATTTTTAAAATAAAAAGTGACGAGACGAACAGGACATGTGCCTGATGGTAAGCAACATGCCTGCCACATAACAGCTCAATGACACACAGCTATTAGAATATTAGAAGTCCAAATCATTACCTAGCACTGCACTGCGCTCGTTACCCAGAGATCTAAGATGTTATATCTCTAAGGGCAGTAATTTATCTGGAAACATTGCCCTTCAAACCGGAACACAATTTCAACTGGTATCTATAACTTCAGTCGGTAACTGAAGTTACCGACCATACCCACCGAAGTTACAAATCTATCTGGGAAGAAGATTATTTGATGATAAGCCTCGGGTTCTATAGGAACTATTTTCTAATCTGTGTCTCGAAAACTAAATACAAGCTTGAAAAACAACGGACAAAATATCCAACAACAACGATATCAAAAAACATGCAAAAGATTACACAGTGATGAGATATGAACTCGAGAACTTGAACGCGGTTGTACCACCGAGCCAAACTGACAAGTTACAGTAGGGTCCAAAATTTCACATCATATGAACTTTATTACCGTTTGTAAAACTTCTACAACTTCAATCAGGAACTGGGAAGTAGATTTAATTTTAAGATTTGATGAAAAGCCTCTGGTTACTTAGGAACTATTTTCTAATCTGTGTCTCAGAACAGACAGAACTAAAGAAATAAAACCTTGAAAAACAACGGAGAAAATATCTAACAAAAACAATATCAAAAAAAAACACGCAAAAGATTTCGTAGTGCTGAGATACGAACTCAGGATCGTAAATCGTAACGACTTCATCTGCCGCTTTAAACATTGCGCCAAATCTACAGATGTCTGTAGTGTCGAATTTTCAAACCACATGAACTTTATAGATGTTGCTGCATGAATTTGTGAGAATTGTTTATTTTTATTTTTTGAATTGCGAGCGTCGGACGACAAAGCGACACAGGTCCTTTTAGCAAGGCGCATCAGCGCTTTCTGCTGGATTTCATAGTAGTAAGCGAGAAGCAAGACACGGGCCGGCTCGGTCGAGTTAGCTTTTCAAAAGACAATTAATTAATACGAATTAAACTTCATAATCCAAAATACAAAATCTTCCATCCCCCTTAGTAAAAAATGATACGTTTACCTATAAAATTTGAATAATGTATGTTTATTAATGACACAGATATTTACATCTAAAACTTATTTTAGAGGTAAGTTTAGGATTTTTTCTTATCGAGTTTTTTTTTCCAAATCGTGTTTTGATACAATAGGTTACCTAATAAATATGTTCAAGAATAACATATATTTTACTAAAAGCCTCAAACCATATACATGTTGTTAAATGTGTGTTTAAAAAGTGCTAGTTGGCGATATTCAGCGCCTTAACTAAACTTGTTTAAAATGCCATAATATGAATGAGGCTATATAGGAAGCTCTGCATAGAAGCCTATCGAATAGGACCTAGTGTGTAATCATTGCTTGAGGCTAGATGAAGGTCCTATAGTTGCTATTGTCAAAGAAAAATAAATCTATTTTAAATTTAATTTCAATGTAGTAAATTGATCCCTTTAAAAGTTTTTTTCTTTAGTAAGAGACACCGTTTCGGAATTATATGCTCATATTTACCACAATAACCTCAACACTACTAATCAAAATTTGATAAATTAGGTATCGTTAAAAGCATTAATTAAACATAATGTCCTTACGAGAACATAGTATCTAATGAATTATACATGTCATTGTATCGAAGACACCTTGTTTAGTACCAATTCCAATGGCTTAATTAAATAAATACTTGACTAATGTGTAGCACATTTAAAAAAAAAAATACAAGAAAACATAATTTATATTAGCTTTTGGCTTTGTTTACTAGTATATGATTTCGTTGTATCTACCTAGTACCTAGTTAGGTGTCATCTCAATTTTTGCTCCTAAACCGTCCAAACACCATTCATATTGCATTCCTCCAGTTTGGACTTGAGTTGCTTAGTAGAAAGTCTGCTCGCGGACCCGAAGGTTGTAGGTTCTATTCTTACCTAACACCAAACTCAGGATAAATATTGTTGTGATGAATACAAATTATTGTTTTGTATGTCTCTGGGCTTCTATGTATCATACGTACGAGTACCGACCTATGTCTTTACAATTATGTATAACAATTATTTAGCTCCCATAGTTTACAAATACAAGCTTTGCTTAGTTTGGGGCTAGAGTGTGAGGAATGTTATAAAAAAAATCATACGGTTTCTTTTAGAATGAATTGGCTAAAACCTAGGATGTTCACAATTTTTTTAATTTTATCCTTGACACAAGCATCACGTTTTTTATCACGTTTGGCTAAGTTTCCTGGTTTGACTGGTCGTGGAGTAGGTAAACGTCGAGCTTATGAGTATGCTTTTGGAAAAATTTGCTTAGTGAAAGCATTGGACAATGTGAAAGTCGTTTGACTTGCATCAACCGATACACATTCTTCTAGAACATTCCAATGGTTCTAGAAGCTAAGGGTACTTCCGATACAAGCTAGGAAATAAGATTTAATAGCAAATCGAAAAATGGTTGATATTTTAAATTAGTAAAAGGGTTTCCCACTGGGCAAGGTCCTTCTTGAGTTTAAACCGCTTTCGGCAGTCTTTTTCAACGACAGCGCGACTACACGCGTCCATCGGTGTCCCGTGTACACGCTGCACAGCACACTTTTCTCGAAAAGGGCCGTCGAATGCAGTTGAAAGCTATGTCGGTTCTAGCCTACTATGTTATGTTAGGGAGCAAAATCTGTCTGATATCTGTGAAATTAGGCAGTTAAAATATGCCAATAGTATGGAAATCAGATTGGGTTATATTTATCATATGTATCTCTAGTGCTAAGTTAGGCCTAAGTAGAAACCCAAAGTATGTCATGTATTAGTCTATGACTTAAATACTGAACCCTAAGAAAAATGTATGGTTCACGTGATACCTCAATACTCGTAATTGTTTATTTGTCCACCTGCTCACTTCCGACAACCAATTTTATAATGGATGCCGCTGTGTAGGTACATTTTCATAAGTGATATATGATTGTTCTACCGTTACGAGGTGATTTTCTAACATTAAATGCAAATTGGCATTGTGTATTATCTTGTGCTCATGGCGTGATTGTTTTTTTTATTAGTGTATTTTATAATACTTAGTGCATGTTGTACGTTGTACATGCAGGCTTTTTTTGTCACTCTTTATAGGGGGCACGCTAACTCTTTTTTGCGGGCACACGAATTCTCAATAATTGTACCTACTCTTAAATATATAATTTATTGAAAAAAAAACTCAGCGTGTCTGTGGGGGCACTGCGTGCCTCCGAGCGTCCCCACAAAAAAGCCCTGCCCAAGTGTATATAAACGCCGTATTCCCAAAAAATCCAAAACTTACACGAGCCAAAACCTAGTATACTTTTTGTGCAAGGTCAAATTTCTGTAATTTTTTTGACGTTTGTGATGTCACAAACGAACAAAAGAGACGAAATTGAGCTTAAGACACTTTTTTCACCATTTTCAACAACTTTAAATATAGGTACATATAGAACAAACCCAGAACTCTATACAAAATGCCCATTAAACACGACGAAATGTACGAAACAGCTGTTTTTTTTTGCTATTTAACAGTTGAGTCAAAGTATTTGTTGTTCACGTGTGGCCATAAAATTGGAAGTAAAAAATCTAAATATTTGTTTAAAAATTTAAAAGGGTTTTTATGTACTTAGGTATTGGCAAGAATCCGTTCAAATCGTGACAACAAAACAGTTTCGCCATTTCTTTCTACTTTACTTAGCCACTGCACTACACAAGGCGTTCTAAAGCAGAACGCCTTGTGTAGTGCAGAACTATAGAAAGACATGGCGAAACTGTTTTGTTGTCACGATTTGAACGGATTCTTGCCCCAATATTGAGGCACCATCTGTTAGTAATCAGTTTATTGTTGATTAATTATTATTAAGACTATTAATCGAAACAATTTTCCTATCTCTCAAGTTGGACCAAACTACACATACCTAAATACATCGATAAACCATTAGATGTGCCCTCCCAAACTTCAGGTCCACGTAATTATGTCATCGTCGGGAAGAGCGAGCTCACTCTTTCCGTTCTAGTCGGTTGCAGAAAACGGTGGACGCCGAACGTTTTTACCTATTACTATTCGTTGACAATAACTAGTAGAACCACAACACACCTCAGCGCTAGCGATTCTAGGGGTCAAGAAGATTGATGGTGTGTAAACCACTTACGCTACACACATAGACGCAGTTTATTATCAATTTCAAGGTGTTCCAGGGCACATCTAGTGGCTTATATCGATGCCTAAATGCCAACTTTCGTGAATATCGTTGAAATTGTGAAGAGTTCTACATTGTATGTATTAAAAATAAAATTAGGTAGGGATAGTAACAGTAGCTGTGCTGTTAATTAAGTTTCTAAAAGGTACTCATGAGTGCAAAACATTTGTAATTTAACAAGATACTTATACCTACTCAGAAGATGTATGAAGAATGGAAAAAGAACAATGAAAAACTGTCAAGTATAATATTATAACAAAAATCGTGTAGTTTATTGTTGTTAAAACGTTATACTGGGCTACGTCGTAGGTACACCGAAAAGGTTATAGTTTACATAATATCATTGAAAACAACTTTTGCTATGGAACCCACCCTAAAATCGAGAAAAAAAATAGCTAGTACATACAAAATGACGTTTGGTCTCTGCAAAAATATGGACCATTCATTAATTTTTCAAGGTTTCCGGGTGTGTACCTTAGTAAAAGGTATATACAATATCGCGAGTAGAATACTTTCAGTTTAGTGGTACATGTTCTAAGTAAGCACGCTTCAACAAATGTTTGGACTGTGCCTGGGTGTTTTGTATATATGATAAGTGCCTATGTATTTAAAAATGTTTAAGTATTATAACAGCTATCTAACTTCCATAAAATAGGTACAAGCTTTCCTTAGTTTCGGGTCAGAGGTCATATAGTGTTGTGTGTGAAATGTTCACCAATATTTATTTATTTATTATTTTATTTATTCACCGAAGATCGTGTCAACCTAGGTATTTAGTTAAAACATAGTGTTCAGCGGAATCCTGTAGATATACTTTTTACTGCAGAGTTTGTATGGATCGAATGATCAACAAAACCTACTCATAAAATAACTTGAAAATCGACTTGACTTAGCATAAACAACCCACTAAATGTTCCCACTACTGGGACTCAGGGCCTTCTCTCGCAAGGAGAGAGTCAAGGCCATAATCCACCACGCTGGCCAATGCGGGTTGGTGGATCACACATGACTTTGAAAGATTCTAGGTTCATGTCGGTTTCCTCACGATGTTTTCCATCACCGTTTTGAGTTAGCGGCATTACGCATATGACATCGAAAAAACAGTGGTGCGCGTGGTTTTGAACCCGGGGTCTCTGGATCGGCAGTCGCCGTTCTCTCGACTAGACCAGCCGTAACTTGCTAGGCCAGCCGTAACTTCCTAGACCAGCTGTAACTTACTAGACCAGCCGTAACTTCCTAGACCAGCCGTAACTTACTAGACCAGCCGTAACTTCCAAGACCAGCTGTAACTTACTAGACCAGGTGTAACTAGACTTCCCTTAGGACACGGTAATAATGTTACCGTACTTAGGAGTTCGTTATTGTTATTTATTATGCGAAGAGAAGCTAAATTTTCCACGGTGGCTATGTTATGAAACATCAATCATGTCAATCACGAAAGGAAATATAACGTCAAACTTATATGTGAGGAATACTAATATGTTTTGCATCAAGGGTCAAAATGGAATGGACGTAGTTTCTTCAAATAGTGAGTGAAACGGTTTCTTGTATCGTCGACCGCTTCGTCACGGTCGTTGGTTGAGCGCAAAACTATCCTGCTAATATTATAAGCTAGCAGAACCCAGCGGTTTCACCCGCGTAGATCCCGTTCCCGTTGTTTTCACGGGATAAAAAGTTGCCTATGAGTTCTGCTAGGCTATAATCTGTTTAAGTTTCAAATTTCAGCCCGATCCGTTCAGACGTTACGACGTGATTGAGCAACAAACATCCAAACATTGACATCCTACTAACTACTAATACTATAAATGGCAAGTACCTGGTTGACCAAGCTTTGTTCGGTTTTTTCTAAATGATATTTAGGCAGGTACGAATTAATTAATTACGTAATTCGTAAGTTCTAAGTTCTAAGTAGTATTCGTAAGTTCTAAGTCAAACCTACTTAGATACGAATTAAATGCGTTTATAAAAGGCTCTAAGTATAAGATTTTCTCAGAAAAAAAAAGAACAAAAAGAAAAGTCACGAGTGTAACCATCAGGATTCGAACCGGGTCCTGTTGACTCCGAGGACGAGCATATTCCGTCTGAGCCATTTAGACTTAAAGAACAGTGGCGAAATAAGTTATCGTATTCTAATGACATTGTAGGAGTTTTTCATTGTCTAAAAACGCGCATAAAATGATATTTTTAAAAAATAAAACCTAGCTAGATCGATTTATCGTCCCCGAAACCCCCTGTATACATAATTTCATGAAAATCGTTCCAGCCGTTTCCGAGATTCAGATTCTATATATCTGAATCTGATATATAGAAGAATTTTTGTAGCATAAATATCTACAAGAATTTCTCGTTTAAAGGTATAAGATAAGATTTATGGATGTTTATGCTCAATCACGTCGTAACGTCTGAACAGATCGGGCTGAAATTTGGAACACACATATATAGATTAGGTATATTCTGGAAGAACACAATGAACACATAGGCTACTTTTTATATGTCGAAAAAATAACGGAAACGATGAGAACGGGAAATAAGCGTGTAACACCGCGGGGCGCTGCCAGTAATCCATGAAAATAATTTTACGTAGGTAAGCCTATCTCAAGCGCTCAGTATAAATGTCAAAAAAAAATGGACTGACATTTTTTAATTAGGTAGTTGTGATCCAAAGGTAGCAGTTCACCCGGAGACCGCGACACTAGACCGCGACGCGAGACCGCGACCGGAGACCGCGACAGGCACTTGACACTATGGAATTGTGTGGACGCCAGTTCGCGCCGAGACCGAGACTCGTGTTGCGAGACATGTGTCGCGGTCTCGCCGCGATCTGGCGCCCATACAATTCTGTAGTGTCAAGTGTCTCTCGCGGTCTCCGGTCGCGGTCTCGTGTCGCGGTCTCAGCGCGAACTTGCAGCTTAAAGGTAGCGGTTCGCCCGGAGACCACGACACGAGACCGCGACAGGCACTTGTCTCTATAGAATTGTATGGGCGCCAGTTTGCGCCGAGACCGCTACACATGTCTCGCGACACGTGTCTCGGTCTCCTGCCTAGTCAAGTGCCTGTCGCGGTCTCCGGTCGCGGTTTCCTGTCGCGGTCTCAAGCGCGAACTTGTATCTTGAAATTTCGCAAATCGAGATGTATATTTCAAAGTATGAGTTCATATGGATTTTCTTATAATTTTACTAAAGAATCATGACTCTTTCACAAGCCACTATCTAACGCAAAATTTTCCTGATGAGTGCTATATAATATACCACGGGCGAAGCCGGGGCGGACATCTAGTCTATTATAAAAATCAATGCCACTTTTCGTTGGAAGTAAACTCCTCCTAAACGGCTCGACCGATTTGAATGATTTTTTGTATCCGTTTGGGTAGGGCCCTGGATGGTTTAGATTCACAAATCACCCCGGCAGATGGCGCTGCAGTTGGTATCTAGGCTATTATCCGAGCGAAGCCGGAATGGGCCACTAGTACTTATATAGTTGTAAATACGTAGAAATAAATACCCAAATACATAACAAATTGTATTTGTATGCATCACACAAATAGATTTTACTTAACCCAACTACGACACTATCTAACCCAAAAATGTTGGATTAGATAGTGTCGTAGTTGGGTCAAATCGGTCGAGCCGTTTAGGATGAGTTTACTTCCAACGAAAAGTGGCATTGATTTTTATAATAAACTAGATGTCCGCCCCGGCTTCGCCTGTGGTACATTATATAGCACTCATCAGGATCCCGGTACATATACAACGTGAAAGAATGACTGAAATCGGTCCAGTCATTCCTGAGAATATTGCTTTCAAACAAAACACCTCTTCAGCTACCTGCTACGGCACCTGTCGGAAATTGGTCGTACCAACTCAGATTTAGAAACAAATTTGATTGGCAAAGGTTTATATTCAATGACGCAATCTTAGACACATGTTGTCATGTGTCATGTCAAAGCATGAAACGTACGAAAACTCTCAAAAAGGATTATTTTTTCCCGATTTTGTTACATTCTTGATTCTTGATCACTTGATTCATGCTCCGGTTCTATTAATAGTAGCGTTATGTTCTATAGCCTATATATAAGCCTTCCTCGATAAATGGACTATCCAATAGAAAAATAATCTTTCAATTCGGACCAGTACTTCCCGAGATCCTAGCGTTCAAACAAACAAACAAACTCTTCAGCTTTATAATATATTAGTATAGATTATGTCAGCTATCTGGCTGCCATAGTACCTACAAGCTTTGCTTAGTTTGGGGTCAGATGGTGTTGACGGTGTTGTGTATGGTGTATGAAATGTCCACCTATAATAAAAATAAAACGTAAACAGTACTACACGAAGTAAGTAAGAAGTAGAATAAAACATCTTTGAAAAAAAAAAACATTGACTGGCCTCGTGGCTTAGTGGGCAGTACCTCTGATTGCGAAGCCGAGGGTCGTGGGTTCCGATTCCCACCCAGTGCAAATATTTGTGTGATGAATTCAAATATTTGCACTGTCTGGGTGTTTCTATGTATAATAAGTATGTATTTAAAATTATATAAGTATTATATCAACTATGTGGCCGCCATATTACAAGCTTTGCTTAGTTTGGGGTCAGATGGTCTTGTGTGTGAATTGTCCACCAATATATATATATATATATATATATATATCTACATACCTACATCACACAAAAGTTTATCCTGGGAATCCAAACCACGATCAACGTCTCAACGGCTAGTTTTTATAGTACCAACAGAAACCACCAAGATGCGTATCGCACCACCGCAGTATGACTAGCGATTTATTTAATGACTAGCTATGCTCGCGGTTTCACCCGGGTTTTCTGTTTTTAACGGAGGCCTAATTATTTTCTACAAGTAAGAGTAGCCTACGTTATGCCTTAGAAGATCAGCTATCTGGTAGTGAAAGTACCGTCAAAATCGCTCCAGCCGCTGCGGAGATTAGCCGGAACAAACAGACAGGCAAAAAATTATAAAAATAGTGTTTTAGAAATAGGCACCGTGTATACTTTCATTTGAATTGAAGCTGTTTTTTTTGATATTCATATTCATTTATTTGGTAAAGCCAATTTACACGTCACATAGAATTAATAATTTAAAATAATTAAATTGCATTGCATAAGCATAGCCATTCAGCGTGGCAATGCCGCCAGCATGCTGGGTACGCTTCCGATTGGTAGTAGGCTTGAACATCTTGATTATCTATAGACCTACAGTGGTCTATAGATAATTCAGGTGTGCTTAGTGTAAGTAGTTAGTTAGGTTTGTAGTGTAGTGTATGTAGTTCTCATTGTATTTTAGTTTTGTTAATAAAGGCTCTGCCCAGATAAAAAAAAATTAAATTGCTTGTAAAAATGCCTATTATTATTAACTACTGACTGAATTATCTATTCTGTGCTATGAGATCGGTTAATAATATTAAATGAGTATGCTACGCCACTTTCGCATTACCTTTCATATCATTACTTTCCGCATTGTTTTTGTCAAAGCTTACTAATTATTCTAATTGCATTTCAACTTAGTCCACTTTACAGAGATTATTATCACTCTGGGGTTTATGTCACTTAAAAGTTACATATTCTGACGTACCTATTACATCATATTTCAAAACTAGTTACATCCTGTGGTTGCACCCATGACTCACACAGTTGGTAACAATTACATCAATCCAGGTAAAGAGGTAGAATAGTTGAAAGTTAGGTATTTAAATATTCAAAAACAAAAATACTTATGTAAAGCCAAGAAATGAGAGATACTCGTATGTAATATCTCTTTTCTAACGTTATTTTCATAATAATGTATGTAGTAGTTTATTGTGTTGTTGTATTGAGCTGACTTCGCGGTATAGTAATGTATTTCTACCAGTCTATTATAATTCAGTTGTTTTTTTCCGCAAGTTATTTAAAAATCTGTGCAGTCAAATTGTCTATTTAGTGTTTTTTTTAAAGCGCACTATATAATGAAAAGCGGGCCGCCCCGGCTTTGACCGTGGTACTCGTACATAATATTTATATAGCTTATAGCACTCAATTCACTTTTTGATATCGGTAATTCCTGAGCTTGATGCGTTCTAACAATAAACTATTTTCGTACAAATAATTAAACCGACTTCAAAACCACAAATAGACACTCAAAAGCGAAAAATAAACTAAAATCATTATTATAAGCGCTATTCACTCATCTATTTGAAGTCAGTGTCAGCCAAATCGAACAGGTAGTGGATAGATACTACTTACCTGTGCCTACTTACCATGTGCCTACATAGCATCAATCTATTAACTTTTTGACCTGACTGGCACCGACTTCAACTACGCGAGTGTAAGGTATGATAGGTTACACTCACGTAGTTCTCGATTCCGTTAATTTTTCGGGATCATAAATATGCTGTGTTGTTGTTATTCTAAACTATTATTATTATCTATCTATGTTCCAAATTTATCATTCAGATACAAAAAAATTACCTATGTAAGTATTTTTTTCTGAAAGAGTAACTAACATCCAACTTTCGCTTTTATAATTTTATATTAGTTGGACTTAATTTGATACCTATGACTTATTTATTATCATGTTGGAAGGTTATTAAAATTTCAATTAGTTGAATAACTTAGTGACACAAACATACAAACAGTCAGGTTTCCATAAAATAATACACAGAGCGTCTTTCTAATCCAAAGGTTTGGTACATTGTCGCGAAGAAAAGTATACTGTACATATATGGCAACTACCCAAATTGCACGCTGGACTCGGTAAAATATTTAGAACCTTACGTTTTTCGAGATTATACTGATTCTGCATGTAAAAACAATTCAGATGTTTATATTTTTCTACTGCTCGTGCTTTATGTAAATTAATTAAGTAGAAAATAAAATTAGGTACTGTAATGTTTATATTTAATTTAAATGTAAACGTTTGTAGGTACATAATAATAATTATGCTTGAACACAAAAATTAAATTCGAAAATATTTGAATGAAGGTTCCCTCAAACAATTCTGGAGAATTCTCATTCATTACTTGTTCAATAAACTGTAATAAGTTCAAAATAGCTGTGCGTAACTGCAAAGATTTTTTAACAATTTCCCGTAACTGTATTTTTATGTACCTGTAAGTTGAATGGCAATGGCATTGAAACCTTTTCAGCTGTTTTATACAGCAGCGATAACATATCGATGCAATTAAATTTAACTGATACAGAAGTAGAAACGCAAAAACTTACCAAAAATTTTTAGCGCCAACACGGCCATTATTGCAATTTTTTTATATAATAATCTTCCGAATGTCACTTGTTTTCCACTTAATTTATCGTGTTTGGATCTGGATCATTGCGTGCGTATTTTATAGAAGTCGGGTGGTATTCGCGGAGTATTATGGCACTATGAAGGCTCGGTCCACTCCGTCGAATGAAACGCAGTGCGGACCGGTTGTAAAGCGAAGCAGCGTTCTGTCGCGAATTGTTTCGTCAACAAACGGTTCAAATCGCAGCACGTCCACTTCCGCCGCGACAGAACAACATTTGCAACGATTCGAATGTTTTCTTTTTCTACCATCTACGCGTGTTACCTACGTGCTATCCATTACGCCTGGTGTGCGGTCGCAGTGCCCGCGGCACGTAATATTTAAACTGAATTGAAAAAGAGGATTTGATTTTAACTGACCGTATTATTGTTTTATTTTTACTTTTGCTCATTACAATACAGATCTAAGCTAATCAACATTATATTGTGAGGTCGGTGTGCATTTTTATGGCGTGTTTTAGGAATATTGTTAAGTAATGTTAAACTCGTACCCGCATCAGAGTTTCATATAAAAGACTAATTCCTACATGTTACGTGTCGTTAATGTAGTCATTATCCGTAGGTGGCAGTTACTGTTTACCATCAGACGGCCCAACTGCTTGTTTGTCATTTTTGCCAAAAAACACTTATCATGATAGCAGAAATTTATCATAGCGCTAATAATCTCGAAAGCATATTATGTATTCTTTATAGAAGCACAATGTATTATATTAAAACCGCAGCTAACAATACTAAACAGTACCGTCTGTTGCCTCGTGCCTAGATAATAATTTAATATTGCTTATGTGCATTGTATTATCTGCATAATTTCTCTTCTCACCTAATATACCTACCTTACTTATGTACTCAAGTAAGTACTCATCGTATTTTGGCAAAATAATGAGAGTTATCATGGTGTAGATCTATTTATTAGTACCTAAGTATGTATGTGTATATACAGGGTTCTACAGAACTGTTCCGAGTCATAAGGTCACGCTGTACTTGATTGTTGTTTTTAACCCCCGACCAAAAAAAGGGGTGTTATAAGTTTGACGTCGATGTCTGTCTGTCTGTCTGTCTATCTGTCTGTCTGTCTGTCTGTCTGTCTGTCTGTCTGTCTGTCTGTCTGTCTGTCTGTCTGTGTGTGTGTCTGTCTGTGGCACCGTAGAGCTCAAACGGATGGGCCGATTTCAATGAGGTTTTTTTTATTCGAAGGTTGATATCCGTGCGGATGTTCTTAGCTATGTTTGGTTAATATCGATTCAAGATGGCCGCCTCCACAAAATGGCGGGCAAAATATTTCTTCACAACCTACCTCAATATGGGTATGAAATGAAAGGGCTTGACCAGTAAAATACAATACATAATTACAAATTTCAAATCCAAGATGGCCGCCACCACAAAATGGCGAACTATATTATTTTTTTCACTACTACCACAATATGGGTATCAAGTGAAAGGGCTTGACTAGTAGAATACTTTGCACTATGACAAATTTCAAATCCAAGATGGCTGCTACCACAAAATGGCGAAATACATTTATTTTTTTCACAACTCCCTTAACATGGGTATCAAATGAAAGGGCTTGACTAGTAGAATGTTGTACAGATAACAAATCCGAGGTAGTCGGGGGTTCATCATAATTTTTAATTTTGTTCTTGTTAAAGTATAGAGTGACGAGACGAGCAGGGCATGTGCCTGATGGTAAGCAGCATGCCTGCCACATAACAGTACAGTGACACGCAGCTATTGGAGCATAAAGAGTCCAGATCATCACCTAGCGCTGCACTGTGCTCGACTCCCAGAGATGTTTTATCTCTATGCCTAGTAATTTCACTGGACATATATTGCAATTCAAACCGGAACACAGTAATGTTTGCACATTACTGCTTGGAGGTAGAATAATTTGCAAAGATGGTACTTCCCCAGATGAACTCTGCAAAGAGTCCTGCCACTACAAAATTAACTTTGGTTGCATTAATTTTACTTTTGGATCAATGATGAATATGTTAAAGAATAGATACGTTTTTCTCCATTAATTTTGTTTCGTCTAACAGTTTTTCTAGCGTTGTTAGGGCTGGTACTACACGGTAGTACCATTGAATGAGCGTACAGTTTTTTTCTTTGTTTTTTTACCGTGAACAAGTAGACTATTTACAGTTGACTTGATAAACACGTTTATGTAAGTATAAACGACATAGCAATCCGATCATCGGTCATCGCATCAACAATTATGAATGGACGTCGAAATATAGTATTCAGTAAACATCTTGTCGTTCGACACAAAATAATCGAATTTTGACTATTTTTTAAACTTTGAATAGTTGAATCGAAATTCGACTATTTTAGTTTGAATAGTTGGATCGAATTTCGACTATTTTACTTTGAATAGTTGGATCGAAATTTGACTATATCAACGACTTTTTAGAAACCTTTGACGTAACACATTTCTGTTTCCGCCTCTGGGACTCGGGTCCTTGTTTCTTATGAGGGTTAGAACCCCCCTCCCCCCTCTTCAATTGCACTCAGTTGGACAGCTATAAGTTACGTCGTAGTACTGAATCTTATTACTTTATACCCTTCTATCATCCAATAGGTCTCCTGGTGGTTCATTTGACCCATACATTTTGTTCACGGGCCTTTAGTCTATAAGTGGCCAGCCATGGGAGAGGCCTCCGTCCAGCAGTGGACTAACATAGGCTGATGAAGAAAATTTGTTCAGAATGGTAAATACACCACATCGTTTACTCTTGGTATTTTTTTACGGTTCCCCAAAGGGTAAAAACGGGGCCTTATTACAGAGACTTCGCTGTCCGTCCGCCTGTCACCAGACTGTATCTCAAGAACGGTGATAGCTAGCTAGACAGTTGAATTTTTTTACAGATGAAGTGTTTCTATTTCCGCTATAACAACAATTCTAAAAATAAAATAAATATTTAAGGACCAGGGGGGCTCCCATACAACAAACTTGTTTTTCTTACCGTTTCTTGGTCGATACTAATAACGGTGACAGGTAGACGCTTTAACTATTTACAGAATATTTAGTTATATGTTCTCTTTAAATAGCATTAATAAAAATAAAATAAGTAATCAAGGGGCTCCCATATCCCATACAATAAAAGAGGTTTTCGCCATTTCTTCGCTAATGGTACGGAACCCATCGTGCGCGAGCCCCACTCGCACTTGGCCGGTTTTTATTTACGAGTACATAGTAACCCGTGCACCATTATACATAGATTTAGTATGGATGTGTACATTCGATTGTTTTTGTTAATAATCACCATTTGTTTGTAAACGCGGGAAAACCGAGAAATAACCGACTGTTTAGTCACGGGTGAATGCATTCGTGGGTACTAGAGCTAGTAGGTACCTGAGAGATCCAGCCTGGCACACTTTTGTGGTGTTTGTTTTCTTGCTGATGCTCCCACCATTCCGCTCAAGATTATTTCACGATCATGAAGTCATAGGTTCAATCCCGACGCCGGCCGGGGGCCGGACATGACGGAGTCCACCTGCAGTGTTTTCACCACTGGCCTTAAATGCGAAGGAATACATCAAGGGGAAAACGGCATATTCCTTTTTTAACCCCCGACCAAAAAAAGGGGTGTTATAAGTTTGACGTCGATGTCTGTTCTGTCTGTCAGTCTGTCTGCCTGTCTGTCTGTCTGTCTGTGTGTGTGTGTGTGTCTGTCTGTCTGTGGCACCGTAGAGCTCAAACGGATAGGCCGATTTGGATGCGGTTTTTTTTATTTGAAAGTTAATTACCGTGCGGGTGTTCTTAGCTATGTTTGGTTAATATCGATTCAAAATGGCCGCCTCCACAAAATGGCGGATAAAATATTGCTTCACAACCTACCTCAAAATGGGTATCAAATGAAAGGGCTTAACTAGTAGAGTACCTACTATACGCTATAACAAATTCCAAATCCAAGATGGCCACAAAATGGCGAATTTTTTTTTTTCACTACTACCTCAATATGGGTATCAAACGAAAGGGCTTGATTAGTAGAATACTTTGCACTATGACAAATTTCAAATTCAAGATGGCCGATACCACAAAATGGCGAATTACATTTCTTTTTTCACAACTCCCTTAATATGGGTATCAAATGAAAGGGCTTTACTAGTAGAATGTTGTACAGATAACAAATCTTAGGTAGTCGGGGGTTAGTCAAAATTTTTTTATTTTGTTCTTGTTACTTGTAGAAATACATCGTATACTATTCCGTGGGGATGCATGAGAGAGACGCTCGGATTTTGTCCGACTCGACACCCCAAGTGATGTCCTTACCGACTACTTATAACCTCCACGAAGGTTCAACCTTTGCCAGCTACCGCGAGAACGCTTTCACATTAACCATGAACCCGCAATAGCTTGTCCGTTTCCGGGCCATCCTCTGGAGCAAACGTGGGTGCCTACACCTGGACACCTTTGGTCCCCCGCGACTCTATGGTTTATTCTATGGTCCCCATGCTTACTACGTTTCAGCTGCCGAGGACAGGAAGATCGGTGCACCGCAATACTTCTCTTCTTTGGTAGCCTCACCGCGGCAAGGAGAGTGGCGCAATGTAGTACCTACTGGCAGTGTGGCGGTCCTCTACCCCACAATGGCGATGCCAACATCAAAGTCCACCTCAGTTGCGCCGAAGACCGAAGCCCATAGTATACCGCGCAAACTACTTGGTGGCATCGTCATCGGCTTGGAGCCCAAGCTTAGACAAACGGCTCCACCGCGGGTCCCCATTAGTTTGGTCGTGGTATCTTTCACGACCATTTCCTTCTTTCGAGAACAAGTGTCATCCGTTAACTCACACTGGATCATTTCTCTTCGTATCTTACGGAATTGATGATGTACAACTTTATTGTGGCACCGGCAATAGTACAATGGCGGCAAAAAAAATATCTGTATCATGCATTATGCTGGCACCTGAAGGCTTTTAGGTGGCCCTGGGGCTTAAAAAGATCGTTTTGAGGTGATATTCTCATAAACGGACCTAAACGTAGCTTCTGACATGTTACTTCAAAGCGGTCTTTTCAAACTCGAAAAAGCCCTCCAATTTTTAATTGACTTTAAACAAAAGGAGGTGGTTCTCAATTAGATTACATTTTTGTGTTCAACTAGTTTTTTATTCTTGATGTGGTACGCTTAACCGCCTCCTCTCCTGATGTCAAGTGAACTTGCGTTTGACCATGGCACGCGTTTCACCATTCCCTCGCGACTTACAGTCACCAAAATTGTATCCATCGGGGAAAACCCCACTCAAGCAATCGATCTCACAGTTTAGCTGTTCAAATAACGAAAATCAAACCACTTCGTTTGGATCTTAACGACGTCAACCTTTAAATATTTTCAAAAATTACTAGTTGGACATATTTTAGTAATTATTTATTTTTAACATGAAACATGCACATGGTCTCATAAATAAATTTGATCTTGTCCATTAAATTACCCATTTACTCGTATTGTTATTTTTGTAATCTCAAATATATATTTTTTTTTCGAAAATTGTTTTTCCTTTTTATTTGAAAGGTAGTTTCAACTTGATCCCACAAATTTTATTTTTTAAATCGAAACGTTGATGGATTTGACAAAAAAATGCAGTCATAAAGACCATCACTAAATTTCTAAATATTCAGAACTACAAAATGTCGATAATAACTAGTGTAATCTATATAGTATAAATATAACAGACAAAGTTTACATACTTTTGGATCATCAGACTGCTTTCCTAGAATTAAGGCCCATTAATATCGTTCTTATCTAAGGTCTCGAGAACCAGCCTACTTATTTGCATCTAAATAGACACATTGAAACAAGGACTTAACACACTAATAAATGCCTTATGAGATGTAAATCGATAATTTGTGGTGATTGAATTCTTTGCTGAGTCCGCCTGGGGAAGTACTACACATCTGCCAGTTAAACTACTGCTAAGAAAATATGCAAACATTACTATGTTTAGGTTGAAAGAGCAATGTTTCAAGAGAAAATTACAGGGCAAAGAAATAAATCACTTTACATCTCTGGGCGACGAACGCAGAGCAGTAGGTACCATGGAATGATTTGGACCCTTCATATTCAAATAGCTACGAACGCTATACTTATTTTTATGGGCAGGCGGATTGTTTTTCATCTGGACGCAACCTATTTACTCGGCGGTAGTCGTTGGTAGCAAGTTGACTGAATAATAATGAAAATACTGAAAAAGTTGAAGAAAACAGATTTGAGTTCATTTCCTAAAAATAAATGTACACCGCCGATTACAAAACTAGTAAACAAAATCACAAACTTTTCTCTATAGCTTTTTGTATGTCGCCTTAACTAAGCTGAAAGAGATTAGCTGCAGGTGTTCAGTATTCAGCTTTATAAACAACTTCATTTTAGTGTAATTTCATAAATGTATATTTTATTAGTCAAGTAACTGTAGAACATTACAATTACGTGAGTTTAACTAAATAAGTGGAACCCAGTGTTTCCTCAGTCTTATTGTCGAGACGTAGGGTCTCAGAAGCTGTGGCTCAGCCCTATTCTAAAGCCAAGAAGAACCACACGTGGACCGTTCGTCTAGACCAGGGCTGTCCAAACAGCACCTTGGCGGGCTAATTAAATTTATTACAACAGCTGAAGGGCCGTAGAAAAAATATGTTCAGTTTTCAAGTAAAAAATATATGGTAATAATCATTTCTTTACACGTTTATTGGTTCTTCGTTACTTTGTCTTTAACAATCATATCAATTTATCAATATCAACGTCTACATTTCCAACGTATACAGAAGTGACTTATCAGACATTATTTGCTGCCCGCGGGCCTTTGCTTGGACAGTCCTGGTCTAGACGACTACACTGCATCCATGAAGGTTTCATGGAAGAATGTGAATGTGATGTGTGTGAGAAGGAGAATCGAAATCAGTGGCAAAGGTAGAGTGCGACATAGCCGTACTGTCCCCGTTTGTTAGAATGTATGTTTAGAAGAATGCGTGGTGGTGGCGAATATTTAGTTAAAACTATGCACGACTACTTTTTTGCATGAAAGTTTACATCACTTATACATAAAACTCGATTTTTTTTATCACGCGCTCGAGTATTTGACCCGTCTAGACCTTATTCTAAATTTTAGAGGCCGCAAACACAAACAGAACAATTATACCCTCATAACACCGCGTTTTCCTCAATTCGAAAGTTTCACAACTCGGTCGACAACAACACAACATCGGGATTCCCGTAGAAGGAAAGTTTGGTGGAATACCTACTCGGTAAATCTAACAAACAATAATTATGAGCGTTATGTGGGTGTTTCATCCGACGATGCAACGCAAATAAATATAGCACTCTACGAACGTAGTAAACTTACCTTGTGTGTACCTATGTATATTTATGAACTAGCTGAACCCGCTACTTCGTTCGCGTAAGCAGATGTTACGTACTTATACATTAATTGGAAGTATCGTACGTCAAATATTTGGATAAATAGTCATTGAAAAACCTTTGAGTTTGAGTGAATTTGTTTTTCCACACAAAAATTTATTTAATTTTATCTTCTTTATTTTTCTTTTTTTAAACAGAATCAAACATACTTAGTAAGGTTTCGTAGTATCGAACATAGCCGCACGCACGTGTTAAGTTTGTAGAATTTTTATAGGATACATTATGAAAAGTCTGAAGCTAATGTGCATGATCTGATACCTACCTACCTATTTCTTTTTATCCGCAAGCTGTTTTCTAGCTGTCACCCGCGACATCGCCGGGACGGACGGACGGACGGATAGCGAAGTCTCAGTAATAGGGTCCCGTTTTTACCCTTTGTGTACGGAACCCTAACAACGGTCTGCTTCGGTCACCGAAGCTTGTTGAACACTACCTTTAAATTTTAAACAGTATTTGGATTGAAATTATACGTTTTCTAATAAGTTACGGCTGGTCTAGTAAGTTACAGCAGACCTAGTCGGGAGAACGGCGACTGTCGATCCGGAGACCCAGGGTTCAAAACCACGCGCACCACTATCTTTTCAGAGTCATGTTCGTAGTGCCGGTAATTAAAACGGTGAAGGAAAACACCGTGAAGTAACCGAAATCTACCTATAATCTTAGTTCTAAGTCATATGTTATCCACCAACCGACACTGGGCCAGCGTGGTGGATTATAGCCTTGTCCCTCTCCTTGCGAGAGAAGGCCCCGACGCCCAGCAGTGGGAACATGTAATGGGTTGTTTATGCTGCTACTTATTATGCTGATATGTTTTCTCCAAAATACAAAAATCTACTTCAATGACAGGTAATTTAATTCTGTTTTCGATATCTAAGATCACCTCTGAAGTATTTCCTACCAAACAAAAAAGGAATTATCAAAATCAACTAACAATTAGCGGAGTTATCGCGTAAAATAAAACCAAATAAAAAAACATGCAACCCGATTGAGAACATCCTCCTTGTTTGAAGTCGATTATAACCGAATGATGTTTGTTTTTCCACACAAAATATATTTTTGACAATTATTTTGTCATCCAAGACGACGCGACGCGATCACGTGGGCACTTTCTAGAATCTAGATATTCTGTGGATCGTATGTGATACACAGAATACTTAGAAGTTAGTATGTACCGAACGCGCTGCGCTTGTCGTTATTATTTAATGTTTGTGTAATTTCCGAACCAACAGACCGATATTGTTCAAATTTTGACGGGACAATATAAAAAATGTGTTCTTTCTAACAAAAAAAGAATTAATGAAATTAAACAAAGCAAATATGAGTTACAACCAAATACACATTCTGACTTTCACCCCCTCCCGCAAGAAAACCGATCAGAATTTGGGGATCAAAAGTAGCCTACAGCAATGTCCTTAGTATAAACTAAAATCATGCCAAGTTTCAGCTGAATTAAATCAGTAGTTTCGGCGTGATGCGTGATCCCTATACAGAAAGACAGACAGACAGACAGACAGACAGACAGACATGAAAGAAAAAAAATGCAGTTTCGCCATCAGTATCGACTATGGAGTGCCCCAAAAAAAATTTTTTCTAAATATCTTCAATGTACAGAATTCGACCCGTTACAGTTTTATTATAAGTATAGATAGTATTGAATGATGACCGTTAAAATAGTTGTTTGATACATTTATCAAGTCGAAACGAGGTTGGCACCTCATACCAAAATTTATGATGTAATTTTAGTATAAGACCCCCGACAGTCTGAAATGTGATAATGTAATAATTTTATTAGGTATCAATAATATTTACCTAATTATTATTAGGTATCAATAGATTTTTAGCTCTGTACGTCTAATATTTAATTTAAATTTTAGCTAGGTAGGTATGTTATTTTTCGTAAGTACCTTACTTTTTTAAAATTCGCGCCGGCACCTTTGCAATTTACGTTCCGGTGTTTTGACGTGAGCTGATAATTAAAAAAGTTTATTTTTTTTAATTTTTATTTATAAGCATAGATACAGAGTCCTTTAGTCGTGTTAAAATAAGGTGTAGCTTGGGTGTAGCCATATTTCTATGACAAATTTCAACTAAAGTAGTACCTAGTACCGAAAATAATTTAGAATGACATGACGTGTTAAATTAGGTGTAGCCATATATATCGTCAAATTTCAACTAAAGTAGTAGTACTGAAAATAATATAAATTTAGATGATAATACAATGCAAAAATTTAAAATTCGTTATGACCAGTCGACAATCTGTGAACAGCGACAAATATTTACTCAGCGTTGAAAACCTGTGTATAGGAAAAATATATAATTTGTCGGCAATGTCAGTATAGAAATTTACGACATTTGTTAAAAATAAGCCCTATGACTATGCGTTTGCACTGCACCGCATGTTATCTTGCAGTTCTTTGCAGTACTAATTTTTAATCCTATCACACCACACATTCATCTCAGTATTCGCATTTCCGTAACATACAATCGTCTTTCATCCGATCCTTTGGTTGCCCAACATTCACACCCATGCATGACATGTCTTATAACGTTATAACCGTCTTGCAGATTTTGATCCTTAAGTTTAGGGGGCATATGCGGGGCACATTATGTTACTACTGTGACCTGATGTTTAATTTGATGATTTTTTCTATTTTAAGGAACTTTAATTTAAATGTTTTTTTATACCAAAACCGGGTCGAGACATAAATTTATGAGCATACCTGCTCAAATAAATATGAAAAAAAAATATTTCCCGGCAAAAACCCAACCGAAAACATAATTTATGTTGGTTTGCTCGTTTCGAGCTGTTAACCCCTCACGAGGCCTTTAAAACAATCTCTCTTGTGCTGATTTTAAACGGCTTTGGCTTGAATTATTCTTTGTAAAATGTTAAATAATAATGTATTTGTTGTTAAGTAAGCGGAACTTCACAACAAATGTTGACAACCAAATTCACAAACTTATTGACAAACAATAGTGCCAACATTACGGCAAAGGGACAAGTTACTGTACGGTGAACGGACTATAGTCTTTTTTACATTGTACGAAAAAAAAGCTGTTTAAAAAACAAACATCATTCGCATTAAAAGGAAAATTAGATTTTGTGCACCAGCTTACAACAGTGAAGTGGCATGGAGCCATTACCTCTATGCCACTTCACTGCTGGCACCCATATTTTATAATAAAATTAATAGTTTGCAAGATATACGAAATTTACTCTCATTTAATTTCTTTATCTTGAAATGGGATTGTGTTAATAATAAAATAATTACGTTTAGTTAATAATTACGTTTAATTTTGTTGCTTTTTTTGCTTTCTAACAGTATTACTTATTTGCAAAATAGTTATAAGTTTGTTTTTGTGCCTAAATTTTATGTTGTTGAACATCATAATTAAGTGATCAAATGGAATACGCTGCTTTCTGTACCACAGTTTTTATACTAAAGCAAAAGGCATAGCCACATAATTCATTGTATTATGGATTTCTGTTCAATAAATTATCTTTATCTTATCTTTATTTCTATGGGAAGATTTCATTATTCTTGCGCTGGTAACTCTGTGATGGTACGTTCATTGCTGCTGTCAACTGTCACTGTCAATGACAACATTTTGCTAATTTCAGCATCACTGTCAATCGATCAGCTGATAACTGGTAATACTAATACCTAATTGTTATGTCAGTACAATCAAGTACAATACAGTGGGAAAAGTGAGAAACTATACAAAAAGTAAAGATAAATAATTTAATTAGCGTTTACATCAGTCAGAATTTCAGTTTATAATCGTTCTGACGCGTCTGTTCCAAAGTTCACTTTCGGCGTCAGATTAATGACTATACCACATAGTGGCTTTATCTTAAAAACATACTAAAATATAATCCATCAAGACATAAATAACGTACACCGCTATCTACTACAGTAAGTTATCGCCCTTTGTACCTATCTGGATAAAACAGTAAAACAATCGAGTTTTTAACTCATTGTCGCCTGGACGTATAATATAATTTGATCTTAGTTCGATAAACTTTGAGTAATATTCACTAAAATGTTGTTAGGGCGCATAAGTCAACTAGTTTTTAGAAGGGGAATACACGTATCTCAAAAACTAAACCAAGCCATGGGGATTGACGGGAATACTATACTAGCCGAGAGCTTGAAGAAGCAGGTGAGTCTTTTAATATAAATACCGGCACTGATGCACTAACCGGCCTTGAAGTAAGTCCTAACTTTGTCTTTTATACTGGGAACTTTGGTGCTGGTTTAAGAGGGTTATGGGAGTTGTTTTGTGGTGTAAATCTGAGGGGATATCTGTTTGGTGCCTCTGCATTGTTCAGTAGATCTTCAGTAGATTGCTTGATTGGTATGTTCACAACCATTTTTGTATAAATTGCTCTTAACTTTTCACCTACAATAGCAGTCACAAGGACATAAAAAGGAGACTTAAATTTAGTTATGCTTGTTTGCTGATTGCATTCATTTGCATGTTAATTATGTTTTTGAGTATTAAATATGTTGGATCTTGGAATTATTACCAAATTTTAAAAATATTTAAAATTTAATCATTTTGAGTATTTAGCTAAAGTTATTTTTTTCTATGGTGATTTAGCTTGATGTCAATATACTTACCAATGATAATGTTACTATAGGAATGTTGAGTACTAAATAATAATGCAATGATATGCTTATAGTATAAAAAGTTTTTATATCATAATTAAACCCAATAAACAAGTCACGTAAAATTAAACCAGTTAACAAAAGTAGTTGAACTACACATTCACTAAAATATGAATTTACACTTGAAATACTCAATCAACGAGAATATATCTTTGTTTCGTCCCCCCAGTAATTTCACCATTAACAACCCACTTTATGTTCTCATTGCTGGGACTCAGAAACCTACCTAGAGAGATTTAAGGCCATGCTGGCCCTGTGCAGCTTGGCAGATGATTAGTAAGACACAATTGGTAGTGATAGTTATATTTAAAAAAGGGGCTTATGGCAGTAGGGCTCAAATAGGCTCTACTGCCTACCAAAAAAGATATGACAGTTTTCTCAATGTATTTCTTGATGAGTTATTTAAAATTGTAGGTCTGGTTACCTCAATGTGTAGATTATTTGTTCTAGTAAAAATTCTATTGATACTCTATTTTTGGGACAATTGTATTTACTTAGCTTATTATTTCAATGTTTTCTGGGTTTCTTGATTGGTGACATAAATTTATTTTATTGATCATAATTGTATTGGTCTTTCCATCAATGCTGTATTGCTAACATGCTTTTTTAGATTAGCACTAGCAGACAGATAGGATTTCCAATCCAAACAAACAAAAGAACAGAAAATTCAGAGATGTATCATAAAATACAGTCACTTGAAAACATATATCACTTAACAATTTTCTGCATATTTTATATGGCTTAGTTTTGTAAAAGGAAATGTAAAAGAAAGGAAAAAAATATACTAAAATTGTTATTTTTCATATTTGAAGCAATGTATATTTTAATCAAAACATTTAACTCAAAGTTTAACCTTTGTTTAGGTATCTACTTACTTAGCATACAATAAGGCATTTTCTGTATTATTTTCTGTTTCCTGTATAACATAATAAACGCACTGTCATGTTTGCATGCTTCACTATCATTTTTATGCATGTGGGTTCATTCAATAGTTTAAATTATCATAAAAACTGTAATTAATGCTGTTATTTATTTCCAGGGTGTTGAATATGTGTTTGGGATTGTGGGTATCCCAGTCATTGAGACTGCCCTGGCATTCCAAATTGCCGGGCTCAAGTACATTGGCATGCGCAATGAGCAGGCAGCTTGCTATGCAGCCCAGGCTGTGGGCTACCTCACTGGTAAGTTGAAGCTAGTACAAGAAGCCACTTAGTGTTCCCACTGCTGGGACTAAAGGCCTCCTCGCACTAGGATAGAACCAAGGCCATAATCCACCTTACTGGCAAAATTTAGGTTGTTGGATGACACTAGTCTTTTAACACACCGATATTAAATCTCACATCCACAGATCCGTCCCAAACTTCAGGTGCACGGAATTATGTTATTGTTGGGAAGAGTGAGCTCACTCTTTCCGTTCTAGTTGGTTGTAGGAAGCGATGAACGCTGGACTTTTATTGCTATCATTATTCTTGTCAACAATCAATATAAGTAGAACCGCAACATACCTTCGCCGCTAGCGATTCTAGGGGTCAAGTAGATTGGTAGATGTAAACCACTCACACTACACACAGAGACGCAGTTTGTTAACAATTCCAAGGGGACATCTTTTGATTTATATTGATGTTCATTTCATCTTCACTTTTAAACCAGTGGTGATGATGAACTTCTATATCTGCATTTGGAAAATTACTCAAGGAGGTGTAGGTGAGACTCAAACCCTCAATGTTGTGAAGTAAGACATTCTAGTCATTCATTACCCCACCGTGGCTTACAAACATCTAAATTTCTAAATCACTTCTAATCGAATTGTTAGTATATACCCACTTCAAAGTTTATTTTAAATATTGTCCAAAGAACAAAATAAAAACATTATTAATAAATCGTTTTTATGAATACATGAATGAATTTGTTAACTCATTTGCATTTTCATAGAATAAAAAATAATAAAATTATGAAGAAAGTAAGACTTTTCTTGTATTATGGATACATAACCTGTTACGTTACTACAAGTCTATGCTGTAAATCTTACAACCCACTAAAATTAAGTGTGGTGGCAGGCACTTATCATAGCCCTGAATATTATGCTTACCTCTTTGGACAATGTATGTGAAAGATTCTGTGTGATGTTTTTAATGGAAATAAGTCTACCATAAACATTATTGTTTTATAATCTGTCTGAGTGTCTTAAGAAATAAGATAGATAACTAAGGGAGGACTTACCTGCACAGGAAACTTCTGTCTATCAATGTTAAATTTTGCTACTACATAAAAATGTAACATTTTAAATTTAGTAAAAAAAAAATGTTGAAATATATTAATTTATTTATTGTATATTAATCAATGATTTAAATCTAATATCTTATTTAATGGATACTTAAATACTCACCTTTGGACATTCCTTTTGATAATACCCCCATAATCAAACCTACCTTTGGACCGTTATCACAAAAACCTACCTAAGGTCTATCAGAACCTCTATTTCCATCAGCGTTATCAAGGCTTGTTTATCAAACAGATAACTTGCAGAATATTTGCTAAAAGCTTGCCATATACGTAATAATATAATAACACTTAACCTTTGATATTATTACATTTTAGATACAAACGATTGTGTTACCAAGTGGTAGTATTTAGGAGTTACATGAATAGATTGATTTCATAAGATTATCAGAATTGATCCGACTATCTGAGTTGCTTCCAAGCTATGTCTATGTTCCAGTGCCCTCTGTAGGGAAAATGTGAAGTAATGCCAACATCAAACATAATGCCAAAATAGTTATTTTATTATAGGCACGCGTGCTACTTATTACGTTAATAAGTTACGTTTAGTATTATAGTCGGGAGAAATGCAACTGTCATCCGGAGCCCCGGTTTCTAATCCCACGCATCATCCATAAATCATGTCCGTAATGCAGTTACGTCAAAAACGGTAAAGGAAATCGTGAGAAAACCGTCATGTTCTGAGAAGTTAGCCTATTTTTTAGCTTTGTATCTTTTTTTTTTTGGTGTGTCAATAAAGAGTATCTATCTATCTATCTATGCGTCTTCTGCCAATACTTTCTCCTTGCGAAGGGAAAGGGAAGGGGGGAAGGCCCCGAGTCCCAGTAGTGGACTACTTATGTGTTGCTTATTATCAGGGACAGGTCAAGCTCGTCAGGAAAACGATCAATTAAATAGAATAATGTAATTTGGACTCGGATCTATTCTGCGCTGTTCCATACAGTTGTATAGAAAAACAGATCGATCGCTATTTCAAAGTCACATTATCTATAGGGTAAGTTAGGTACCTATTCACAGCCACGAGTAGAACGTAACTCCTTCGGCTGAGTAGAGTATGTGACCCTTTTCAATTTGTCAAAACAACCATCTTGGATTAAGGGAAGAAAAGGAAGACAGAAAGGGGGAGTACGAGGGTCAAACTGAAAGTTCTTAGAACTGGCCACTTATAAACAATATAATAAAAAAATAATTCTATAATTTGAAAATAGACCTCTTTGCCAATATTACTGAGTATATACTTCATTAATTTGTCATTTGTTTTACGATTTGGCGTCAAATTGAAAATTGTCTGTGTCACGTCAACATGAATTTAACACGAGAAAATTTTCGTGCAATGATTTTTATGACTTTCGATGTCATTTAAGTCAACAAGAAAGTTATGATAGACTACGATTGGCCTTTCACGATAAAGCCCCATCTCGTGCGACTGTTTACAACTGGTTTAATGAGTTTAAACGTGGTCGCACTAATCTCACTGATGATTTACGTGAGGGACGGCCTTCTACGGCGACGACTGAAGATAACATCTGTGTTGTGCGGCGTATGATAGAGACTGACAAAAGAGTGACCTATCAGCAGATTCGGACAAGCTTAGGCATCGGTATGAGTCAAGTGCACAAAATCCTACACGAACATTTAGCGGTCAGGAAGCTTTGCGCCCGGTGGATACCTCATAATTTGACTGAGGCTCAAAAACTCCATCGTGTGGATTGGTGCCGTAAAATGATTGAAAGATTTAACGGAGGTGACTCAAATGCTGTGTTCGACATACTAACAGGTGACGAAAGCTGGATTTACTGTTATGATCCTGAAACCAAAAGACAATCTGCTCAGTGGGTGTTTCCTTTCGAGGAGTTGCCAACTAAAGTGAAGAGAGATCGAAGTGCGGGGAAAAATGGTGGCCTCGTTCTTTGGAAGGATAGGTCACTTCGCAACAATTGTGTTAGAGGATCAAAAAACAGTTTCTGCAGAATGGTACACTACCAATTGTTTGCCACTTGTCTTGGAAAAAGTTCGAGAGAAACGACCTCGCAGTAGGATCCTCCTTCACCACGACAACGCCTCATCGCACACCGCCAAGCGAACGATCGACTATTTGGCGACATCAAACGTTGAATTACTGGGTCACCCGCCGTATAGCCCCGACCTCGCGCCTTGTGATTTTTATTTATTTTCAAAAATTAAAGAAAAACTTAAAGGAAAGCGGTTTATGAATGCTGAAGAAGCGGTGGTTGCGTATCGCGATGCCATTGAAGAGACCCCTAAAGGCGAGTGGGCAAAGTGCTTTTCCCAGTGGTTCCATCGCATGCAGCGCTGTATTGACGTGAATGGACAATATTTTGAAAAGATATAATAAAACTAATAACTGGCTAATGTAATCAGTTTTTGATCTTCTAAGAACTTTCAGTTTGTCCCTCGTAGGGACATTTTCATCCTTATTCTGATGTGCTTTAGTTGCTATTTAAGTCGCCTCCTCCCGGTATTTAGAGGTGTGTAACCCTATATCATGACAAAGTAGATTTTATCAATCAACTAGCTGTACCTACCCTGCTCGCGTTGCTACGTCACTTGTCGAAAATTGGTCGTAGGTACCAAAACATAAACCTTCTTTGGCTCATTCTCAACAACTTTGCTAAAGATCGTCACATGATGAAATGCATAGTTTACGATTCTATAAAGTACATTTTAATGTTTATTCTAGAGGTATCCATAGGTGACTTGACAAATTAAAACAACACAGATGTTCTTAATACTGGTATAATTCTGGAAGCACAAAATACATAAATACTGACGTGCTGTATTCGTATATGAACAACTGACTCTCACAGCCAGTTACTACATACGAGTACATACGTTACCATAGATACGCATGCGACAATGTAGGTATGTGTGTCCCTACAGACATACAGACAAATATTCATTTTTACATACATGTTAAAAAATAGTTGATTAATTACAGTAGTACCTAACATTCTCCAAATTCCTTTAGGTAAGCCCGGAGTGTGTCTGGCTGTATCGGGCCCGGGATTACTCCACTGCATCGGAGGCATGGCCAACGCGCAGGTGAACTGTTGGCCTCTCCTCGTTATCGCTGGTTCCTGCCCTGAGGACCATGAGGGCATCGGTGGCTTCCAAGAGTGGCCGCAGGTGAGGACGTTACTGATATGATTTAGCTATTATAGGAAATCCCTAGGTGATGTGTGTTTGTGCGGCACTCAATGACGCCACTAAAACCTATCATTACCTTAATGCTTCTAGTTCACGGAATATATCGTCAACCCAGCAAGTCGTAGGGTGTCTTCCACTACGATTGCCGATTTGTGGTCTCCAGACATTCCCAATTATTTCTCTTGATAAAATTGACCTACTAGAGATTCTCGCCTGTTCTTGAGGATCAACTGTAATTTTCTAACAGCCTTAACCAACTTTCAGGGCGACTACGCTCATTAATCTAATTTACTAGTAGTAAAAACTAACATTTGGGTACTTATTGGTTCAGTCCTGAAAAAGAAACTCAAATTAAAACAGATGTTAGTCATCAAATGCGTAATTATTACAACAAGACATGATATTTTATTAATGCAATTTTGACACAATTTAACATCTTAGATTTTCCCATTTTCTTTTTATATCCAAATATCAATGTTGTTATCAAACTATTTAATCCTGCTATATCATAATAATTATCTGCTAATTTCCAATTAGCATTGATAACATACTATGATTGGCTTTATTATTATTTATTCAGCTAAATTCTATTGTATTTTTCGTGAACAATTTTATTGTTTTTTTTTTTAATCTGGAGTAAAGAGCCAAGATTTGTTACAGACTTGATAAGCATAGGTACGTTAAAGTCGATAATTGGACATAGTTTTTCACTCATCGGACGGTCTGTATTTCTAAAAAAAAGGGCCAAACCCCAAAACGCAGTGTTTGCATAAATGAACCCAGAACTCGCTGCGCCTCAGTGCAATTTATAACGACTGTTTGCGTTTTGATTTGAGTCGTTTGTGTATTGATTGACACCCACGCCATATAGCCCGAAACTAACAATGCTTGCATTATTGAAGCCAGAAACCAGAATCTTAAATATGAAAACAGGATATCCAGAGTCATACATTTGTGGCATAATAAACATATTCCTGGACATCTGCACAACAGTACTCGTGTCCCCAAACTCAGTAAAACATGCTATGGGGACCAGACAGCTGATATAATAAGTACCTATGTCATTGTTAATGTACATTTAAGATTCATAGAAACAGACCCATACACATAACAATTATTTGTGTTAAATAAAGTCTTTATTAAATTATAAAGCTTTTCTTACCCATCAACGAACGATATTTTATGCATCATAGTTTTTCGTCATATATTTTATGACGAAAAACGAAAAATTAACTTAGTTTTCTCATGTTTTATTTCAGTCTTATAACGCAACTTATTGTTATTGCTGACTACATTATCATCCAAATGTAGTAATTTTACTGAAATCAGATATTATCAAAACCCTTTAACTTGATTTTTTATGGGGCTTCCTATAAAAAGCGTCCTGTTATTACCTCCAAAAGACTGTGAGGAAGATGTGTTTATTTGTAAACGAAACAGTTTGAATATCCCGTTTGTAAAATGTCCTGTGAACAGATTGAGTATATTCCAGCAACGCTGTCGAGACAATTAATCGAGCAATTAATGTAATAAATCGATGAACGCCGACTGCATGCACGACAAAGTGTCCCGTTATGTCCCGCTACGCTCATTGTACGCGTTGCGCCGCATCTATAAATGTTTTGTTATAACGTTGTCACGTTAAACTATCGTCTGTAAACCGACTCACTTTACAGACAGCCATTTTTGTTATGTCAAATTATTAAAAATAAAAGTCCACCTCCGGCGAAAAGTGCTCTCTCTCAACCGGCTATGGACATGTTCAATACCAATGGTAATATACCTCGGATTCCAAGGATGCGCTCGTGAAAACTACCCAAATCAAGAATTACAATCATTTAATTGAATTTGAAAACATTCCCAAAGTTATCTTCCCACGTCATATTTGTGTTAACCATTCATGAATTAATTAGGCCTAATTAGGTATTGTAATTTATACAAATTAACTTTGTTTTGTGAAACTGTGATATAAGTCGATAAATAGGTTTGGAAAACATATTTTAAAGAGTCCATCAAAACGACACCTTAATTATCTAGGCACTACTGACCCGTAGACAAAAGTAAACGAAAATTAAACGCAGAAGCTAAAGCTATAAAAAATGGGCAGCCATAGGAACTGCCGATAGAAGCGAAAACGTATAACTGAGAATTTGATAGCACACTTTGGAAACTACGCGGGCGAAACCGGAGGGCGCGGCTAGTCTAGAATAAATCTTCAAAGCATTGTAGTCTGACACCGAGTCCCGAGTCCACCCGAAGATTTCTTTCATTCACGAGCATGACTCTTGACCTCAATTCACAGCCCACGAAAAATCTGTATGTGGAGCGTCAAAAGAAGTTATGACTTCAAAAATGGTTTATCAACATCATTATCGTAACTAACCCCTAACCCACGGATATTCGGGGATATGCCTTGATTGCGAATTTAGTTCGAAACCTAGTGTCTCCAGTCTCCTCCCACCTAAATAATTACTACATAAACAAAAGTAATAAGTACGACACACAACCGCATATTTTAGCGTGCACACTATGACAACAAACATAAAATGGGCGGAACATTTCCGTATAAACAAATAATTTTGTCCATGTAGAAGGAGTCACTCAACGCTCACACACGTAACCAGGGATTGAAGTGAGTGATTGCTAAATTTATTCGACATTTTATTTTGTGCTGTATTATATTAACATTTATTAAGTTTTACTAATAGACAAATACATACTTACGTAAATATATTTAATATAAAAATTGATACCCTGTACGACACGTATTATACTATAAAGAAATGTATAGAGTTGGAGTAGGAATCAGTTTGCATTTTTTAAATTGTCAGTTTTACGTCAAATGTATACGAAAGTACTAGCAGTGCCTCGCGGGTTTACCTACGTAGTTCTCGTTCCCGTTCTTTTATCGAGATAAAAGTAGCCTAAGCCTATGTGTTCTTCCAAAATATAATCTTACTGTATTTCAAATTACAACTCGATCCGACGATCCGAAACGATTTCATACGTTTCAACGGGATTGAGCAACAAACATCCAAATACCCAAACGTCCAAACATTGGCATTTGTAATATTAGGTAGTAGGATTTACGATACCAATGACAAAAAAAATATATTTTTTTGCTTTCCTGCTTGTACTAGGTAATCTCTGAAACGGCTGGACTAATTTTAAGGGACTTTTAATGAAAGATAGCTGATGGTTTAGCTATAGGCTTCAATAAACATCACTTTGTTCCGGTTTGAAGAACTATGTTTCCAGAGAAATTACAGGCCATGGAGGTAAAACATTATATCTCAGACTGTCGAACGCCGTAAATCCTAATGCCGTGAATTGGACTATCTGCAAGGAAGAAAGAGAGGCCTTTGCCCAACAGTGGGACAATCTAGGCTAGTAATAATATCAACATATCATTTTCATCAAGCAAGAGAAAAGTACACGTTAAAAAAACGTAAAAGTTATGTTTTTAACCCCCGACAAAAAAAAGGGGTGTTATAAGTTTGACGTCGATGTCTGTCTGTCTGTCTGTCTGTCGGTCTGTCTGTCTGTCTGTCTGTCTGTCTGTCTGTCTGTCTGTCTGTGTGTGTGTCTGTCTGTGGCACCGTAGAGCTCAAACGGATGGGCCGATTTCGATGCGGTTTTTTTTATTTGAAAGTTAATATCCGTGCGGGTGTTCTTAGCTATGTTTGGTTAATATCGATTCAAAATGGCCGCCTCCACAAAATGGCGGACAAAATATTTCTTCACAACCTACCTCAATATGGGTATCAAATGAAAGGGCTTGACTAGTAGAGTACTATACGCTATGACAAATTTCAAATCCAAGATGGCCGCTACCACAAAATGGCGAATTACATTTCCTTTTTCACAATTCCCTTAATATGGGTATCAAATGAAAGGGCTTGACTAGTAGAATGTTGTACAGATAACAAATCTAAGGTAGTCAGGGGTTAATCAAAATTTTTAATTTTGTTCTTGTAGACGATCAGCTGTCTGGTAGTGAAAGTCCCGGCATAAGTCCAGCTGTTTGGTAGATTAGCGGAACAAACAAGATAGACAAAAAAGTTTTAAAATAGTTTTTTAGGTATAGGTACTGTACTTACTTTCCTTTGAGCTTAGTAAACAGTTGTTAATTTGATATTACATACAAACGCTCCAATTTTATTTCTTTGTATATATTATCAATGATAATCATAAAACAAGTAAAAAACATGGAAAAATAAGTAGTTAATTAAAAATGAAAAAAACGAACATTGTCCATGTAAATCACCGAATAAATTTTCGAAGAAATTTCACATCGGCAAACTCCATTAACCCATCACTAACGCGCCAACGTACTCTCTAGGCGCTTCAGAGCGACTGAACGAATGTCAAAGTTATGCGGTCATATTAACCGTATCGAGAAGACACTGCCACGCCCTCAAGGCATATCCCCCGATATCCGTGCCCTAACCCATACTAGGCCACTTCTGGACTTAAGGTCTGCGCCGACTTATACCACTCGGCTACCTCCCGAGAAATAAAATACACTCAAATATGGGCTTTATGTGCTGCGTTTTAAGATACAGATTACATTGCCAACACAAATTAGCAGACCGCTCGCCGACAGCCGTCTGCTAATTTATGGTGCCAATGTAATCTATACCTTAAGTGGTATGACGTAAAGCTCATATTTAAATGTGTTTGATTTGTCGGGTGGGAACGGAGTTGTATAAGTGGGCGCAGACCTTTAATCCTCTCGTATAATAATACACCACTCAGTCCGATCCCCCTCAGCTTTACTATTCCAACTGTCATCAACTTCCTTTCGTAAATCGTCACTCCGTTTAGTCCCATGGCTTCCTACACAACGTCGTATCGTCCTACTCAGTAAATTGGCCTTGGTATTGTATTCTCGTTAATTTCGAGCTAAAATATAAAAAAAACCGATATCAAAGACAAAAGGAATTTAATTAGGCGGTAGAAGTGTCTAATGCCGCTAACTTAAAAACGGTGAAGGAAAACATCGTGAGGAAACCGATATGTACCTAGAATATTTGTAGGTCATGTGTCATCCACCAACCCGCACTGGACCAGCGTGGTGGATTATGGCCTTGGCGAGAGAAGGCCCTGAGTCCAGTGGGAACATTTAGTGGGATGTTTATGCTTTTGCTGCTACTTGGCATCTTGTATAGTTTTTACGCATTTAATGTATTATACGAGCAGGCGCGGATCCAGGGGGGGGGGTCATGGGGGTCATGACCCCCCCCTGGGCTAGGCCCAGTACCTACTTATCGTGTACCAACACGTACCAATCGTGTACCAAGTGTACACGTATCGTGTACCAATACTCATCGTAGACCGGCAGCGATCACCGTATGGCAAGAGGCACGCTGAATCTTGAAAGGTCATGTCTATTGAGGTCCACGCTCTGACCAAATTATGCTCAAAGCTCGATAACTTTCACCTCGAACTTCAAAATCGCTTCGAATCCCTAGATAAGTGAGTAACAGCGAACGATATAAACGACAGGCTAGTGGAAACTGTTCATGCAGTTGGTAGAAAATATATACTATAAGAGCCGACGCTAAAATAGAACCCAAAAGCTTTCTGATCATACTCTAATTCTCATGGCGGCTAGGCAAGGTAAACATGTGGTTGCAGTCTTCAGTCGACATGACGGTCTACTGACGGCTCAATAGACAGATCTCTACTCGTGTGCAACGCGACATACACTGCTTCAATACTACGAGTATTGAAGAAGCGATCAGGAGGACAGAAACGCGGCCGTAGTGGAGGCTCTGCGTCGAGAGGTGGCGGCAAGCAAAAGACGATGTCGAGTCGATTACTATCGGAATCCCAACTGGTAGTGATCGGCTCAACAGACGAAATCGGACTGACTAGTTTTAGAATTAAATGTTCACAACACCCTATTTTCCTTTTCTTCTCCTAAACCAAGAAATATGTAATGACAAAGGTCACGGACCCCAGAATCTGTGGAGTGGCAAAATTGAATAAATAGATAAAAAGCGATCAAGCGGAACAAAGACTCGAAAGTGTTCGCAAACAATCTGTCTCATGGTCATGGGCAAAACTGACCAAACTGAAGAAAAATAGTGGTAACGTTGAAGCCCGAGATTTTGGACGAGATTGAGAGGTTCTATGAATAGTAACAGTTATACACCTCTACTCAAGGACAACCTGTCCTGACCTGACTTGTCACTTTTCCGAAGATATTCCGAAAGTCAGCCTGGGAAATTCAGACTAGGATGGCTCTCAAAACAAGTTAAAAACAACAAGGCACCTGGCGACGACGGAATTACGACTGAATTGAATTAAATTGAAAATTTGAAAAAGCTTCTGAGAGTAGGTGGACAAACGGTACTTAAAGTCCTCCAGAAGCTATTCGACTCCGTTATACTTGATGGTAATACGCCTGAAGCCTGGAGTAGAAGTGTGGTGGTGCTCTTCGTCACAGAAGGTGACATCACGTTGTTGAAGAATTACATACCCATTACATACTTCTCAGCCATGTTTACAAGTTGTTTTTGAGGATAATCACAAATCGTCTCACATGCAGGTTTGATGACTCCCAGCCACCAGAACAAACCAGTTTCCAAAATTGCGACAGCACTATAGACAATATTCGTATGGATGGCTTCGGTAGATTTTACAGAAAACCGAGAAGTATAATAATCGGCCACCATGTATAGCGTATGTAGACTATGAGAAAGCCTTCGATTCCATCAAGACCTGGGTAATGCTTTGGTCTTTCCAGTGATGCCGCATCGACTATCACTATATCGAAGTATTGAAGTGTATTTACAGCAAATCCACAATAACTGTCCGATTACATGACCGGTACACAAAACATATCCGGCCATATAGGTAGAATCCAAACAAATATTCAACAAGATTTGACAAAGAGGTCCAGCGAAGGACCCAATTCGAATGGGCAGCGTTCGGGAAACTTCGCCACATCTTTGAGTCCAAAATACCCCAATGCTTAAAGACCAATCTCTTTAATCACTGCGTGCTACCAGTGAAGGCTTATGGATATGAGACGTGGTCCTTAACTGTGGGCCTCGTAATAAAGCTCAAAGTCGCACAGCGAGCTATGGAGAGAGATATGCTCGGAGTCTCTTTTCGCGACAGAATCCGTAATGAGGATATTCGCAGAAGAACGAAAGTAGCCAACATAGCTCAAAGAGTAAGCAAGCTGAAGTGGCAATGTGCAGGCCACATCGCTTGCAGAACTGACAACCGATGGGGAAGTAAGGCTCTCGAGTCGCTACCACGAACCGAGAGACGCCGTGTTAGACGGCCTCCCAATGCTAGACAGATGACCTCGCAAAGGTTGCTGGAAACCGCTGGTCGTGGAAATCTAGGGCGGAGGCCTATGTTCAGCAGTGGACGTCTTGCGGCTGATGATGATGATGATACCCTAATTATCGCACAGTTTTCTGACTTGACTACGGTGTTACTCCCGCCCCCTCCCTCTCTGGAGACATGTGACCCCCCCCTGGAGCCAAAGCTGGATCCGCCCTTGTATACGAGTATTATGTGTACGCATCTATACAGCTAGGTACTTATGAGGTAGGTACCTACTTATAGATTACATAGTATTACAAATGATTAGATTATCTGAGTAACACACAAAGCAAGGTTTTCTTAGATATTACGTGTTGGTGGTCAGATTAAGATAAAGTTAATCACATTTTGAACCCACTACATAAAATGAGGGGTTTTTCACATTCGCCTCTCGGTACCTAGGACATTTCAAAAAAATTTGAACACGCGATTATAGAGGTAGATAAAGATATGTTTGTTTACGACATGAGTGAGTTTTGTACAAAAGATGTGCAAATAACTGTAACAATAATACTCGAAGTTTTTTCCTAAACTAGTTTGAATTTAGTTCCCTTATTGGCTTTAGTATCTTATTGTATACAATTCGACACCATTACTTAGTATATTTTTTTATTGTTTGTGTGATACCTCAGAATGGGACTAGAATGACGTCAGCGGTTCAATAAAATTGTAAGTTGGCTCTCTGAGTCGTTGGTTGTGGTTTCTGGGCCGAACATTTGGGAGATCAATTCGGATGTCTGTTCTATGTCTGGGTCATGTATCATAAGTATCCTACTAATGTTATAAAGGACAATGTTTGGATGTTTGTTGCTCAATCACGTCGTAACGTATGCACGAATCGGGTTGAAATTTGGAACACAAGTAGGTTATAGTCTGAAAGAACATACATTATATCAGCTACCTACCTTTCATAGTACAAGCTTTGCTTATTGCAGTTGCCTACAGGGCCTGATTAACCCTTAGGCTGCAGCCTAGGGCGCGAGGATCAGGGGGCGCACACAAAGGTCCGAAGGAAGGTATGCTCCAGTGGTGACGTATTGTTTGCGCTGTCTTCTAACATTGCAAACGCGTTCAATACCCTAACCAGTACAACCATAAAAGAGGTGCTGACGAGGCAGATGAGACAGATGTGGGACACTACTTCTCTGTGAGAGAGGTAGTCTTTAACGAGGCGCCGCAGATATGGTACACACTACTTCTCTGTGAGAGAGGTAGTCTTTAACGAGGCGCCGCAGATATTGGGGTACCAAATCTGCGGCGCCTCGTTAAAGACTACCTCTCTCACAGAGAAGTAGTGTCCCACATCAAAAGAAAGGGGGGAGCTCATGTTCATGTCACGCGAGGTTCTACAGGAGTTTGCTCTTGCACTACTCCTGCGGAACTTCGGTTACAACTGGGTGTTGAGTGGCGCAAACCTGCGGTGTATTGCCGTTGATTTCGATTCGTGCTTCGTTCGCTTTCTGTCGAAGCCAAGCGCACGCTGGTTACTATGAGAGGTCGGAGTTTTCGCAGGGCGGAAATGTATCCGATTAAAAACCTACACCTAATCTTTAATAATTGTTATCAAAACTATTTGACAGTAATATACTAATATTTAATGCAAGATGAACATGTACCTACGTAGAAGAGGTGCCCACGGTGACCTCAAAATACTGTTTGAACAGTTGTAGTAAGTACAAGACATGAGTGTTTTCGTCGTTCTTTAAGGTTTTTAGATCGCTTATACCAAGGTCGAGCACCTAATTAAATATACAATAGGCTATTCTAGGCTCATTATGAATAACAAATAAGAATTAAAAGTACAAGTGCAACACATAGATACATTTAAATGTAAATGAAGAATTCTATTTCCAATGTTTTTTTTTGTAAAATTGTTTTATTCATCATCATCAGCCTGTATTCGCCTACTGCTGGACAGTGGACATAGGCATAGCCCTCTTCCATTATACGCCACTTAGAATGTCAAATCTCTCTCTTTCTGAGGAAGTAGTCTTTTATTTTTTAAAACATTGGTGGGCATTTTACGCCAGCGGCCCCCAAACTAAGCAAAGCTTATATCTACTATGGTGGCTAGACAACTGATATAATACTTATATATTTTCCAATTCATACTCATTATACACAGAATTACGGTATAATATGCAGCGTAGCATAAGTAAAGGAGCCCACTTTAACTTCAAACTGTTGAGACTCAACTTTGGGTTCAACCCAACGTCGCCTTGTGTTAGAAAGTCCCAAGTCAAGGCCATAATCCACCACGCCAGCCAAATGCGGGTAGGTGATGACACATCCTGGAAATATATCTTGCTTAGAATATTCCTGATTCTTCACGATGTTACTGTTAAAGTCTGTGGTATTGATAAACTTGTACGTCAGTTTAATATTGTATTTTTTTAGGTATAATTATTAGGTACTAAAACTCATGTACCTACCTACACAAGAGTTTTAGTTGCAAAGTTGTGGAGGCCTAGTGTCGCGATCGACCAAAATCGTGCGATAATAGGTTCGAATTCCGACTGCATCTCTATGTATTTTTTAATTTCATCCCTACATGTATATTAATGTCAAAGTTTGTGTGTTTGTCAATCTCGTTCGGAACGGCTGTTTGACAAACACACAAACTTCGACAATTCTTAGAATTCGCCTACTGAAGTCGAGCTATATCAGAGTTTATTTCATCGATAGTATTTTATACAGAAATTATTGTATTTTACAAATTGTTTACCCTTTGTCCCCTCAGGTGGAGTCGAGCCGGCTATACTGCAAGTACGCGGCGCGTCCCCCCTTCCCGCGGCTCATCCCCCTGCACGTCGAGAAGGCGGTTAGGCTGGCGTCTGCCGGCCGCCCCGGCGTGGCATACCTCGACATGCCTGGCACTCTGCTCATGGTTGGTTTTGAAAACAGCTTTTGCGAACATTTTTCAGCTTCAAAAACACGATCACCTTATTACGATCGATCGATATCACCCCTTTACGCAATTAGACTCAGAATTTGTTCAGCTTTCTCGTGACCACGGCCGGCGGTTGTAACGCTGCCGAAACGTCGAGGAAAAACAATATTTATTCAAAAACAGGTTAAAATTTTGGCTCATGTATCAAACTTTATATAAGTAGTTAATTAGTTTAGATAGTAATGGTAAACTTACGATAAAATTTAAACAAAATTACATCGTTCTTTACAATTGTATTAAAAAGATGAATAATGCTTGACACTTATTTGTATGATTATTATTATCGTACGGTGAAATCTTCATTTTAAAGTTTGAATATGTATACAATTTGTATGCTCTTTCTTTTGTTTTTAAATTAATTGTCGTGTAAATTGTACACGTATGAATAAGACTCTGAATGCGAATAAAACTGCGTTTGAGGAACACAATCATCTGTTGACAAGCTACTGTGTGACCGAAGACGATCCACGCAGACTAAAACGTCTAAAAACCCTACATCGCACCATATTATTGGTGATTTATGGTGCGATTTAGGGTCCGCCCCCACTAATTTTACGTCATTTCCTCTGATTTTAGGACTCGTGTGTGGAGCGTTTTAGTCTGCGTGGATCGTCTTCGGCCACATAGTAGCTTGTCAACAGATGATTGTGTTGCTCAAACGCAGTTTTATTCGCATTCAGAGTCTTATTCATACGTGTATAATTTACACGTCAATTCATTGTAGAAGGTTTAAGAAGGTACCTATTCGGGACTAAGAGATAAGACTGATAAAAAGCAACACCCCTACCCATAACAGCACAGTGGCGTGCAGTGATTTAACCATAGATAGTAGTGGTAGGACTCTTGCCAGAATCCGCTTGGGGAAGTACCACATCTTTGCCCGTTATTCTACCGCCAAGCAGTAATGTGCTAACATTACTGTGCTCCGGTTTGAAGGGCAATGTTTCCAGATAAATTACAGGGCTTAGAGATATAATATCTTAGATCTCTGTGTGACGAGCGCAGTGCAGTGCTAGGTAATGATTTGGACTCTTTAGTTCCAATAGCTGCGTGTCACTGTGTTGTTATGTGGCAGGCATGTTGCTTACCATCAGGCACATGTCCTCCTCTCGTCACTTCTATACTATAAAAAACAGATAATCAAAATTTGACTTAGACCAGACAAATGACTGGTTGAAACTCACTGCTAACTGCGCAAGTAACCCAGATATTTAAGAAGATGTTTTCTTTGAGCTATAATTTTTCTGGAAACAAAAAACAAACTTTCTCTAGATAACTACGAGTACATTATTTATTATATTTATCTTTTAGTATGAAAACTAACGTGGTAAAGGAGCAACGCATGATATAGTCAGTTCAATTCAGTCCGACTCTTAAGTATCGGCCTTTTTCACCACTGCCCGTCTGGCGCTGAGTGCGCTGACACCAAACGAGTCGGGGGGTCACGCGCGTGTACTCTCTGATAAAGTCCGCCGAACGCGGCCGAAACTTAAGTCGGACTGGACTGACTAGTATCAGATATTCATCTTGTAAATTGTACCTACAAAATTTTTGAAGTAAAAATTTCTATTGACGCTCCACATACAGATTTTTCGTGGCCTGTGAATTGAACTCAAGCATCACGTTTGTAAATGAAAGAAATCTTCGGCTAGACTGGGATGATCTAGTCTAGATGGTCATATCATGGCCACGCCACCGGTTTCACCCGCGTAGTTTCTATAGTGAGCTGTCAAATTTTGATTTATTAGTTTTCGCTTCTATCGGCAGTCCCTATGACTGCCAATTATTATTTTTCTCTTTTTATTTGAATGAGTATTCAAATACTACGAATAATACGATTTCCAGAGTGAAACAGACGAGAGCAAGGTACCCCTAGACTTCTACACCTCGGAGCCGGTGCGACCGGCGCACCCTGACCCCGCGCTGGTCGCGCAAGCGGCGGACTTGCTCTCCAAGGCGGAGCGGCCGCTGGTCGTGGTCGGGAAAGGCGCGGCGTACGCGAGAGCCGAAGACGCTATCACTAAACTGGTCGAGCAAACGAAGATACCCTTCCTGCCTACTCCTATGGGTAAATTAGACATCTGTATAAATACATACGAACATAGATAAACTCTTTAATAAATCTCTTTTTTCATAGATAAAATTTTAATTAATTTAGAACGAAAACATGGAAAAATGTTAAAAAGAAAGTATTTTAAGTATGAAATGTTAAGTATTTATCGCTAAGAGTTTTTTTTTTTTTGGTAACCATACAGTGTAATACAACGCCGAACGCTTATGCTAAGCCGGAAAGGTTGCGTACTACTTATAATCATGTAGAATTATTCAGTTAATCCCGGTAATACCTGGAAGGGGAAATACTTTTACAACACATTGTTTGCATTTTTTATAACATAAAAAAGTATAAAATCGTTAATAAATGCAAGTTGAAGTTGCAATGGGCAGGCAGCTCGCAGAACTGATAACCGCTGCGGAGTAAAGGTTCTCGAATGGCGACCACGAACTGGCAGACGCAGTGTAGGACGGACACACGATGGACCGATTACATTGTCTCGGTCAGTGGATGGAGGCGGTACAAGACCGGTCATTGTGGAAATCATTGGGGGAGGTCTATGTCCAGCAGTGGACGTCTGCAGATGATGATGATGATGAGATGATGATGATAAAATTGATTTACCAGAAAAGCTATTTTTATACTGGTTTGCTATTCAGATTTTACAGAGACGAAACGAGCAGGACATGAGCCTGATGGTAAGCAACACGCCTGCCTATTACAGGACAATGCCATATAGGTATTGAGCATGAAAAGCCCAAAACCTAGCACTGCACTGATACAAAATTATTATCTCTATGGGACAGTGTCACACAGGTATTGTAACATAAAAAGTCCGTATCTTTACCTAGAGCTTCTCTCGCCAGACCTAGATATAAGATGCCCTGTAATTTATCTGAAAATGTTGCCTTTCCCACTGGAACACTGTGATGTTATCAACATTTGCTGCGTTTACAAATAGTGGACTAAAAATAGCAATGTATTTGGTCGTTCGACAGGTAAGGGCGTGGTCCCCGACGAGTCGTCGTACTGCGTGTCGACTGCGCGCACGCAAGCTCTCTTGCAGGCGGATGTGGTCCTACTGCTAGGTGCGAGACTCAACTGGATGTTGCACTTCGGACAACCGCCCCGATACTCGCCCAACGCCAAGATTATACAGGTAGATAGCTATCACACCATAGCTAACTTTTATTTTCTTTAAACCTTCGTAAAAGTTCAGGTTTCTAAAGTCTAGTCAAATTTATTTACAAAACAGAATACAGTTAATAATAAACTTAAATAATAATGTAACAATTTACAGTTTCGACCTAAACTATGTTCCTACCTATGTATGTCACCTTAAGTCAACATTGTCAGATTATAATCTCACGGTATGTTATGTTATGTTTGTAATCTGACTGATTTTACAGTTTTATGAGTAACTAAGTCCAAGTGCCAAAGAAGCGAAATAAAATAAAAATTAAGTTGAAATATATTTTTTCTGTTTTTAATTATTAAGTTTGTTTTGAGATTTTTGTAATTCGTGAACACAATATTTTTGACATCATTTTTGAACTCGTACAATTTTGGACAGAAAATATATTAAAAGAATTGTGATGTTTTTGAAGTCAGTAAAATTTTTCACCTTAGTATATTTATTATTTTCGTATAGGTACAATGACGTTATGTCACATGAATACAACGTCTCAAACAAAAGTTACAAAGTGTCCTTAAATCGTTACATAAAAATTCGTTCCCCAGGTGGACATAACTCCCGAGGAGTTCCACAACGCCGTGAAATCGGAAGTGGCCGTGCACGCCGACATCAAACCGTTTGCGGAACAGCTTACTCAGAAACTGGCTGAGAAGAAATTCTCCTTGAAACCCGACAACAAGTGGTGGTCGACGTTGGGCCAGAAGCAGAAGGCCAACTCTGACTTTGTCGCCGTAAGTAAACACTTAAATAGTACTATTTTGTAGTGTTAGGACACATTGCTGAGTCCGTCTGGGGAAGTACCACGCCTTTAACTAGGGCCTGATGATGGAGCTGGAAAATGACCATTAACTTTAGTTACTAAAAACTAAACTTAGTTATTTTGACCTGAATACGTCTTTAAATTTGCTTCCATAGCACGGCAAAGTCAAAGAATAAAATAATTCATTACACCATGTGAAGATTGTAACACATTGCGCGTAATAGAGGGGAAGAGCCGCCATTTTGGATACGTATTCAAGTGCAACAAACAGCCGTGTCCATGAAACGGCACATTAATTTTTCTTATTAACAAGCAATACAAGCTTGTTTTTAAAAAGGTTTTTTTTGTTTGTTATAAATCTGGTTTATTATTTTGACAGGCACAAGCATCGAACACAGCCACTCCGTTGAACTACTACGCGGTGTTCAAGACCGTGCAGGACACCATCCCCAAAGACTCGGTGATAGTGAGCGAGGGGAGCCAACACCATGGACATCGGCCGCGGGATGCTGCTGAACAACAAGCCGCGACACAGACTCGACGCGGGCACTTTCGGGACTATGGGAGTAAGTAACGAATATCTTATTATTAAATCAAAGTAATTTCCTATTCGATAAGGAAATCCTCTATGAATGAAAAATAACGGATCATTTTACCTCCATCGATATAAACCACTTGATGTGCCCTGAGCACCTTGAAATTGGTAACAAACTGCGTCTCTGTGTGTAGTGTAATTGGTTTACTCGTACACATCACCAATCTACTTGACCCCTAGAATCGCTAGCGGCGAGTTATACTGTGGTACACTCCGCGAGGTATAAGCTGAGCTTTGCATTAGTGTGAGTGATCACCAATCAGGCAGGAGCTTGAAATTTTGTCCGCGAGGTATAGGCTGAGCTTTGCATTAGTGTGAGTGATCACCAATCAGGCAGGAGCGCGGCGAGACAGAATGGCGCCGCGCCTAAGGCCGGTTGTCACACCTACACTATCCATGTACACTCACACAAATGCAAAGCTCAGCTTATGCCTCGCGGAGTGTACTACTTATTTTGGTTGTTGAAAACAAATAGTGAAAGGTAAAAAACGTCCAGCGTTCACGGCTTCCTACAACCGACTAGAATGGAAAGAGTGAGCTCACTCTTCCCAACGATAATAAAATTCCGTGCGCCCTGAAGTGTGAGAGGGTACATCTTTGGATTGAAATCGTTGCTTTCCTCAATATTTATGTAGGTACTGACTAGCGGCCCGTTCCAACTTCGCTCGAATATTTTGCATGTATGACGAAATACTTTCGAAACCGTTCCATCTGTACCCATGCTACGCAAATAAATCTATTACTACAAGTATATTGTAACTTCAGGTCGGCCCGGGCTTCGCCATCGCTGCAGCCATGTGGTGCCGTGACTACGCCCCCGGGAAGCGCGTCGTATGCGTCGAGGGAGACTCCGCCTTTGGATTCTCTGGTAAGTTACTTAAATAACACTTTAAAAACTTTTTCCTTGCCCGGCGGCAAGGTCGATAAGCATAATCATCATCATTTCTGTTCTTTTTTTTTAACATATAGACCAGTCTTTCCCAAAATGGGCGATACAAAGAGACCCAGAAAAAAATGGGGGAGTTGTGTAGAAGCTGAGAGTCCGTTGTATCTACTGGGCTCAGGTCTCAAGTTAACTCTTACGGGTTATAGTAAAAGTCTTGTTTAGAATGAATGTTTAATTTCCGCTAATATAGCTTACAATCATTCATTAATTTAATTTGAAGTTATAGTGGTGTTTAATTATGTGAAAAATGGGGGCACTAAAAAATAATTTATTCTCAAAGTGGGCAGCAGACAAAACAAGTTTGGGAACCCCTGGGTTAGGAGAAAAGGAAATAGGGAGAAGTAGGGAACGTTTTCAACCTAATTCTAGCGCTCTTTAGTAATATTAGTTGTATCTATTGCATTCACTTTTTAAAGCAAATAAATGTGTATTCCAGGCATGGAACTGGAAACCATGGTCCGCTACAAGCTGCCCGTGATCATCGTGATCGTGAACAACAACGGCATCTACAGCGGCTTCGACAAACAGACCATGGCCGACATACAGTCCGGCGGCGACGTCACGCAGTGGTGAGATACTTTGTTACTATGTTTAACCGACTTCCAAAAAAGAGGAGGCTATCAATTCGGGTGCATGTTTTTTTTGTTTGGTAGATTGGTATGTAGTTCAGAGGTATCGGTGGTGGACAATTCACACACAACACCATCTGACCCCAAACTAAGCAAAGCTTGTACTATGGCGGCCAGATAGCTAATATAAATACATATATAGTTTTAAATACATACTTATTATAAATAGAAACACCCAGACACAGTGCAAACATTTGAATTCATCACACAAATATTTGCACTGGGTGGTAATCGAACCCACGACCCTCCGCTTCGCAGGCAGAGTTACTACCCACTAAGCCACGAGGCCAGTCTCAGGTGATCCCATATAAATTTTATCGAAATCGGTGTAGCGTATTTTAGAAATATGAACAAAAAACTAAAATTTGCTATCACATATTTAGACGATATAGTGATAGACTCTTATGAAATTTGGTCGAGCTAAAATGTTGACTATCTTACTTCAGTGTATCGATTTTTCCTGACGGTGTGCACACGCATCATACAAATTTAAGCCGTTATTACACCACTCGTTATTCAGACAGTCTTAGTCTAAGTAGCGGTGTAATAAGCGTCAGACTGGTTAGACTCTGTATTCAGACAGCAAGATCGGGTTCGGCGAGTCTTACAGTCTGAACAACAAGTAGTGTAATAAGGCAAAAACAGGTAGACCGACAAACACATGGCACTGACATTGACATATAGTCTTAAAATATCATTTCATTGGCTCGTGATTGGTTCATTGATATTCGCGGTTAATTTTGTTTTTGTGTTTTGGGTATTCGGAGTTCGAATGCCATACATTTATTTTCGATCTCGCTGTTATTATACATATCTTATATACTTAAAATTCTATTCATTTTTTTAAATGAAAAAAAAAACATAATTGCGTGCAGTAAAGAAAAAGAAGTACTGATAAAAGTCCTTGAGTTGTATCGCGTAAGCACAAGAGCGCGCGTTTTTCAGACTGGTGTATTAGCGAGCTGAGAAGTCAGACTCTAAGACAGGCTGAATAACGCACAGTCTAATAAGCGCTTTACTATAGTCATTTTCACGCGTCAAAAGAAGTATAACTTTAGAAGCTGAAAGCTTATGCTATATTTCTCCTCACCACTATTTATTTCCCCAGTACGCCTCCCACGTCTCTGGGCGCCGAAGTCCGCTACGAGAAGATGATGGAGATGTTCGGCGAGACGGGCCACCTCTGCCGCACCGTCGACGAGATCAAGGCGGCGCTCAACAAGGCGCTCGCCGTCACCGACAAGCCTAGCATCATCAACATCCTCATCGACCCGCAGTCGAATAGGAAACCGCAGACCTTCAACTGGCTCACTGAATCTAAACTCTAAAGAAATCCTAAGCTACATAGTAAACAGGTCGTGACAGGTGCCCAAGGCTCAAATCACACCTAAGAAACAGCGACGCGCAGCGTTTCGATAAGCAATTTCATTGTAGTTAGTTAATCGGGGCCTTTTCCGCGCTTAGTCTCTCAATTGGGCCATTGTACGTGGCTCATACCTACTTCCCTTCTGCTCCAACCATACCAGGCTATCCCAGAAGGCAAGAAGCCTATTCGCAATGTCTTACTCCAGCACTTTCGACTCCTACGCAGCGGCAGCGCGCAATTTCTCAAGTGATACTATGTATTGTTACATTGAATATAAGGCTTTAAATCGTATTACAATGAAACTGCTCATCGCTTCGCGCCGCTGCTTCTTTGGTGTGGGTTGAGCCTAAGGTAAGCTGTGCCGCTGTATAGTTGTACAATGAACATGAATGAATAAATATTAACGTTTCAGTAAATGAAAATAATAAATTGTGAAACAAGTAAATAAAACGAATGGGTTAGGATTGTTTATAAATTACATTATTTTTGTGCGGTATCTTTTTAATTATTTTACTACGAATTTTGAAAATCAATGCTTTTGCTGAATTTAGTATATTCAGTATAGTCGGTTACAGTAGGTAAACCGCATTGCCGTTTATAGTCTTGAAAAAAAATAAGAGTCATTCTAACATTTGTCAAAATTAAATTGGAGTTAAAGCTGTGGTTACTGTCCAAAAGGTTCGATTACGCGATCTTGATCGTTGGTCGAGCGAGGTTGTAGCTTCGAATTCTGCATGCATCTTTATTTTGGCGTCGCGCGTCGTCTGATTACGTCACGATGAAAATTTCAAATCTGCCCCTTTTATTTCTTGAAGACTATCATAGGATGAGATGCGGTCAAGTGTAAATGTGCTATTAAAAGTGGTGTTGTGGTTGTTAGTTTTAACTTATTTTTGGCATGTGTTGCCTATACTTTATCTTGCTTAGATCTATCAGTAGTGTCATAAGATAATTTCATTTTATGATGGTAGGAACTACTAAATAAAATGAAATCACTCATAGAACTATTGATAGGATCACTGCAAATTAGTATTCTTCATAGGTCTACGCATTAAATAAATAGGCAATTCATGGTTTTCTTTAAGTAAGATTATAAGTAGTCTATTAAACCCAGTAATAATATCATTATTGTTAAGATTTTAAAGACTTTGTTATATTTTTAACTGAATGTTTATTAGTCTAGGCTGAAAATCACAGCTACTTACTAATGCTAAATATCACTGTATGGCGAGTAAACGGGATTAAAATGTTTTAGACATAAAACTCTTGAAGGAAATAAAAATCGTATAAAACACTTATTTTACACAATTCCTTTTGCTCGTCATTGCATGAATTCAGTATTCTTTGTATCTATTATGAAGAACAGAAAAATTACTCCAGGAACTGGGACAAGTGTATTATTTCAACTTCAGTTGTTTTAAATTAGTAATGTTTGAAATGTTGGCGGCTTAATTCAGTTTTTAGTAATATATTTCTATTCTAGGATTACTGGTATGTAAGTGGTACTACTTGATCATGTTAACTCTGTTTCGGGTACGTTGGGAGCTCCACTCTTGGACCATGTATCAGTTATAAAAGAGAAAGATTTTAGACTTTACCTAAGTTACATTTTTAGACTAAGTAGTTGTAACAATTGATAAATTCTGACCTATATTACTCCTCATACTCATTATTTCTTCTGTGGTATACTGGTTCTAGCAAGTTGGACTGATGTATGACAAGCGCAGAGTTGGCATGACATGCTTAAGTTAAACGCTCAAATGAAAATACAATGCATTTATTTATAAATCAGGTGATAGTCAATTAGTTTATAAGATAAAAAAAATATTTTTGTAATTTTCTATACATTGTTGAATGGCAAGGATTTGTGCAATAAAACAATATATTTTGTCATATTGTCTGTATTATTATGGTCATCGAGTTGTTGTATAATAAACTTAAAAATATATATGAATACATTTATATTATAAACTAAATCCCTGTATTATCATTTAACTCTTAGAGGAAAATGAGTCTGTTTTGTTGTATGAAGCAACATAACATGGTTCAAAGATCCTTCATATTTTGCTGAGGCAGCCAATCAAGAAGTTCTCAATTGATGTTTGTGCTGAAACATGATAAAATAGGGTAAAGTTAAAACAGATAAAAGGAAGAAAAAGCCAGATGGCATCAGTTTCGCGTTTTATGAGAAAATAGTAAAATTATGTTTAGCCAGTTAAAATAATTTGATGATGGTGACTCCACTTTCGTAACAAAAACATTTAATTGTGGAATACGTAGCCCGAATGGGTATTGCCTGATGCATATACGTCTTTAAGCCTAGAAATCTATCAAATTTCTAGATCAGTTCTGAGTCATGTCCCAGACAGAGAATCACTTTCAATTTTAGACTTTCAACTTTAGTAAAATAACAAAGGTCTGGCAGTCATGGGATCTTGGGTTGATTATAGCTGCAATCCTACGTTTCGCGTGTACGGGAGCGACATCTGTGAGTTGTATTTTGCAAGTAGTAAAACATTAGTTATGTTCATCAGACCGAGTGATGATGATGATGAGCAAGAATGATGGCACGGTTTCACTAATAAAAAGATAAGATAGCCTTTATTTCTAGAGTATTGACTACATTTTTTCAATTATATTTATATTTTTTTTTATTTTATATTAATTCGAATTTGATAATTTACACTCTTTTTTTATAGTTTGTCTTTCGACATAGGCCTCCTTCAAGGTTTTAGTGCAACTACAGCAAAAGTGAGCAAACGTCTGTGTGTGATTGGTTGTGCGGCCAGCTATACAAAAGTACCCAAATCCCTTTAAAACCATCCGATTTACACAAAAAACTAAATACGTTAATGGTAGGTGTGCATGTATTTGTTACCCAGTTTACAGTTGTTGGTGGTGGTAAGCGTGTAAGCGTCCTGGTCGTAGTCGTTGGTAAGCGTGAGGTCTGCGCCGCGGACCAGGAGCTCGTTACACGTGTAGGGGAAGTCCGCTGCCGCCGCGTACATCAGCGCTGTGCTGCCCGACTGGAACAAACCATCGAAATTTTTAAATTTTCAAATCTTCATTTGACGCACCTCATACAGATTTTTGTGGCCTGTGCGTTGAGTTCAAACGTCCTGCTCGTTAATGAAAGTAATCTTTAGGGTGAACTCGGGACATTGGAGCATCACAGATTGTTTTGTGGGATTGCATCAAATAGTACCTGAAAAAAATTAATAATGCTCATTCAGGTTTTCAGCATAACATCTCAGACGCGACATTGCTGTGTATAGATGTGTAGCAGGTATAGGTAATATATCAAACTCTAAAAAAGGTAAGTATAGCTTCTTATTACGCCAAAATTGTTGCCCCGTGGAACGTCTACATACGAGAACTTATATAAACATCTGAGATGCTTTTGATGAAAACCCCAGCTCGCCCCAGCTAAAACCTTGACTAAGTTTATTACTCTTACGGTTTTTGCGCAGTTTCTTCGATATGTTTACGCCATCTCAGTTTCTCTGGCAACTATCCAGCCCAAGTATTTGACATTATTGACCATAGGTAAATATCGTTAATTTTGACGTCCACTACTGTCCTACTTCCACCTCTCCTAAATATCCACACTTTGCTTTTGGACAAAGATATAAATCATCCAACACAACCACGGGTATTACTAACGCAAGCCCTTTCCAAATCGTAATAATACGTAATACGTTTTAAAAAAAAAATAATGTGTTTAAATTATTTATTATAATGTATCGCTATACGTCTAAAACGTATCGTTTTATGTGCCTAGAACATAACATATGCATAGTACATAAAACTAATGTTGTTCGACCTATTTTTCTTATCTTTATGATTATGATATCCCTATTGAGTTGCGCACGGCCGGCGTCATCGGTACGATCCTGTAGGTAGGTACCATAGAGTAAATATCCTATAATAAAATACCTATCCTCTTCGACGGGCAGTGGCGGCGCAGCGGGGTTGGCTGCCTCTCGCTGCCGTGTTTTCTTTTTGGGACTGACGGATATTTTTGTTTTTTTTTCTACCTGCGGCGAATTGAATAAATGTGACCAACGTCCGACATTACGACTCAAAGAGGTTACAGGTGTATTCTTACTTTGGTCGGGAATCTCCGGTACTGGGGCAGGGCTTGTAGGTACGTCAAATTGAAATTGGTGATGGAGCTACGTAAATAGTAAGAGCTTTTCTGTAGGTACAATTGTACTCTGACATAATTTCCTTTAATCGGCGTTCTTTTATTGTACATTGATCAAACTCTTTGCAGTACCTTATGGTTTGTACAATTGATACAACGAAACTCGACTCGTTAGGTGGACTAGTTCTGGTATTGTTCACTACAGCTTTCTTAAATCTGGCCAGACGATTACGACAGATGTCTATTGTCAGCAACTGCAAACAATGATAGAAAAGCTAGCTGCTAAATAACCGAGGATGGTCAATCAATCGCTCTAGGCCACTGCTGCTTCAGGACAACGCTAGACCACACACTGCACAACAGACGGCTACCAAATTAGAGGAGCTTCAATTGGAATAATGTCTAAATAGATTACCATTTTTTTTATTTAACTCCGATTGCGCAGTACAAAGTGCCTCTAAAGTTTGTTGTTTGTTGATCCTTTTAAATAAGAGACAATAATATCATTTTTATCATGATCTCGATATCACGAATTTATAATGCTCTCTGGAGTGGACACCAACCATATGTTATTTTTAATGAGAATAGATTCTGTTACCACAGGTTACTTAGCATTAGCACTGACCTAGATAAACCTGTCACGGTGCAAGCTTCGCTCGGGCGCCGCGTCGTGATATGAAAAAAAGACAGCCATAGGAACTGTTCTGACGACAGATTAGTGCAATGCTGTCATGGAGCACCTGGTTTTATACCCTTGTGTACCCTTCAACGGCCAAGTCACACAATATTAACTGTAATAATAAAGAAATCGCAGTAAGGAACCTTAGACTTGGCACGGCTTTGTCTAGATTTCATTACTTTTTAGAGATAAATATACAGCTCCATCGAGACTTGGCTAGTTTTTTTACAGAATGTTTTTGGTGGGATTTCACTTCTTTTTGTAGGAACGTGGACTTATTGATTTATTATATCAGTTGTATTATTTGACACATTTTTTTTTCTTTAGGAGTACTTTTTTAGTATTACAAATCTTTCTCTTCTTTTTTTTCCGGTTCCGATTCTTGTACAGTTTTTTGTATTGCCCATTCTATAATAGGCAAAGAACTTTAGACGATTGGAAGAAGACTGCAAATAAATAAAAGCTAGTCTATCCTTATCCAGAGTCTTCCTTTAATTTTATTTACATACATATATGCGTATTAAAATTTTAACTCTGACCATAGATTGTTATCCTAACTAAACACTTCGTAGAAACGTTATGGCGGACGCGCGTGTTGTGAGCTGATGTTCACCAACGTATGCAACTATAGCAGATCCGATACTGCAAGTTGAGTCAGTTCTACCATACACCAAGAAAGATATTGAATGGAAGAGACAAGACCCGTCTTTGGGCATACCAACTACTTGGTAGCCACTAAGTTCATCGTCGTCTTTTGATATTATTGACATTTTTTATGATATTATCTTGCAAAATTTAATTTTCCAACTTCTTTGTGCGAAATCAAACACAAATAAACTCTACGACGACAGCGACTGACAAAATTGACTAACAGCGTCATAACACGAAATGAAAAGTTTTCCTTTAATTTTATTTGTATGCGTATTAAAAGCAGAAAAAGCGAAAAAAAAGAAACAGAAAGCAGAAAAAGAGAAAGGGCTATATTACATACTCTTTGCAGAAGGGGAGGTATTCGTCCAGTAGTGGGAAGCAATAGGCTAGATTAAATTAGAAGATGTGTCCCACTATGCTGGATTTTTGCAATGACAGTCGATTTTTTAATGTACCAATAGTAGAATCTGGTTGGGGATTACTGTATCTTTAATGAGACAAGCTGAGGGTACTTCATCAAGATACTTCAGACCTTCGGTTTTTGACATCAAATGAGGAGGAGAGAAGAGGACAAACAAAGCTGAATATTTTTTTGTAAAGGCGGTATGTCGATCTTTAGTAGTTTGGTTGGGCTCTTGTGTTTTCAAATAAGGGGCACCAGGTACTCCAGATTTTCGATATTCCTAGTTTTTATAGTTTTCCCTTTATGTGGCCATTAAACCCTAAGTCTGTACCAAATTTCAGCTCTCTGAGTTTATGGGAAGTACTAGTTCTATTTTGATGATCATGACTGAGTGTCGTAAATGCGAAACTTTGCCTTCGCTTAACTTCGGAACTAAATGACGTACAGACTTAAAATTTTGGATTTTAAATATGTGATTATAGCTTACTAGATGACGAAAATTTCAGCGTTCTGGTCTTATCCAAAGAGTCTCAAATAGGGGCCTGAAAATGCAGCGAAATGGTTCTAGTAAAGGATGGTACGGCAGTGTTCGCTTCGCGCTCGGCGGGGCACTGCCGTGCCCCCAGATGTACTCATTGATAGGTATATCTCCAATCTATCAATAATCTAAAGAAAGTCATCATTGAGTATTTTATTTGTTTGCCTTGTGTAAACTTTCAAAAGAGTTGTGTGGCTTAGATAATAGGTAATAAATTAATATTTATATAAATTGTACAGTACTAGTATTTTTGCTGTCTAAATCAGAAAAAAATACTTGTGATGATTTATTGTACACACAATAAGTTCACAATCACTTGAAATCTGATGTGACGAGTCGTAAAAACAATTAGGGATGTTACTTCAACTACAACTATCGATAAAATCACGACACGAAAGTTATCGATCAAAAATGTTTTTATCAATATGTAGTTGTTCTTATGTAATGTATTTCGCTTTTGTAAATAATATTCATGGCCAATAATATGTAAAAAAAAGATTGTGACAGCAGACAGACAGCAGCAGGTGATCTTTCTTGCTCTGGCACACTAGGTCACTAGGCGGTCACGAATTCACCCAAACATTTCTCTCATTTCCGACGTGACATTGAGTTTCATTCAAAGCTCACGAAAAATCTGTGTGTGGTGCGCCAAAATAAGTTCTCACTCCAATAGTATGATGATGATGAGTGAATAATATCGATACTTTTTCAACAATTCTATCTATCACAGCATTACTCGATATTTGCCGCCCACAAAATTGTTATCTAAAATGTCCAATGACAAAGTTCAACTTATGTGTATTGTGTATATTTACACCTTTTTTGTAAGTGTATTTTAGATTTTATATTTTAAAAAAGGTTTTTGGCTGTCTGTTTCGACTAATCTCCGAAATGGCTGGACCAATTATGACATGACTTTCACTATCAGATAGCTGTTCTTCTAAGGCATACCATAGGTTACTCTTGAAAACAAAAGAAAAACGCTGGTAAAACCACGGGCACATAGTGTTAGACGAAAAAACTAGCAGAAATTAAACAGCAAAATATTTTCACTGAATTTTTTTAAACACTTACATCATCTTGTATGTCAGCATCTGCACCCTCATTCAACAGAAACTTAACCACTTCATGGTGCCCGCCTGCCGCAGCCAAGTGCAGTGCCGTCTCCCCTTCTGGTCCCCGCGTGTTAACATTGGCACCACACCTGCCAGCAAAAATAACAGCATTACCAACTCATTATTTCCTAGCCCTTATCCCACTTTATGTAGGGTCAGTACAACATATCTGCTTCCTCCATTATCCAATAGCCTTGCCAAGTATTTCAGAGAAAAAGTGTTCTTTCTGCTGCAAAAAACATCTTTGAGCCACTTTGAGCTGACACAAGGAAAGATCCATGGAAGTAACTACAATATTTCAATGGTACTTCAAGTCATCATTGAATTATCATTGTCCAAAGACAAAAACCCCTGGGCCTTTCTGGGCAGTATGCACAAGTTTAGTGGGAAACTACAACTAGTGAACTTGGTCCATTTACAATCCTGGACTGTCTCTTCTAAAGTATTGATGTGTCCAAAAGTATCCAGACATCACTATTGAATCTGCTCAAATACTAATTGTTCAGATCAAAACAATCGAATCAGTTTTATAAAGTTAGGGATAAGTCCTTAAGCAATCAGACGATTCAACTAAATGTGCCAGATGTCTAGTAGGGTCAGAGAAGTTACTGGGCAAAGAAAGAGATAGAAGGCAGGAATTTGGATTCTTCATGTTCTAATAGTTATGAGGCTTGTGCTATTATGGGCATGCATGTCGCTTGCTATCAAGAGTGTGTCTTGGTCCTATCATATCAATTATTTTTTTACAATGTTTTCTTCCTGGCAGAAATAATAGCAAGGTAGCTTACCAATAATTAACCAACTAAACTACAGTGGTAAGTAGTTTTGCTACCTATGGCTCAGAGGATTTACAATTTTTGGACTTAATACTTGTTTCTTTGAGTTCAAGTGTCACGTTATTAAAACCGAAGATTTCTTTAGTAAATTACAGAAATCTTCAGGTATAGGTACTTGGATGATCTAGACGACTATGGTCATGGCCACACCCTCCGGTTTCATCCGCACAGTTTCCAAAGTTAGCTACCAAATTCTGAGTTAATAGTTTTCACTTCTATCAACAGTCCCTATGTTGGCCAGTTATTTTTAATTTATTAAAATAACCATATTAATTAAATCCAGTAATAGGTATCTGTAATACAATTATAGAGCAGCCAAACTTATATCTTCTTTGTTCTTGTGGAACAAAGAAGCTGTTAATAATAATTGAGTGAGCAGTTAACTCACCACACTAGATCTTGGCAGCTGGTTAGTTGGCCGTAGCTGGCTGCCCAGTGCAGGGCGGTGAGGCCGTGTTCATCCGTGATGTCGACATATTGCTCCAGCTTAACGTCTTCTCGCGTTATCTCGCCGCGGCCCGCCTTCGCGTGAAAACTGCTGTCCGGCTGGGGGAGCTCCGGAACCCGCGCCTGCGTATTACCTACCATCACACCGACCTTGATGTTACCTACTTATCGACACAAAGACTACAATCGATAATCTTCAAGCAAACGAAATCAACATGGGGCCTACTCACCTCTCTGTAGATTTGTTAAAGGAGTGATTTGAACAGCTTTATAAGGTGTAAATGCACTTTTACGAACGCCATTCAAATTAGGCGCCCATCGCTGATATCCCCCGCTGCCACTCTTGCTGCTATCTTGACTTCCAGAATCGAGTTCATTGTAAACAAACACGTAATTATCTGGGTTGTCTAATTTCTCTTGCTTGATGTCTATACTTTTGTCTTCGTGCTTCACAGAAACGGCTTCTTCCATTCTTTCACGCCGTAACCACTAAACCACTGAAGATGAAATCACTACGTTATAACTTATAACTTATAACAGACTGGACTCCGTAGGTCCGTACTCCGCAGTAAATTATTAAGCAATACAAATTTACAAATATACTGAAATGAAATCTGAAACACAATTAGAGGTGGGCGTTGATTCAACGAACTGTTTTTTTCAACAGCTTGATCAACGCATAACAGCTTTTCATTAATGTGCAAAACTGATAATTGACGAGTGAACTGGTTTGCGCTTTGCTTTGCGCACAGTTGCACTATCAACTGGATTGCATATAAGCATATTTATATAACAGTTGAAGCATCAACTGGTTTGCAAAAAACAGTTCAAGCATCAACTGTTTTGCGCAATATTGGCATTTATTATACATGTGCTACACGGTTTTAAACGGCGGTTTGAAACAGAGGTTTAAAACAGTGTAGATAGTCGTTTTATGCCAAATTTCGTTTGACCTCTAAACAACCTTGGCAGCAAGGCTTGCGTTTGAAACCACTGGTAGAAGCGTTGGTTTAAAACTTGTTTGAAACCGTCTAGCCGTTTTTTTAAAACCTCGCGAACGACAGTCACGTTGCAGCGGCGAGCGAAGGCAGACGCACGAGACGACGCGTCAACAACGTTCTCAAAATGGCACAAGAAAAAGAACGAGAAGTGGTTACAGAACTTCTCGAGCTGTATCGAGACTTGCCCTGCCTTTGGGACCTAACATGCGAGTCGTATAAAGACTCAACGCAGAAAAGAAATGTATGGGATATTTTAGCTCATAAATGAAATGAAATTGAGGGTCAATTTAAGTACCTACCTATTTTTTTGTTCACCTGATAGGTATTTACTTATTATGACTGTTCTTCAATAGCTGCTTACGTAAACCCAGAATTAACAATATAATTGTATGAAAATATTTACTGATTGTGATAATATTTTTTTACTAAATTAAATTCCGTACCTACCTTAACGTATGAATAAGCTAAAGCTATAGGTATTCACTTTATTTTTTCGATAACTTTTCAGGTCAAAGAATCAAAAAATAGAACTGGATCTTCCACAAGTGAAGTACATAAACCAAGCCTTTGGTACTACGAATTACTAACCTTTTTAGATAAAAAAAATTACGTAAAAAGAAAGGGAGTTGATTCACTCATGAGTGACGACGAAGACGTAAGTTGCATTTGTGTATTATGTTACCTCTATAATTCAGTAAGTAGGTACCTACCTATTCTATACAATAAATAAATATTTTTGGACGAATTACACAACGCCATCTACTTAGTCCCTAACTAAACTTATTAACTGGTAGATAACTGACAAATATACACAAATACCTTATTTGAAAATAAATACATGTTATACATAGAAAACACCCAGACCAGAAAAGACAGACATTTGTGTGCAATGAACGTGGACACAAATGTTTGTCTTGTGTGGGAATCGAACCCAAGACCCACGAACAGTACCTATAGAATACCAAAATTTTTAGGTTATGTATGTGATTAGTAATTATTTGATAACCTCAACTGTGCCTCAACTAATTAAGGGTAAAATAAGTACTAGAATAGATTACTTTCAAAACAGAGATTTATTTTAATAATAACTAAGGTTAATAATGTTTATTTCAACTAGGTATTAATTTATCATTCTATCTTGAAAAGTGACGCTACCGGCACCGTTGAAATACTGAGTGAGAGTGTTTCTGATGTTCTTCCCATCTGTCGAAGGCCTCTGAATGTTTCTTTGCAGAGATATTAGTTCATTTATGGCTTGACGCCAAGTCCCATGAATAAAATTACCTCTTTCTAAGTCTTCTCTATCAACACACGTAGGAGTCAAATAAGTTTTCGACTTTTTCCTTAAATAATTGTGTAAGGCACAACTTGCCAATACAACTGCATCTATATTTTTGAGACTTAAGTTTAGCGGTTGTCTAAAAACTCGAAAACGAGACGCAAGGATGCCGAAAGCGTTTTCGACGATTCTCCTAGCTCTGCATAATCTGCAGTTGAATATTGTTTGCTCCCTTGAAATGTTCCATTCAGGGAAAGGTTTCATAACATGTTTTTCAAGTGCAAAAGCACTATCCCCCAAAAATACATATGGTACAGATAAATCTGTCCCTGGTAGCAAGTAGGATTCAGGTAAATGCAATTGGTTGTTAGTAAGCTTTGCATAAAATGATATCTCCTTGAATATGCCTCCATCAGACTGGCTCCCGTTTGAGCCTGTATGGATGTAAATAAATTCGTAATTTGCATTTACGATGGCGAATAAAACTACGCTAAATGTGCCCTTATAGTTGAAGAAAAGAAATCCACTTTCAGGCGGTTTTTGACGTGACAACGTCTTATAAATTGGTTTGCCGGGTGACACTTCAAGAAACTGCGTTACGCTCCGCTCACGTTATGCGCTCACAACGAGAGCGAGTGAGAGGCACGCGTCCCTTCCACTCGGGCATGGTTAGCCCGCCTAAGAGCGAGAGAGACACACAAAAAGTGAAAGGCACGCGTCCCTTCCGTAAAATTATTTTACCACTCAAAGTCGTTGTCACGTAAAACTTTCGCCCGTATACCGACTTTACAGCCAACCAATTTTTTTTTTTGTATTAAAAGTGTTTTCCTTCCATACAACCGACACAATTATTGAAGTGCCATTGTGTTTCAAATAACTTTGCAGACATTTTCCATTCTTCCTCCGTTGACGGCAGCTGTAATGAAATAAAACATAATTATTATCATTTTAAATCTACTCACGTTATAACGTACATTTTTTGTTTCAGGAACAACAAATAGGCGGGACTAAACGAAAAAAGCTGACAAGAGAACGCAATATCGAAATTAAAAAAGAAAAACTGATAGAGGCAGCAAATAATTTATTAACCAGCAGAACGGAAACTAATTCATTCGGAGTATATGTGGGCAAGAAAATGGAAGAAATACCCCTTGGTCAGCAGCGAGATCTAGCTGAGAAACTAATTTCAGAGATCATGTTTCTTGCTAAAACAAACAATTTAACTTTTGAAACAAGAATAGAAACTCCACAAAGAACACATCAATCATACTTCGCACACTCACCTGCTTTGATTTCTTCTAACTGCTATCAGTATATTCAAACTGAATCAAATTCTTCTCCTTCCTCTCTTACACAACATCCGTCGCCGTCGCCTGCTTCATCTCATTCTTACATAATCTCTCAACCAGTAAAGTCACCATCCCTAAGTTGTCCTATTTCCATTCAGTCACCCACTTTTCCTTCCTCTCTTACACAACATTGTTCTCCGTCACCTAGTTCATCTCATTCTAACCAAAACTTTCCAAATTTCTCACAAATTACACATCCAAATTCTACACTATCGTCACAAAACGCTGTCAACGTAAATGAGAATGCAGTGTTGTATGCAGAGGGTCCGGCGGGAGAAATATTGAAAGAATTGTTAGTTTTTAAAAAACACAAATAAATTTCGTAAATTACTTACATTGATTGTTTTTTTCAAAACCTTGTAGATTGCCCAGCAAGTTTCAGGAATTATTTTTGATAACAGTTGATGAGATATTATAGGGCTATATCTCAAATCTTTATAGTCTCTTCCAGTGGCTAGAAATCTTAGCGTGGCGATAAGCCTTTCTTCAACAGATATAGCTGTTCTCATGTTTGTGTCTTTTTTAATTATATATGGCTTCACCTTGGACAATAATTCGTAAAAACTTTCTTTATATCCATTCTTAGAAAGTTAAATATGTCATCAACGTCCAGTAGGTTTATTAAGTTAGTATGACTAAGGGTTAATCTCTCCTTTAACCATCGCTTCATCCATATTCTTTTTTTTCTTTCTTTTTTTTCTTCAATTGCATACAAAAGAGCAAGACACACCCCAACTCTTTGTTCTTTAGATAGGTAAGACGCCATGACGTCGTTGTAGTGAATATACGGTGCTAGCGTAGATACGTCTTATTCACCCAACGTTCTATAAAATACTGATGGTATAAAACATGTTTTAAACCGTGTAGCCGGTAAAGCGCAAATCTGTTTTTTCTGTTTAAAACCGTGTAGCACATGTCCTGTCCATCCATTAGTGTTCCTGCTATAGCTGATTCCAATGACTGTAAGTAGAGGTTAGCATTAGAGGAAGCGGGATCGCTTGCTTCACGAGCAAGGTAACTAATTCAAAAATTAAATTTGAAAAAGAAACGAAAATAATAGCACCATGTAAAAAAAGCTATTGGAACATGAAGAGTCCAAACCATTACCTAACATTGCATTGTCCTCGTCAATGACGAGTCGTCATTCACAAACATAAGGTGTTTTATCATTGCGATCGGTCATTTCACCGGAAGTATTATCTTTTGAACCGGAACACAGTGATGTTTTCACATGGTGGTTGGTGATAGAATAATCCGCAAAGGTGTGGTACTTCCCCAGGCTAAAAATGTTTTGTAATAAACTACATAATGTTGATCAGTCTTATTGAAAAACCTAAAAATTAAATTAACTGTTTTTCAACCTTTGACCATCGACGAAAAGCTGTTAAATTATGTTGACGGAGAAACTGTCAACGACCCATCTCTAAAACCTCAGATTGAAAACCACAAACACATTTTGGACTGGTTCAGTGCCAACCTAACGCAGAGAGGCATAGAGTAAGAAATTTTGAAGAAATGGTTAAAGCAGCGATCAGACGACACGAATCATTGGGCCGAAGAAGAATAAGTGTTCTGTGGCCGAAGATCAGGGCTGAGGGCTCACTCTGTGAGGCACTCGGCAGCCAAACGGTAAAGTAAAGAACGCTTTCAAAGTATGAGAAACTTGGAATCGCTGTGGTTTTTTTTTTAAATAATAAATAATATCAACCTTTTGTATCTAGACTCGAAACCCATTTGTCACAAAGTCAACAATTGAGTATATGTAGTGTCCGGCAAACAAGTTGACCCAAAAGTGACGTGAAGGAGAAAGTTCACGCATGTGCACTTCCACCAAAGAGACCTTAAAAAACGTTTCTGCGCAGCCGTGCGCAGCTAACTTCATTGGGTCAGCTTGTTTGCCGGCAACTATAACATCAAAAGTTTACAGAGCGATGTTTAATGTCTGATAAAAAAATGTACTGAGATGGTTTTATTCATTGTTTAATATTATTCACTAAGTAACTAAATAATATTAAGTGTTTCTTACTCAAATACCTGCAAATCTAAAATACTTTGTGTTCACTTAAACTTATTACAAATAAAAATCAATTATCAAGCAGTAATATGCAAACATTACTGTGTTCCGATTTTAAGGGCAATGTTTCCAGTGAAATTGTGTAGTATTATAATGATATAGAGATAAACATCTTATATCTCTGGGTGACTAGCGCAAGTGCTAGGTTATGATTTGGGCTTTGGATGTACCAGTAGCTGCGTGTCACTGTGCTGTTACGGGCAGACATGTTGCTCACCACCAGGCACAAGTTCTGTTCGTCTTACAACTTGTCTGCATTTCGTGAACAGTTTTTTTTTTTTTACTGCTCGACTACTAATTACATCCAGTCATGAAACACTTGCATAGCAGTTTTTTTTTCTTTACAACAATGGCATGATTTAAATTCAGTTCCATGTTCCATGTCAGTATGGCCTGCTGGCCTGGCACCGTAACCTGTGGTGAATTTTTTTACATGATTGTTTCAGTGTCATTCTGTTAGTAAACATTTTAACGCGGGAAAACAACTGTAACGGGTACTACGCGGGTAAAATCGTGGGGCACTACTAGTCAATTATTTTTTTGCTCGATCTAATGTATCTCTACTGGTGACCCCCCCAAAATCTGAGGCTGCGTACTGGTGACCCCCTCCCAAAATTCGAGGCTGGAACCGCGCCTGAGTACAACATAAGGAAAGAACATAAGAAATTTCCTGAGGCAGTCCTTTGAGGTGAATGAATAAGCGCTACGCTATTTGATTAGCACCTCAACCACGTTGCAAATCATTTATCTGTTCTCGATATTTATTTCGACAGTTAGTAATTCCTGAAGTTGTTGAAGCGTTGTTCTTTAATTTTTCCAGAAGACGTCTCATATGAAAGGCCAAGATTTCGTTTCAATTTATTTTCTTTTTCGAACGCCGCGCGGCTACTGTGCACTGTGCAGTGTGCACCCTAACCGCGATCAGGCGACACGATTCATCGGGCCTTAGGGCACGATGAATCGTGTCGTCTGTTCGCTGTTTAATCAACTACAGTGTTGCCGCCGTTGCCCGTTGCCGCTTAGGCAAAAATAATAATGTCTTAGTTAGTCTTATGTTCTCACAGATTCCACGTAATAAAATGCATTTTCGATTATCGATAATATTTCCGAAATTTTTACATGTTGGATGTTTCGGAACCAACAGAATTATGTGTTTATTCTGTCTGTGCTGTGTGTGTGTGCTGTATCCTTACAGCCTTACAGCTCTGGAACTCTAGTCTATGAGTCTATGGCTCTATGGTATTTTCTGTTATCATTTAAAAAATGTCCGTGTGAGCTAGATATTTATTTTTATAAAAATCTGTTCTACTGATACCTGGGTAACCTGGCTGATTTGTTAAAAGATCATGTCTACAACTGGGCAAAACGCTCAACAATTGCAGCAAGATATACAACAGGAATTGCTAACAGCGAACCAACTCCTCAATTTAATGTAAGTTCGTAACGCCGTAATCTATATTAGAACTGATTTATTTAGTATTAAATAATTCCTACAATTTACTCATTTGTGTTCTAAATATCATTTAAGTACTTAATTAAGTACCTACTTAATTTTTTTCATTAGTTTATTCTGTAAAAATTTAATCATAAAAAAATGAGAATGAGAATATCCCTACATCCTTTAGATATTTAAGAATGTATAGTCTATGAATAAATATATGTCCTGTCCTTCAGCTTATGCTGCTGTAGGCAGTTTAACATCTGAGGCCAACTACTACAGGTCCCTTCATAAAGCATTAATCAAGTTTTGCTGCGTTTAGAACAAATTTGATTAGCAAAGGTTTATAATGACGCAATCTAAGACACATGCTGTCATGTAAATGCATGGTTTAAAAGCTCTCAAAAAGGATTTTTTTCTGGTTTTTGTTATTCTTCACTCATGCTCTGCTCCTATTGATAGTAGGTATCATAATGTTATATAGCCTATTTCCTTCCTTGATAAATGGACTATCCAATAGAAAAAGAATCTTCCAATTCGGACCAGTAGTTCCCAAGATCCTAGCGTTCAAAACAAACGCTTCAGCGCTTTTATAATATTAGTATAGATGTATCTTACATTATAATTCTGATAACGCACTATAAAGAATTGAAAACAGTTAAGGTTATATTAAGTAATATAGTTATAACATAACAAATATGTATGTGTATATTTTTTTAGATCTTCCACTGCGTGGAAGTTTGTTTTGTTTGTGAAAAAAGAAATGTATTTCGCTATTTTGTGGTGGTGGCCCTCTTGGATATGAAATTTGTCATAGTGCAGAGTATTCTACTAGTCCAGCCCTTTCATTCAATACCCATATTGAGGTAGTAGTGAAAAAAAATAATGTTATTCGCCATTTTGTGGTGGCGGCAATCTCGGATTTGAAGTTTATCATAGTGTATAGTAATCTACTAGTCAAGCCCTTTTAATTGATACCCATATTGAAGTAGGTTGTGAAGAAATATTTTGTCCGCCATTTTGTGGAGGCGGCCATCATGAATCAATATTACAGAATATTCGCACGGAAATTAACCTTCGAATAAAAAAAAAGTTGGCAGTCTTAGGAACTGCCGATATAAGTGAAAACTTATAACTCAGAATTTGATAGCTTACTTTGGAAACTACGCGGGTGAAACCGAAAGGCGTGGCCATGAGGATGGCCAAGTAGAAATGCATTAGCCAATACCTTGGCCAATGCAAAATGTTGGCGCATTTCTGGATGGTCAATGGGAAATGCTGACACATTGTTAGATGGTGTTTACCCGAAGATTTCTTATCATTGCCGCGCGTGACGCTAGAATTCAATTCAGAGTCCACGAAAAAACTGTCTGTGGCGCGCCAAGAGAAGTTTCACTTCAAAAACCACATGCAATCGGCCCATCCGTTTGAGCTCTATGGTGCCACAAATAGACACTCACACAGACAGACAGGCGGACGTCGACGTCAAACTTATAAGTCCCCAATTATAAAAAATATACACATACATATTTGTTATGTTATAACTATATTACTTAATATAACCTTAACTGTTTTCAATTCTTTATAGTGCGTTATCAGAATTATAATGTAAGATACATCTATACCTACTAATATTATAAAGCGCTGAAGCGTTTGTTTTGAACGCTAGGATCTTGGGAACTACTGGTCCGAATTGGAAGATTCTTTTTCTATTGGATAGTCCATTTATCAAGGAAGGAAATAGGCTATATAACATTATGATACCTACTATCAATAGGAGCAGAGCATGAGTGTTTTGGTTGGGGACTAAAAATATATTTTTAGTTCAAAATTGAATTCAAAAGTCAAAATATGTATAGTCAAAGTATAAGTACCTTACAACATTTCATATCAGCTGCTTGTTTTACTGTGGACCTGTAGACTAACTACTCTTCCTCCCATGGTTTTCCATGAAGATAATAGGATATCTAAAAATAATCTTGAAAGGCATCTCTTAAGATGACAATGTACCAATGAAATCCCTAGTGTTGCAGGCATCCATGGATAACATTTATTCACCATGAGATAGGTCATGAGAGGAGGCTTGTCTGTCACTTTTCGTAAAAAATAACCATTACTACCACTACTCACTGCACTCCATCAGCAAAGGATCATAGTGTATCTACCTTATAGACATTTACTAAAAGCTGAAACTGATTTTACAGATCAACGGAGCTCAAATTGATCAAAAACTTCACCAGTCCTGGAGGAGAATTAGAATCAACTATCAAACATGTATGTATCATATATCTTACATATTTTGTTACACTGATATAATCCAGTATATTTATATTTGTGTGGTCCACACTCCACATACATCCAATGAATTTAGATAAATTACTTGTTATTTAAAAACTGCACACAATTTAATTGTTACTAAGTGGTACCATCATAGCTTCTGGCCAGGAGGCTGCTTTACCTATTGGTACCATACAATTTTACCATCTTTTTATTTAATAAACCTTACCAAATTAGTTTATTTTTTTTACAAAACAAGTTAATAAACCATGATAATTTAGTCTGTTGCATTATTAAAATGGAAATGAGTTCCAACAATGTAACACTTAACATAGAAAATTTTACTACATGGAATGCTTTTTTAGTTACATCATTCTCAAAGAATACAGCATAATTATACTGAGATTTACAAGTTCTGAATTTAGAGGTATATACTAAGTCTATATTTAAGGAATATGATGTTAGAAAAATTTCTGTCCAAATTAGCTTAAAACACATGGCCTTTTGGCTCCACCAACATGTGAGGAAGCTATATGCCCCTACTTGGTTTGATTGTTAATAATATAAGAGAATAGTATCCATTAAATTGGTTTGTTTCTATTTGTTTATAAATGCTGTAATTAGTAATGTAGTAGATGTCATTAGAGTGGCTCACAATATCACATTAAGTTGATCAAACACCTCCTAAATAATAACAAAAATTCCTATATCCAACTCAAAAGAGAACTAAAAAAAATACTCAACCTTAAATCGATCTTGTACACTTTTCAGAATGCGTCACTAATGGAAACTCTAGCCAAACTACAACAAGTAGACCTTAATAATGTCCCTAATATGGTCCGCAGACACATAGACATGAACACCATTGTAAACCAGAACAATACACTTAGAAATGACTCTGAAATGGACAGCCAGATGACGACATGAAAAGGAAGGCTAAGGTTTAACAAAAATGTGGCTTAGAACTCTGAAACACCTTATCCATTCTCCTAATTAAAGTAAGAACACTGACAATGGCTTGGCGACATTCGTAAATTTTGCAGCCACATCTTAGATTTGCAATAAAATCATTGCATCAAATTAACACAAGATAGAGAAAAATTGTGAAAGAGGAAGGAGGCTTATTCTTTAGGGTGGGCTAAGTAAGCTACCTATGATGGTAATGAATTCAAGACAAAAAAAAAAGGTTTTAGACAAAATTTACGAAAGATAAACTCAACAAAAATGTCTAATAATGTTTATGATCTAAGTTAGAAATAATTTGTGTTTTAGGTTTTAACAGTACAACTAGTTGTTATTATTTAAAGATAAATAAAGCACAAAACTTTTATTTACTTTTTTATTCAACTTTACTATAATTACACAATAAACATCACATACATTACTAAAATAGATTAATAACTTTTTGCATAAAATCAAAAATACATAAAGCTTAACTCTATTAAATAGCGATTTTATACCACAATAAAGGATAATGCAGCGCTCCTGTGCTATCCGAAGGAATCACCTTTTATTCCGCATTATAAACTATTTTAATCGTAAAGCTCTCTGTGAAGTGAGAAAAAAATGAGATAATTCAATTCAATTCAATTCAATTCATTTATTCATACCATAAATTCATAAGAACACTTGGTAACGTCATTTACAAAAAGGCAAAGAATCTGTGTACATAATATGATAAAATAACAACGTCAAAAAGAATAAAGCAGCTGTAAAGGAAGGCTAAGGTTTAATCATGGTAATTGTGATTATATTATTTATTTTTAGTTTTTTAGTCATAAAAAAGTAGTCCATAATGATGAGGAGAATGTGACACTTTCGATTTCAGTATAGGTTCACTGCATTACCCTGTTTACCTCTAAAATATAGTTTCACAATTTGTAAAACCTCAACAATATATTTTACACAAATTATTCAGAGTTTCTCTCAATAATTAATTTTCACACTTTGGCATAGCTAACTAGATTTTCATTTAATTTTTATAAATTTTAGTCATATATTTTAGTAAATAATATTTAGGTGTCCATGGGCACGTCATGAAAACAATACAATTAATTTTCAACTTTACGAATAATAAAACAAAAAAATTTAAAATTGTGTGAAAATTAGATTGAGGTTCCATAACACATTAGGCCTATCTAAAAATAAACTTTTACATGCGACATTATTATATTGGGAAAAAATTACGTTTAACGAAGTCTGGTTTCCTTACTTAAGCATAGTGTAATTCGATACCTGCTCTTCCCTTTAAGAAGACCGCCAAATGCGGTTGAAACTTACGTTGAGAAACCGACCTTATTATACGTTAATTTTTCTCTTTTACCTAAAATGTATAACAATCACGGTACATAGGTTTCACAGTTCAATAATACAATACTTCAAATTCCATCACAACATTTCATACTTTCATACCTACCTAACTACATTGTGCCTGGGTCCCGGGCCAAGGTCTGAATTCCGATAGCAATCAGATTCCCTCAAAATTCCGTACATAACAACCGCGCACTATATCACCCGGCGATACGGTTTACAATCTACAAAAGATGAGAAGAACGCAAGGCTGCATTCAGAACCTGTATTTTTATATCCTTGTTTTGATTCTTGTATCCTTATTGCACAAATCACATGATACAAATATCGGCCCATCTTTGTCGCATTCAAAACAAAGGCACAATACATGTGATCTGTACAATAGCGAAGGCAAACGCGTTTTAGGAGTTTGAAAATGAGACTCCAGGTACATTATCTACTACTCCCAAATCACTTAGTTGAAACGTAACCAGAGCACAACTAAATTAACTGCTACGAACCAGTTGAATTTCATGAACGCGACCCTAAACTCCCAATACAAACATGAATCAGATCGCAACAATAGCACGGTAAGAGATCCATGGAGCAACAGTTCTTTTAGCTACGAGTATGTGGCTATGATACTGTTAGCTCTATTAATCATTTTCAAAAGTATTTAGAACCGTAGAAAACGATAAATAGAGTCCATACTCTTTGTGCTTGGTGAAGGAATGCGCAACTTGCTTGAGGACTGGGGGATCCTCGGCCACTTAAAATATGTACGTTTTTTGTTAGTCATGGTAACAGCTTACAGACTAGATATACTTAAACAACAATAATACTAGACTCTGTTAGTGTTGAAATAGCGCTGCTTTTTCTTTGAACATCTGCCGCCTGCGGGCTTTTTCCTCGTTTTCGCGCCGCTTCTCTTCTTGCTCCTGGATAATTTCATCGTGAAATTTGTTGGTTTTCGCGAGCTCTTCGATCTTGGCTTCAAAGAAGTTTTTGGCGCCGTTTACTCCCACTTGGTCTACGTTGATCTCTGTGAGCCGGGCGAGTGCTTCCAGACCTGAGTCCATTTCAAGTTCACCGGCTCGGGCTTTCCTAAAAAAACGATACGTATTGGTAAATGTAAGGACCATAAGCCATAACATCAGCGATGTTAAAAGTCTGAAGCAAAATAAAAGCGATTGGATTCGGATGTTTGTTGATCATCTGATTGGGAAATTCTCAATAGAGAATAGTAAATTAGCTACCTACGACTTTATTACTCAGACTCAATAAAGCGAAAGAAGTTTTAAAGTAGTTTGGTACTTGTACATGTTATAAATAAGGAAATAGGATCCCTACATTAACATCTATAAACAAAAAAATTTAGAAATCGGTGGTGGAAAAAACTCTACATCGCAGATTCTAGTCCTCTTTGAATATCTGCTACATCCCCACACATTTACTTACAATAAAATTATTTTCTCAGTGAACCGGACCAGACAAGTTACGCAATTCGGTTAATTCATTAGCGTGTGAAAACAACAATGAATGAGACTCTTCATAAAAGAAATAGCTCCTAGCACTTAGTGCGAACATATAAACTAATTAAAAATAGGCCAATGGTTTTGCAACTGCCAGTAATTGCCAGCAAATGACAACTATATCTGCATTCTTCACCGTCGTATGTCATCATCAAAATAAGCCTCTACTGCCTACCGAATTTTGAACTAGCAAAAAACATTCTGCGCTATTAATTGTCGAGATGGCATATGTACGTAAAGTTCGAATAGTGTCTCCGTTCACGTCGTGTACACGCTAGCAAATGTATCGAAAGCACTGGTCCTTTTACGTCATCTATGAGGGCTGTTTCAATTCGTATCTACTACTTTTGTAGTATATTTTGTTTGATATTACTTAAGTGCACTACGGTGAATGTCCTATGAGATTGGAAGCGCAGTAATTTGCGAAATGCGGGGCAAAGGTAATAAGTTCAAGAATAACTCTAGCTTATGCAGGAATAACACAAACCCTCAACCTCGTTATTTTTTTCAGAACAAGGGACTCTGAATGAGAGTTCCAACATGGAACAACATCCAATCACGGTACACGTTTAAGCTAAAAGTCAGGGGTCAGTAGTGTTCGTCAAGACACTGGCTAGAAGCCACGTTAACCACCTCCACAAAGAGCGCCGTATTCAAAGCGGATATTTTATTGACAGTAGAAAACTTTTACTTTTAAGAAATCGTTGTGACTTTTGAACAACTTAAAAATGAAAAAGCCGCGGGCAATGATGGAGTTCTTAAAATTGGTAGAGCAACAAGAACTGTTTAATGCCGTATTTTTCCCTGATTCTGAAAGACCTCCAGAAGCACGGCACAGAGGTGTGGTAGTATTTTTTTTTTAAAGAAAGTGACAATACCCATGTTTTTAAAAAACTACTTAATTTTAATAGAAATGCTGCAAAATACCTACTATGTAACATAGGCTACATTGTAATTTAGTTCCGGATTTCTACAGAAACTCCAATAATTACTCGATCTCAACGAATCGCGTCGGGGTAATAGTTTTTAAAATAGTTAGCGTTCGCGACATTAACAGAAGCACTTAGTCGTAGAATAGTGACGGGTCTGACATTTATTCCGCGGCTAGGGCTGTCACAGTTGATCCTTACAAGTTTTTTTTGTCGTTGTTGAACATGACTCACCTGTAGATCAGCAAGAACTCTCTGAAGCTAATTTTATTGTCTTGATCCTCGTCCACTTCGGCTATCATGGACTTGAGGCCGAGGTGCGTCTGGGGGGCTCCGAGCCTCTCCATCATCCGCTTCACTTCGGTCAAGTCGAGGAAACCGTCGCGCCCTTCATCGAATCTGTAAAACGGAAAAGTAAACAAACTTTTTGTATGATCAAAAATTTATTCATTAACAAACACTGGCCCATTTTGTTATTGTGTTTGGAGGATAAAGTGACATAGGTATACGGGTAAACAAACACTGGCCCATTTTGTTATTGGGTTTGGAGGATAAAGTGACATAGGTATACGGGTAAATAAGTGTAGAATATTTACAAAAAGCGGCAACAACTTAAATGGAATACCTATCACCTATCGCCGCCGATTGTAACACAAGTTTGAAAGTTTTTTTTCTTTTACTGTATTGTTTTGTTTTGGTGTGCACAATAAAGAGTATCTATCCTAAGCGTAAATTTCGTGTTATGATAGTGAAATTACGTCATTAAATTTGTATAATTCCTCAACCATAGGGCGGTAAATAAAGTTGGGATCGATATATTTATGTAGGTCCAACAAATATTAATCCACGATGAAGGATTTGATAGTTACAAAATGTGTCTGCCTGGTTCCCGGTCGAACAGATGTTTGAAATGTTTATCCTAAGTCTGTTTTTTAGGGTTTGTAAATGTTTAATTGCACCGCATGATTCCCAGCCGGCGTTTACCGCCTAATTAAAGTACAAACACAAAATCAGGTAAGATGATACAAAACATGTTAAAAGTTGACCCATCCAAATTGGCCTCTTCTTCTAATGTGGACCATCACCATGCACAAATATTTATGTTATTAATAAAATTATTTGTTCTGTGTGGCTTATATTATATATGTAGTATCTATCATTACCTGCTTTCTGGTTCCCATAACACGGTCTATTAAAATTTTTTTGTACTGTGCTCATAGTAGGTATTGGGTTGGCTTCATTCAGGGCTAGTTAGTGCCTTGTGACGAATCTCAATCAATGTTTATTTACTATTTGTGTTACAATTAGGAATAGTCATGCCGTGCAATTTTTTCCTCAAAAAAAAAACAGATAATGATATTACTTTACATTTAGGTATCAATAGTATCGTAATTTGTTTCCCTCACAACAAATAGGTACATAAATCCTCGTGTTATATCACAGCTACACGCAATTGGAAACGCCAGTCATAAAGTTTAAGTACCACAACAATGATGTCTCTGTACATTCAAAAATGGTGTGTTTAATAGAACAAAGACGGCAACCGTTACGCTGCCGTATCATACACAGAATTTTAATTTCTATGCATTTAAATAATATGTAATAAGTATGCCACTTTCGCCTCCTTAGTGAGTAAGGTGTCGTCTTTAAGAAGTCATTGTTGCTTGTGTCTGCGATCATCAATCATTGATGGGTATCTTGTTATGACAACATTGGTTTTATCTACGCAGCAGCGTTTTAGTTTACGTAAGTATACATATATAGAAACATAGGCAATTAAAATAATACCAAACATTTTATACTTTACAATATTACCTCTATATGGCTTAAATCAATCCCTTCAAGCAACCTTTGGGTAGATTTCTATCCAAAGGTCGAAAAGAAAATGTAGAATTTTTTTAGACGGGTGCGCAAAAAAAACATCTGCCGAATAGAGAACCTCCTCCTTTTTTGAAGTCGGTTAATGATAGAAAAATATAAAACGGCGTGAGGTCATTGGACTTGAACCATGGCAGTAAGAGTTTTTAAAAATTCTTTGTTTATAAAAATTTTTTTTTGTTTGTTTGGTAGACCATACCTAAGACATGGTCCCATATAATTTATAAAAAGGTGAGGCGGTTGAAATAATGTATCATATCATATCATTTATTCAATTGTAACATATACCTACATGACATTGACTTAAAACTTAAATCTAGTAGGTACATTACCCTGTCAGGGCGTAGCAATACAATCAATTACAATAAAATTACACAACAACAACTTATTATTTAGACTAAAATATCAAAATCATGTTTTTGTCCGGTAGGTAGCGTTAATGACGTGTGTTTTGTGTGTGTGTGTGTGTGTTTCTTTGAAATATGAACAAAAATGTAAAGCTTTCATTTTTATCTAGACGACGCGACGCAGTGATAGTTTCTTATGAAATCTGGTAGAGTGTCAGAATTTAATTTTAAATTGAAGTCTGTTTTTTGTTAATTCTCGGAGAAAATAAATTAGTCGAATACGTTTCATGTTTGGTTTTAGGTACTTACGTTCTTAGTACGAGTAAGTATAGGTAGTAAGATTAGGTTAGGGGGTCTCAGGCCTTGTGCGCCAACCCCAAGTTCGATAGTAAAGGCTATCTATCTGTCAACTACAACTGGACCATTAAAAAAATAAATACGATATCGTGAGATGTTCCTCTTTCTGATACCTAATCAAAAATTAATTTATGATTAGGTCATCATCATCATCATCATCAGCCACAAGACGTCCACTGCTGAACATAGGCCTCCCCCCCCTAGATTTCCATAACGAACGGTCCTGCGCAACCTGCAACCAGCGGTTTCCAGCGACCTTTGTGAGGTCATCTGTCCATCTAGTGGGAGGCCGTCCAACACTGCGTCTCCCGGTTCGTGGTCGCCACTCAAGAACCTTTTTTCCCCATCGGTTGTCAGTTCTGCGAGCGATGTGGCCTGCCCATTGCCACTTCAGCTTGCTTACTCTTTGAGCTATGTCGGCCACTTTCGTTCTTTTGCGAATATCCTCATTACGGATTCTGTCGCGCAAAGAGACTCCGAGCATAGCTCTCTCCATAGCTCGCTGTGTGACTTTGAGCTTCGTTATGAGACCAACAGTGAAGGACCACGTCTCAGTTCCATAAGTCATCACTGGCAACACGCACTGGTTAAAGACTTTCGTCTTTAGGCATTGGGGTATTTTGGACTCAAAGATGTGCCGAAGTTTCCCGAACGCTGCCCATCCGAGTTGGATCCTTCGCTGGACCTCAACATTGATGATTATGATTAGGTATCAGAATTATATTATGCCTCCATAAATTACTGCGTGAGGTAGGACTATTTTTCGATCTCTTCGAAATTGTAGGACAAAGAGATAAATCATTTTGCAGTGCAGTAGGTAGTTATTTTGGCTTTAGGTGTTCAAATAGCTGCGTGGTACGATCTATGGCTGCGTGGTATTGTGGTGTTTATGTGCAGCATTAAGCACATCTTGCTCATGTCGTCACTGTATATAAAATACTAGCAGCGCCCAGCTGTGTCACCTTCGTAGTGCCCGATTCCGTTAATTTCACGGAACAAAAAATTGCATATGTGTTATTCAAGGCCATTATCTATCTATATACCAAATTTCACCCAAATCCCTTGAGTAGTTTTTGCGTGAAAGACTAACAAACATACATCCATACATTCTTAGAAACTTTCGCTTAAAAATGTTAGTAGGATATCTCACAGGGACTTAGTTCTATCCTGTTTTACAATGACACGTGAAATTTAAGTGTGTACTCGACACGACGTCTAGTTTTAAAGGTCATACGCCCCCGTAAAATTCTAAAGGGAGTCCGTATTGTAACTAAGCACATCTATAACTGTCTGTCTGACCTCTTTCAAGTTTTCCTGCTGTTTATTTTACGTTTTGCACGTAATATTTCTGTCATGTCTATTTAGTTGAATGATGTATGGAATTCATTATGAGTATTTTGCAATATAATCCAGCTATTTGGACCGTCTAACATATTTGGTATAAGTACCGTAGCTAGCTTTTAGTTCGGAATGGTGCAGATGTAGGTATAGGCATGTTTATATAGTGAAATTAAATAGTAGTTGTGGTATAATTGAAGTATCAATCCAACCCATTTAAATTTACAGTTAGAATATAGTAGGAGACTGAACAAAACAATTTGAACAAGAATAAGCCTCCTTGTCTCATTGCTGGGATTCGGAGCATCCTATGATGAGATGTGATGAGAGAATCAAGGCCAGAATACATCATCCTAGATAAGTGCTGGTCTGCTGGTTTTTAATTTTTTACTTAAATTTAGCTACTTCACAGACTCCGGTTTCTGTGGCCTTTGTCATTTGGGTTCATTTTTTACATCTTGGAGTAGAAGAAAAGGAAAATAGGAGAGAGTAGGGAGGATTTTCAACCTAATTCTAGTGCTCTTTAGTAGTCGTCTAGTAGTCCGATTTTGCTATTTTCTTAGTCGCTTCCTCCCGGCGCAGTCTCCATCACGAACGCAATTCTGTCCCTGATGGTTATCTGTAAGTTGAACTCTCGGATGATCTTTGGTGATGCAGCCAACCCTCGCCGTACGACCCGACAGATGGTGTCGTTGGGTTATAGTGGTAAGTACGGGTTAGGTAAAGTGATTGTCGAAAGACGTTTTTATTCGAAAGAACTAGTTTCTTCACGGTGTTCTCCTTCACCATTGAAGCCGTTGATGGTGATAGGGTCGATGTGCACTAGAAAAAATACACACGAGGTTCACGCGGGAGTCGAACCTTCGACCTCACAATTGTAAAATCGGATGTTGTGTACTACTAAGCTGCTACGGCTTTTTTTTTTAATACACTATACAGTCTCTTTGATATCCTTTATTCCCCTATCAGAAAGTAATCTTGTGTAATAAAATAATTTATGTAGGTGTCACCTTTAAACAAGACTACTCTAAAAATGGTTTACCTTGGCCTATCGAATTCGCTAAAGGCTTTACAAACAAAACGATCACATTCTCGCATGCCCACGAATGTTCGCAAGATGTGTAGTCTGTAGAGCCCACACGAATGTGGTATTGCTACCGAACCACGACATGCTTATTAATTCACTATTGCGTCGCGCAGAGTAACCCGCGGCTTCGAGAATTTATTTACACCAATATGGTCCATGCAAATGAATCATTTCATTAAGTATCCCATAGGAACCACTTGAACGGGATAAAGGTAGCCTATTTGTTAATACAGCGAATGTTTACTTATAACATATTAAAATTATTGGAATTCGATGAGGCGTAGAGACAAGGGGGTATAAACATACAAACTCAAACTTTCGTCTTTATAAAATTAATTCATTAACTCAGATTACAGACCTCGACAGCCCTGGGAAATTATTAATACCCGTTTGATATTTATGTACTATGTATTTTTTGGGAAAATAAGTAGGCTTATCGCATTCCATTTCAAAATGATTTGAAATAATTCCGTTTTTAAATAATATATTTTTAGATTGCATACATAATAGAACTATTAAGAATCCGCATATTTGTTTTCTAATTAGTCAAATGCCAATGTTGATTTTAGAATTATTTGATGAAATGTGAAGTAAAGGAACATAACAACTGAACAGTCGGGATCCATTGAACAATTAGATTAGCTGTAGAATAATAATATTAGGTATGTAGGTATATATACCCACACGCATTTTTCTTTACATAACCGTAGTTATAAGATGATATTTTGGTGTTTTTTTTAATATTTTCTTTTTTTACGATAATAACAAACTTATCCAAATACTTAAGCTTAATTCTATTTGGATAAATCTGTTGCAACCGCAATCCTTTCTAAAATGTTTATTGTGGACTACAAATTTAAATAAAGTAGGTTACTTTATTATCCAACTTTAAAGAAATTACATAACAGCAAATCTGGGTTTGGTCTAGCAGACGAAATAAAAGCAAAATACAGCATTTAAATAAGCAGTGTTCGATGAAAGTAATGTCACCTATATTTTAATATTAGACAGACACGTCATTATCCACGAATAAAAACTACAGACTTGTACAGAAGTTGGCACCGAGGTACAACTACTTCAACGGTTAAACTAAGCTTAAAGATAAGACTGATAAGATCTATGTTATTTGCCGAAGTCGATTATTGTAGGAAGTTAGGCCTGCGTTTGACCACCAGCTGATTGTAAACGATGATGTGGTCGTTGGTGAAGTAAATGTGTATGTTTGTGTATACTTCTGTAATTAAATATGTACTTAGTACCTAAGTACATATTACCTACATCACACATTATTAGTATTTTTATTTTTTCCACAAATTTGGTAGCATTTACGGTGATGGTTATTGTACGAAATTACCCTACTGTGGTATCTTTGTTCGTAACATAACGCATACAAAGACAAAACCGATTAGAAAGGTGTGTCAATGCCAGTGGCCGCATAGCGTGGATGCAGTCATGACATGCATATTGCATATCGCGTCTATGGCTCACTTGTATGAAGTTGGTATGTGACAGGTGGTATGCTATGATTCGTGAGGTCGTGACTGGTTGACAAAGGAAGGTCACGTCTCCCCTCCTTCCATTTACACTTGAGTGTTAAATGGGTCTTGTTTGTGGTACGATTGTGCAGGAAATACATATATTTATTAAAACCAGTAGATCAGCAACGACTAAGGCTGTAAAATATTTGAAACTTTGTTTATCAACTGTGTGCTGGCGGTATTTCCTTTTCTTTTAAAATTTGGTAAATTAAATTAAAACAACTTCCAACTTATGCTATGAAGTTCTGCTTTTCGATAATTTTTGGGGTTTTCTTCTCAGTCTCTCAGTTCTCAGTTAGCTAAGTCGGCCAAGTTCAAATGTGTGACAATTTATCACACTAATGTTATATAATAAAGCTTGTGTGTATGTTTGATCGGATTTGAATGAAATTAAAAATGTAGTACTCGTAAGTGTGTATTATACCAGGGTTAACACTACTTTATATCCCATCAAATATGAATATGAATATATTGATAAATGTTAAATTTTAGTGTGTATGTTAGATATATTCAGACACAAAATAATACAATACTAAAATACTATGGAGTACCTACTCTAGTTTTTTTCATCTCTCATGGTCTAATTAATTTAGATAGAAAATATCATACAAAATCAATTAATTTTGTAACTTTTTTGGAACGAAGTTGGCTTGGAGGAGACAGGGATTTTGCTGTGCGCGACCGAACTGAAAAAATGTGAGACTACAAGCGTAATAAACATATACAACGGAAGTGACGCGTTAAAATTGCCCGAGACCAGTGTTGCCAACTTTAATTTTCAGATGATCGTACCATATACCTACATAATAATATTAAGCATTAAGCAATTTTTTGTTGTGTTTTTTTCTAAATTATCTGAAGGAAACTTCGTTCCTACCTGGTATCCAATGACACCACATCTTTTTTTTAAAATAAACGTTAAGTTTTAAAAGAATTTGACGCTTGACATTAAAAATAGTTTTCCTAATTAACATTTTGTGAAACTCCATGCAAATGAGTAAAAGAAATAGACTTTACAAACGTTATACAAAACCCTATTGAAAACCATTCACTGGCAAAAACATGGTTACATGTAATTTTAGACCCACGGTTGTCTATGGTATGGTATTACAAATCGCATTGTCTTTTGTTCAAGGCGAGTGAAGGCAAGCCTGTTAGAACACCGCTTCGCAGTCTCTTCGTAACTGGATCTTTTTAAATACATATAAATATGTTCTTTGGCACTCATACTAAAAGCAATGTGGTTTTCTCAGATAGGACAAAAAAATAATTCAATAACATTACGATAGATTTTTTTATAGCATAGCATACGAGAAGAGCAGGACAAGACCTGGGGGTCTACCGCCGAACGAAAACTGTCTTAGCTTTGATACTTCTCTCTCCTTTCTTTTCGCTTGAAATGATAAAGATGGCAATAGCAAAGCTAAAGCCGATTTAGTTAGGCGATAAAAAGCCTGATGGTCAGAGGCTCGCCTGCTCATAACAGCACTGTGTCACGCTGCTATTGGAACATGAAGAGTTCATCATAAAGTTCGTAAAGAGTAAATCGTTATCTACCACTACACTGCGCTTGTAGATATAAACCTACCTAGATTGTACCTAGAGATAAAAGATGATTTATCTCAATGCTATGCCCTGTAATTCCTTGGAAACATTGCCCTTCGAACCAGAACACAGTGGTGTTTGCACATTACTGTTTGGCGGTAGAATAACTGACAAAGGCGTGGTACTTTCCACAAGCGGACTTTGCTAAGAGTTTCTACCACTACAATACCTATACCTTTAGATTCTAGATGGACGATTGGAACATTTTTTGTTCAAATCTAATGTTTTTTCTAAAAAAAGGCTGACGTACGTTTGACATTTTTTTACTACGTTCCGATAGTTTTCTAGTTCACCAGAAAAAAAATTTTTTTTCGTGGTCCAAAATAGTTTAGTTATAAACTCTGATAGATTTTTTAATATTGTTTTGTGCTAGGTGCAACCGTACCGAGCGAATTACGTATTCGGGACGTCATTCGTTAATTAAGGTGGAGCCAAATTGGGTATACTTAGTTGATTAGATAGTAAACATGACTTAATTATTATACAGGGATACGCATAAACCATTATGGCTCGGAGATACAGAGATACACCAACGTAAACGTAAACGTCAATCTATGTCTATCTCTATGCATTAGTGACAGTCATCTGTGTTAGGTAAATTTACGTAAATACTAAGTACCACAGATTAGGAAACAAAAGTACCATGCCGTTTTATTTCCTGTGAATAAAACACATACATATATATTAGGTACCAATAAGTCTGATAGACGTATTTTATCATGAATAGTTTTGTGTGATAATTTGTTTTAGAATTGTTTAAATTTCGTAGTTGACGCCCAATTTGAAGTGTCGACCAAAAACTTGCTACTCAAGTGTCGTTTCTTGACATGGCCAACTAGAAGGAGTGCGATGCACATTAACGATTTAAAAAAATTAAAACTTATGAAAATCGGGTAAATTTGTACTTACTTAAAATGAAATGGAACTCATATTCCTTGGTTTAATTCTTAGCCATGAGCGCATGAACCCATACAATGTAGATAAGTCCTAAAAATATGGACCGATATTTTTTTTGTTTGCAAGCTTACGTGAATAAGACATTTCTTTACAATAATAATTTGTGTCCGGAGTTTTAGGCTAAAATCGTAATGGCGTGGGCAGTGGTGGGAAACGTCCAGTTTCATAATTATATGGTCTTATATTTGAATCCTTCCTGCACCTTCGAGTATTTTTCTGAGTGCAAATATTACACAAGTTTGCCATCACCACTAGGCTTACCTAACGGTGAAGGAAAAATATGTTCCGTGAAAGACATCTTTGTCATCTGCTAACCCAAATGTGCCAACGTGGACCCTAAATCCCAACTCTGAGTGCACTCGTAAAGTGGGCTGCTAATGCGCTTAGGCTACGAGCAAATTTTTGCTAGATAGTTTTGTCGAAGGTCTAATATTTTTGCACTACCACTCAGGGTTTGGTGAAAATTTTGGCTTATGTAGGTATTCTTATAGGTACAATAGTTATGCAGTATCAGTTAGTAATACTACTACAACAGTGACCTGGAAACGACCAAAAATATTGTCAAAGATTCTACAAAGCCCGTCACGCCAAGTTACGAGTTTGTATCATTAGAAGAATTATGAAACTGTTATCAATTTATTGACTTACTTGTAAACTCAATTATAAACGTAATCGAGGTAAATAAATAGAAGATAAGATTACATCACTTGTGTAACACGATTAATTCGGTAAAATTTATCATTGAGGAAAATGGCGAAATATTGAAATATCCGAGTACATCCAATTCGATAATCGTGAGGTCGTAGTTTCGAATCCATTCTGCACCTCGTAAGTATTTTTATCAAATAGAGATGAGTTTATGATCGCCACTAGCTTCAACAGTGAAGAAAAACGGTGAGGAAATCGACCAACTCGCACTTGCCCAGCGTAATAGATTCCCGAGTCCCCGAGTCCTAGCAGTTGGGGACATCAACTGGGCTACTTTACTTTTATGCTATGTCTGTTGTAAGATAGTAGATAGTAGTTGTAAGGATTACACACTTAACCCTACCTCGATATATACCTACTTAATTTCGGCTTTAAAATTAATCATTCAATCTATCCACATAAATAAAAATGAATCATTGAAAGGCAAAGTAAATACGTCACTCTTCATTTAAAAAAATATATTTATATAATATTATAATACCTACCTACGTAAAAGTTGCGAATGGGATATTTCAAAGAACTCATTTCTCCAAACAAAAAACCGGGTAAATTAAAATACGAGTGTTCGTGTTCGTGTCGTTAAAATAAGTGTCGAACATTTGAAATCAATAATATGTTCTATTGGACTGCGACAGGCCACTTTACACCATTGATGTCTTTTGATAAAACAAAATTTATCGGAGCAACTGAGAACAGAGTAGTAGGTCTGTAATATGAATGTTGTTTGGTTAATATTTTCGTGAAAGAACGTGTGAATACTGAACGCGTCACGGTCCGAAAAGTCCAGAATGACCGCAAATTATGCCATTCGTCCAAATTAAACACAATTAACTTGAACCAACCAATGGTTTGATATTTTTAACAAAAACTATGATTTTAGATGACTTTCACCGGTAAATTACATTATTACCTACATTTGTTACATAAAATAGATTTGCGCTAGACCGCGAATTGTTTGAAATTATAGGTTAACGCCAAAACAGTAAACTTAACCATAATGATTTACCTATTTATTGATTTATTTTTCCATTGTACCTCCCTACTCGATAAAGTATTATTATGGATAACTAGCTCCCGAAGTTTCATCCTATGTAGGATTTGGCAGTTTTTAGGAAGAAAATTACGTTATTTTATTTTATAAGCTACTAGCTAAAGGCCAGAAAAGGCTATTGTATGTTTACTTGTATGAGTTTTGTAGCGGACTCTTTGCAGACTCCTCTTGGGGAAGTACCACGCCTTTTCCATTAATTCTACCGCAAAGTATTAATGAACAAACATCACTATTTTTCTGTTTGAAGGGCAATGTTTCCGGGGAAATTGTAGGTCATAGAGATAAATATTTTTTACGATACCAAGTAAATAGTACCAGATAAATTTCCGGGTGAGGAGTGCAGTGCTAGGTATTGTTTTGGACTCTTCAATGTTCCGACAGTTGCATGACGCGTGACACTGTACTGCTTTGGGCAGGCGTGTTGCTTACCATCAGGCACATGCCCTGCTCGTCTCGTCACTCTACTCCAAATTAAATCACATTTAATTCCAAAACCTATGTAAAATAATCTCGAAGCTCAAAGCGACGCCCAGTTAAATTTAAAAGCTACCATTACCATATTTAGGGTGTAGTTTAAAATAACTCGTGTTTATTTTTACAATACGCTTGCTTCTTACGTACAATGCGCATACGCATGCGTGGTGCGTACTCTGCTGGAGTCACTGTTTCCAAACCGCGCATTGTGGAAATACGAACGTGTAGTATCGCGGTTTGTAAGATGTTTTGACGTGGAACGTGGAACCCACAGTCTGTGACTCATATGTAGGTTTACAAGTAATGTTCCAATAACAAATAGAGGCAAATTTATGACGTCATATACCCTGTTTATGCAGAATGTGACGGAAATATAAAACCGCAAATTAATTACGAGATTAATTAGTAAAGTTTCAGTAACATTTTTTTTTTGAAATCTCAATAAATTTATTAAATTTGACTCCACTTTTCTCTCTCACTTTGTAATTGAATGTCTAGGCTGTTATATGGAAAGCGTAGCCTGAGCTGTTTTTTTCAGGTGGTTACGATCTTGTCAAGTCAACAGTTAATCCGTTTCTTATAGGTATGCTCCATCGTAGACCGCAACATCGCTTCACATCAGGCGAGGAGGCAGTAAAATGCAAACCAAATTTTCAGAAACATGGCAAAGTAAAACGGTCAGACCACACATTTAGAAAGCTTAGAATATTACGTGTAATACGAGTGAAATATGGCATAAGGCCAAAGAGTGCTCAAAAGCTCAAATATTTATTTTTAATAGGTAATTATGACCGAATTTGGAATACTGCTGAGGTATTAGGTCTCCTATCTCCTGCTTTATTCGCGTTATCGTAATCTACCTAAATGACTTTTTGCTCTAGCCACACCAATGAAGAGAATTTAGTATAGCAATAATTGTTTATTAAAATCTTACTAATATTATAAATTCAAAAATTATGTTTGAATGTATGTTGCTCAATCGGGTCGGAATGACTGAATGGACTACCTTCTTTCATAGTCTTTTTGAACGATTAGGTACTTCTTTTAGTCGAATTCTAAACACAACACCACTTCTTCCATTATGTGAAACACCATTAGGCCGTGTACTTCCGTGTATTAAATTCATTAATGTTAATTGCGCGGGGAACATCCAAGTATACTTAAAACAATTAGTATTAACCTACACGTCTATTCTTATCAACATGCGTAGGCAAAGGTTATAAACGCTCGCGATTATGCTGTACATATCATTTCTCGTGACCTAAAATGTCTATAGTTTCTTGGGAAGCTATAAAGAAGGCGAAAATGAGGCTACTTGAGGCCATTGGTAATAAAATGGCATAGCTGAGCTACTTTGCGTAGCATAATGGCAATAGAGACGACATAATGTGGGCTCGTCTTCCTGACCCCTTACGAAATTATGGATTGCTTTGTTATTCGGCATATTTTTGTGTTAGTTATGATGTTGATAATCACAATCCCTATTATAAATGCGAAAGTTTATCTGTCTTGTTTACTGAACCATTTGAAATGAAATATGGTAAACGTCAGCTTGAGAAAGGACGTACTACATATGTAGATTACTATTTAATAAGAGCTTTTAATTTTTGAATGGTGGGTTACATAAATTGTCGCAGTTCAAAATGTTATCCATCAAAACATGCTGAAACAATTATATTAATTTGCGTTTTGCCAATTACTACGAGTAGGCCAATTTGATATATGGTCCAAAGACCTTTCCACAAATGTCACAAACGTTCTAGTTCCAATCTATTACACTAATGTAATCGCGTCGTCTCTGCTCATTCATCTATCATACTTAAATAGTAATTTATGAACAAAGATAATATAGAAAGGGTATACTAAGCCGAAATAGAGGTTCGGTACACATCATTATATGTAGACATTGTCTCATCACTTATGAGCAAGGTTTGTGCACCGACACCGAAGCCGAAATCAACCAGAAAGTCTATTAAGACCGTCACCGACGTAGCTATAATATATATTTTCATATTTTCGTGACGTCAGCAAAATATACCTTAATATATTCATATTATGGCATATTAACATAGCAAGACATATTTTGAGTTTACAGTATGTTTCAACATTGTCTGAGCGCACGTCACGAGTCTTTTGAACTTTTTAACCCCCGAAGCGATAACGATGGGGTGTTATAAGTTTGACATAACCACATAACTGTGTTTGTGTTTGTAGCATCGTAGCTCACAAACGGATGAACCGATTTCATCAGACCAAGACAACTAAAACGATCCCAGATTTGGCGAAGTTTCGTCATTTCAGTACATAGTTCCTATGACCCACTTCAAGATCCATCATCAGATCTTGGTTAATATCGGGATAGGTGAAACTAATAAATATAAGCTTGTAAAGCAACTCGTGAGGTGTGCTCGGACAATGTTGTAACATGTCTTACATGTACATTCGAAATATGTCTTGCTATACTAGAAAATATGTCCAGCTGTGAAATATGAAAATATGTATTATAGCTACGTCTGTGACGGCCTTTAACATAAACTCGTATTATGTAAAGTTTCACTAAAGTCCAAAACGTACAATTTTTTTATTGTGACTCAACGAATTGTTTGAAACGGCTGATTTGTTCGTGATTACCATGTTGGAATCGTAATACAAGGTGAAAATGTACAACACCTTTTAAACTTATTACGTTCTGAGTAACCTCATAGAGGTAATATCAATCTAATCATTTTGTTTACACCAAAGAAACACGTTTCACATGTAAGATTAATAGACAAACCTAAAAGAGGTTCGAGAAGCGATGTTAAAGTGGGTTTATGACCTAAAATGTAGGTTGATCAAGGCAGGATTACGTAAGGCATTTCCATTTTGAATTTGGCAGTGTTCCAGGCAGGTTCGTTAGTTTTTTACGGCACGAATTCGGACTGGTAACTTGTGGAATGGAACGTAAATGAGCGCCTGAAGGCTGAAGGACGCAGGTTTCACGATAAACACGTAGGTACCTAAAAGTTTTGGATTTTAGGGTTGCCTACAGGAGATATTACTTAGTAAAAAGCCTTTATTAAATGTATAATATCACACTAATACCACAGACCACAGTATACAGAAATGGTTGTGCTAATACTAGATACAAAAACGAAAGTTTGTGCGTTTGTTCCCATGTATCCTTGTAAGTTGTAACAGCTGAACGGATTTGAATTAATGAATCCCGTCAAATTTAAAAGTGCCCGTGGGATACTCAGTTAAATTAAATTATTCATTTGCACGTGAATCGTATTTGGCGAAAATCAATCATCGTGAAAAACTATTAAGCGGTTAATAATTTATTTTCGCATAATACTGCGTGGTACAGCAAATGTTTATACAAAAGTATTACTACCTACTGTTCTTATCTTGGGACAGGTTGTTTGCTGCAACGTAAGTTTTCAATTTTATTTGTTCTACAAATACAAATACAAAAATCTTTATTGCTGTTTGCAGGTAAGATAAGATGATACAAAACATTTTTAAAGTTTACTCATAGAAACTGGTCTCTTCTTCTAGAGGCATGCAATATGTCTGGCATTACAGTGCGAATTTATACAATGATAAAAATAATAGTCTACGCTATCTTGCATTCATAAATACATTAAATTTGGTATTCTATCTCTTACCGTAGTAGATTGTGCAGACAATCTTCTTGACCTATACGGGTGGTATATTGTTATTTTTGAACGTTGTAATGATTTGAAGGCAATATTCATGTATTCTTCAATCTCAACAAGACCGGTTTACTGGAGTAGCACATTCGGAGAGTGTGCAACTGATCTGCATGATCTAATACCACCTTGCTCTTTTTGTATCGGATTGCTCGTAGTTCGAAAAATCGTTATCGTTCCACAGACTCGAAAGAAGACTGGTTTGATTCTACTTTTGTGACAAGAACGAAGAACATCTAAGCTCTGGAATGCGTTGCTGGAGTAGGTTATTCTCATAGAGTGAATCGATTTCTTCTAGGCAAGCACGCTCAACCGTAAATCACATCGTCACTTAACATCAGGCGAAATGGCGGTCAAGCGTAAACCTATGGCGATGGTTAACGACAGTCCAAACGCAAAAGCCTCCCAGGCTCCTTCTACTTTTATTACACTGAAAAAAGTAACCATTCTTGGAAAAATAATGAAACGGCTGACTGAAACTAGTACATTAGGTGCATTTGTAATGCAGTATCGCACAGTCTCGCAACCGCGGAACAATAAAACTTGCGAAATATCAAGTGAAACAGAACTCTTTCCCTATTTCCCAACAAATGGGTGTTACAATATCTTCTGTCGGTTGTGGGTGCAGGCGTATTGTTGTTGTTGCCAATGTAAAGAGGCTGTTAATATCATTATTAGTTTACTTTACTCAGTGATGTTATCTAGTCATTTACTTCTTACGAGTAGCTTAGTTTCTAAATTTATTTACTTACAAAACGTTTAATTATTTCACGCCACTAGTGATCAACCGGTGACAAACTTTAGGATCGCAGTTTTGGTTGGAAACACTGTAGGTAATTGGAATAATTTTAAGATTAAAATGTCTTATTATCTACAGTTTCATTTTTTGTATACGTATTTAAACTAATGGATACATAGCTAAATTATTGTACGTCAGTCAATACACGCGTTTGTACTTTTAACTTTTAAAATTATTTATGGCCTTGTTGACATTCATTGCAAAAAATAATTATTGTTCTTACAAATAGTAGTACTTAATAACGTTAAACATGAAAGTTTAAAACTAATACAATAACAAGCACAAACTTAAAAATTTTGATTAATCCCCGACTACCTCGGATTTGTTATCTGTACAACAGTCTACTAGTCAAGCCCTTTCATTTGATACCCATATTAAGGAAGTTGTGAAAAAAGAAATGTATTTCGCCATTTTATGGTAGCGGCCATCTTGGATTTGAAATTTGTCATAGCGCAAAATATTATACTAGTTAAGCCCTTTCGTTTGATACCCATATTGAGGTAGTAGTGAAAAAAGTAATATAATTCGCCATTTTGTGGTGGCGGCCCTATTGGATTTGATTTTTATAGTATAGTATTTTTCTAGTCAAGTCCTTTCATTTGATACCCATATTGAGGTAGGTTGTAAAGAAATATTTTGTCCGCTATTTTGTGGAGGCGGCCATCTTGAATCGATATTAACCAAACATAGCTAAGAACATCCGCATGGAACCTTCAAATATACCTTCAAATAAAAAAAACCGCATCGAAATCGGCCCATCCGTTTGAGCTCTACGGTGCCACAGACAGACACACACAGACAGACAGACAAACAGACAGACAGACAGACGTCAAACTTATAACACCCCTTTTTTTTGGTCGGGGGTTAAAAATAAATTCTTATACTTATAAATAAATGTTTCAGCTTTATATAACATTGTTCTCATTGCTGCTGACTCGAGACCCTTGCGCATAAAGAGACCGTCAAGCCACGATAGCCAAGTGCGATTTGGCGGAAGACACATGTCTTCAACAGATATCTTTCTGGGAACGTGCCGGTTTCCTCATGACGATTTACTTCACTGTTAAAGCCAGTGGTGATGACAAACTTGAATATTATCTGTACTTGGAATTATAGATCGTCTGAGGTGCAGGTGGGATTCGTATCTATGACATCACAGTCGTAAAATGCGTCCTTCTCTCAACCAAGCCACAACGGCTTCAAATCTATGTACCAAATAAATATTTTACAATTGATCTGTAAAAAATATTAAGAAATCGTTTACATCAGGTCTTGCAAATAATCCGTAGTCAGTTCGGGATGTACGCGTTCTTTAGGATGTGCAAACTATTCGTAATATATTATTTCCCGCTACAATCAAATGGTGTAATCGCAGGATAAAAATATTCGTGAAAAAATAATATGCGTAGGCAACTTTTCCTTTTGCGCATAAACAAGTATTACGTATGAACCTTGATCATTTTAGTAATCGTAAATTAGAGGTGGTTGTTTCATTGTTAATCATTAAATTTTACAATGTAAAGTAACACTTACAATTTGTACAAAACCGTTTATGTAAAAGAACAAAAAGTAACAGCTTTGTGAGCGAAAAAAACAAACTGTCTTTACAGAAACCAACCATAACTGCTTTATGTTTTTGAAGTAAAAACTTCTTCAGCCGCGTGGAGCACTCATTGATATTTGCCACTTTTAGCTTCTAGTTTTTAGGGTTCCGTAGCCAAATGGCAAAATACGGGACCCTTATAGATTCGTCATGTCTGTCTGTCTGTCCGTCCGTATGTCACAGCCACTTTTCTCCGAAACTATAAGAGCTATACTATTGAAACTTGGTAAGTAGATGTAATCTGTGTACCGCATTAAGATTTTGATACAAAAAAAATTGAAAAAAACAAAAAAATTTAGGGGTGTCCCGTCCCATACGTAGAAATGAAACAAAAGAAATATTTTTTTGATCAAAACCATGCGTGTGTGTTATCTATGGATAGGTCATCAAAAATGATACATATTAAGATTTCTAACACATTTTTTCTAAACTGAATAGTTTAGGCGAGGGACTCTTCCAAAGTGGTAAAAAGAGTGTGTGTCCAGACCCGACCCCCTATAACTTCTAAAATAAGAAAAATTAAAAAAGTGTAAAATGTACATTAATTACCATGTAAACTATCAACGAAAATTGGTTTGAATGTAATTTAGTAAGTAGTATTATTTTAATACGTCATAAATTCACTATTGTTAAAGCACTGATTAAAGTAACAACGAGCTGCAAGAACTTTTATTTTATGTTACTTGCTGCTACAGAAGCCTTCATGGACGAGTCCGACTCGCACTTGACTACTTTTTCAACTTTATAATGTTAGTAGCAGGAGCGGTCCCAGCCTCAAATGTTGGAGGGGTATCACCAGTACGCAGCCTCAGATTTTGGCTGAAACATTCCATACATTTTACTCACTAAGTATACTTAGTCAACCAGTTAAAACTGGTATATGTTTTTTTAATAATAATTATTGGTGGACAATTCACACACAACACCATCTGACCCCAAACTAGGCAAAGCTTGTACTATGGCGGCCAGATAGCTGATATAACACTTAAATAGTTTTAAATACAAATTATTATAAATAGAAACACCCAGACACAGTGCAAACATTTGTAGGTATATTGTACGACGATTAGTGTAAGCACCATCAAATGTTGGTTCTGAGTATTTTGCATGCATCTACAGGAAGACATGAACTGGGTGACGATATATTGTCACAATACACTAAGGCTGCGTTTGTATATTAATATGACATATAAATATTATGCCCAATTATGGTCAGGCATTATGATTCACTCGGCTAAGCACCGATATACAAGTCATACAATGGATTGTACTTTTGTGATTCATTATTTTATATTTTCAATTGAATTTTTAAACATTCTCGCGAGCTTCGATATTTTCACGTTCTTATTCGCGAACGTCTAATACCTGCGTCATTATTAAAATACTTTGTACCTAGTAACGTTAAAGATAAGAGTTTAAAATGAATACTAAGCAATTATACATTTGGTTATTTTAATTGAGTCGTTAAATTTTGAACATGGATTTCTTCTCCATACACTATTTTTTTTTAGGAGTTTTGGATTTGCTATCAAGTTTAATAAAAAGATTAATTTAATATGTTAGGTCATTCATAAACGATTAGGTTATTTTAATCATAAATAAACAAAAAAAAACTTAAACGGTACAAAATTTATAATAAATGAATACTTTAAAAAATATGTCAACTTACTACTAACTTACAACTTATATACTCGTAATTACAGAACAAATTGAATTCGCTGCACAAACATTTGCCCTGAGTAGGGATCGAAATTAATTTGTAGCATGTAGTGACTCATTATGTATTGAATAGGGATGGGCAATGGGCATGGACCCACATTTATCGTTGCCAGTGACAACAGTAGCGTTATCATTTTGTTTGTCGTATGATACGATCGCCAGCCACCGGATATCATCGGTTCATAAAAGCTGATTTATTAAATCACTCACTATATTACTCAACTCTGACTCAATTGTTTACCTCAAGGTTATTTCTAGTGTAACATGTGGCTTACAAGGAAGTGTGGCTGACTTGTTGCAGAGTTTTATCTGGAGATCTTATTTGTTTGTCTCGAGATATTTAGGTGACGTTTTTATCATTGAACTCTTTTAGTTTGCTCATTTTCATATTTATCTCGAAGTCTACATCTTAGATTAGGATAAGAATCTTTTGTTAAGTAGAATCGAACACGAATACAATAACAATAAATGTTATGCCTTATTAGTATTAAAATTAACGTGGTTGTTACACATATTTAATTGGATAACGGGACACTCACGTATATACGGTCGGTCAATCCGACTCGAGTTTCGGCCGCGTCCGGCGGCCTTTTTCAAAGGCGAGTGCACACGCGCGGTGGCTGCCCGTTTGGCACTGCGGGCTGCCGCACGTCGCGCACGCAAGCTCAACGGCTGTTGCGGGGGTGCAGGTGAGGGGGTGCGAGAGGGTTGCGCAGGTATACACTCGAACTCTTCATCACTGGTAAACTGCGAGTCGGGAACATTGCAGCACACTGAGCTCACTGTGTCTTCACTCATATCGCGAACACTATACCGAGCACTATGGAGGCACGGCTTCCAAGCGGGCGGCACATGCCATCCTCCATCTCTATTAAAGGTCGGACGCTTACCGATTTCAATGGCCTCCCTGACCTTACGGGGTACAAAGAACTTCTCCCGTGCCAGGACCTCCGCCTTATCGAATCGAATAAAATGTTGGGCGTCCGAGCTAAGAGCATGTTCTGCCACCGCAGAGCCGTTAACATCTACATTTTTCATGGCGCGTATGTGCTCCGTGAGTCTTGTGGACACATTTCTCCGTGTTTCCCCTACGTAACTTATGCCACAATCCATTGAAATCGGTAAGCGTCCGACCTTTAATAGAGATGGAGGATGGCATGTGCCGCCCGCTTGGAAGCCGTGCCTCCATAGTGCTCGGTATAGTGTTCGCGATATGAGTGAAGACACAGTGAGCTCAGTGTGCTGCAATGTTCCCGACTCGCAGTTTACCAGTGATGAAGAGTTCGAGTGTATACCTGCGCAACCCTCTCGCACCCCCTCACCTGCACCCCCGCAACAGCCGTTGAGCTTGCGTGCGCGACGTGCGGCAGCCCGCAGTGCCAAACGGGCAGCCACCGCGCGTGTGCACTCGCCTTGAAAAAGGCCGCCGGACGCGGCCGAAACTCGAGTCGGATTGACGGACCGTATATACGTGAGTGTCCCGTTATCCAATTATATATGTTATGCCTTATGTTAGGTACACAAAACTCTTTCCCAAAATAATGTGGTTTCTCGGTATTCAATCGATTATGTAGTAGAAGACTCTTTACAGAGTCGTAGGTACCACGGTTTGCCGTCTGGAGAAGTACGGTTGTCACAGTTTTCCGGTTATTATACTGCCAAGCAGCATTGTGCAAATATTGCTATATTCCGGCTTGAAGAGAATTATTCCAGAGAGTTTACATGGCAAAGATATATTGGATATTTTATTTCTGGGTAACGTGCGCAGTGCAATGTTTTTGTGACGGCTCTTCGTGTTGAAATAGTTGCGTCAAACCGTCCTTTTATGGGGAGGCGTGATTTTTACCATCAGGCACACGTCTTAGGTACTGATCTCGTCACTAAAACGTACCTACATTTAAAAAAACTTCCGGCGTAAAAATAATGCTATAAATTTAAGGTGTCAGTGTATCTGTAGCTTTAGGTTTGTAAAAATTGTAGCTTTGAAACGAATACGTATACTGATTTTGATGCTTTTTTTGGCAAATTGATATTATCGTGATGAAAGTTAAATTTTTATGGAAAGCTGCCTAAAATATCTATTTTTCATTGTGGGATCCACTTTTCCTGTCCCACGATTGAATACATTTCTTCCCCAATTAGTTTTATCTTATACCTTTAAACGAGCAATTCTTGTATATATATATATAGAATCTGAATCTCGGAAACGGCTCGAACGATTTTCATGAAATTATGTATACAGGGGGGTTTCGGGGACGATAAATTGATCTAGCTAGGTTTTACTTTTTAAAAACATCATTTTACGCGTGTTTTTAGACAATGAAAAACTCCTACAATGTCATTAGAATACGATAACTTATTTCGCCGCTGTTCTTGAAGTCTAAATGGCTCAGACGGAATATGCTCGCCCTCGGAGACAACAGGCCCCGGTTCGAATCCTGGTAGTTACTTTTCTTTTTGTTCTATTTTTTGCTCGCCCTCGGAGTCAACAGGCTCCGGTTAGAATCCTGGTGGTCCTTTTCTTTTTTTTCTGAGAAAATCTTATACTTAGCGCCTTTTAGTAGGTCTAAGTAAGTCCTCACTTCGTAATTCGTACCTGCCTAAATATAATTTAAAAAAACCGAGCAAAGCTCGGTCAACCAGGTACTTAATATTATAAATGCGAAAGTCCCGATGTATGAATGTTTATTTCCCAATCAATCACGTGACAAGAACAAAATAAAAAAAATTGATTAACTCCCGACTACCTCAGATTTGTTATCTGTACAACATTCTACTAGTCAAGCCCTTTCATTTGATACCCATATTAAGGGAATTGTTAAAAAAGACATGTATTTCGATATTGTGTCTTAGCGGCCATCTTGGATTTGAAATTTGTTATAGTATTCTAATAGTCAAGCCCTTTCATTTGATACCCATATTGAGGTACGTCGTGAAGAAATATTTTGTCCGCCATTTTGTGGAGGCGGCCATCTTGAATAGATGGTAACCAAACATAGCTAAGAACATCCGCACGGATATTAACCTTCAAATATAAAAAAACCGCATTGAAATCGGCCCATCCGTTTGAGCTCTACGGTGCCGCATATAGACGCACATCGACGTCAAACTTATAACACCCCTTTTTTTGGTCGGGGGTTTAAAATCGAACGGATCAAGCGAAATTAGGAGCTCATATAGTTTATATTATGTAGTGTGAAATTATAGGTTTTTATTGAAAGTGTACGAACACAAATTATATAACTTAAGATTTTTTTCGTTAAGACATTTGGCTACCAACTCACCTCCTGAAAGGCGAAGTAGGAGCCCAATTATGATAATGTATACAAGAACTAGCGAAGAACTGTCTGATTAGCTTGAAACAATGAGTCACATTGCAGCAGACAGAATTGATTTTGTCGCGTCGACGCAGTGCATCTCAGTGATAAGTCGTTTCCTCTCATACGCTGACCGATTGCCTCGAAACACGCTACTTATATGTCATTGTGTTTGTGTCAATATATGTTTTATCGTAAAATGTCTGCGGTTTATAAGTATTTATTTTATAAAGTTAATCGCTGTTTAATTGCGGTTATATATTGTCTACATTAATATGTTATCTACAAGTTAATGTTTGGATTACGAAAGTTAATCAGCAAAATTAGTTTAAGAAGTTTAGTTTTCTGAATAAATCTTGACGTGACTGATTGAATATTCAAAGACACGATAAACTTTATTGAAATCCGATCTGGAGGAGATTGTTCTGAGCTAAGCTATAAGATGGAAATGTATCGTAAGCATATGTATTGTGATATATATGAGAATTTACATTTTTATTTATTTATTTCAGTGTTGTGAGCAGCATAGATTACATTAATGTCCCTCTATTAGTAGGTATAGTGTACTCTCTACTTAGTCTGTGGTAGATATCAATGATTTGAAATTTACATGGCAACTTAAAAAACAAAAATTAATCGTGTCGTATTGCAAATCTTGACATAAGTTCAATCGTATCTTTCTTCCTTTGACATCACAATCTTCGACAGTTTTAGTAGATAGTTGTTTTCTTTACATTTCTAGTAGTATAGTTTTCTCAACAATTAGACAGTTTTTGGACAAAAACCTGGAATATTTGAAAGTTAAGATATTCGTTTCTGATGTAGCTAAAACTATATAATTAATTGTATTCTGTAATTGTAAACTATATTCTTTGATCGGTTCGTGATTGCGTGTCAGTCTTTATTATTGTTCAAATAGCTTGCAAAGTGGGCTCCAAACTTTGATATATTGTTTGCTGTGTCGGTTTCCTAATTCAAACTTCCTCTGTTCACAGAACTCCTTAACTAACCGTGGGAATTGAAACCCCATAGGATACTCCCCATCAGAGCATCCTTTACGATAGCAGCCATATTAAGCAGTTCCTTTCTTCTATTTAGTGCCTAATTGTATGTGACTTAACTCATAATTTGATGTTTTTTGAATTATTTATTAATTTAATTGAGTATTTTGAACACGTTCAAATGAATTAGAATATTTTACCTACACACTACTAGCTGCTCTGACAGACTTTGTTGCGTTAAAAGTCAGTAGTCACAGTCCAATAGTACCTACTTATTTACATTTATCCATTGTTTTTCTTCAAATGTGTAACACCTAAGGACAGCTACATTAATTTATTCTGTGTCTTGTGTACCTCTATGTGTCATTTATCTTTTCATAAGAATCTTCCTTAACAAAATGGTCTTGACGATTTTATTTATATGTGTTTACCCTAAGTTATAGTGTAAACTGTGTACCCACACAGTGAAAGTGTCACAACATAAAATATTCTACAATCATTTTTATTTTATAATCATCATAATTCTCAGCTTTTCTGATCCCACTGCTGGCAGCTGGTTATAGCATGCGATCTAGCTGCCTCTCTAGCATGCGATCTTCCTGTTCTCGGGCCTGTGCCAATCGAGTTCAGGTTCTCGTGACATTGACTATGTCGTCGACCCATCTTGCCGGTGGACGACCGACGACGCTCTGTTTACGATAAATAGGTTCATTTATTTTACAAACTAGCTGCGCCTCGCAGTTTTACCTAGGTATATATATTTTTCGTTGTCTTTATTTTCCGCAATGAAATTACTAATAGCCGTAAGTAGCCCATGTGCTATTTATTCCATACTTATATGTAATGTGTGTTCCAAGTTTCAACCCGATCTGTACAATCGGTCTGGCGTGATTGAGCAAGAAACATCAAAACTTTGACTTTGAATTTATAATATTAGTAGGATACATATAGATATAAATATTTATCTTCTAAGTCTCAAAAGGTTGCGTATCTTTTATTTCTTTCTTTTTAAATGTATACGAAGGCGACATAATTTATTTATAATATCGTGATTCATATTAAGTTTACAAGAATTTTGTCACTGCGCGACCTAAAATTACCATTTTGAAGAAAATGACTCTACAAGGTGCGATGACGAATGAATCATGACTGACGTTTGCGCTACCTTACCGGTTTCATTAATTTACTTCCTATGAGCTGTTTCCTAAAACTGTGAAGTAATAAAAATAAAATAGTTTTATTATGATTCGGATTCTTAGTGACCTCAACTAAGTTGGACAAAATAAATTTAATACTATCGCGCATCAAATCGAAGGGTCTGTCTTCTAACGAAAAATTCTTAGAAGTACAAAGGACTCAGTACAATAAATAAATAAATTTTATTACTTTATTTCTACTATTTCTCTATTACAACATTGTATTACTTTATTTATTACTATTATTATTACTAACTAGGTCCAAACTAAGTAAGGCTTGTCTTATTGGAACTCTCTTTAATTTTGAGGGAATATAAGAAAAATGCAAACATCCAAACTTTGCTATTTAGAATATTAGGATTAAAATATAAATATTTTGTATCATACTTTTTACCCGACTGCAAGAAGGTTTATATTTTATCTATCTCAAATGTTTTGCTTTGAAATCGTATATTGTTAATTGTACAACCAATAATGAATGAAAGATAGTTGTTTACTAGAACTACTGATAGTTGAAATCATTGTCTAGAAATAGATAATGCTGTACAAATTGTTTGCAGTTTACAAACACAAATATCATTGTACGTTGTAGAGTAACAAGGCCCGGATGCGGGTTATCAGGGACTTACTACGAGGTTGGCAAAATTGATATCTTCTACTGCAATAGGGTTAACAGTTTTTTTCTTTTGAAAATATACGACTAATAACTAACTAAAATTTGGTGGTTGAACACGAAACAATGTGCAATAAAGACTACAAAATGGTAACAGCGAGTCTAGAAAGACAAAAGAAAATTATCATTACAGAATACAAATTCGTAAAGACAAGTGTGTGGGAACCTGGTATGGTATATTTTCGTTTGACATGACAATCTAAATAATTAACAAAACTAACTGAAGCTGAAGATTGACCTACGCAGTGGGAAATAGAACGGTGCCTACCTTCTATTGAATTTTGAAGATTTTTAGGTTGTAGGTTTGTCGGTTTTATTACTTGGAATCATTATTCTGCTTTCATTCTATTTGTAAATACGGGTACATGTTGACTATTATGTTATCTAAATTGTAATAAAATATCCCATAATAATAATATATCTACTTATTGATACTAGACAGGCCCGCCCCTACTTCGTTCTAGCCTTCTAGCCGAACAGTAATTAAAGGAGTTCATGACATACATATAGCCCATTTCCATTTGATTATTTAGGTATACGTAATTTAGGTTAGTAATTCGTTTATATATAAAAAATTAAAATAAATACAACACCTAGAATTGATTCTCACAAAATATTATAGCGTAGCAAAAGTAGATTACTTTTTATTCCGATAAAAATAACGAAAACGGTAGTTACGCCGGTAAACCCACGGGGCACAGCTAGTATTTTATCATTCTAAAAGAGTACACTCAGTGTATTATTATATCCTGCTTTATTATGCATTTATTTCATTTATCTAGACAGTTGAAAGCGAGTGTGATGTAAGTAAAATTATAAATTCTCATAAACATAGCGTGACTTCTATTCATATTCTGTCTCCCACGACGCGGCATTGTCATTTCACCTAATAAATTGCTATTCCTGCTAATGTGTTGTTATTTAATCTTTAATGCTATGTTGTTATACTTTCACTGATGTGTAAACTTGTTTTGCACTTCATTATTTTGTTTTATTTCGTAAATTGTAGTTGTGGCCGTCGTAAACATCACCCATACCTATTTAAAAATGGCTACCTGAAACTTGACAGATACAGCTGCCTACTTTGTTCAGTGCAGTCTTCTGGCGCAATCAAAGACCGCAATCCACTACACTGACCAAGTGCGGGTTGGCGGTAACGCATGTCTTTAATGGAACAGCATGTTCCCAGAAAGAGTTTAGTGTCTTCGCGATGTTATCCTTAGCAGTTATAGATAGTGATGATGGCAATCATACACATATGCACTTGGAAAACACTTAGAAGTGCAGTAGGGATTCGAAGCTACGACCTTGCGATTGCGAAATCGAACGTTTTTGCCACAGGTCACCAGGGCTTCTTTAAAACTTGAAGATTTCCCCCTAACAAGCCTAAGCATTTATTAGGTTTACGTAGTATCGAATGTTAAATTGTTTATCAAATGACCCTTATGATTACACGACATTAGGGTTTAAATTAGATGAAGACGAACCCATAACATCAAAACAAATTCGCCGGGTGGTGGTCCGATAAGGTTTAGTTTAGATTAAAATTATCACCGGTTTATCATCATTTATTCCTATACTTTTAGCTATCAATACCCAGAATTGCTAGTAATTTCTATTGGAATTCAAAGTACATGTAATTGACACATGAGTAAGTATTAATTTTCCTCGGTACAATGAATTTAATAGGTACAAAAGGTACTTGTGTATTTGTCATTTTAAACTATTTATATTAAATTATGTTAGGTATGTTAAATTGTTCTACTCGTAGTGTTTTAATAAGGTAACTGCTAAATGTTACGTTCAAATACTTACCTTCTAGTTTTACAGTTTTAAATTATGCTGGAGTTACATCAACATTTTTATCTACCCTAATTTTTATCCTAAAATGCTCTGTTATCTTTCCAAACAACCTAAGTAAGTAGGTAAACATTCTTGGTCTCATTTTTAATTGCCATGGAACTGACAAAAGAAATTTCATCGAGTTTCGTCGGTACTCAAATAAACTGTAAACGTTAGAAAATTAATCTGGATATATATTGCGGATCGTTAAATAAATTCACTAACATTCGATCAACCGAGTTTACAAAGGACACAAGGTTAAAAATCGACACAACTTTGCACAGGGCAGGTATAAAATCTGAAGAAACCAAATTCACCGAAATAAAAACAAAACACTTACTTGTTAAAGGTCGCTTCGTATTGCTTTATTTCCTTCCTGGAGAACTCATGAAATTCGGTGTAGCAGTTCACGAATTTGTATTTAGGCTTGATATCGACTCCTTCATCAAGTTTGTCGTTGATTTCTTGCCTTCTGGAGAGGATGCCGGTGAGTTCGTCTGTGGCTGCCATCGTAACAATTTGCGCGGCAAACGAGAGGTATTTTTTCGAGGAGATAGCGTGATGTGAGCAAAGAGGCTGCCTCCGGCTGCGACCTTACGAGTACTGCGCGGGCCGTTCGACTCTCGGCATTCGGTGCGTCGCACTCTGCTGGCTAGCTACCTCTATTGAGTCGGGCGATCGACGCGCGGTTATGCCGCGCACCACGATTTACTCAATCTTTCTTCAAACACACGCTACACGCTAAAGCTTGCGAATTCCACAGTGTAATAGTCGCTAAGGGTTTTGACATATTGAAATTAACGGGCTGGTATCATGCAAATATTCAATAAACAAAATTTTAAGTGTGAAACTAGAATTACAGATTTTTCTGAATTGAGATTAGTTTAGAATAATAATTCTTAAGTTACTTTTGCGAAATTGTAATTATCCTAGTACAGATTTACCGGTATGCACCAATGCATTTAAAAATACTTAATTACTGTTCACAACAATTGCAAACTGGATGTGTACATACTCGTAGATATCTCCTTGAAAATCTGAATTTATTAATGTGGTTACAAATCTCAAAGTGCATAAGTATAATAAAAGTGCAGAATTAAGTAATACCTATTCCTCCAACCCTTGAAACCCTTTTACTTTGTAGTAAAAGAAAGTTATTTAAGAGAATCTTAAAATTGAAACTACCTATACAGTGGTACTTTGTTTTATAAAAAAAACTCTGTCGTCACGGGAAAGTGAATTGCTTTTACTCTTTCTTTAATTTTACTACCATAAATATACAGACTTTTTACATACACTTTTAAAATTATGATTAAAATACATCCACGACAAAAGTAGTCCATAGTTTCAGGTGGTAGATACATGTGCTACTTATGTGTTTTATGTAACCCTGTACACCTATAAAACGCTTTGTCCTAAATGACAGAGTGACAGCTAACCTTTAGGTCAAAACCACGTCAAAACAATAGACAGAAGTTTGAAATTTAGAAGGTTTATTTCAAAGTAGTTAGACAAAGACATGGTTTAGAAAAAATCGGTTTACTAAGAATTTATAATTGAGAAATATATTATAATTTAGAAAATAGTAGGATTAGGGTTTTTATTTACTTATCCTATACATAGGTCACGTATCCGTGACATAGGTAGAGATGTGACTTATTTGAAATACTTGTCTTTAAAGTAGATAATATGCAATAAGTAAGAGTATTTTGTTTCAAAAGTATTTAAGAACAAAATACGTATTTTGTATTTGGTACTTAAACACTTGTTATAAAGTATTTTATATTTTAATTGAATCACTTTACGAGACGTAATAAATCTTTATTAATTACGTATTTAGTTTTTTTACTTAGTGTACCTATTGCTAAGCTTTGAAAGCATCGCCGCCCTTTTTAAGCCTGATTATCTGTATTGAATTGCAGACCCTCCGATATTTAACAGACAAAAACACAAGTCTGGCCATTATAAACACATACCTACTCAATCAAAAAATATGTAATTTGAAATACAACGCCTGCCGTTTTTTTCAGCGCATTCAACATTTGCCACCAGTGGAAAGATTATTTTCAAATTGTGATAATATGAAAATGCCCAAATCAGACAGACGAAACATCTCATTTTAAGGAACTTGTAATGTTAAAAACTTCTAAAAAATAATAAAGAGAGATGAGACGACCAGGACACGCGCCTGATGGCAAGCATAATATACCCCCTGTCCATAATAGCACAGTATCGCCTAGCTGTTGAAACACAGATGAGATACTGAAGAGTCCAAATCATTACCTATCACTGCACTGCGCTCGTCACCCAAAGATATCAGGTGATTCATATCTATGCCTTCTAATTTCACTAAAACGTTGCCTTTCAAGCCGGAACACATTGATGATTTTATATTAGCGCTTGGCGGTAGAATAACTGGCAAAGGTGTAGGTATTTTCCCAGGCAGAGTCTGCAAAGAGTCCCACCACTATAATCTATACTTATAATAAAACTGTAACGGGTCGAATTCTGTACATTGAAGATATTTTGAAAAAAATTTTTTGGTGCACTCCATAGTCGATACTGATGGCGAATCTGCATTTTTTTTCTTTCATGTCTGTCTGTCTGTCTTTCTGTATAGGGATCACGCATCACGCCGAAACTACTGATTCAATTCAGCTGAAACTTGGCATGATTTTTGTTTAAACTAAGGAAATTGCTGTAGGCTACTTTTGATCCCCAAATTCTGATCGGTTTTCTTGCGGGAGGGGGTGAAAGTCAGAATATGTATTTGGTTGTAACTCATGTTTGCGTTGTTTAATTTCATTAATTCTTTTTTTGTTAGAAAGAACACATTTTTTATATTGTCCCATCAAAATTTGAACATTATCGGTTTGGTAGTTCGGAAATTACACAAACATTAAATAATAACGACACGCACGGCGCGTTCGGTACATACTAACTTCTAAGTATTCTGTGTATCACAGACGATCCACAGAATATCTAGATTCTAAATTCAAGAAGTGCCCACGTGATCGCGTCGCGTCGTCTTGAATGACAAAATAATTGTCAAAATATATTTTTGTGTGAAAAAAGGAGGAGGATGGGAATATCCTCCTTCAAACAAGGAGGATGTTCTCAATCGGGTTGCATGTTTTTTTATTTGGTTTTATTTTACACGATAACTCCGCTAATTGTGAGTTGATTTTGATGATTCTTTTTTTGTTTGTTAGAAAATACTTCAGAGGTGATCTTATATATCGAAAACAGGAAGGTAGTTTTTCAAATATCAACAAAAAACAAATATCAGCTTAGATTTATCTGTATTTAGTTAGTCGATCGACAGAATTAAATTACCTGTCATTGAAGTAAATGTTTGTTCTTTTGGAGAAAACATATCAGCATAATAAGTAGCAGCATAAACAACCCATTAAATGTTGGCCCAAAAAAATCCACTGCTGGGCGTCGGGGCCTTCTCTCACAAGGAGAGAGACAAGGCTATAATCCACCACGCTGGCCCAGTGTCGGTTGGTGGATGACATATGACTTAGAACTTAGATTCTAGGTACATTTCGGTTTCCTTACGATATTTTCCTTCACCGTTTAATTACCAGCATTACGAACATGACTCTGAAAAGATAGTGGTGCGCTTGGTTTTGAACCCTGGGTCTCCGGATCGACAGTCACCGTTCTCCCGACTAGGTCAGCTGGAGCTTACTAGACTAGCCGTAACTTAACGTATTATTTTTATCCAAATACTGTTTAAAATTTAAAGGTAGTGTTCAACAAGCTTCGGTGACCGAAGCAGACCGTTGTTAGGGTTCCGTACCCAAAGGGTCAAAACGTGACCCTATTACCGAGACTTCGCTGTCCGTCCATCCCTCCGTCTGTCACCAGACTGTATCTCAAGAACGGCGATAGCTAGACAGTTGAAATTTTCACAGACGATGTATTTATATTGCCGCTTTAACAAAAAATACTAAAACTAAAATAAATATTTAAGAGGGGCTTATTTCCATACAACAAACTTCATTTTTTTACCGTTTCTTGCTCGATAATAATAACGTACCTGTCACAGGTTGACGCTTTCACTATTAACATAATATTAAGTTTTACGGTTTCTTTAAATGTAATTAATTAAAATAAAATATTTTTTAAGGGGGCTCCCATACAATAAAATCCTTTTATTTGCTAATGGTTCAGAACCCTTCGTGCGCGAGTCCCACTGGCATTTGACCGGTTTTATTTTATCAAAAATTTTGTAATATCCTATCCTTTCCTAATATTATATAAATATATCAATATTTAATTTTTGCTGCTCAATTACGTTGGAATGGCTGAATGTATCGAGTTAAAATTTGAAACATCTTCTTGGCTTAGCTTAAGTAACACATAGGGACATATAGATAGTAACTATACATAGGCAATGTTTAGCCTATGTGTTCTTCCAGACTATAATCTAATTGTTTTCAAATTTCAGCCCGATCACTTGATACGTTCCGCCATGATTAAGTAACAAACATCCAAACATTGACATTCATTATATTTACAGTTACAGGACAACGTTGGAACGGCTGAACATATTTGGAAAGAATTCGAAAAACACGTAGTTTGTACTCAGAAATAGCAAATCGGTTACTTATAGGTTACTGTGACGTCGGAAAAACTAAGCAAATTTGGTAGAAAATTGAAACAGATAAATCATAGTCTGAAATACCACATATATGTACTACCTATCAACCTGAAAAGAAGCATGGGCCCTAAGGAAACAAATATTAACTATCACGTCAAAACGGCACAACGAATTGGGTTGGCATACGAAACACAGATAGTTTAGAGTCTAAAATTTCACATGGGGTCTAAGTCTATATTTTCGTTAAACTCCATATTAATCTATAATAAGTATATATTTTCGTAAGGTACTTGATGTGATGGTAAGGTAAAAGGCGCCAAAAATGAAAAATATATGCACCCTTTTTGGCGTAGATAATACAGGTGATTTGCGTTCACAATCAAAATAACAAGCAACATTATATTCTCATTAGATGGCGCTAATGCCAGTTTAAATCTAAAAGCACTAAAGGCCATTTAAATCAATGTTTAGCTATTGTGGTATGTATTTTTTCTTTCATCACTAGGTGGCGTTACTGGTAATCTAAATTGTACTAATAAGTTTTTGCTGCTAAAAGGATTTTGGTGCCGACTTTGGATTCTTTCGTTCTTGGATTTTTTTTCTGTGTTACAATTAAATTCATACATTAACATTTCACTAAGATTTGGCTTAGATTTACGGGTTCAACTTGCTTGAGAACCTATCATTAAAACTCAAAATGTTAATCATTTTCATTCCACACAGGCTACGTTCAAAATTTTACGCGGGCGAAGTCGCGGGTAACAACTAGAAAACAGCTTGCGGATAAAAAGAGATAAGTAGGTAATCAGATCATGCACATCAGCTTCAGACTTTTCGTAATGTATCCTATAAAAATCCTACAAACTTAACACTTGCGGCTATGTTCGATACTACGAAACCTTAATAAGTATGTTTAATTTTGTTTAAAAAAAGAAAAATAAAGATGATAAAATTAAATAAATTTTTGTGTGGAAAAACAAATTCACTCGGTTTTTCAATTATTAGGTACATTATGCTATATAAATATTTTGACGTACGATACTTCCAACTAATGTACACTATAAGTCAGTAACATCTGCTTACGCGAACGAAGTAGCGGGTTCAGCTAGTATGAAATAAAAGTAGTAATTCCATAAGAAGGTATTTTATTTTAAAAAAGTAATTTGAAAATACCTATTTTGTAATTCTTAGTATTTAAATACAAAAAGCAAAAGTATTTTGTATTTGAAATACTAAATTAGAAAAGTATTTGTATACTTCTTTTAAGTGTATTTTAACATATCTGTACCTACATAGGTAAAACGGTAATGAATTTTGTGCTTTTGTAAAAATATAGTACCTACGTAAATTACCTACTATATTTTTTTATTAATACCTAAGTATACTTACTTTACGTATTACTTTAGTTTAAGTATTCATCATCAACAGCCCACTAAATGTTCCGACTGCTGGGACTCGGGGCCTTCTCTCGCACGGAGAGAGTTAAGGCCATAATCCACCACGCTGGCTGTGCAGTGCGGGTTGGTGGATGACACATGACTTCGAAAGATTCTAGGTACACGTCGGTTTCCTCACGATGTTTTCCTTCACCGTTTTAAGTTAGCGGCATTACGCACATGACTTCGAAAAGACAGTGGTGCGTGTGGGGTTTGAACCCGGGGTCTCCGGATCGGCAGGTGCCGTTCTCCCGACTAGACCAGCCGTAACTTTACGTAAGTTTAAGAATTACTTTAGTATATTTATTTATGGAACCCACGATCGGCTGAAATTCTGAAAAATAAAGTTGGCAACACTGGTGACGGGTAGTTTTTACACGTCACTTCCTTTTCATAATATATTCCTTACGGTTTCAGTCTCACACTGTCTCACATGTTTTCAATTGGGTCGCGTAGCGAAATCACTAGGTACTCGTATCTCCTTCAAGCCTGCCGTAAGAAGCTGCGTTCCAATATAAATTAGGAAAATTACATTTTTTACTACAACCAAGACGTCGCGTCGAAGACACTTCATCAGATATTGATTGATAGTTCATTACGAAATAGAAATCAGAACTTTTGGCGATTGCGATTATTATACCAGTGTCATTTGAAAAGTTCTTAGCCTAACATACTTCATGAAACCACACGATTTCAAGTTTATTCTTCAACATACTCTCCTCCGAGCTCAAAACACTTTTTCCATCGACCCGGCAAGGCTTCGATACCAGTTTTAAAATAATCTTCGTCTAACTCCTCAAAATAAGCGTCGACGGCGGCTATGACCTCTTTATTTGTAAAAAAATGTTTACCACCTAAAAAAATTTACAGCTTTGGGAATAGATTAAAGTCGGACGGTGCTAAATCCGGTGAAAATGGGGGATGAGGTATCATATCCTCCAAAGCGACAATGGACGAGAGTTCACGGCATCAGTATTGAAAGAAATTGTAAGCTTATGGCCAGCTTGCAAAATTGTGAATGGAAGACCCAGATATCCCCAAAGCCAGGGCAGTGTAGAACGCTCAAACCAAGACGTGAAGAATATGATTCGGGCTTGGATGGTGGATAATAATTCCAGTAATTGGTCAATAGGTTGTTACTTCGCTCAGTTCCAGAAAAATTCATCATACCATTCTACGATTGCAAGGACACCGTTTAAAGCCTTGTTCGGAGATGATCCAAGATGCGGTCTAACCTCTACGCATTTGTCTAACAATATAATTTCTCAGTTTGAAATGGAAGAGGATTTGGAGACTTTCTTAGAAACTAAAAATAACAATGAACATAAGACTGTAAATGACAATGAAAATAGAACTTCCGATCAAGAAAACCTTTGTAAAACTGTTCATATTGCCACAGAGTCAGTTGTTATGACAGAAGGCGTGACTGAGACTGAGCGAGTCAAAGCAAGTAGTGAGCGAGTAATCGTAGTTGGCAGTGAAAGCATAGTCGCAAAAACGAACGATATTTGGCACGACTTTGACAATATTGCACACGAAATCGAGAATCCTAAAACAGTTAGAGAATCAGATACATTGTTTTGTCACATATGTACCAAGGAGTCATCTGGGGCCCATACTTGTATTAAATGTAAACGTATTACACATGTAATCTGCGGAGAATCAACAGAAAACAATGAAGAAGGATATGGTTCGCAGTTGATATGTAATTTGTGCGCTAACGAAATAAAGATTCTGAGAGAAAGAACAGACTCGCACTTGAATTTAAAAAGAGCAGCAGAAAAAATGACAGCACATTCATCTAAGAAATTCAAAAATATTGATGTTGGTGCTACCGTGTTAGTCGAAGTGCCAAAAGTAGATAGAGGGCCTTTAGATAGCAAGAATGTGGTCGGCAAAGTTATAGAAAAAAGGAATGAGCTATACAAAGTTGGCACTTCTTTTGGAGTCATTAGTGACTGGTTGCCTCGAAACGCTGTCCTTCTAACCCCAGGAGAAATTTTGACTGATGATCTTCCAGAGGTTCGATTACCTACTATTTTTAGTATTATAATTACATAAAAAAATGAATTCAATTTTTTATATGCTATATTTTTTTTATATTTACAGGCCAAATTACCATTAAGAAAAATATCTGCGATGTCTTCAACATTTGGTGGGCAAGGAATGAAGCACTGCAACTGCAAAAAATATTCTAAGGGACAATGTTTATCTAATAAGTGCAATTGTAAAAGAGCTAATATTTTGTGTAATTCGAGATGCCATAAATCTCTAACATGTTGCAATAAGTAGATAAATTCGGGAATCTGTTTACGTTTAATTTGCTAAATGTTTTTCAGTATATTTTTATACAGCTCTTACGATACTTATCTAGAGTCTGTTTGGCAATTCGCCTAAGGAACCTCGATTGTTTTTGAAATTTAATTTAATTTTTTTGTTTTTTTTTTGGCAGAAGGCCGGATTTATGTTTAATAATTTTTATTTCCTTATTATAAACCATTTTAAAACACGATTTCTGTTCTTTTATTTTGGTAGAGCGAAGTAAGTGTCATTTGCGTTTTATGTCAAAACATTAACCCGGTAAAAGTATCTAGTTTGAAATAAAAATACTTATTAGGTAGCCCGTAATAGAAACGGATAGTTTGGCATGTCTAATTGTACCTAAGTCTATGGACACAAGCATTGCCACTATGAACGTCGACCAATCAGAGAGCTGTGTGTTATTTTCCGTATTTTAAAGAAGCGTAAAATTAAAAGCTCTTCTATGATTGGTTGAACCGTTTAGAATCTTACGAATTAATATCCGTCAGTTTATCAATTTACCATGACGTTGCAAATTGTTAAATTTACGAAAATGTTGGCGTCCAATTATACAATTTAGTTCCCGTTTAGAATCCTACGAAGGTTTATCAATTTCCTAGGAAAATGATTAATTTACGGTTTTTGTTATTTATCGGTGACATATATATATCGTATAGCTATACGAGCATTTGAAAAGTTCTTATAGTCCAGTCGGGGTAGACATTTAAATAGAAAAAAATCCGGCGAGCGATTTTTTTAAACGGCGGCGTCGGGGCAATGGTTGGAAGTATAAATCTCGATTTTCTAACTAATCCCGGTAAAGGATTCGCCGCCATCTGGTTTTACAGTTATTTTTACGTGTTTATGAAATAACTCGTTAATTTCCAACTTTCCCCCAGACGTTTAAAAAAACAAAATCGCTCCCCGGATTTTTTTCTATTTCAGGCTAGTTTTATGTCTGCCCCGACTGGACTATTAGCCTAAGATGGTTGAAGTCATTGGTTTTTTTGTGATTACCCTCCTTTTGTAGTTACATTGTTTAGCAACAAGTATGCACAGTATATACTAGAGTACATGACAGAAAATCTAGTTATGTCGATGAGACAGCTAAATAAAATCCTTACGAAATGTGGACGATGAAAAGCTGATGGTTGTTTAATGATTGAAATATCTCTTATGATTGGTTGAAACATTAAACTAGCAACACCCCGCGTTTTTATTTTCCCGCGTATTTCCCGATGCACTTATTTTCCCGAGATATAACGTACTCGTAGCTTAGCTGTTATTCCAGAGTAATATCTATAACTTCCTACCAATTTTTATCCAGATCCTTACAGTACTTTTTGCTTGAATGAGTAACAAACACCCATGCATACAAACTTTCGCATTAATAATTATGTTGGTACTTAAGTGATAAGAAATGGATAGCAAGAATATTGTAACGGAAGCATAGTCATCGCGCCGCTGTGCTTCAAACCTGACCCCCATATTTTAAGCCACATAACAGATATAATATATGTTCTGTGTTTGAATCCCAGTCGTGACACGATTGCAAAACACAAACGAATCTGGAGGGGCGCTAATATTCAAGCGTCTGCAAGCCATTTTTGTATGCCATCAAAGAGGATACACTTTATCTAAGTACACCATTCATTCCTGCATAAATACTGTAGTCGTCATTACGCTGCAAAATTTGCTCCTGATTAAATATCATTAAAACATATCTGACACGACACGGCGTGTTTGCTGTTGTATCCAGTTGCAATAAATAAAAACTACATAGTGGATTAGCGTGGTCTAAGCTTTAGGCATTAGTTATAGACTGCAGGCCCGTGAACAAAATTTATGGGTCATGATACAGCAAGAGACCTATGTAGGATGATAGAAGGGTATAAAGTAATAAGATTGAGCACTACGCCGTCACTTGTAAGCTGTCCAACTGAGTGCAGTTGAAGAGGGGGGTTCTAAACCTCGATCATATCTCCTTGTCGCATGATTTTTGTACGGCATTGCGAAATAATGTATTAGAAGAGGTATTTAAACTGTATGGAGCCAATGCCGAACATTATCAAATGACCAAATTTACTCTGTAAATCGTCGGAAATTCATGATTTTTTTTCACAAACTAATGATTAAAATTTTTAAAAACTTATAATTTTTCAAGTTTTAGTATATCTTCTAATCTATTATTCCGCAACGCCGTACAAAATTCATGCGACAAGGAGAAATTATCGAGGTTTAGAACCCCCCCTCTTCAACTGCACTCAATTGGACAGCTTACAAGTGACGGCATAGTGCTCAATTTTATTACTTTATACCCTTCTATCATCCTACATAGGTCTCCTGCTGTATCATATGACCCATAAATTTTGTTCACGGGCCTGCAGTATATTAGCTATGACACAAGCTAGTCAATTAGGACACAAAATACGTGATACTAATATTAATTTGAAATGTCGAAAAACCGGCTACACTGCTTCACGAGGACATTTTTTTGTAATGTAGTATGTTCGCGGACCTCATTGAGGTCGAACGCACGTGCATATTCGTGTACCGTTTTGCAACATACGCCAACCTAATGTTTATCGTTTAACGCACTCTACGATGACATTGTGCGAAAATCTTTTCTAAAATCAAGTTTCAAATGTGAGAAGTTTGATACTGTGGATGTAGGTTCGGGTTCGAATCCAGCCGGCCGCCTTTCTTTTTTCAAGTACATTTTTTTTTTGAGAAAATCAGTATGTATCTAAGTAACCGAGCAAAGCTCGGTCACCCAGGTACTTATAATAAACAATAAATAATCTTATGTCTCTGAGTGGCGAGCCCTATGTAGTGCTGGGAAGTGATAACTCTTCATGTCAAATAGCTGCGTGACAATGGACTCTGTACTGTTACTGGAGGGCGAACTGTCTTGCTTGATTGCCAAATTACACTCGTTTGAACAGACATTTTTGCTAAGGTCTATCTTTGTTTTTAATTTTCCATTTACTCTTACGCCTAATCACACTAAAACACAATAAAGTTATTGAACAACCGAGCGGTCGCAGGTAATTTATGTGTTTTCCCTAAACCAAATAGGTATGTTTACGAAGTAAGTAGTACTACTATGTAGTACTAGAAAACCCCACTACCGCCATCTAATACGTAGTTGTCAATGACGTCATAGGTATTTAACATTGGTTGTGAACTTTTATTCCACTGACTGATACCGGCTGAGTAAAATAACATTCTCGTAAATTTCAAACAACTATAAAAAAACTCTTATTATTATTTATTATTCAAGGTTTACATATAGCAGGATAATCTAACAGTGGCTACATCGCATATTTCATATGATAGTTCAAATAAGTGTTTTTTAGCATAAAACATTCAAGCTAATGTAAAATATAAGCATTTAAACAGCCCTCATTATGTTTTTCGACAAATCGGTTTCCTCACGATGTTTTCTTTCTTCGTTAAACACACGGATATCCGTGGTTAAACCCAATGGTAGTGACAATATTGTACATCTGTTCTTGGTAAAATACTCTGAAGTGTACATGAGGTGCATTGTGACGCCTTATTTAGATTTAGAAGACTTAAAAAAAATAAGCGTGAGGAGACGAGCATGGCATGTGCCTGATGGTAAGCAACATGCCTGCCACATAACAGCACAGTGGCATGCAACTATTGGAACATGAAGAGTCCAAATCATTAACTGCACCGTGTTCGCCATCCAGAAGTAAAAAAAAAGTTGCGCAAAGTGACCCCGCGACCCTGACCCCTGGCCATGCGAGAGAAATCTGATGGAGTTTTAGTCGGTAGGGGCACCATGTATCCCATGGTGTCGAGCCCGACTTACCCTACCATGTTCCCGCATGGTGGGCATAAGCAAAAGTAGGTACCTATTTCCCCCACATAAAAATAAATGTGACGTTACCTGATGATGATGCGTATAAGTAAATGGGAAATCTAAAACAACGCTAGCCACGACACTATTACGAAAGTGTCTCTATTTGTTTAACGAATGTAATTCAATGAATTAATCAAATATTTATTGCATAATACAAAGCTGACAAAATAAGCTGAGCATTGACCTACCTCGCTAGAGTTAGGACATAGAAATATTAAATGTACAGTTCTAATTAAGCAGTTAATATTACATCATTACGTACAAAAAATAAACTATTTTTTACAAAAAATTAAACCGACTTCAACACCACAAATAGGCACTCAAAAGCGAAAAATAATTTAATATAGGTAATTATTATAACCGCTACTCACTCATCCATATGAAGTCGGTGCCAGGCTAGTTAAAAAGTTAGTAGATATATTATGTACGAGGTAGTAAGTAAGTAGGCATAGGTAAGTAGTATCTATCTACTACCTGTTAGATTTGGCTGGCACCGACTTCATATAGATGAGTGAGTAGAGGTTATAATAATTACCTATATTAAATTATTTTTCGCTTTTGAGTGCCTATTTGTGGTGTTGAAGTCGGTTTAATTTTTTGTAAAAAATAGTTTATTTTACCCTTTTATGTGCTAAACAAGTTTTCACTAATGCATTTACACGATTTCGTGTTGAGATCTCAATACATGAATTAAACCCAAACACTGGGTAGTTCCTGTAAACCGTTAAGAAATTCCCTTGACTGTCCTTTATCTTCATCATCAGACCACTAATGACAGTCACAACCCATCTATGTAAAAAGTTCTCATCAATACAAATTCATCGAGCCCAAACACAAGGTAACTACATGTACCGTCGAAGAGTTCCCTCGACCGTCTTCCCGTTCCCTCATCAGATCGTCTCCAGACCATCTTTAAACTATACTGCTTTAAAATGCTCAAGCAAAAACTTAACTAACGCACTAGTCATCTTTACAATATTCGAAAGTTATCCTCGATTTCTCTAGGATACCATCATCAGATCCTGGTTTCCTTATCATGGTACCACCCTTGGAATATCTCCTTTACAACAAAAAAAGAATCATTAAAATCGGTTCATAAACGACGAAGTTATCCGCGAACACACATAAAAAAAAAAAAAAGGAACATACATACGGTCGAATTGAGAAACCTCCTTTTTTGAAGTCGGTTAAAAAGCAATTTAATCAGTATATCTTGAAACTCGTAACTACTAGCACCGGCGACTGATCAAGAGTTCTGACCGCAAGTATAAAGACGCGCCCCCACCAGAGGGCGTCTGCCGCCTAACGAAAACTGTCTTAGCTTGGAAATCCCTCTCTCTCTCTCTGTTTACTACGTTTGTAATTATAGAGATAGCAATAGCCTAAACCGATTCAGTTAGGTAGAAGAAGGGTAGATTCTGATATGTTATGGTTGGCCTTAAAAGTACGAACTTAGTATAATTATTAGTTTTGACTTTGTTTCCTATTGTGCAAGCTTTGTGGAGGCTCATGGGGACACGCAGTAACCCCAAATAATATTTCTAAAGTATCCAAAAGTTATTGTTTTTAAGCTTTCGCGATTTGAACACATAATGTTTATAATGTACAGGACTTAATCAAAAGTTCCCACAAAAACTAAAATAAAAGTATGTATTTTCAAAAATACGCGTCGCCTCAGTCAAGGTTCACAAGTTGAGACGCTTAGATTTGTCTTTCACAATGCAATATGTACCGTACCTATTTACGTAGCTAATAAGTAATTCTTCACGTGGTTTGTTTTACCACATAACATAACATTTATGTATTTTTAATAATTATAAACTTATTCCCCTTTTCCTCATGAACGCGAAAAGATATAATTTTATAGTATGCATGAACTAAATATTCGGAACCCTCGGTGCGCTCATGAAGCTCAGGGAGTGACATACGAGTCGGTAATCGCAATCAAAACTAAGGCAAACAAACTGCACGAGAGTGTGCCCCATGCGGTCGTCGCAATCTCACGGCACACAGGGGACTTCACATTCTACGCTGACGACACCGACGACGCTATCGGTCGGTTCGTACGGCGAGCTTTAGCTGTAACACCGAAGACCATCCGAGAGTTCAATTTGCAGATGGCCATCAAGGACAGAAATGCAGTCGTGGTGGAGGCGCAGAGCCGGGAGGAGGCGACTTTGAAAATAAAATAGGCTTAGAATTTGAATGAAAATATTCTACTCCCCCCTATTTCCTTTTCTTCTCCTAAATACTAATCCAAGATTCAAATAAAAAAGGAAACAAATGACAAAGGTCACAGATCACAGACCCCGAAGTCTGTAGAGTTGCAAAATTCAAATAAATTAAAAAGACCTCGGTACGCGAATCTGGCTAGTTTTTATAAATTCTTCTTCTAATAATATATCTAATAAATTCTTCTAAAATAAATAAAAATATAAATAAATAAATATTGGTGGACAATTCACACACAACACCATGTGACCCCAAACTAAGCAAAGCTTGTGTGATGGCAGCCAGATAGCTGATATAATACTTATATAGTTTTAAATACATACTTATTATACAAAGGAAACACCCAGACACAGTGCAAACATTTGAATTCATCACACAAATATTTGCACTGGGTGGGGATCGAACCCACGACCCTCGGCTTCGCAGGCAGAGCTACTACCAACTAAGCCACTAGGCCAGTCAAAAATAAATTCTAATATAAATTCTTGTGATAAGTACTTTATTATTATTCTTCTTCTATATATCTTATCACAAGAAGTGTAACAATTCATTTATAAAAACTAGGCAGATTCGCGTACCGAGGGCTTAGAGTAATAGTAAGTAAGTAAGAAAGAGTAAAAAATAAAGTATACCTAAGTAAGTAAGAGTAAAAGGGCAAGAATATTCTTGTCCTCTTTTTTCGTTAGATCTGCAATTGGGGGCGCCGTAGAAATCTCGCTCAGGGCGCTGGCTGTACCTACATAAACTGGAAGTGTAAAGCAAAACAAAGATAGTGTTGTTTGAGAAGTGTCTACATTTATTTGTTCCATTTTTATCCAACCATTTGTAATCGGTTTTAGCAGCACTTCATAGTGGTAGGTATTTCCCATTATCATTTTGGGGTTATCTCTCATACTTGTGAACTTAAATGTTTGAATCAATTTATCGTGTTATTGTGTCAAAGTAAGACGTGCTTAGTTAAATAATTGATAATGGAAAACGGCAACGAAACACTATTGAATCTCGAAGAGATTTCGAATGGGGCGGCGCCGGCGTCTTCATCTGTCCCTCGTTGCTCTTGCAGGTATGTACAATGTACTCACATACATAACACAATATTATTACTTGCCATTCACTACGATAATAATAGTCGTTTAATTCGTGAATTATCACGAATATTAAATATTTAAAATATAAAAATTAAAATATTTAAAATATTAAAAATACAGCTATATATATACAGCTGGTCTAGTCGGGAGAACGGCGCCTGCCGAACCGGAGACCCCGGGTCCAAACCCCACACGCACCAATGTCTTTTCGAAGTCATGTGGGTAATGCCGCTAACTTAAAACCGTGAAGGAAAACATCGTGAGGAAACCGACATGCATCTAGAGCCTTTGGAAGTTATGTGTCATCCACCAACCCGCACTGAGCCAGTGTGGTGGATAATGGCCTTAACTCTCCAAAATTAAGTCGTAACACAACGTACTCCAACCGGGCATTGCAATTAAAGTGTCATTTTGGAGCAAAGCGTTTCATTTCACAGTCAAATAGGTACTTGATTTTCTTCCTCGAAGGTTCTTAGGTCATCGGTTAGAAACTCGGATAGACTATAATTCGTCAGTCACAAACTCGCACGTTCGCATAAATCTAAGGTATTTTGGTAAATTTGAAGCCGTGGTGGCTAAGTGGTTAGAACTTGTGACTCACGGTTGTGATGTTTGGATCCCGCCTGTTCTAAGCATTTTACCAAGTGTAAATGTACAATTTGTCACCACTGGCTTTGTGGATTTAATGGAGAAGGAAATAAATAAAGCGAATAATGTTTTTCGAACCGATTTAAAATAATGATTACGCAATCTTATCTAAGAATGAACTAAACAAGAAAGTAGTTAAACTAAATATAAGCAGTAACGTACGAAAACAACCAATTAACTGTCTATTAAATCTTAAAATGCATTAACCCAATTCGTATGTATTACTGTATCTTGGTATTATGTTTAATGAATTACTAGAGCGTATTAGAATTACTATAGATATACGAGTAACTAAAAGGCAACTAATATACTACTTAATGATATTGTTAAAACTTAGGATAAGAAATAGTCAAACGGACAATTTATTTGAAAGAATGGAGGGTAAAGGTAAGGAGTGTCATCTCACATGGTAGAAAATTGTAAGTGTCCAGGTTCCAGGTGTATGCTCTGAATAACAGTTCAAACATCTTCCACAATCAAATGCCGCTGGTGTAAGCAAATTTATGTAGCATCAATTTAGCAATTGTAAACAAACGGATCTATGACAAGTTAAAAAAAATTGTCGACTAATGTTTAGTAATATAATTAATTATTATGAGAAAGCGTGTAGAGAGAATGTCTAGAGTGATTTTCTTTTGTGAACTGTGAATCGTGTAAACCGTGAACGTTCATTTATTTCCCCTTAAAAATGTACGCTGATGCTAATGTGGCGCCACCCTAATTTAATTTTGGTCAGACACATGTTTCATGTACACACTTTATTTATTATTTTATGTGGGTTTAATACTTTTATATATGCCCACCATGCAGATTTCTCCTGCATGGCCAGAGGTCAGGGTCGTGGGTTCATTTTCGCACTCCCACGAGGACCCTGACCCACCTGCCATTGTCATTGCAGTCCTGCCTCGCGGGGGGCGTTAGTACCCCACATTTGGCTCTAGTGACGCGCCGGAAATCAGCGGCGCGTCACCTCTTTGAAGGTCTATGCCTAGGTGGGGCGTCGGACGGCCCTAAACATCTAACGCTCCAGGCCTTCCTGTGGAGACGGGGTGCGAGCCCAGACTCGGCTACTCTCTAGGCTCACCCCCGTGTCCATTTAAATAAATAAATAAATATTCCATTAAAGTAAGTTCCCTGTCCCGGCCGGGATTTTCCATCACACAACAAGATACCATCGAAGCCATTGTTGTGTGATGCCCAGGGTGCACCACGTGGAGGTTCCCGAGCCACGCACCTCACACATGACATTCCTTACATTATTAACCTTCCATATCCAAAGGTAAATCTAACAGTTTTAGTGAAATACAATTACCACTGTACGCTTCGCTGTGGCACATTGCGATGTAAAAATTACATAACAAGAACAAAATTAAAAAACAATCCTTGATGCAGATTATATATCATTCTAAAATTTCAGCTCGATCGGTGCAGAACTTGTTGAGTTTTTAAAGCGTACACAAACCAACATAACATTTTTATATATAGAGACTAGCGGCCCGTCCCGGCTTCACTCGGATAGTAACTAAATATATCAAGTGCAGTGCCATCTGCCGGGCTGATTTGTGAATCTAAACCTTCCAGGACCCTACCCAAGTGTATACAAAAAAAATCATTCAAATCGGTCGAGCCGTTTAGAAGGAGTTCACTTACAACGAAAAGTGGCATTGATTTTTACATATATAGATTAATAAATAGGGGTTGGTGATAAAAGGGTACAAATTTAGGGTTGTATGTATTTTTAATGCCACATTATAAAAAAATACTAACAAAAAAAATTGTTCAAAAAATTTAAAAATATTTTTAGGGGTGAACAACCCTTATCACTTAGGGGTGTGAAAAATAGATGTTGGCCGATTCTCAGACCTACTCAATATGCTCACAAAATTTCATGAGAATCGGTCAAGCCGTTTCGGAGGAGTATGGCAACGAAAACTGTGACACGAGAATTTTATATATTAGACTAGCGGCCCGCCCCGGCTTCGCCCGTGGTACATATATATAACCTACATCATTCAAGGATTACGTACATATGAAAGAACGGTGAATGATTTTTTTAAATCGGTCCGATAGTTCCCGAGATTACCGTGTACTAACTATATATATGCTATAGACTACTCTTGATCCCCAAATTATCGTGCTGTTTACTGGGTCAGAAGTGACACCTGTAGACAACTGGCGGGGATGACTAATTAAATGACGATTGATCAGTTTTCGACCGGAGAGGAAAAATGATTAAATTACTAAAATGGCTATTAAAAAATAAGGGTTGATCGTAGAATGGTAAAAAATTGAGCATTGTATGTATTTTTGTATGTTGTATCATAAAATAATAGAAATTAAAAATTTGTCTAAAAATAAAATAAAAAATTTAGGGTGGACTACCCCTAACATTTAGGGGATGAAAAATAGATGTTGGCCGATTCTCATAGATACCGGATAAGTACAAAAAAATTCATCAAAATCGGTCAAGCCGTTTCGGAGGAGTATGGCAACGAAAACTGTGACACGAGAATTTTATATATTAGATATAGATATGCCTCGTCGTAATCCTATTTATGCTTTGGGAAATCCTTGGGAAACAACAAGCAGCTATGTATGCGTGTTTTACAACTTATTACGTAGATATACCGTTTCGTCGAACCCTGGTTCTTCGAATAGCCCGTATTGTGGGTTAATTAAAATTCATAGTAGGTTGATTATTAATTTGTGTTTACTTACTTAATTAATAAGGGTAGGTTTTTAATGGGCCTATATGTTGACGACATCAGATCTAATGTCCTTAAAAGTACTTAGTAATTAAGTCTCTACCTTGAAACAGTGACAAACAAACTGTAAAACTGGTCTCTTGCTCACAGAGCCGTAACTCGGCGATTAGATTCCCAACCAGGACATCATATTTATTTATTAGTTATTTTAAATTTTTTAAATGTTTGTAGAAATACACTTGACCGCCATCTCGCCTGATGTTAAGCGACAATGTGGTCTACAATGGAGCGTGTGTACCTTGAAGAAATTGATTTACTCCCGATTTGAAGACATCAAGATTTGTAATGAATATTGATGTTTATCCTGTGTTTGCGTGTCTATGTATGTTTACAATCATAAAACTATTATATCAGTTACCCGGCTCCTATATTACACAACCTTTGCCTAAGCAAACCAAACTAATTTGGGGTTAGATAATGTTGTGTGAAAAATGTCCACCAAATCGTGTTTCGTTTCATATAAATATGTAACGATGTTACCGTAGAATTGTTAAAAACGTCAGATTATAATCTAACAATGTCAGATTGCAAACTCACTTAACCTATCGTAATATTATAATCTCACGCGTTAGATTATAATCTCACCCGTCAGATTATAATCACACGAGTTAGATTTTAATCTGACGGTGGTGACAATTTTACGTTGACTTAAATATAAGAGTGGTTTCTTATATTTTGAAGCTGCAAATAATTAAGAATGTCGGATGTTTTTCCTTTTTGTTCTGTTAACATGACAATATGGGCATGACTGTAAAGTACTCATAACAAAAAACAACCCAATTTTTTTTTCAGATGCAGAAGAGAAAGTGGTTTAGAAAGAAGCATAAACAACGACATCTCCGAAAGAACCTCATCCAATTTTCAAAGAAAAGAAATCTTTATAAAAAGATTACTACGAGATTTTACTGAGAACTCTAATATACATGGACTCAAATATATAGGACAGAAAAAGCGCACTCTACCTGAAAGGTAAATAATAAATATTCCAGGTATCCAGTGCCGGTTTAGCCATATAGCAAGTGTAGCAAATGCTATGGGCCCCGCGCGAACACGGGGCCCCGCGCTCCGAACCAGTGCAGTGGGCCGGGCGTCTGTGCCCGGAGGCCCGGACGAAAAAAAAAAAATAACTTAAGCAAGCAAACCAAGGTACCTTGACAGAAATTGCTACAGGCCCCGCGCTGGTTTAATTCGGCACTGCAGGTATCGTATCCAACGAACAAAAATGTAAGAAAAAGTACCTACACGATGTAGAAAAGAGTACGTTTATTTGTATTTGTTCTTATAGTGGTAGGACTCTTGGTAGAGTCCGCCTGAGGAAGTATCACACCTTTGCCGGTTATTCTACCGCCAAGTAGCAATGTGCAAACATTACCGAGTTCCGGTTTGAAGGGCAATGTTTCCAGAGAAATCACTTAACTTTAAGGGCTCAGAGATATAACATCTTAGATATCTGGGTGACGAGCGCAGTGCAGTGCTAGGTAATGATTTGGACTCTTGTAGCTGCGTGTCACTGTGCTGTTATGTGGAAGGCATGTTGCTTACCATAAGGCACGTGTCCTGCTCGTCTCGTCACTTTATATTGAAAAAAAGAAGTGTGGCACTCGGAGACTGCCGCGGTAAAGCTATTGCAAGTTGCATGCATTTTTATCAATACAAGCAATAGGGATGTTAACAATTTTTCGGAATTGGTTTTATTTTGAAGAGTGACATTTGTTTACCATAAAAAAGATCACGGGAAATCCGTTAAGTTGGCAACACTGCTAAGAGCATTTAGTTTATAAAGTTAATACAAATAAGATACAAAGTCGAATGACCGAGTGGGGAGGACGGCGTTACGGTCTTCCATCCCTCTTTCTTGTGAACATAAGAAAGAGATGCACGATCACTAAAATTCGGTCTAAACTATTATGTTTAAGTGTAGTTGGTAATTTTAAAGTGTAGGTTAGAGTGCGCTAGCTCAAAATTCTGTAGTAGAGGTCGTTGAGACTAACCGCAATATAACTGGTCCCTTTACAAAAAAGTCATAAGTAGTCGATTTTCACTAGGTCAATCCTGAAATTCGAAGAAACGACTGTTTCATTTACATTTGGTGAAATATAACTAAGATTATGATTATTAGAATTCTTGTTTAAAGTTTATACAAGTTCGACAAAGGCAAGCGTTTGCTTTCATCTTTAAAAAGGCCGTCGAATGCGGTTGAAACTAATCCGCGCCTAACTGACCATTTCATTAATTAGTAACCTATCAATTAAATAAAAAGACGATTTATTAGCCAATTTGATTTATTCAAATATGATTTAGCGTACTTATCTACATGTGAGGCCCACTTTGTATTGATAGTTCCACCGCCTACCTGTCTAATTATGTGGATTTGTAACTTTATTTCATTTGTAGGATATTCTGGATTTTTATGATCACATTTAGCATGCTGCTCTGCGTTGTCCTGGTAAAAAACGTCTGGATTAAGTGGAATGAAAACCCGACGATCGTGAGTTTCATCGAGGAACCCAGACCGGTTTGGCAGGTAATGCCGCCAGCATTACTTTTCCTTTCTAATCAATTGCATCTTGTACAATCACTCTTTACCTGATAAAATAAAATACAGGGCTGCGCCGAGGGGGACCACTCTGCACTAAGCGGGAAGTTCTGTCAAACATTATGAAAACTTTTACTGTAAGGCGAGCCTCACGAAAACAAATCAGCTTTTTAAAATATTTTACGGATCACTTACCTTTGATGTAGGTAGGTACGTAACAGTTGTCACTTTTGGCAGACCCCAAACCAGATACGGTCGCCCCTTGAAAAAAGCCGCCGAGTTAAGCTGAAGCTCAATTCTGTCCAAAGCGACTTAAGTAAATTTGAGCTTCATCGTTTACGGATGAAACTGCACACTTGTTTTCGTGATGCCTTGTTTGATTGCATTTAAAATGTTGCTCATAATAATGTGTAGAACGGAACCCTTTCGACTTAGAACCTACAGGTACTCCGCATAACCTTGCGTAATTACAACTGTGAAATAAAACTTAAGTCTTGTATTTATTAAAGTAAACGTTTCAGGCTGAAGAAGACATGTTGATACCCAAGTTTTGCTACGGCGGCTTTCTAGCAAAATTTTATCAATGGCATGTAATCATTTTGGATGAAAAAGTTGTTTTTTTATCCAAAATAATAATTTTTATCATGTTCAGGATCCATAAATAATACTATAGTATCGACTAACACGTTAGATTTCGGCTTTGGTACTTACTACACTTCCGTTGCATAACCTGTTACGCCTCATCACACAATAATTACATTATCATAATGTATTTAATATTATTAATATGTATTATTTCCAGATTCCATACCCAGCGGTCACAATCTGCTCGGAAACGAAATCCATGCAAAGAAAATTCAATTTCACGAACAAATACCATAAGTACTTGAATATGTACATTAATGATGCTGACCCAACTGAAGAAAATAATTCATACGGTAACGATGAACTGTCTGAAGAACAAAATCCAACTACAGAGGAAAATAGATATGGTGATACTAATCTAAGTGATGAAGAAAACTCAACTAAAGAGCTAACCCTAACTGAAGAAGAGGAGTAAGTAGTTACTTACTCAATCGTAATACCTATAGAAAAGTATTTAATTTTGCTTAACACACAGTAGATACAATTTTTTTTTGTTAATAAATATCATTTCTACTACCAACAGAACTGGCCCTCGTGGCTTAGTTGATAGTAAATCTGCCCGCAAAGTCATAGGTCCCGGATTAAGTTCCTACCGAGGGCTACAAATATTTGTTGATGTTGAGCGTTTCTATGTATTTATTTACAATTATCCAAAAATTATTTCAACTATATATAAACAAAAAATATATAAGTAACTAACTATCATAGTACAAGGTTCGCTTAGTATTTAGGCTACTAACTTAGTATTGTGTAAATTGTGTTAGCAATGTCTACCAAATTATTATTTACATTTATTTTTAGCTGTGCCTCGCGGTATAACCCGCGTCTTAACTATTAGTATTTTACCCTCTTAAGGGTATTGTTTGACAAACTTTGATCATTCATGTTGATTTATACGCAATCAAAAGCTTAAGAAACAAGTTTCGAGCTTCAAAATAACGAAACTCCCCCTTTCTTCTATGGAGAAAATTCATTTACATATCTCCTGCTCGACAAAGTCCAATTACATGTCATGAAACGTCAAAACAAAGCAAATGATTGTGACCTTTCAAAATGCAGAGGTAAGTAATATTGAGAAGATTCCCTAGGCATTAAAATGATTTGAATTTGGAACGTTAAAATTCGTATGAAAATTCTTACCCATAGTACCATTGTAACAAGAACAAAATTAAAAATTTTGATTAACCCCCGACTACCTCAGATTTGTTATCTGTAGGTACGACATTCTACTAGTCAAGCCATTTCATTTGATACCCATATTAAGGGAGTTGTGAAAAAAGAAACTGTGTTTCGCCATTTTGTAGAAGCGGCCATCTTGGATTTGAAATTTGTCATAGTGCAATATTATCTACTAGTCAAGCCCTTTCGTTTGACACCCATATTGAGGAAGTAGTGAAAAAAATAATATAATTCGTCATTTTGTGGTGGCGGCCATCTTGGATTTGATTTTTTTTTTGTGTACAGTATTTTACTAGTCAAGCCCTTTCATTTGATACCCATATTGTGGTAGGTTGTGAAGAAATATTTTGTCCGCCATTTTGTGGCGGCGGCCATCTTGAATCAATATTAACCAAACATAGCTAAGAACATCCTCACGGATATTAACTTTCAAATAAAAAAAAACGCATCGAGATCGGTTCATCTGTTTGAGCTCTACGGTGCCACAGACAGACACACACACAGACAGACAGACAGACATCGACGTCAAACTTATAACACCCCTTTTTTTTTCTTTTTTCCACATATCGAACTGGCCACCCGCACGCACAGAAACAAAACACAAAAAAAAAGAAAATATAAAAGGCGCCATTGAGTCGAATTTTGATAGTTTTGAATTGTATCACTTTAATACTTAAAAAACCCCAAAATGTCTTCAAGCGATAGAATTGACCCCGTCAATTCACTATCAATTTTCATCAGTTCATCAAATTGGACGCTTTAGGGATTATTAATAATCTACCTCCGGAAAAATCCAAATATAAAATATTTTACACAGCCCTTTCTTTTAATTGCCTCGCAGAAGATTTGAAAAGTAGAGTATTCACCTCTGAAGTAAAAAACTGTCTTGTGTCATAGGCGGCTTGGACCCCTCCCTCGCTTCACTCGGGACACTACAACTCCCTCGCTTCGCTCGGGAGTTGACTCAAGTCCCTCGCTGCGATCAGGATCCAATATGACGCCGATGACACAAGACAGTGCTTTACTCCCTTGGTGAATAATCTACTATTTTACGCACGCCCGCCTAGAGAGTAAAGAGGGTTATGTCGCACTCGATACTTTACCATACGATACTAAAACCTTTAAAGGGTTCTCACAATTCCCGCAAATTACACTTTTTTACAGCTCCTTACAACCCTTTTTCGTATTAAACATTTTAAAGAAAAACAATTATACTTAGCTAAAAATACAGACATAACGTAAACAGTTCACTTTATGCTCTCATTACTGTGACTCAGGGTCCTCCTTCACAAAGACCAAATTTAACCCAAAATTACCTAACCCAAATTTTTAGTCCGGAAATCTACATAAATGTATATATGTATTATAGATGTCGTATATCATCGATATTTTCGTATAACATGTTGATCACTGCGGCAAGAAAAACCTAGCGGCCGATTCATCATCAACCTATACATAACCTGGCGCGATGGCGGTTAAGCGAAATTCTATCAAAAATTTAAACACTTTGCAATCCCAATTTTTTTGCAGAAAACACCTCTTCGAAGATGTGTCTATGATATGCGACAAACACTTGGCTCCTCCATACGGACGTAATTTTTCGTCTGGGGTGGACACTGTTACAAACATAAAGAAGGCAAGTACCTAATCAGTTACTGACTGAAATTTTCCGATCTTTTATCGCCTTCACCACATACAACTTTAAATATTACGGGATATTATTAAACAAATCATCATTCGAGAAAATTTACCATCGAGAAATAGAAAATAACAGCCAAATGCAGTATTTCCGTAAAGTTTACAAGGCATTACAAATTAGGTGTACCTAGGTAACTAACAGTAACGGTCTCTTTTTTATACAAGAACAAAATTAAAATTTTGATTAACTACCGACCAGTGGCGTAGTGTAGGGCAGGGGGGGGGGGGCATGGCCCCGGGCGGCACACGAAAGTGGGCGGCAGAAAAGGAGCATAACGAAAATAATACGTTGCATGATTGAAAAAAAAACTTAGATATAACATTTCTTATCGAACAGATAAATAATTATAAAGTGAGGTAGTTAAGTAGGTAGAGAGTTTCTCGGATTTCATTACTTTATTTTTCTTAGGTACTAGTATCTCTCGTTGTGTATTTTATAAGCTTTTATTTAACTTGCCTTGTTAGTAAGTCAGCATCGGACAAATCTTGCGAGTTAAATTTAGCCCGTCGTTAGATTAGGTTGAAATTTGGTTTGCTTACGTAACTTCGGTAATAATGGAATAATATGGTACTATGACGCTGATTTCAAGATCAAGTCAGGAGGTGGTTATAGGAACTCCTAAACTAAACAAGATAAATTCACCAAATTTAGACTCTTTTGAATAGCCTAGCTATAGGTATACGAACTATTTTGAGGTACTTTTGTCCTCCTCATGATGCAAAAACTATTTCACATTAAAAATAGTCCATATATTGAGACTTGCGGGATACCAATACGTGTTCCAAATTTCATAACATACTTAAAACTGTTATATAAATATTAAAGTCCTAAAATCGACATTAGTAACATTGACTGAAGTATAGACCAAAAAGATTTCACTCAGTTCCAGACGACCTAAAAAGTTCAAGTTTGGCATCCAGATAGGATCAAATACAAAGGAATAAATCAGAAACTAATCGTTTTTAACTGACTTCAAAAAAGAAGGTTTCTCAATTCGATCGTATATTTTTTTAAATGTGTGTTAGTTTATAAACAAGAAGGTGAAGAATATATTTAAAAAAAAATTACGCGGGTCGGAAATAGCTTTTGACTTGCAAATTTTTTTGTACTTGCTATTTATTTATTTTACTAGTATTACGCTAAAAATGCATAAAAATGTTGTGTTATGGTGTAAGTGGAAGTGCTGTGATGAAAATAGATATGATTTTGTGTGTTTGCGTAGTGTAAGTGCTGTGATAAAACAGTAATACGAGTATATTACAACAAAAACTTTTTTGCAATGGATGTGAATGGCAAATTTAATATTTCGTGATAAGTTCAATTAATGTGGTAAGAAATTAATGTCGTGAAAAAGAGACATAAATATAATAAACATAGGGACTATATTATCTTTCTCGTTTTGATGAACTTGTGCACTGTATTTTATTTCTCGCTCTAGCATCCCGAGATTACCCGAAAATCTCTTATCATACCCGAGCGTGACGCTAAAATTCAATTCACAGACCACGAAAAATCTGTGTAGGCGTTCCAAAAGCAGTTTTCACTTCAATAACTTTTTAGTTTCAGTTCTAAGTATGGGGTATCCCCAAAATTAATTGTTTTTTTTTTTACAAAAATCTTAATGGGGTTTATAGAATACATCTACTTACCAAGTTTCAACAGTATAGTTATCATAGTTTCGGCAAAAAGTGGTTGTGACATGCGGACGGACGGAGAGACAGACAGACAGACTTGAAGAATCTATAAGAGTTCCGTTTTTACGTTTTACGGAACTCTAAAAAATATAACACATTTTTAAACCAAATTGTAAAAAAAATGTAACCGTATTTTTATCTTGAGTTGCAATAAGATGGACGATATAGCTATATTAGTTAAGTATTAAATATAATACTTGAACTTTAAATTATTTATAATTAAAGTAGGGGGCGGCAAATTTTCGGTCGGCCCCGGGCGGCGAAAACCCACGCTACGCCACTGCTACCGACTACCTCAGATTTGTTACTTGTACAACATTCTATTAGTCAAGCCCTTTCAGTTGATACCCATATTAAGGGAGTTGTGAAAAAAGAAATATATTTCGCTATTTTGTGGTGGCGGCCATCTTGGATTTGAAATTTGTCATAGTGAATCGTATTCTACTAGTCAAGCCCTTTCATTTGATACCCATATTGAGGTAGGTTGTAAAGAAATATTTTGTCTGCCATTTTGTGGACGTGACCATCTTGAATCGATATTAACCAAACATAGCTAAGAACATCCGCACAAATATTAAACTGCAAATAAAAAAAAACGCATCGAAATCGGCCCATCCATTCGAGCTCTACGGTGCCGCAGACAGACACACACACACACACAGAATGACAGCAAATGCAAAGCAATGACAGCAGAGAGACAAACTTATAACACCCCTTTTTTGGTCGGGGGTTAAAAATAGAAATATTTGGTAGAGGTATATTAGCGATGTTTCATAAGGTGTCGGAGACGACAATTCACTGGTCGTCTCCGACACACCCAAAGGTTGCTAGATAGGTACCTAATTTTTTTTTTTTGTTAGTTTCATAGTCCGCCGTAAAGGTTATGCGTAATACGTGTTTTTCATGCATATTTCCTTTAATCTATAACGAAAAATGCACTCACATTAAAAACTAATTTATATTTTAACTTTCAAGGTGTCCCCCAAGATAAATGATTTAATTATGGGATGCATATGGAAAGATTCGTCTGCTTTGGATTGTAGTCATTTATTCTCACCGATATTAACTGAAGAAGGTGTTTGTTTTACTTTTAACACTTTGGCTGCGGAAGACATGTTCAGACTTGAAAAGTAAGTTTCTGGCCATAGCAGAAAACTTGGCAAATTATTATACCTACTCTTAGATTATTATTTATTTTTCAATTATCAATCTGGTGATAATTTGGAGAGGTCAGTCAGTTTCTCCCATGGACGTATGAAAAACACGGATGTAGGTATTCTCGCTATAACAAGCACTGTGTCAGTCAAGTCGGCCCCCTGTCACATACAGGTTGACACTCATACACACTCACATAAGTCGGCCATTACGCGCGCAAACAACATCCAGCCGACACGTTTCGCGTTAAAGAAAAATTTCAACACACAGAATGTCTTGTGTAGTGAAATGCTATAAAAGCCGTAGTGACCAACGCAAAAAACATCCAGGAATCACGTTTCACAGGCAGATACATAATTCAATTACTTATTTCCAGATTTCCACACTTTAAATATTAAAACAAATCCTCATTTGCTAAAAAATAAGTCCAGTGTTGCCAAAGTTAGCGTGTGATAATTACCCAAAATATATGGGACATTGATTATTTGTGATTGTTTAGTGTTAGTTTATTAATTCTTGGAAAATTAGTGAACTGTGTGAATAAAGATTGGCACATTAAATCAATACATTTATATTGTTTATTAGTTGCCACTAAGGTATTTTCTTTATTATTTTGTTTGCTAGATTTCCTAAACAAAGTGAAGCTTGGCGAAATTACTGAATCGAAATAATTAGAAATAGTAACTGTGTAAATAGTAACTGTGTAGATTGGACCCAAACAAATACAGTGTCATTTGCAGTAAACATTTCGAAGTTGATAATATCCCTCCTTTAGTTACATATACCTGTAGCTAAAGGAGAGCTCCGGCGTATTGTTACACATTTATCCAATACTTCAAAAGGTAAATTAACAATCTAAGTTAATAATCATATGATATTTTATATAATAACTCGTGATTTAGTTGGTAGTAAGTCCGCTTGCGAAGCCGAGAGTCGTGGATTCGATTCCCACCCGGTGCAAATATTTGTGCGATGAATACAAATATTTGTTTTATGTCTGGGTGTTTTTAAAGTATAATAAGTAGGTATGTATTCTATAAATATATTGATAAGTATTACATCAGAGCTATCTGGCTCCCACAGTAGGTACAAACTTTGCTTTGTTTGTGATGGGTTAAATATGTATTTATTATTATTATAAAAAAATACATATTTTCTAGCAGCATAATCCACCATAGCCCATAATCCACCACACTGGCACAGTGCAGGTTGCTGGATGACACATGACCTCGAAAATTCTAGGTACTTGTCGGTTTCCTCACGATGTTTGCCTTCACAGTTTTAAGTTATCAGCATTACGCACATGACTTTGAAAGGATAGTGGTGCGCGTGTGATTTGAACCCAGGGTCTTCGGATCGGCAGGCACCATTCTCCCGAATAGACCAGAACTACCATTTTCTAGTAAATTTAACGATATCAACAAATACCTTTTAAGTGGCGTTACAATCAATAGAATCGATGCAAATTTACCACTAATCTGAAGTATGCTATTATATTTGTTTTTAGTATCGTTAATAATTAATATTGTTACTAACAAGAATAATATTAAGAATAATATTTAACTATTGTAGGTAGGTACCTCTACAATAACTATCAAAGAGAGATTTTTTGATTTTGTGCGAGTTCAAGTTTAAATTGCGTGATATATACGTTTCCCGCGCCCCTTGCAAAAAATGTGATGAAGTTTTTAAGGAAGCCAAAAATCTAACTTCGAATTTACTTCCGTCCACTGGCTAAATGTTCTATCTAAGGTTGAGCAGTAAGAAGAATAAAATATTGATTACATGTTTGTGTTTTTTTGTGGTGTTAATTTGGCTAACATGGCAAATCAGAATTCCTTCATACATTAAAAAGCCGCCGCCATTTTGGGATTTTTGGGTGCCTCAGTTCTGTCTTTGGATGGGTTCTGTCCGTGTTTTTCATACGTCCATGGTTTTCCGTGGTTACTGGTGTTGTTGGCGGTAGAAGTACAAGATGCCACAGCCTAATGTCTTGGTTAGTTTAGATCGCACCGTGTTAGTCATATCAGTCTATCTCTACCTCGGTCGGCTGTAGAGGCTACTGGAGGTCCCTTAGCTCAGGAGGTCTCAACTGCCTTAGGTTTAGGTCCCTTAGTAAAAAACAGACTCCCTGAATACGGCGATATAAGGAGATGGCGTAACATTGTGAGAGAGAGGTTATTGAGAGGTGATAGTCACGACCTTAAATGACCAATGATATATTAGAGTGGAAGAAAAAAACTTTCCGTGCTGACCTTTCTTAAGTGGGATGCAAGATTATGATGACGATGAGTCACTACCCCCAAATCTAAAGACTCAAAGAAGGCAAAGTGCCCATACGTGCTGATCGGGCTCTTAAATTATAAATTACTACCTGCATCTTAAGACTATTTTAATTATTCTATTTTTTTTATTCAAGCTTACACAAAGATTACGCCTATTTGGAACACGAGCACAGAGTCAAGTCCTGGAACTTAGATGATGGCTATGGGAAATCGGAACCCTTGGAGACTTACCCTCACAGAGGCTGGGTGAGCCACAATCTTGCTTACCTTCCTAACTGATACCAACAGTTAACAAAACAATTAAAATCGAACAGGGTTTATATATGAACTACTTACACTAATCTTTATATCTTGTGGTAGGACGTAGGACTTTTACAGAGAGGTGCGTGGCTCGAGAACCTTCACGTGGTGCACCTTGAGCATCGCCCAACAACTTGCCTTTGTAGTATCTTGTTGTGTGATGGCAATTCCCGGCCGGAGCTAGGAACTTCTACACGCCCTCCTCACCCCCTTGAGCAGTGCGTGTAGAGGTTGGGGAGAGGGGCTGGAAGACTTGGGAAGGTTACTCGGCCTCGGTTAGGTTGACATATCGGCCAAGTAGAACTCCTAAGTCTTCCAGATGAGTCTTCCATGAGCACTATGATTAGCAGAGTGCTCAGCGTGAGTGATGCCGCCATTGAGGCGGAACCACGGCTATCCCTAGCCGCGGTGATGAGGGCGGAACTCTCTCGCTGTCGACCATCTTCGCCATGATGCTCGACAGTGAAGGTCATGTGAGTTAGAGGAGCTGGAAGCTTCTCGCTGTTCCACTGAAGCGGATACGAAGGCGAGCCTGAAACTTCACGAATCTGGGGTCGCCTCCCATCTCCACAAGAGGGCCTGGGTCGTTGGATGTTTAGGGCCGTCTGGAACCCTGCCTAGGGATAGGCCTTCGAGGATGGGACGCGCCGCTCATTTCCAGCGCGTCACTAGAGCTAAATGCGGGTACTAACACCCCCCGCGAGACGGGTCTGCAAGGGCGGTGTCAAGGGGCAGAGTTGTTGATGGGAGTGCGAAAAGTGTCCCTGTGACGCTGACTCCTAGCCATGCCGGAGAAATCTGTGGGGGTTTTAGTCGGTAGGTGCACCATGGTGTCTCATGGTGTCGAGCCCGACATTCTGCGAATTATTGGGAAAAATTCACTCGATAGTCGAAGACCGGGAGGTAGCGGATTGTCTTATAATCGGGGACTTTAACGCAGATCCTAATCGACGATTTGGTATAGAACTTGAACAATTCTGTAGCGAATATAATTATAAATACGTAGACAAGTTGAAGCTACCGAATACGACATACACGTTTGTAAGTGACGCACATCACACAACGAGCTGGCTCGATCACTGCCTCGCCACTGAGCCACTGACACTGTTTACTGCGCGATTCGTGACGTCACCGTGGACTTGTCCGCAGACTGGACAGATCATAGACCACTCTCATTAGTACTGCAAACTCGACTATTATCTATTACTACAAATGTGTCTTTGCCGTCTAGACCCCCATGGACTTGGAAGAACACATCATGGGCTGACGTTGAAAAATACACATCACTGGTGACGCAGCAAGTAAATATTCTTATGTCTCAAAATACGGAACTATGTAATTCTTCAACGATAGATTACTTGTACGACTCACTGATTGAAATTATCCAAAATTGTGCTACGCAATGTTTTTCTGCAAAAAAGCGTGGAAATGTTAAAAAGTTTTCGATTCCCGGGTGGAACAAATATGTTGCGGAAAAATATGCTGCATCTCGCCGCGCACTACTTCTGTGGAATAATGCGGGTCGCCCCACCACCGGACCTCTCATTGAGGAGCGCAAGCGACGCCGAGCGGTGTTTAAGGGGATACCCTGACCGAATGACCTTGAGCATTTCTTCCCCCTTCCCCGCACCCCACCTCTACGATACTTCGTAGAACGCTACTAGCGTCATCTAGTGAATACCGTACGAATTACTTACGAATAATGTTTGCAATACCCCTCTACGATACCTTGTAGAACGCTACTAGCGTCATCTAGTGAATTGCATACGAATTACTTACGATTAATGTCGAAATACACCGATCTTAGAAGTTGCAGATGTGGCATTCAATCAAAAAATGTTTTCTCTTTATGAAATTTTAATGTTTACTAATGTGCCCAAATTCTTGTTTCGATTTCTTAGAGCTAATTGGAGATTACTTAGGATCCTCAAGTCAATGAATATTTTCAACTTTTACTCTGAGACAAAATAAATGTTGATGGTACTTTGTAATAAACATCATGCGGTGCTTATTATTTACTCCACTATTTTTCGAAAGTGTTTATATGTGTATGTGACACAGTAGTGTGCAAACATTACTGTGTTCCGGTTTGAAAGGCAATGTTACCAGAGAAATTACAGGGCTTAATAAAAAAAACTGGCTCAAAGCTTACATATCTTAGATCTCTGGGTGACGAGCGCAGTGTAGTACTAGGTAATGATTTGGACTTTTCACGTTCCAATAGCTGTGTGTCACTGTGCTGTTATATGGAAGGTATGTTGTTTACCATCAGGCACATGCCCTGCTAGTCTCGTCACTCATATGCTATGAAAAAATACATACAAGCAATAATTATGTGTCCTAATATTATTATAGATGTAAATGTATGGATGTTTGGATATTCAGATGTTTGTTGCTCAATCACGGCGTAACGAATTACGAAAGCTGCAGACGGAGGGTTCGAAAGGAAACTAGAATTGCTTAGAACGAACTTTACTATTTTAAATTCACATTAAAATATATTAAAACTATTTAACCTAAACGCGAATGCGTTCGATATGAGAACGACACTCACATCATAGGATCTTAAGCCTATCTAACTTAGGTGCGAATGCCTTCGACGATCGAACGACACTGACTTCTTTATTGAAATCAGCTTTGATGAAGGGTCATCTGGGTCACAATTTAATGAGATGAGCATCAGCGAATTGTAGTTGGCACGAGGCAGATCATTCCTACTGCCGAGTTCTGTTGAAATTGCTGACTTGAACCTCGTGTTGGAATGCAGCTCACGTTGTGCAGACATGTGTAGGTACTGGTACGTAACACCTCCCCCCTTCAGAACAGCGACTATTTTAGAACTTTGGGATAAAATATCGCTGGTACGGAGCTCCTGGCTCTGGTTTTCTTAAGATACTGAACTTGATATAGGATTGTCGTCTTTTTTTTTATCGTGATTTCATGTCATTTGCTCTTAATGCTGGAAATAGGAATAGTCTCTTACTTAGTGTAGCGTATCTTGCGGACTTTATGGTGTAGATGTATTTTTCATTAGTCTTCATTCCTTGGAATTGTACTTTGCTTCTGAGTCACAGAGTAGATTTATTTGTGCTTGCAGTGCAGATATTTAATAGTTGCTGTGGTTCCAGCAATTTTACGATTAATTCGAAGTATTTGCTTGTAGTGCACATACTTGATAATTGCCGTGCTTGCAGTAATTTTTCAGTTAATTCAAAGTATTTGCTTGTGGTGCAGACACTTGATAATTGCCGTTTTTCTAATGATTTTACAATTAATTGCACATTTCCGGGACGCCGAGCCGTGGGATCCCCGAATTTCAAATCAAAAATCTTGCTTAGTAGTACAGAAATTTGATATTTCCTTTGATGCTAGTAATTTTGCTATACATTTGAAATTTCGTGTTCTTACTCGCAAAATCGCATGTTTCACTGATTTTTCATGCTTGCAATTGCATTTGAATTTTCATATTGTGCGTTTCTGGGTCCCCAAGTTCTCTGGGATTGGTCCACATCTTCCGTCGTTACATGTTTTTGGATGTTGCGCGATGCTGGGGATAGTTTGTCCCTTTCCCATCTTCATTTTTTTTATGTTTATCAATTTTATTTCTTACTTTACTTGATTATATTCTATATTCTGATTCCTCTTGCGTTATCGATTTCTGGATAACCCCCGCTGGAGCTTCACGTAGATTCTGGATGCCCGGTTCGACGTTGAAAGTCTATCAACGTTGTAGCCGCGGTCTAGAGGCGAAGTTGGCGATCCCGAAGCGCGACGCGTTAACCCGAGACATCCTACCGACTGCGCCAATTACGAAAGCTGCAGACGGAGGGTTCGAAAGGAAACTAGAATTGCTTAGAACGAACTTTACTATTTTAAATTCACATTAAAATATATTAAAACTATTTAACCTAAACGCGAATGCGTTCGATATGAGAACGACACTCACATCATAGGATCTTAAGCCTATCTAACTTAGGTGCGAATGCCTTCGACGATCGAACGACACTGACTTCTTTATTGAAATCAGCTTTGATGAAGGGTCATCTGGGTCACAATTTAATGAGATGAGCATCAGCGAATTGTAGTTGGCACGAGGCAGATCATTCCTACTGCCGAGTTCTGTTGAAATTGCTGACTTGAACCTCGTGTTGGAATGCAGCTCACGTTGTGCAGACATGTGTAGGTACTGGTACGTAACAAACGTATAAATGGATCGGGCTGATATTTGGAACACGGATAGATTATTGTTTAGAAAAAAACATAGGCTACATTTTTACCACAGGAAAAATTACGACGGGAATGGTATTTTTTTCTTAAGAATATGGGTATCGTGAATTTAAATAAATAATAATAGAACGAGGGCAGAGTGCAGTCTAAATCATGTTCCAAAAGCTGCGTGTCACTGTGCTGTTATTTGGCAGGCACGTTAGCACTGTCAGGCATATGACCAGATGCTCGTCTCGTCATTCTATTTAAAAAAAAATACCTAAAGAGAAATATTGAGAAATAACTTTGATATTTGCATCCTGAAAACGTCTTATTCTGGTATTAGTACATTTTCGTCGGTGTTGGGTTCTAGGTTAGGTGTATGTATATGTTTTGTACTGTATAGTAACATGGGTAACAAAAATAGGACAGCAGAGAAAGATAATTTCAAATAAATATTTATGTATCATTTATTACATTTAGTACATTACATTACATTTACATTTATTGTAGTTTTTAGCAATCGAAGTTTTTTGTTCTTATAATAATTTCTTTGTACGATAGAAAGATCGTTACCAGTTATACAATGTACTCTTTATTATCAGTTATTTAAGCTCAGAACTATACAGGTTCATGTAAAGTTACGAAGGGAAACCACATAAGTGTTTGATATCGATATATAAACACAACAATAAAAAACGAGTTTTTGGGGGCAACGATCACTAGTATTGTTGTCACTTAATACATGAGTTCGAACATGTATTTTGTTGCCGTATTTAGATACCGATATTTATGCGACAGCGCACGTATTAACGTTTCAATAGTTGTCGCTGCAATTATCTCCATTTATTACCCGTTTTTTATTGCAAAGCCTACTTTTGAGTTTCAGCTATGAGTTCAAGTTCAGTGAAGCCGCATCCAAGTGGTCCATGATTTGAAAAGCGTTTTAATTCCGAAATGAAGTGGCTGACGTCAATAATTCTTCTGTTTATAGTCTTTTCGCCTGATTCAGCATCCTCATCATACGAAATTTGAAACTAAAATAAAAAGACATTTATTATGTACCGAAAATATTACAACACTCCATAAGTACTCTAAGTTTTTTTTTTCTGATATGCTATGCTGCTATTAAGTTTTAAATGGACCATACTAATTTTATCTAAGTTTAAAACACATGTGCAAGGTTCCGGACTTACCTCTTCAATGTCTAAGTTGTTAATTGCTTCAGTGTTCTTAGTATTTGGTAAGTCCGGTGGTAAAATCTCTTGTGTACTGTAAAAGAAAAACATGTTGCATAAGGAAAATATTTTTTGCGGTAGGTACAGATGACTTTATGGATTGGAGATACTTGCAAAATTCCATAGCCAAACTTCAGATAATATTTATTATGATAATATAATTAGTAGTTAATTATTCTAATTTATTTATAAATATATATATTTATACATATATATTTTTTAAAGTTGTCTCTGTACTACTAATCAGATTATTTGATCTCAAATTGAGATAGGTAAAAAATGCTACAACGATTGATTCACCCTTTGGCCGTTTTCACACCGGCGCGATATCGTGTCGTGGTTGTTTACGAAGTTGAGGTAGCCTAGGCATAGATCAGAAAATATCGATACAGCGATATTTATCACTCGCCATCATCGTTATAAAATAGAGGCAGTATTATAATCATATCTTCAACTGATATTTTTACCGATACATAGTATTGAATAACTAATCGATATACCGGGCCAATTTTAGGAGTTTTATTTTATTTTAAAATAACAATATATTTTATTACCTCGCACTGCACTGTGCTCGTCACCCAAAGATCTAAGATGTTATATCTCTAAGTCTTGTAGTGTCTCTGGAACCATTGCCCTTCAAACTGGAAGACAGTAATGTTTGCACATTACTGGTTGGCGGTAGAATAACTGGCAAAGGTGTGGTATTTCCCATGCGGACTCTGCCAAGAGTCCTACCACCACAAAGATTATTCATATCTACAGTTTCTTAGCTCCTTGGCACATGCATGCACGACGAACATAGCAGCGTTCCACGGTTTTATACGAGTAGTTCCCATTCTCATTATTTTCCCGGGATAAAAAATAGCTAATGTATTTACTAGACACATGACCTCGAAAGATTTTAGAAACATGTCGGTCAGCTCAAACATGTTTTCCTTCACCGTTATTGAATGTTTGTGGAAGATTCAATTTTACTTGCTGATAAAATTGGTATAGTCATGATAAGACGTATCACTTCGCTAACTATTCACATCTTTGACACGTAAATAGTAGGTTTAGATATACTTAGTTTATAATGGAGTGGAGGTATTCACTTACCTACGTGCTATCAAAGTAATTTTGTGGAATATCTTCTGATGTTGTTGGTATTTCATCATGACTATTCTGTCCTGTTTTTTAACCCGCCTGTAAAAATAGATAAATATTATGTAAATGCATTGTTAATACTCGTAGTTATGTTTCCAATAATTAATAAGTACCTGGTTGACCGAGCTTTGCTCGGGTTTTTAAATGATATTTAGGCAGGTACGAATTACGTAGTGATGACTTACTTAGACCTACTTAGATACGAATTAAATGCGTTTATAAAAGGCTCTAAGTATAAGATATTGTCAGAAAAAAAAGAACAAAAAGAAAAGTCCCGAGTGTAGCCACCAGGATTCGAACCGGGGCCTGTTGACTCCGAAGGCGAGCATATTCTGTCTGAGCCAAACAGACTTAGAGAACAGTGGCAAAATAAGTTATCGTATTCTAATGACATTGTAGGAGTTTTTCATTGTCTAAAAACGCGCATAAAATGATGAATTATTAAAAAATAAAACTGAGCATAGAATAGATAATATAGAGAGTGCTTACCGAGCTTTGATCATTAGTGCTACTTTTGCACGTCCTTGTCGCACAACTTTCTTGTACTTCGGCATTTTCACCGCTTACACGAAATTACAACAATAGCGTCTTTTCGCAAAACACAATAAATAGTCTTTAATAAACAAACAAAGCGTCCTTCCGCACAAAATTAAATAAAATATAAAAAAACACCAAAACAAAAATTTTATAACAACATAAACTAATATTATCTACTACGGATATCGTGACGTGAGCGAGCAAATAAATGTGTGAACTGACGCGGCGCCGGCGCGGGGAAAAGTGGCACGTGTTTCACCCTCGAGATCTTGTGGCACACTGAATCTCAGTACACAGCGCAAGAGAGACCATAGAAGATACGCTCAGATTTTAGAATAATGTGTTTATAAAATTTCATATTGCTGTTTTGAAAAAAAGAAAACTACCAAAATGTTCGTAATTAAATTGTCTATCCGTTGGTGTAAGTACAAAATCCAAACAATGGCTGGTTTTTGAGTAGATGCACGGTTTCAATAATTCGTTTTGATTTATGTAGTTTCGTTATGAGGAGATTAATTAAACATTATGCTAAGTATAAAAAAAAACAAATCTACCATTATAGAGCCAAAAGTTTGCAAAAATTTAATACATTTTTTGTTAGCTGATATCTCATTTGGATAAAGAGTAGATAGCTCTAGAAAATGCACAAAAAACAGCCAAAACTGCGTTTTGGTGGGGGACTCACCTTAAGCGAGCGCTAAATAACTGTTTACAAAACCACGAGCAGCTGACTATGGATAGAATTGCGATAGAAATGAAACACAAAAACTTTGCTAAGTTCTGGCACGGTATTAATAAAATAACGAAGCCGTCTAATACCTATCCGTCGCATATTGACGGACTAAGTAACAATAAAAATATTGCAGATAATTTTAATGCAAAGTTTTGCCAGCCAGCGCCTGCGAGTCGGCATGTATTCGAGTTACCGCAACCACGAACCGATAGCGATCTATTTATATCTCCGCATGACATCGCAGAGGTGGTGAAGAAAACTAATGGCGGGAAATCGCCTGGATTAGATGGATTAACTATCGAACATATTAAGTATGGAGGCATAAGCCTGTACTATGTGTTAGCACTATTATTTACTGCGATAATAAGAACTGGGTATCTGCCGATTGCGCTTACAGATACGGTGATAGTTCCTATTTGTAAGAATCGTAGAAAAAACATCTCAAGTTCCGATAACTATCGCCCGATAGCGCTCGCTAATATGGTGGCCAGGCTATTAGAGAAGGTGTTACATAAATACTCCGCCCCGCTTATTAAATCATCGGACCATCAGCACGGGTTCAAGAGTGGAGCGTCGACCAGCACCGCCATATATGTGCTCAAGCAGGTGGTGGGCTACTATAGAAGCAGGAAAACTTCAGTTATAGCGTGCTACCTAGACCTCAGTAAGGCTTTCGACAGGGTGAGTCACGATATGCTGTGGCAGAAGATGTGTGACCACGGTGTGCCGAGTCACATAGTACGAGTTCTGAGAAACTGGTACCTCCAGCAAAGAAACCGAGTGAGATGGCAAAACGATTACTCTGCCCCTTCTGAGCTTAAATGCGGTGTAAGGCAGGGGGGGGAGTATGTCCCCCCATTGTTCAACCTGTACATGGATAAACTATCCGAAATGTTGTCGCGGTCAGGACTAGGCTGCTCAGTCAACGGGGTGATGACGAATCACATAGCATATGCTGACGATATGGTTCTGTTGGCACCATCAATATCCGCGATGCGCAAGCTATTGGGCATTTGTGAGACCTATGCGGCTGAACACAATATGATGTACAATTCTGAAAAATCAGTGTACATGATATTCTCTACGGGTTGTGACGAATTACCTCCGCTGGCGCTCGGTGGGATAACGTTGAAGAAGGTAAAAGAAGTACGGTACCTGGGTCATATGATCACCTCAAGCCTGTCGGATCACGCTGATATCGAAAGGCAGAGACGAGCTATTGCCGTGCGGAGCAATATGTTGGCGAGAAAGTTCAATCGCTGCAGTGACGAAGTAAAGACCCAACTATTTCTTAGCTACTGCACGAGTGTCTACACGGTTGAGCTTTGGACGAAATATACGAAGGCCACCATGAGCGAGATGCGCGTGCAGTACAACGACGCGTGGCGCGCGATGTTCCGGCTGCCGCGGTGGAGCAGCGCCAGCGGCATGTTCGCGGCGGGCCGCGCGCCCGGCTGGCCGGCGCTGCTGCGGAGCCGCGCGGCCGCCGCGCGCGCCGCCCTGCACCGCTCCGACAACACTCTGGTGGCTGCCGTCAGAGACTGGGACAACAGCCCACTTCACAATACGTGGAGGGCGTATCATGCGCCCATCACTTAACAACTTTCAACATTTGTAATATAATTTTAATGACTATTGTTAATTTTGATTTTATAATTTAAATTTTTCAAAATTTTATTAGGTAATTTTAATTTATCATTTCAATTTAATTTAATCTAATCATTATTGTTTTTAACCAATTTAATGTAATATGGATTTTTTAATCTGGAATAAATTACTTTCATTTCATTTCATTTCATTTCATTTCATTTCATTTCATTTCATTTCATAGCCCACCATGTGGGCATACGTAATGTATCTCCCCCACATAAAAAAGACTCTTACAGACCAGTAAAGTTTGCTACCTGAGAAAGTGCTGCAACACCTTTGCTAATTATTCTACTACCTACCAATCGGTAATGTGAACATGCTGGTGTTCCAGTTGGAAGGGGAATGTTTTCAGTGAAATTATTAGCCAATGAGATAAATCATCTAATATATCTGGATGACGAACGCAGTGCAGTGCTACGTAGTGTTCTAGTGTTATGTAGCCTACATAAACAACATGTACAAATAACTGAGTGACGCTGTGCTGTTACCTATGAAAAGATGTGTTGCTTACCACCGAGTTCTTGCCTTGGTCATCATTTTACTAAATGAAAAAAAAAACCGGCTAAGTGTGAGTCGGACTCGTGCACTGAGGGTTCCGTACAAACCATAAACAAAAAGAGGAAAAGTTTATTATGATTAAAAAAAACATTACACATGATGTAATTAAATATTTAAGGTTATGATTTTTTTTCCTTTATGTGTGCTATAAAACGGTTCCTCAGGATTTTTTCAGTGAGCGTTAGAGTCAGTGGTCATGTCAATCTCGTATTTGGAAAATACTTAGAGTAATTAAGATAAATACTATGATCTTCAGATTATGAAATCGAATGTTACTATTGACTACACATCTTCCACAGAGCTATGGAATGAAATCGACCCTATCGATTATATTACAATCTTATGGAGCCGACATTGACTACTTGTGTAAGGGACCGACTCAAGGATATAGGGTATGTTGGTATTTCTATTATTAAGTTGGTATTCAGTCAATTAACATAATCTAATATCACTCCATTCGGCCTTGTATGGAGTAGGTACTGTTTGCAGCTTGGGATGGATCTGCTAAGTACTAGCTGGAAGCTTTACATTCGATAGGCATGGTGACTAAAAAAAATATTCCGTTAGATTTTTAAAAAATATTGTTCCTACACGTGTTTTTTCTTTCGTTTGTCAAACAAAAAATGACAAAGATATAGAGCACAGAAGTTTTGAGTGACGTCACGTCTATAGGTATACCATTTTATGTAGATGAGAAGTCGCAACCCCCACTTCAGGAGTTTGATGGTCTATATCTTCGTATTTTCTTAACAACTTGATAAAACAAAAAAACTGCTCCATTTTTTCGTAATTTACGCGATGTACCAATCAGAATGGTATATTTTTGACCCAGTCACCACAATTGGTACACAGTTGGTACACAAACATGAGCAGTCAAATTTATGTTCCCACTGTTAGTATTCGAGGCCTTCTCTCACTAGAGGGGAAACAAAGCCATAATTGACCACGCTGGCCAAGTGCGGGCTAGCGAATGACACATGTCTTTGAAAGATAACTTTTTTGGAAATTGGAAACCCATCCAAATACAATCTGTGCTCGATTTTATACGGTGTACTGTTCGCGTTTTTTGGGATAGGTCAGCTAAGTATCAGTCGAACTAAAGCGAGAGACTTGCCAAAAGACTCCTAGGCAATAACTGTAGTGGTAGGACTCTTGTCCGAGTCCGCCTGGGGAACTACCTTTGCCAGTTATTCTACCGTAAGCAGTAATGTGCAAACATTACTGTATTCCGTTATTATGTGTAGTACCTGGTTGACCGAGCTTTGCTCGGTTTTTTTAATTGATATTTAGGCAGGTACAAATTACGTAGTGATGACTTACTTAAACCTACTTAGATACGAATTAAATGCGTTTATAAAAGGCTCTAAGTATAAGATTTTCTCAGAAAAAAAAAATAACAAAAAGAAAAATTCCGAGTGAAACCATCAGGATTCGAACCGAGGCCTGTTGACTCCGAGAGCGAGCATATTCCGACTGAGCCATTTAGACTTAAAGAACAGTGGCGAAATAAGTTATTTTATTCTAATGACATTATAGGAGTCTTTCATTGTCTAAAAACGCGCATAAAATGATGTTTTTAAATAATAAAACCTAGCTAGATCGATTTATCGTCCCCGAAACCCCCTGTATACATAATTTCATGAAAATCGTTCGAGCCGTTTCCGAGATTCAGATTCTATATATATATATACCTACAAGATTAGCTTGTTCAAAGGTATAAGATTTATATTACTTAGTTGATAAAATATTTTTACGTCTATACCTATAAAAAATATGTCAACTGGCAAAGGGTGAAGAGAATATGTTTACAATCATTAATTAAATACGATTACATTTAGGTACTATACTGTTTCAATTATGCTTACTGCAGATTGCGTTACACAATCCGGCGGAGCTACCGAGGATGTCGCACGAGTTCTACCGATCTTCTTTCTCGCAAGAGGCCTTCGTCGCCGTTAAACCTATTGTGACGACGGCATCGGAGGATCTCCGGCCTTTCGACCCCATTAGGTACGATGAAAATAACCAGTGTTATGAAACCTGACTCGAGCTCAATTTTAGTAGTAACATTCCTAGATTTAGCCTCATTGAAATTAAAGAAGCTATACATGTTACTACTAATGGAACATATAAGTCATCCCATCAATTATTTTTTAAATATCCTTAAAATTTATAATCAACATTATTTAAACATTGTCGTAAGCTGGAAGCAAATTATATTGGGAATAGTTGAACTGGAAACCAGCGCCGTGTGTAAAATTTGGACACATTTGGAGCAACTTTGACTTCTTCATAACTCAAATTGTTCATATACTGAGACTTTTGAAATATAAAATTAATGTGGTCCAAATTTCAAACACGACCCCAAACGGGTTTTCAGACAGACATTAATGTCCAAAAATCGAATTTATCATTGACTGACTTATAGATCAAAATTCTAACTGCATATATGGGAATTGGCAAGTAGACAAGGCAGATTTTGGCTTCAACATACTCGTATTATCCTAAGGTAAGTCATTGATCATAATCGAGAACATAAAAGGACCCATCGACGAGCCTTGACTTACTCCTGAGCGTGTTTCATAAGAAGTAGAGTTGTAGCAACCCACGCGTACAAACTGTGAGCGGTTGCGAAGGTAGTCAGCAAGAAGTCCCAATTATTTAGGTACACACCCAATGGCGTCCAGTTTTTCAAGAAGGATATCGTTGTCAACCTGATCAAAGGCTTTTTTTAAATCTAGGTAAACAACATCCACTTGATTACCCTTGTTTGGTTTTTGTGAAATATGATGTACCAGGGTTAGCAAATTGGTATTTAGTATTTACAGAATGACTCTTCCTAATTACATATTGTGCATCATATAAATATGGTTCCATTTGTGTGTAGATTCTACTCTCTACAAGGCTGTCTCAAATACCTTGACTAGACTAGACGGGATAGCAATTGGTCTATAATTTTCTACTCGTGTTTTATCTTCTGCTTTTGGGACTGATGCTACTCTAGAGTTCTTCCATATATCAGGGTATATACCTGTGTTAATTGACATATTGAGGATGTGAGCTAAGAGTGCACCAAAATCTTTCACAATAAACGGAGTAACGTTATCTGGGCCTGATGAAGTTTTAGGTTTTAGTTTATGCATACAATATTCTATTTGGTTACATGTGAAGTTAGGTTATTAGATTAAAAATTCAATGCTTACTTGTTTTTGATGTGATTTCAGCAGGGTTAAGATTTAGAAGAATACACTACTAAAACAGTCTGCAAACGCGGCTGCAGCAGCTAGTTCTGAATGTTCCACTTATTTGTACTTTATGTGCGTTTCAAATCCTCCTTACATTTTAAAGCTTGAAATGTGACGCCAGAAAGCTTGTGTATTTACTTTTAGATTATCTTGCAAACCTTATACGTACAAATCGTGTGCTGTTGAAACCATGACATATACTCTGCTTGGCTAGCCCTCGTCTCGTATTAATCAATATACACACACATAATCCATATTACTTTATAGACGCCCATAAGTCTTCCCCATTTTCTATTTCGAGATCATGTCGAAGTCGTTGAAATCAACAACCAATGCATACTTATATTTGTCATAATATTGAACTTTTCTCTCATTTCATATTTGTTTTTGATGGGATTATTTGTACTACGTGACGCGTGATTCCCGTCCGTTGTCCGATGTCCGTTAAAGATTTTCCCAAAGGTTTGTAGTTCACTGTTTTTCTTTTTCCCAGGCGCCAATGCTATTTCTCGAAGGAACGCTACCTCAAATACTTCAAAGTGTATACCCAAGCCAACTGTGAGACGGAATGTTTGTCAGACTTCACTTACACAAGATGTGGATGTGTCCACTTTGGAATGCCACGTAAGTTAAAACTAAATCAAATAATGTTATGTTTTCAGAATGTAGGTAATGAACAATTTTTGTACAATAAATGAAACCGACTTCAAAACTACAAATAGGCACTCAAAAGCGAAAAATAAATTAATATTACCTATTAAAAGCGATGAAAAGCTAATAGATATAATACTATGTACGTAGTTAGTATTAGGCAAATACTTGTAGGGAGGTAGTATTATCGACTATCTGGTAAACTATTGACAGTTAGCGTAGGCCTTAAACAAACATTTGGGATAAAATAGAGTTTGTACAGTCTTTCGAAGCCTTAGATTAGACCTTTTTGTAAAAGTTCTTCATAATACGAGGGCAACTCTATGTGAGCATTTCTAGTTCGGGTGCGTTTGTTTCATACTTCATATCCTGTACTTGTTAATTTCACAGGTGGACCCGACATGGAAGTTTGTGGCGCTGGTAGTGTGGCGTGCTTACAAAAAGCTGAAGGTAACTTATAAAGGCACTGTTTTATCTGAATTTATACTACTTTTATGTATAATGATATGGTCTTTTTCTTTCACCGAAGATAGCTTAGTAGACCAAGAACGAATACTATTGCCTTAAGTTATTTTAACCGACTTCAAAAAAGGAGGTTTCTCAATTCGACCGTATTTTTCTTTTTATTATGTTGTTCGTGTGTTATTAACGTGTGTTCGCGGATAGCTTCGTCGTTTATGAATCGATTTTGATGATCTTTTTTTGTTGTAATGGCCATTAAACGCCTCCGGTTACACCCTTTGTACTTAGTTTCCAAAGTAAGCTATCAAATTCCGAGTTATAAGTTTTCACTTCTATCGGCAGTTCTTATGACTGCCAATTTTTTTCTTTGTGCTATGATAATAAGTATTATTTACATATACTACGTATAGAGTTGGCACAAACGCTTTACACCGAAAGCACGGGTAGCATCTTTCTTGCATTGTCGCTCTTGTGGAAGTGTCATACTTTTGTCGCGGCTGTGTAAACTGTGGTCGCGGCACATCACTCTGTTGCCATAGAAAGTATGCACGTCATCTGCTTACGATTGACACAAAGGAACCGTGCGTAAAATGTAACTCTATACGAAGAATGTATATGTAAACTCTTTGCAATGCTGTTTTCACTTCTGCCATGTGGTCTTTAGCAAATTCATTTTTAGGGTTCCGTAAAATGTAACCGTTATATGTACATTCGTCATATCTGTCCGTCCGTAAGTCACAGCCACTTTTTTCCGAAACTATAAGAACAATACTGGTGAAAATTGATAACTAGATATATTCTGTGAACCGCATTTAGATTTTTACATACAATTATAAAAAAGCTATCTAAAGATGTTTTTTTTTTCTTTAAAAATTATGTTGTGGTTTTTAACATATTTTTTTTTTCTATACTGAATAATTTGCGAAAGAGACTTCCAAAGTGATAAAATGTGACCCCTCCACATCTAAACTAAGAGAATGATAAGACTAAAAAAAATATATGATGTACTCGTAGGTACACCACGTAAACTTCCACCGAAGATTGGTTTAAACTCGATCTAGTTAGTATTTTTTTTCTTAGTACGTCATAGAAATACACTATTATTAAGACATCGATCAAATTTACAACGAACCACAAGAACATTATGTACCTACCTATTATGTTACTTGCTGCTACGGAACCCTTCATGGGCGAGTCCAACTCGCACTTGGCTGCTTTTATGTTTAAACATAAATCGTTTTATTAATATTTCACTGTAAACACTTATTTTCAGCTGAATTAGTAACAATGGAGATTCAAAGAAATTTCAACGAAGTGAATGGAGTGAAACAGGATAAAGACGAGGTCTTCGATTTGGCTTCTAAATGCCAGTGTCTCCCGTCCTGTACGTCTATTAAGTATGAGGCCAAAGTCTCTCAGGTTAAATACGATCCGTGGTCTAACTTCAGGGCCTTCGGACTAGAGAGTGCCTTCGACAACGAGTGAGTCTCAATTTTTTTACAGCTTACTTCGTTAAATTTTACACATACTAACAAATGTTTTTTTTTTATATAGTATAGAGTGACGAGACGAGCAAGACATGCGTCTGATGGTAAACACCATGCCTGCCACATAACTGCACAGTGACACTCAGCTATTGGAACATTAAAATGAAAACCATTACCTAGCACTGCACTGCGCTCGATGTTTCATCTCTATGCCCTGTAATTTCACTGTAAACATTGCCCCTTCAAACCGGAACACAGTAATGTTTGCACATCACTGTTTGGCGGTAAAATAACTGGCAAAGGTGTGTACTTCCCCAGACGGACTTTGCAAAGAGTCCTACCACTACAAAACTTTTATAACACACGAGTAGGGCTACATATTCTATGATAGCACAAAATGACGAAAATAAATAGGCATTCAAGTGTAAGCGTCTTTAAGCGCAGTTATCTATCAAACATGTCCTACTAATATTATAAGGGTTTGACCCTTATAATATTAGTAGGACATGTTTGGTTGTGTTTTTTTTTTTAAATAAATGGTAACGAGACGATCCGGACATGTGCCTGATGGTAAGCAACATGCCTGCCACATAACAGCACAGTGACACGCAGCTATTCGAACATGAAGAGTCCAAATCTACCTAGCACTGCACTGCGCTCGTCACCCAGAGATCTAAGATCTTATATCTCTAAGCCCTGTAATTTCTCTGGAAACATTGTTTGGTTGTTTGGATATTTGTACCTATGTGTGGATGTTTGTTGCTATTTGTTGTTGCAATCACGCCGTAACGTTTGAATCGATCGGACTGAAATTTGAAACGCCAATGTCTGGGAGAACACCTTGGATATTTTTATCCCATACGAAATATAACGGGGAACAGGAACAACGCGGGTAAAACCGCGGGGCGCTGCGCTGCTAGTATTTTATAAAAAAAATAAAAGTTCATAACATCAGAAATGTCCAAGTTTGGATATTTGTTGCTCAAACACGTCGGAACTGCTGAACGGATCGAGTTAAAATTTGGAACATAGATTGTAGTCTGGAATAACGCATAAGCTATTTTCAATCCCGGTAAAATAACGGGAATGGGAACTACGCGGCAAAATTCGGAATAAACTGCTAGTAATTAACAAGATTTAAAATACGCTTAACGATTAGTAAGGTGTATTTTCGTCAGATTATAAAGATGTTCTAAATCATGTAAGTATGTAAATTTAAGCTCAAATCTGCCGGATGAAACTAAACCGTACCTGCTTGTAGGAAAATAGTTGCATCATATTTTTACGACAAACTGAAAGTCCCTATAAGTCCCTAAAAAGCAGGAAGTAACTCATCCCAAAGACACCAGACCGATAGCCCTAACCAATACAATTTCTAAAATCTTTTTCAGTATATTGCAAACAAAAATGACCACATTTATGACTAGCAATAGGTATTTCAGGCCCAATCATCAGAAAGGGTTCTTGCCTGGTATTTCTGGATGCCTGGAACACAATACATTACTAGCAGAAAGTTTGAAAGATGCCAGAACACATGAGAGGCAAATAACAGTCTGCTGGATAGACCTAGAGAACGCGTTTGGTTCTGTGCAGCATGAACTTATGATATTTGCCCTAAAATGGTATAACTTTCCTGCTGAAATTATTGACATAATTAATTCTTATTATTGCCACTTAAAATTCGTCATAGCAGTAAACAAGGAATACACAAAACCGGTTACCGGCTACCGGTTTAAAATCAACAATACGAGTAAGTACACTGAGTCAATCTTGGCCTTTGCGGACGACCTTGCAATACTTACACGTAATCCTAAACAGTGTCAAGAATTGTTGAACGAAGTCGATGAGTTCTGTATATGGACGGAGGGAATGAGGACAAAACCATCTAAATGCCATTGTCTTTGTCTGGGTAGACGAAATACCAAATATACGTCTTACGATCCGGGACTCTCCATAAGTGGCCAAGGAGTTGCCACAATTGCAGAGGCAGTGCCTTTCAAATTAATTTCTTGGTAGAAAGATAGATCACAAAGGACGTACACCATCATTAGAGGTGGTTGTTGAAAATTTCATGAACAACCTCAATAAGGTAGACCAGCAGCCTATCAGCAATATCAAAAAATATGGATATATGACAACTACCTCACATCACGTCTCACTTGGCCTTTCCTAGTATATGACATCGGTAAAACTCTCCTGGCAAAGCTAGATGCCAATGTCATAAAGATATTGAAGTCATGGTTAGGATTGGCACATCCGGCTGATCCCTCTACTCTTTTTAGGGATCACAATAGTTTTGGGCTGAAACTAAAGAAACCGTCTGAACTTTACAAACACCTAAGAGTTACAAAACGCATGTTTTGGGAAAGTCGCAAGACGAATTAATTACATCTCTCCCAAAAGACAAAACTGCTTCAGACCTGGAATCTAGACTTCAATTCCATAAACAATTTATGGCAGGCGCACAAGTAAATACTACTGGGTTGGGTGCGAGAAAGAAAAGGGAAGACCGAGACATGGTAAAAACCTTTCTACAACAAGACGAAAATGACGGTTACAAAGTGCCACGCTATGAATTTAGAAATGCAAAGTGAGTGGTTAACCATAAGTGAGTTCTGTATCCCATTAGCTCTAAAGTGGCGCACCTTGGTCTATGACTGGTCTCCTGCCTTATTAAAATTTTATCTAAATGCATTCCAAATGACCCTCCCCTGACAAGACTAACTTGGTAAGGTGGGGAAAAGCCTCTGAAAAATGTTGCTATACTTGTGGAGAGGCGATATGTACAGCAAGGCACATATTGGTGGGATGCAAGGTGCTCCTTAATGGGGGTCATTACTCACGGCGTCATGACAGAGTACTTGAAATCATACGTGAAGCCATGAGCCTTTCAGTAGCTAGAGCCCAAAAGGGATTGACGACAAACAAAAGACAAATTAACTTTGTAAAAGAAGGCTCAACTTCGAGCTCCAGGAACAAGCCTTACTCAATCCTGGGTACAGCACCTGTTTGGACTATTTTAATGGACACGTATGAAAAGCACTACAAAATCCCAGAGGATGTGGGTGTTTCGTCATCCAGACCGGACATTTTCCTTTTTTTCTAGAGCTACGAAACGCATAGTCCTTGTAGAACTTACCGTACCGTGGGAAATTAATATACCTAAAGACCACGCGATGAAACAAAATAAGTATTACGACCTCCTAAACGAATTAACAAAGAACGTCTATGTAGTTAGTTTATACGCTGTAGAAGTGGGAGCGAGAGGTATACCAGCAAAATCTCTCTATAACCTACTGAAAGACCTTGGCATATCCAGAAGTGCAGTAAGTTCTATACTAGAACGAGTATCTAAGGCTGCACTAGTAGGCTCATATCAGATTTGGCTGGGCAGGGAGAGAAAGACGAGTAGTGAAGGTGAGTGTTGATGTACGTCAGAAAGGGGCCCCTTAAACCTACGCCCGAGTCACAAGTCTCGGGAACTACTCGAGTTTTTCTCTCTCTGCCACATGATGGACCCGGCGCCCGCACGGTGAATCCATGGAATGCTAAGAAGATCGTCTCTGTCTCTTACTGCTGGGGCTTAACTCGCATGCCTGAATTTTGTTTTATAAGTATGCATATTCATACCAATCGTTTTCATTTCACCGGTACGTTCATACAATGAGGTGGGACGACATGTTGTCCGAAATGGTATGAACATCTTAAATGTGAGATGGGCAGAGGTAGTCCCTGCTACGTGATGGCCAAAAATGCGAGGAGGTTGACCCAGTTAGTTACCGAGGGCAGATGGCCCTAGTCCAGCGCCAAGCTACAGGAAGACCCGACTCAAGATAAACTGGGAAAAGCTAATGAGACCAAGATGGAAAGACACGTTTCCACTGGAAACTATCAACTCATTCTCCAACTATCGTTAACAAACTGTTGTCAGTTAAGCATTTACCATAGCATAAGTGTTACTCTCCAACTGCGTTATTTGACCTTGACTAGATCCACATCATCCAACCAGCTTACATTACGCGATTGAATTCAGGGATTACAGAATTACAGAAGATTCAAGGATTACAGAATTTAATACACTTGGGCGATAAAATAACGTCACTACAATAACTTTTATTTTCTTTCTAGCCTGTTCATGTCCCGAGTGACGGTATTTTTCAAGAAAGCACAGTTTGTTGCGTCGCGGCGTTCGGTGCAGTATTATGGCTTAACAGAATTCCTGGCCCATTGCGGCGGCTTGCTCGGACTTTTCCTGGGCGTATCCATACTTAGTATCGCCGAGATTCTTTATTTCTTCACTCTGAGGTAGGATACTAAATTTCATCTAAAACGGTTCAGTAGATATTTATTAATATGATGTCGTATCCTATGAACACTTATTTATATACTTGGTGACCCTGTAAAAAAAATATCTTTTTCATCCCACCAGCTCGGAAAGAGTACTTTTGCTCCTCGATATCAGGGCGCAAAACTCGTTTTTACCCTCTAGAGGTTAAAGTAAATTTGAATTTAGAACATCGTGTGTACTGAGGTTTTGAATTCAAAACATAATTCAACCTATTTATTTCTACCTCCTTGGTGCCGAATGCATCATACATTTTTTTTAATATGTTAAAAACTCAGACTCGGAACCTCCTTGGTGTACTTACTTTTTTTAATTTGCTTAGCGCGAAAACATTTAAAAATTTGCATTTAGTAATTTCCTCGTTGAGGTGGAATGAAAAGTTACGTGTTGCACTCGAGTGCAAAGATTTTTCACCTTGTGCTCTTTTGATTCCCTTGCTACGCTCAGGATTCTAATTTTGAATCACTCGCTGCGCTCTTGATTCAATTTTAGAATCCTTCGCTTGCTCGGTCATCAAAATTGAGCACGCGGTTAAAAATCAACTTTGCACTCTTGTATAACAAATAACTATTTCATCCCACCAGCTCGGAAAGAGTACTTTTGCTCCTCGATATCAGGGCGCAAAAGTCGTTTTTATCCTCTAGAGGTTAAAATAAATTTGAATTTAGAACATCGTGTGTACTGAGGTTTTGAATTCAAAACATAATTCAACCTAATTTATTTCTACCTCCTTGGTGCCGAATGCATCATACATTTTTTTTAATATGTTAAAAACTCAGACTCGGAACCTCCTTGGTGTACTTACTTTTTTAAATTGGCTTAGCGCGAAAACATTTAAAAATTTGCTTTTAGTCATTTCCTCGCTGAGGTGGAATCAAAAGTTACATATTGCAATCGAGGGCAAAGATTTTTCACCTTGTGCGCTTTTGATTCCCTTGCTACGCTCAGGATTCTAATTTTGAGAATCCTTCGCTTGCTCGGTCCTCAAAATTGAGCACGCGGTTAAAAATCAACTTTGCACTCTTGTATTGTATAACAAATAACTATTTATTTTACAGAATTTGGTGTAACTATATCCGTGCCAATTAGAAGATCGACGAAATAAATTGGGCCATGATGAATTAATTCTAAAATACATTTATATACTGGAATTATATTTAAAAGTGGGAATTGCTACAATAATTAATTAAACTGTTTAAGTAAATAAATATTTTAAATGTTGTATACTCAATGTTTTATTTATTCTCGCACCTTTGTTATGATGTAGGTACTGCGCACAGATTACTATAATAATACTAGTACTGCGTCTCATTTATGTTGATATTCAACATCTCCACAATCTATTTGAGAGTGACATGTCATCCAACAGCTGCATTTTTAGGGTTCCGTAGCCAAATGGCAAATTACGGGATCCTTATAGATTCGGCATGTCTGTCTGTCTGTCCGTCCGTATGTCATAGCCACTTTTCTCCGAAACTATAAGACCTATACTATTGAAACTTGGTAAGGAGATGTGTTCTGTGAACCGCATGAAGATTTTCATACCAAAATGTGTGCGTGTACTAGTGTACACACGTAAGAAGTGAAACAAAAGTAAGTAATTATATCTCTTTTTCTAATACTTGGGTGGGATTGTGGTATTTATTTTTTTAAATTTAAGATATTTAAGGTTAACCTCAGTTTCTGATTGTAACTATCGGTCAATGTAGAGTCATTCGGGGTAAGAGCACGCGTCGGGTAAGAGAAAGCACTGCTGAGATCTGCTGAGGGAGGGGTGGGAGCGGGGAGGCGTGTATGGCGAAATCATCTGCAAGCGAGTCGCCATTTTGAAGCCAAGCGATACGTTTTGGTGTGACGCGAGTGCGGGAAATAAAACAAAAAAGAGTGAAATTCTTTATTAATCACATAGTTTTCTGTTTCACGGAAAAGTTTGTAACATCTGTGAATACTGGATAAACGCAGTAAGTATTTTTTAGTGTTCTAAAACTATTAATGTGCTATTATTTCCGAGTAAAGTTTTTAGGTTATATCTAAAGTACGGATGAGAGAAGGAGTTTTACTTTAGAAATAAACTCATGGGGTAAGAGAACGGGGTCAAAAGAACGCATGCGAACTCTTACCCCACATGCGTTCTCTTACCCACATCCATAACAAATTTTTGTTTCAGCTCGTGTGCTAATAAAACAGTTTTCTTGCATCTGATGTTCTACCTATACAAAAAAGATAAATATTTTAAGCAGATATGACACAGCTGGTATCAATTTTGTAACGAACAGTTTGTATAATTTTTTTGAAATTGGCGATTTGCTCGGACTAAAACTGTTTTTTTCTGTTTTAGAACCACGCCACGAAATTAGGTCAGAAAGCAACTGGATAGAAAATTGGTGACAGAGGAACAAATCGCAAGAGCAAAAAGACTTATTTCAGAAGGGATGAGTCAAAGGCGTGCTGCGGAACAAGTTGGTATTAGTGAAGGAGGTCTGAGAAAAAGGCTTAAAAATATTAATGTTCCAATATCGTTAGGCTGCTTTAGACCAACTTTCAACAAGGCGCAAGAATTAGAATTTGCTGTTCACTGTAGGAAAATGGATGAAATGTTCTTTGGGTTGACCATAAACGATATGCGTCGACTAGCGTATGAGTATGCTGTGGCAAATAACGTACAACATCGCTTTAATGATTCGTCAAAAATGGCTGGTCGTGACTGGGTGGAATGTTTTATCCGTAGGCATCCGAGTCTGTGTTTGCGACAGTCTGCTCCAACAAGCTTGGCGAGGGCAATTGGTTTTAATAAAGTCCAAGTAGAAAGATTTTACAAAAATCTGAAAGAGGTTTATGATAAGTTTCAATTTCCCCCAAATAAAATTTATAACATGGATGAAACTGGAGTAAGCACAGTTCCAAAAAAAACGCCTAAGGTAGTGAGTTCTAGAGGCAAAAAAGTGGTTGGAAAAATAGTATCTGCTGAGAGAGGTACTACCATAACAGCAGTGTTGAGCATGAGTGTGACCGGACAGTTTATTCCTCCGGCGTTTATTTACCCCCCGAAAACGGCCCCGCGCGGAGTTACTAGATGGTGCCCCACTGCAAAGCATAATGATGGTTTCAGACAGTGGATTTATAAATACAGATTTATTTGTTAATTGGCTCCACCATTTTAAACATTTCTCGTGCCCGACTCAGGAAGAGCCAGTGTTACTTATACTGGATAACCATTCCACTCATATTAGTCTGGAGGCTACAAGATATGCCCGTGAGAACCACATAGTAATGGTTACGCTTCCACCTCATGGAAGCCATAAATTACAATCTTTAGATGTTGCAGTTCATAGCCCATTGAAAACGAAATACGCGATAGAATGTGAAAAATGGATGACGCAGCACCCAGGTAGGGGAATAACCCAATTCCAAGTAGCCAGCCTATTCGGTGCTGCGTTTAAGCAGGTTGCAACTATGTCAAATGCAGAATCTGGTTTCCGCGCTACGGGGATATTTCCCCTTTGCAGATGATCTTTTCGATGAAGCAGACTTTGCGCCTTCTTTTGTGACAGATCAATTTTCTCGCTCAAACGATCCCTCAGAAGACGATTGTAATCAACGGAGGATAGAAAATGTTCTTGAGACGAATGAACGTGAAATGAGTCCTTCCTTGATTGACAATGACACCATGCACCCAATGATGAGTATCTCCACCAACGAACGCACGACGGCAAATGTACCTGAAACGAATGAATGTGAAGTGAGTCCTACCTTGATTGTCAATGACACCATGCAATCAATGATGAATATCTGTACTAACGAAGAAGAAGTTACTTTATCTACATGTGATCTTACCGTTGAACGCAGTGATTTGCTAGACGCAAATTCCATTGTACATGCTTGTAATGATGAGCCAATGGAAGTAGTTGAGACAAACAAATCAGTTCCAGAAAAGACAGATGCGACAGAATTTAACGTTTCGATAAATAAAGAAAACAAGTGGCCGGATAATCAGGCAGTCAAATTGGTAGATTTGTCTCCTTTACCTAAAATGATTAATAAAAGAAAAAGACATCAAGAGCAAGTTTGAAATCAGAAATCATAACAGCAAGTCCTTTCAAAAATCAGTTGGAAGATAAACGCAAAATCGAAGAGGCCAAAAAACCACGGAAACTAATAAAACCTATGAATTTAGATTCTCAACCTGGACCATCAGGAACCGATCGCAACCTAAATAAAGTTAACAACAAGTCATATAAAAAAGGATATTGTCCAAAAGCAAACAGTGAAGAAGGCTCGTTCAAAACGAATGAGAGAGCATTCCCATTACTACTGTCCCATATGCAAAGAAAAATATGAATATCCGCCCACGGAGGACTGGATTCAGTGCTCCGTGTGTGAAAAATGGTTCCACGAAGAATGCACGGCATATTCGGGAGGATCTTTTACGTGTGATTTTTGTGAAGAATGCTAACTTGTTTCTTGAATCACTTGATTGCGTTGAGTTTTTGATAGATATTTTTTTGACTATTGAGATTTTTAGTTTGTTGATTTTATAGCTTAAAGTTAATTTTATGATCAAAGGTCATTTAGTTTATCTCATTTATTTAGTTTTGCCATTTGTAATACAGTTATAGCACAAATTACAAAAAAGAACTCCTTGCGGTAGTTACGGGTTTAATGATTGATTATATGCGCATAATTGTATTGATCTCATTGAAAAAGTTCCTAATTTAGTTAAGTTTATTTCAAAGTGCATCGATAACATACTTTTTAATAAATAAATAAAACTATTTTTTGTTTTATTTTATCTTATTCTCAAAGATTACACGTGCGTCTCTTTACCCCAAACGCGAACTTTTGCCCCCTTCGTTGCGTACCTTTACCCCAACTCGGGGTCAAGAGATCGCATTCTGAACGGACCTAATTATTGCGTCATATATAAAAAACTATATATGTAGCTAGTATATACGCTGAAGGTTTTAGTAAAGTATTAAATACTCGATATTATAAACGTCTAAATATTCGTGATATTCAATTATTTTTGATCTGGCGTGGTCGAGAAACGCTAAGTGCGTGCTTTTGACCCGAATGACTCTATATGATTTCATTAAAATGGTATTTATTAATTAATACGACTGCTAATTTAATGAACATCAATTAATTGGCATAAAGTATAAATTCTGAAATAGGTATATATATAATTTTTGTAAATCAATTAACTAATTTTTGTAGATTCAATGATGGAAGAATCCACAAATCCACTGGAATTAGAATTAAAATAAAGTCTTTGATTTTGTTGATCACTTTAGTATTGATATATTATTTATCACGTCGCTATTGTGTTTCAGAAATAAAAAAAGATGGCGCGTAACGGAAAAATGTGACGCGTAACCGAAAAATGTGACGGTAAATTTTTTTCCAACGCCGATAAAAAAGTTTCACTTCAAAATAGAAAAAGGCAATAAATTTTGGGTGTGTCCCATACTTAGAACTGAAAGTCAAAAAAATATTTCCATCAAAAGCATACGTGTGGGTTATCTATGGATAGGTATTTAAAAGTGATATTGAGGTTTCTAAGAATTTTTTTTTTAACTGAATAGTTTGGGCGAGAGACTTCCAAAGTGGTAAAATTTGTGTCCCCCCCCTGTAACTCCAAAATAAGAGAATTACAAAACTAAAAAAAAATTATGATGTACATTACCATGTAAACTTTCAACGAAAATTGGTTTGAATGAGATCTAGTAAGTAGTTTTATTTTAATACGTCATACACATGGACTTAAAAAAAAGTCGGGCGTAGTCTCGCTTAAGCAAAAACTGTGTCCCTAGTGTCGGCCACATTTGCACGTGTGCGTTGTCAGGTTGTCACTGATAGGCTGACACGCATACATATACACAAGTTCGCGTGTGTAATGACCACTGATGTTGCGTGTCAGCCTGTATGTGACAGCGCACACGTGCATATTACGTGGCCGACTATATGGACACAGTTTTTGTTTTAGCGAGGCTACGTCCGACTTTTTTTATATGTCCATGGTCATACATTCACTATTGTTAAAACACTGATTAAAGTAACAACGAACTACAAGAACTTGTAGGTATATTATGCTGCAACGGAAGCCTTCATGGGCGAGTCCGACTCGCACTTGACCACTTTTTTCATTAATTCATTTTGTCATGGAAATTCTACGTCGTGGTAAGTTTGGACGTGTCGTCGTGGAAGTTCTTCGAATGTAGTAAGTTTGGACAATGCGACGTAAGCTCGCAAATAATTATATGTGTGCCAGAAAATGCTCAAAACGACCCGTGAGTATAATGGTATCCCCTGTGCCGGTCCGGGGAAATATCAGTGCGTCCTACCCGTTACGACCTACGGTGCAAAAACGTGGATAATACCTAACCAAAATTTTCTGCCAGCTCTCGAAATTACTGGTATTTCTCATTATCGTTGTGGGGTTATCTCAAAGAGTTAACAAGTACCACGTATAAAGTTCGAATAAACGCTTTACATTGAAAGCACGGTCTGATTGCTCTTGTCTTGTCGCTCTTGTGGAAGTGTCATACTTTTGTCGCGGCACATCACTCTGTTGCCATAGCTAGTATACCTACACGTCATCTGCTTACGATTGGTACAAAGGAACCGTGCGGGAAACCCTGATCTATTTACTCATTCTCTATCTAAGGGTTATCTCTTGTACTTACTAACTTAAATGACGATGAACTTATGAAATTTGAATTAATCTAGCACGTTAATCGGTCAAAGTAAGACGTGGTTAATGAAATTATAATTGTTTCTGTTGATAATGGAAAACGACAAGGAAACACTATTCGATCTCGAAGAGATTTCGGATGGGGCAGCATCTTCATCTCGTTGCTCTTGCAGGTATGTAGATACATAGTCCATTAATATTAGAAGAAATAGGTATGGTGACTAAAAATAACAATAACTCCGTCAGTGAGATTATTAGAAAGTACCTGAACCCTCGGATTTGACTGTAGTGACGGAAACCAGCGGCGTGTCACCTTCTCAAAGGTTTATTCCTAGGTGGGTGCCGGTCGGCCCTAGACGTCCGACGCTGGACCTACAGTGGAAATGAGATGTGCGCCAGGGTCATCTCCATGACTATTTCCAGCTCAGAGGATGAGCGAAAGCCATTCACTTTCGCTATATTATTCTAAATATCTATACTAATATTATAAAGAGGAAAGATTTGTATTTTTGTATTTTTGTATGGCACGAATAAACTCAAAAACTACTGGACCGATTTCAAAAATTCTTTTGCCAATAGAAAGCTACATTATCACTGAGTAACATAGGCTATGTTTATTACGAAAAAAAATGAGATATCTACGTAAATTTTTACTAAAACCAACGCAAGGTATAAAAAAAAACAGTCATAAAATGGCTTTCATCGCATACGCTGCGGAAAGTACTAATGATAGACCAAAACAATGTTCTACAATATTATAGAGCGTATTAAAATCTACAAAAAACCTCGCGAGACCATATGTCTAACTTCAGTAATTACCTCGCAACAACTACTTTTTTACATTTTAAAAGTAAGTAAAAATGCCTATCAAATTCAGACCATGTTATCAACACATTTGTATTAATTCTTATCCAAATAAATTATTTCTTATTCAAGACTCTTTTAATACCTATTGATTACTTTTTGAATTATTGAAGTCGGACATTCCATTCAAAATATTTAACGAAATTAAAAATATCAATCCTATCAAAATGCGGCGCCGCGCGGCGCAACACCGATAGAGGGGACACAGAGGCACGGTGGAGAGGTGTTCGCAGCTATGAAATAGGTAAGTACAAGTAGCCGCGCGCGCGTCTACTAATTCGCGTGGTCGCCTCGCTACGTAGTACGTAGGTAGTGGACGCAAATGATATTAAATATTAAACATTTTTTCGTAACACTTTTTTATGTTCCTATCAAAATGTTCTTTTCAGAACTACTTTTGTATAAGTTTATTCTACCTTTACTGTTATTGTTCAAGTTTTCTCGCACTTTCTACACAGTATTACATTAAATTTATTCCATTTCGGTTTCCTCACGATGTTTTCTTTTACCGTTTTAAATTGGAGGCATTACGGACATGCCTTCGAAAAAATAGTGATGCGCGTGTAATTTGAGCTGGGGGATAGGATACGATATAGGTCATCCCCAAAGGTCCCTTTATTCTACCTACTAAAGTAGAATAAAACGGAGCATTAAGGACTACGATGATGAGACGATCAGAAATCTAGCTGTGTCAATAGATTCAATAAGCAGCCCACTAAATATTCCTACTACTGGGACTCGGGGCCCCCTCTCGCAAGGAGAGAGTCAAGTCCATAATCCACCACGCTGGCCCAGTGCGGGTTGGTGGATGACACATGACCTCAAAAGATTCTAAGTACATGGCGATTTCTTCACGATGTTTTTCTTCACCGTTTTAAGTTAGCGGTATTACGCATATTACTCTCGAAAAGACAGTGGTGCCTGTTGCACGTGGGATTAAAAACCGGGGCTCCAGATCGGCCGCCGCCGTTCTCCCGACTAGACCAGCCGTAACTATTTAGTACGTATTTAGAACTCATAGACTTTAGTACCTACATAAAACATTGCACAACCATAAACTACGTCGTAGGTGGCATTAGCAGATTTTTAACACTAAATTACAACAATTAAATATTTACTGATTTAATTTTTGATTTGATGCTTAAAAGTAAAAGGGAATAACAACGACGCCAGACACGCCTAAAGTTTTAGGACTAATGATAATATACCATAACAACTAACGCATAACAGTTTTCGCATAATTTTTGCTACCGTATATAGCATAAACATAACTTAGCATAATGTTTAAAGGCACATATTGAGAGAAGCATAACAATACCTAAACATAACAATTGGTCCTATTATGGTCTATCACTGAGGTACGACTCCGGGTGAGCTCCTGGAGCCAGAAGCTCTATGTCCTTGAGTGTAACCTCTCGCTACGGCGACGACCTCGCTTGGCTCGCTCCTCTCAGGACCTCCCTTGAGCTTCTGGCTCCCGCATTTTTTTTATAAAGTAAAATAGGCAAAAAAGCATGCGTTTTAAATGATAAACAGATGATTGGGATTGTTTGTTTTGTGTTATGTCCTAAGCATGGCAATTCTGCCAAGAGTGTGTTAAAATTTGTAAGTCAAATAATTTTGTTTTATACTTATTTTCCATAACACCCGTGCGAAGCCGGGGCGGGCTGCTAGTAGATAATAAAGGCACGTAAATATAATGTAGGTAAATATAAAGTTTACATTTTCTAAATCACCGGAACACACATTTTCTTGATATCAAGTACATATCTTGATAATTATAAAATTCCATGGTATGTTCCATCTTCAACAATGACAAACTTCTACTTAAAATATCATAATTTTCACTCTTTGAACCCTTTTTATGTGATAAAAAGTCTTTGGCCTTTGTCCTTTCTTGGGGTCTAAATCGTTTCAGTGTTTCAGGTTTATAAGGTAACAAAGTTAATTTCCACATTTATAATATCAGCATGGATATCAAGGGGCTAGCTGCAACATTTCATGGTTTTATCGTCAACAATGACGAACTTCCATATAGACTTATATCCCCCATTTCAACCCTTATTTTATCCCCATCCAGTTCATGCAATGATATTTTATGGTGAGTCTCGCCACTATAATGGTTTAAAAAATAACGAAGAAATATTTGCCATACAGAAAATTGTGTTTAACGTTGACAGAAATTAACAAACCCCTAGAAACCGCGTAGTGTTCGAGCTCTGGGACATGTCCGAACTTACGTGCGTTTTACCTTACCTATATATGGACAAACAGGCAGTTGGAAGCCACTTTTTTTTATTCTATGTGGTGAAGTAAAATTGGTACATAAGTAGAGAAATTCCCAAAGTTTCTGAAGTCAAATAAATTCAAAGAGACATATATTAATTTTATGAGTCATTTAAGTAAGTACTATTGATATCACAATTCAATATCATATCTTGATATGATATTGAATTGTGCCATAGGTGCAGCTGTGAGCAAAAACAACGTGAAATATTCTAATAACCTATCAGTTTTCCCAAGTGTGTTACTGACGGCATTGCCACATGAAACACTAATAGCTTCAGATAGATACTTAATTTTTACGCATACTCATGTTTTTAGAAATTCAATTTCATAATTGGGCGAGTCCCCCGAGATCGAACCGACGCAAATTAACGTTTGCCACAGTATGAAACCCAAATTACTCGAACGTTGTTCAAACAAGGGGACACTATTTAGTCATCATTCAGCGCCATGAGAAGACACTCGAAGTAAAATAATATATTTGTTTAATTCAATTGTCATTACTCAAATTTAGTGAAGTAAATAAAATTAATAACACTTCTTTTCAGAAACGATGAAAAAAACACGAACTTGGATTTAGAAAAAAAAATGGAGTCACTAAAACGACAACCAACGAGATATCAGATGAGTCGCAACTTCATAGTGGAGTATCTCACTGACTATTCCGCAAATTCCAATCTCCACGGCCTTAAGTACATCGGTGAAAAAGATCGCACTCCTGTCGAAAAGTAAGTAAAGAAACGTTTATTCGTTAAGCTCACTTTTTTGTCTAAATTCTAAGCGAGAGTGGTTTGAAGTAACTAAGTAGAACAGTTATGAAATACCGACATGAATAGAGTAATCGGTATCAAGAATATAGAATAAATATATTTTTAAACAAATCCTATTTCTTCTTTATATAGTGAGTGATGAATTCAAATAATAAAGACCGATTAAGATGATGGATTTGTTTAGCAAATATTAATACTGTCTAACATGAAACTTAGGTTAATTAAATCAGTCAAAAGTTATAAGCAGTGCGTTAACCAAATTTAATATTACGTTATATTTTAAACTAAATTAAAAATAATTTTCATTTTCCCGACCATGCATTAAAGTCACTTATTAACCGACTTCAAAAAAGGAGGAGGTTTTCAACTATTATTTTCATAATATTTTTGTTGGCCGCCGCCAATTCTCAATTAATTTTGATGTTTTTTTTTATTTGGTAGGTCATCAATGATGAAATATATATATATCTAGTCCAATTTTTTTTTATCTGGGCAGAGCCTTTATTAACATAATTTTAACAAAAAAGAACCGACTTTCAACGGAAAACTTATTAAGTAAAAAAGTTTTCCTCGATTTTTCTAGGATGTCATCATCAGATCCTAGTTTCCTTATCATGGTACCACCCTTGGAATATCTTCTTTACAACAAATAGATAATCATCAAAATCGGTTCATAAACGACGAAGTTATCCGCGAACACACATAAAAAATAAATAAAAAAAAAAACATACATACGGTCGAATTGAGAAACCTCCTTTTTTAACCGACATCAAAAAAGGAGGTTTCTCAATTCGACCGTATGTGTGTTCTTTTTTTTTTTTTTTTGAAGTCGGTTAATAACTAAAATACAATGAGATAGTAGTCCAATAGCTAGTCGATAGATTGATGTATGCACTATACAGTAGCCAGACTTGGTACACTGACGTGACCGAGCACAACAGTAAAATAATTTTAATTTATTTTTTGCTTTTGTGTGCATATTTGTGGTTTTGAAGTCGGTTTTTTTATTTACCTACCAACGAAAAACGGAGGAGTTACTCAAGTCGACGTAGGTAAATAATTATACCTTTACAAACCATACATATTTTGTATGTATGACCCACGCATAGTTTTTTACAGAGTGGCCCGATTTCAATAATTATTATTTGACTAGTAGAGTCCCGCCGTTGTACCGTTATCGACTTTATGAAGTAACTGAGCAACAAACATCCAAACATTGACATTTATAACATGAAAATTATTGGATAGGGTATAGATGTTGTATAATTTTAGATGTTATCTAACAAACTACTAAATAAAAATTTTAAAATTTATATTTTTTTATAGTTTCTTTACCTCTTCTAATCAATTATTCCGCGACGCCGGTACAAAAATCATGTGACAAAGAGAAATTATCGAGGGTTAGAACCTTAGAACCCCCCCCCCTCTTCAATTTCACTTAGTTGGACAGCTTACAAGTGACGGCATAGTGCGGAACCTTATTACTTTATACCCTTCTATCATCCTACATAGCTCTCCTCCTGGTTAATTTGACCCATAAATTTTGTTCACGGGCCTGCAGTCTAGTAGGTATTATACTACCTCAAAGTTGGCCCATATTAATTTTATCGAAATCAATACAGTAGTTTTTGAATTATCAACACAAACCAAAAATTGGCTTACAACGTAATCGTAGCTTTCACAAAAAATACAAAATTTGTTTGAGTGTGTCAGTGTAGGGGCTCATTCGCAAAATATCAGATTCTCAAAATATGAGATAATTTTAAATTGAAGTCGGTTTTTTAACCGACCTCAAACAAGAAGGTTATTGGGATTTCAAGATGAGATTCTAAAATCCTCAATACTGAATAGGTACCTATCGATCCTATCGACGAGAAATTTTGTATGTTATAGGTGATTTAATGAAAACTTGTTTTTCACTACTTACTTGTTAGACTTGGCTGGCACCGACTTTAAATAGATGAGTGGGTAGCGCTTTTATTAATATTTTAATTTATTTTTCGCTTTGTGGTTACTTATTTGTGGTTTTGAAATCAGTTTATTTTTTTCTACAAAAATAATGTTTTTATTTATGAAACAAAATAAGTATTACGACCTCCTAAACGAATTAACAAAAAACGGCTATGTAGTTAGTTTATACGCTGTAGAAGTGGGAGCGAGAGGTATACCAGCAAAATCTCTCTATAACCTGCTGAAAGACCTTGGCTTATCCAGAAGTGCAGTAAGTTCTATACTAGAACGAGTATCTAAAGCTGCACTAGTAGGCTCATATCAGATTTGGCTGGGCAGGGAGAGAAAGACGAGTAGTGAAGGTGAGTGTTGATGTACGTCAGAAAGGGGCCCCTTAAACCTAAGCCCGAGTCACAAGTCTCGGGGTCTGCTCGGGTTTTCTCTCTCTGCCACACGATGGACCCGGCACCCGCACGGTGAATCCATGGAATGCTAAGAAAATCGTCTCAACTTTATACACATTTTTTTTCATTGAAATTAATTTCATAGTATTAAAAATACGCAGGCCTTAATATATTTTTATTGGTGGGATAACATATGTTCTTGCAATAAATTAAATCTTGGCTTTTTTTCACAGAGTCTTCTGGCTATTTATGTTCATATGCTGTGTCGTGCTGTGTTCCGGTCTTATAAAGAAAGTTTGGAATAAGTGGACTGAAAATCCGGTGATTGTGAGTTTTGCAGAGAATACGACACCAGTCTGGCAGGTACTTATTCAGTTATATTTAAATTTTGACTTAGGTACACCTTTTTTTTCTTGGAGGAAATGCTATTACGCATACCCTACCGCCTGGGGGAGACGGTCGGGTTATGTCGAACTTGACACCATGGATGGACTTGGTACCCCTACCGCCTAAAACTTCCACGGGATTCCAGCTCTGTCGTTTGCGGCGGCAACGCAGGACCGCTCCCGTATTCCTCAACGAAACCCCATGCGCGGTCCGAAGGGGGTCACAGGGGACATGACCCCCCCAAAATCGTATACATTCAACTAAAATTTAATAGAATTAAAAATTACTAGTAGTATTTTTCTAACGCGGAAAAACAACTAGAATGTGAACTACGCGGGTAAAGTCGCGGGGCGCTACTAGTAAAGTATTTATTATATTTTAAAGTATTATTTGTATTATTTCTACTAGTGACCCCCCCCCCCAAATCTGAAGCTACGTACTGGTGACCCTCTCCAAAATTCGAGGCTGGGACTGCGCCTGCGAAACCCACCACAGCTTGCCCGTCTCCAGGGCAGAAGCATACCCTTGTCACCGACGCACCTGAACTCAGGATGCGCCTTGCCACTTCAAGACCAAAGTAAATGGGTGACAGACGCCCCCGCGTCTGGACGCCCTTGGTCCGCGACGGATCAGGTCTGTGGTCCCGCTATCTACCACTTTGCGGCTGCAGAAGATACGCACCGCAATACCGGCACTCCTTTTCCCCTGCAACCCCACCGCGTTCGCCATCGCACGTTGGGAACCACGCAAGACTCCGGCGGGCAGGGAGAACGGCGAGCCGTAATACCGGTACGCCTCTCCCGTCGCGGTCTCTCCTCTACTACCGCGATGCCCTTCCAAGGTTCCAAGCATAGCGCCTCAATCAGCGCCACCTCAGGCAAGTTAAATATTTCACAGTTAAAAATGTGAGCCTTGGGATGTTTTAAATTTTAAATGAATTAAAAGCGAACTTCATTTACAGATACCATATCCAGCTGTGAGCATCTGCTTTGAAACAAAGTCCATGCAAAGAACATTTAACTACACGGAGTATTATCATCTGTATTATGGCAACACAACTTTTGGTAATTTAACTGAGGAAGAGTAAGTACATCTATTTATATCAGAATGTATGTACGCTTATAACTTTCAAGGCCGTACCCCGAGCAAATGACCTTGAGTATTTCTTACCTCATCGCAAGATCTTTCTTGCGGTGTGCGATGAGGCAAGAGAGATACAGTAGGATTTGTCGCTGTTTTACGCTCAAATTTTAGAATAAACTCTTTATAAAATCAGATTTTGGTCTTTTGAAAAAAAAATCGTTTGTAATGGAATTGTCTATCCGTTGGTGTAAGTACAAAATCCAAATAATGGCGGCTTTTCGAGTAGATGCATGATAATTACAATAATTTCTATATTTTATGGTTTCTTTGTGAGGAGGTTATTTTAAACAATAAATTCAGTAACAAAAAAAAGTGTTCAAGTGCGAGTCGGACTCGCTCATGAAGGCTTCCGTAGCAGCAAGTAAAATAATATTAAAGTTCTTGTAGTTCGTTGTTACTTTAATCAGTGTTTTTACAACAGTGAATTTATGACGTATTCATTCGAAGCAATTTTCGTTGACAGTTTACATGGTAATGTGCATCTTATTTTAGAAGTTACAGGGACACACACACATATTTTACCACTTTGGAAGAGTATCTCGCGCAAACTACTTAGTTTAGAAAAAAGTATGTTAGAACCTTAATATCATTTTTAAAGACCTATCCATAGATAGCCCACACGTATGGTTTTGATGAAAAAAAATTTTTTGAGTTTCATTTCTAAGTATGGGACACCCCTAAAATTTATTGTATTTTTCTATGTTTTGTGTAAAAATCTTAATGCGGTTTACAGAATACATCTACTTAACAAGTTTCAACAGTATAGTTCTTATAGTTTCGGAGAAAAGTGCTTGTGACATACGAACGGACAGACAGACATGACGAATCTATAAGGGTCCCGTATTTTGCCATTTGGCTTCGGAACCCTAAAAAAACTAACATTTTGAAGCCAAGAAATTGTAGAAATTTAATGTATTTTGTACCAGTTGATATTTGTTTTGGCTAATGAGTAGATAGCTCTGAAAACTGGACAAAAAACTCGTTTTGCTGGGGGACGCTCCTTAAATGACTGCACAATTATAATCGGAAACGCTTATCGCAACGGCTGAACCCTGACGAACCAGCCAAATCCTGCCCCGAGCGAAAGTTTAAGTTTAAAACGAAATCGCTTCCCGCTTTCTGTCTGTCCCTATGTACCTATGCCTCAATCTTTAAAAATGCCACGGATTTTGATTAGAAAGAGTGCTTCAAGAGAAATGTTTATAATAATACGTGTCTAATCTATATATATAAAAATCAATGCCACTTTTCGTTGTAAGTAAACTCCTTCTAAACGGCTCGACCGATTTGAATGATTTTTTTTTGCATACGTTTGGGTAGGGCCCGGGATGGTTTAGATTCACAAACGACCCCGGCAGATGGCGCTGCAGTTAGTATCTAGGTTATCCGAGCGAAGCCGGAATGGGCCGCTAGTATGTTATATAGTACTTAGAGTATTATAGCAGAGAAACACTTGAATATGTTAAAAGGTTTCTATTGTGATGTCACAAACAAACATTTCTTGCCCTGACATTGCAAACGCTGGCTGAACCCTACGAGATAAGTACGAGTATCTAAGTACCTAGATAAAGATAATGTACCTAGATACTTTGCAAAATTGGACACATTAAAAAGTATGTATCCAAAAAAAGTGTGCAATGGAACAATGCTATAAAATGTCTGTCTTTTAAGCGTAACCCACAATAACAATTTTTGTTTGTAGTTTATTTAGTATAAGCATTGCACCCGTGCGAAACTGGGGCGGGTCGCTAGTATAACATAAAAAGGGATCCCTAGTTCGCCTGGTCACGCTATAACTTGATAAGGGCTTTACCGATTTCATTCATATTTTTTTTTAATATTTTCTAATAGTTCGTAAAATGTTCATTATAAAGAATTCAAAAATTACACATAATGTTAGACAATTTCAGAAACCTTAACTACTATCTTTATTATAAACTTATAGATATATAACCTTAGCCCCAGTACGAGCAAACATTCGCATAATGGCAAGCCATACATCTGCCCATAATATAGCTCATTACACACTCACAAACTCACAATTATTTTTAGATTCGACGAGTCTAAATAACCTAGCACTGCACTATGCTCGTCATTCCCTGAGATAGCTCATAAATGGAACACTACGTAAGCTCTGAACCCACTTGAGTAAATTCATTTAATTAAATAAATATCTTCCCATTGGTATACTAATTATACTATCTCTATTATGCTGTCTTTGTAGACTATCAATCTATTTTTTCTCAGACGTCATCTTTTCGAAGATGTATCTATGATCTGTGACGATCACTTGGCCCCGCCGGAAGGTCGCAAATTTTCTCCTGGACTTGACACCGTTAATAACATACGACATGTGAGTACGCAGTGACATCATCAACAAAGATACTATGCGCTACACGTGCTAGATAGGTTTGCGCAATTGCGCAGAACAGCTGCTGTATGTTATAATGCGTATTGCATATATAAAATATGCTATATCTGTCGCAGCCAACTAGGTTAGTCAGGCGCTCAATTAGCATTCTAGCCCCAGCTGCCGTATAAGATACGCCTGGCCTAGTAGTCCGGAGAACGGCGACTGCCGATCAAGAGACCCCGGGTTCAAATCACACGCGAACCTTTGTCTTTTTTGAAGTTACCTGTGTAATGCCGCTAACTTAAAACGGCGAAGGAAAACATCGTGAGGAAAGCGACACGAACCTAGAATCTTTTGAGGTTATGTGTCATCCACCAACCCGCAATGGGCCTGTGTGGTGGATTATGGCCTTGACTCTCACCTTGCAAGTGAAGGCCCCGATTGAAGGAAAATATCGTGAACAAACTAACATGTGAGCATTATATTTACGAGACTTTTGAATTTACATTGTGTTGAAATTTCAGGTGTCTCCAAAGTTTCCTGAGGTATTTTTTTGGATGTAAATGGAAAGACGTTCCGAGCCAAAATTGTACAGAACTCTTCTCTCCCATACTGACTGAGGAAGGACTCTGTTATACCTTCAACATTTTAGGCGCTGAAGAACTTTTCAGAACTCAAAAGTGAGTTTTCCTAACTACTCTACAGGGAAAATTACAATGGGGCGTTTTCTAGATGCAAAAACAACTGTCAAAGTCAGTTCTCAATTTCACCATAGGTGGCGCCATTGTTTTATTTTGTAAGAGAAATTTCACAAAAACAAACAGTAGTGCCAAATTTAGAACTATTTTTGACAAGACAATTTGCATCTGGAAAACGCCTCATTAGAATTAGAAAATGAAATTGAGCATTATTTTTATTATCTTCTTCACAACTTTTCCATATTTTCTCACAGTTTAAACCATCCCTGAGCAAACGACAAACGTTTCAAAACCAAAATCAGCCAAATCGCCCCAGCCGTTATCGAGTTCTAGCGAGACCCACGAACAGCAATTCATTTTTTAACCCCCGACCAAAAAAGGGGTGTTATAAGTTTGACGTCGATATCTGTCTATGTGTGAGTTGTGTGTTTGTCTGTGGCACCGTAGAGCTCAAACGGATAGGCCGATTTCGATGCGGTTTTTTTATTTGAAGGTTGATATCCGTGCTACGTGCTGGATGTTCTTAGCTATGTTTGGTTAATATCGATTCAAGATGGATTCGGGCCTCCACAAAATGGCGGAAAAAATATTTCTTCATAACCTACCTCAATATGGGTATCAAATAAAAGGGGTTGACTAGTAGAATACGGTACACTATGACAAATTTCAAATCTAAGATGGCCGCCACCACAAAATGGCGAAATACATTTCTTTTTCATTACTCCAATCTCTCAATATGAGTATCGAACTATCGAAAGGGTTGACTAGTAGAATGTTGTACAGATTACAAATCCGAGGTAGTCGAGAGTAAATCAAAATTTTTAATTTTGTTCTTGTATATTTATAAATAAATAAAAATAAAGTAGTATTATGCACCATGGATGATATGGAACTCCGTAATCATCACCAAGACTTTCGGATATCCGCCATAAAATATAAATATAGCCGTAACTGAAACCTTATCCTTTTTTACAAGTTTCGGATAGAATCGTCGTTTTGGTGGCATGGCTACAAAATTGCTTTTTGTTAAATATAAAATGTTTCCAGAGAAATTACAGGGCTTAGAGATAGATATAAGATCTTAGATCTCTGGGTGACGAGCGCAGTGCAGTGCTAGGTAATGATTTGGACTCTTCATGTTCCAATAGCTGCGTGTCACTGTGCTGTTATGTGTCAGGCATGTTGCTTACCATCAGGCACATGTCCTGATCGTCTCGTCACTCTTTAATTAAAAAAAAAAAAAAATCTACCTGTGTTCAGTTTTGACTATTCAAAATTTAGATGCTTTTATAGTTCATCCGTTGGATGACGATACTTAATTTTTGGGCGAAGTAAGTACCAGCTTTGAGATCCCCTGAGGCGAGAACCAACCACTTCGACAGTTGTTTAGGGGAACTTTTTCATGTTGGACGGCCACGGGCCCATAGTCTTCAATGCAAAAAAATGACTGAGGGAGTGTTTCTATTGTTTAAGAATTTTAATTTTTAAGAATTTAGAAGTATGTATTAATCTTATATTCGTAACTGAAACTATCCGAAATTAACGGATAATCTATATCCATACCGAAAATATCCGATATTAACGGATAATCTTATATCCGAAACCGAAACTATCCAAAATTAACGGATAATCTTATATCCATAACTGAAACTATCCGAAATTAACGGATAATCTTATATCCGTAACCGAAACTATCCAAAATTAACGGATAATCTTATATCCGTAACTGAAACTATCCGAAATTAACGGATAATATTATATCTGTACTTAACCGAAACTATCCGAAGTTAACGGATAATCCGAAATAGTTACATACCCGTAACCAATTTAATTTTAATCATATGACCATATCCAGATCCGAAATATCATATCCATAACATCCCTATTCTGCATTTCTTCTCTATCTATACATCTAAGTATAGCAATAAATAAAATTTAAGTGTTTGTTTGTATGATTAAAATAGCAGCTTTTTACTGCAAGCATTTCAATGTATAGACAAATTTGTTTGCCTGTCAGTTTGTTCGGCTAATACCCGAAATAGCTGGACGGTTTGTGACGGGGCTTTCAGTACTAGATAGTTGATGTCCTAATGCACAACTTACTTATAACACTAACTTACTTTTACTTGAGGAAAATAAACAGAGTTCCGCGAAATAAACAAAAAACTTAACCTGTTAAACGCGCGTGAAACCGCGGCCACAGCAGCTAGTACAAACCCGATACATGTTACTAGTTGTTACTAGTTTTTCAAGCTAGGATAGCAAGCTAGTGTTAGCAAGCTAGTACTTCTAGGTTCGTGTAGACATCGCTACACGACGCTAGTTTTGTCTACACAAAGCTAGCAGTACTAGCTTGATAGTGATAGACTAGCTTGTTATCCCAGCTTGAAAAATTAGCCTCGTGTAGCTCGGGCATTAGTGTGCGAAATCTCTGTCTCATCTTTCCGCGCCATTTTCATATTAAGAGGTGCAAAGTTTTTGCTTCACGTATTAAATACCTACCTATTTCTTAATTTATAAACCAACTAGCTGTACCCGGCCACGCTTCGCTGTGGCACATTGTGATGCAAAAATTAGATAAAAACAATCCTTGATGCGGATTACATATCATTCTAAAATTCCAGCTCGATCGGTGCAGAACTTTTTGAGTTTTTGAAGCGTAACCAAACCAACATAACATTTTTATATATAAGAGATTCCACCTTTTACTTAATAATTAATTGATATTTTTCATGCAAGCCTACACACCGAATATTCTTACCTGGAACATAAACATAAAGCTGAATCCTGGAGCTTGGAAGAGGGCTATGGAAAAAACGAACCCATCGAAACCTACCCGCACAGAGGCTCAGTACGTATCTTACCTATCCTACCCATTTATCTAAAACTGCATATACCGTACACTCATCGTCATCGTCATCATCAGCCGCAAGACGTCCACTGCTGAACATAGACCTCCCCCTAGATTTCCGCAACGAACGGTCCTGCGCAACCTGCAACCAGCGGTTTCCAGCGACCTTTGCGAGGTCATCTGTCCATCTAGTGGGAGGCCGTCCAACACTGTGTCTTCCGGTTCGTGGTCGCCACTCGAGAACCTTTCTTCCCCATCGGTTGTCAGTTCTACGAGCGATGTGCCCTGCCTATTGGCACTTAGCTTGCTTACTCTTTGAGCTATGTCGGCCACTTTTGTGAATATCCTCATTACGTATTCTGTCGCGCAAATAGACTCCGAGCATAGCTCTCTCCATAGCTCGCTGTGCGACTTTGAGCTTCGTTATGAGGTCCACAGTTAAGGACCACGTCTCAGTTCCATAAGCCATCACCGTGTAGTGCTTTGACCTCTTCTTGTACAAATAGTTTCATTTTACTGTAGTTATTATCTATTCTATGCTGTAGTGTTACGGACAAAAAGCATGTTGTTCACGATCAGACGCACGTCTTGCTCGTTCCGTCACTGTAAAACTATGGAAATTTTGCAATATGTCGTAATTAATCATGTTAGTTTTGTTTATTTAAAGAGAACAAAGAACCTCATTAACAATAACATGTTTCACAGGGGTACGGCGTTAAATCGGGGCTAACAGTTCTGTTGAAAGCGTATGGCCCAGACTTGGATTATTTGTGCAAAGGACCGGTGCAAGGATTTAAGGTTGGTAGAATATCAATACAAATAATCAAATTAAAAAATAAATTATTCCAATGAACATAATATGAGTGAATAAGTAATACAAAATAGGAGGGTCAAAAGCAAAGGTAAAGGTATGGAGGTAAAAGCCGCTTAAAAGATTGTCTTGGTTTTGATCTGACAAAGGTGAATTAAACATAACTTTCAACTTTACGATTATTGTAATAGACGCGAAACTTCTTTGATACCTTTATACAGAGGATGCAAACTAGCTATAAATTAAAGCGACGTGCTTAGAGTAACTAATCCAAACTAGACATGCCGCGCAGTCTCTGTTCAAAAGATCGACATCCAACCTTGAATACTTCAATTAACTGTTCTAATAATTAATTTACTCCGAAAATACAAAAACCGACTTCAATTTAAAATAAATTCATATTCGGCATACCAACAAATTCAATAGGAATTAATAACTAAGTCATCGAGGTAACGATAGTAAATTTTAGTTGTTTTTTGTTCTTATTTCAAAAAGCACTACATCGATTTCGATAAAGTTTATATTCGGGAACTATGATCTACTAAACAAAAAAAGAATCATAACGATTGCCACTTATCGCGTAACCTATGGACCTATGCACATACAAAAGACATGCAACCAACCGAATTGAGAACCTCATCGTTTTTTGAAGTCGGTTAAAAACCTATTTGACAATATATTTACACCATTTTAGTCCATTAGGGGCGCTGATCAAACTTTTCATTAGTGTTGATACCATTTTACAGTCTCATAGCGTATGGTATTCTAGAATTATCCTCTTTATAGGTAGTTACGTAGTGTGTATGTACACTTTTTCACTTGAACACATCTGTATACATACATATTTATATTCTTCACTACGAATACAGATCCTGCTACACAATCCAGCGGAGCTGCCGAGACTTTCGCAGCAATACTTCCGAGCTCCCCTGTCCCAAGAGGTCGTGGTCGCCGTGAAACCCACCATGATGACGACATCGGATGGACTCAAACCTTACGACCCAGTCAGGTGAAGTGAATAATGCACATCGATATCTGTTCAATGGAAAAACCTTCACCTTCAGTTCGAATATGTATAATACAAAATAAACCTTTTCTAAGTTAACAGAAAGGAAAAAATCGTGAAAGTTTACAAGAAACTTTTTTCCGGGGTGGCAAAACGTCGTGAGCCCCTCTAATTGCAGATATTCATGTTTGCAGCATTGGTCATATCAGGCGGACCGTCTGCTCTTTCTACGAACATTTAGTGGGTTTAATTAAACATTACTAAAATTGTGACAAAAAAATATTTTTACTGTACCTTTTATTCTTCCTTTACTTTTACACGTCAACACACAGAGTCTAACAATCTATTGTTCACATGAAATTTGTGTAATTTTGCAAACAATAAAACGGACAAATAGCGGTGGTGGCAGTGTAATACTACCCCCATCTAGTACTATTCAGAACTATTTGTTTTTCTTCTGAAAAATAAGAACATGGAAAAAGGCAATCACGATGATTTGTTTTCCCAGGCGCCAATGCTATTTTCCGACTGAACGCTACCTCCAATACTTCAAAGTGTACACGCAAGCTAACTGTGAGATGGAATGTTTGTCCAACTTCACCAACGCAAAATGTGGATGCGTTCATTTCGGAATGCCACGTGAGTACCTATACCTACGTTGCAAGGCTTTGTAAATTGTAATAAGTAACAAGCTAGCTAAAAAATCGGCGATAGATGGTGTTAAATCAATTGGTAGAGTCAAAACCTCAAAACAACAATGGATTTCTATCATTACATCAGACCAACTATTCTTATTATCCTCAAAGATCATCACCTAATAGCATCGTCAATAATATCTAATAATTATTAAACATCACAAAAAACAAGTTTCTTTAAAAAAATCTCACATACCAAAACTTTTTGAAACAAAATCCATCGAATAAACTACAAGAACAAAATTAAAAATTTTGACTAAACCCCGACTACCTCGGATTTGTTATCTGTACACGGATCGGATTTGTTTTATTCGTCAAGCCCTTTCATTTGATACCCATATTCAGGAAGTTGTGAAAAAAGAAATGTATTTCGCCATTTTGTGGTAGCGGCCATCTTGGATTTAAAATTTGTCATAGCGCAAAGTATTCTACTAGTTTAAGCCCGTTTTTTCGTTTGATACCCATATTGAGGTAGTAGTGAAAAAAAAATATAATTCGCCATTTTGTGGTGGTGACCATCTTGGATTTGATTTTTTTATAATGTATAGTATTCTACTAGTCAAGCCCTTTCATATGATACCTATATTGATGTAGGTTGTGAAGAAATATTTCTTACCAAACATAGATTATAACCAAACATAGCTAAGAACATCTGCACGGATATTAACCTTCAAATAAAAAAACCGCATCGAAATCGGCCCATCCGTTTGAGCTCTACAGTGCCACTGACAGACACACTCACAGAGACAGACAGACAGACATCGACGTCAAACTTATAACACTCCTTTTTTTGGTCGGGGGTTAAAAAAGACAAATCCGTAGTTTTCATTTGGCTTAGAAAACAGTAGCAATTTATGACTTGCGCGATTCAGGACTACGCGGTTTGTTCGTGGTTTTTGAAAAGAACGATGAAAGGGATTGACTAGTAGAATGTTGTACAGATAACGAATTCGAGGTAGTCGGGGGTTAATCAAAAGTTTTAATTTTGTTCTTGTATAGACGTCGCTAGTTTCAGGTTGCGAAGATGATAGGTACATTTTTTTTTGCAAGACCCTGGAGCCGGGGTCTTAACAAGAATTCGGCTTCGGTATACCCTGCCTATCGTACGAGGCGATTAAAAGGGTACCTATGGGCTCGAAGACAGATAGGATTGGGAGCCTAACGTCCTATGAATAGCGAACCCATCAAAGGAAAGGCTACAGCATGGTGCGGCCAGTGTCGTTTAGTCCATCACCCAAGGAAGGTGCCTTAGGCAAAATGTCAAAAGGACGCCGGTGCGTTCCAACGGAGATCCCGGCGTCCTCCTCCTAGGCACAGATGTAGGCCACCGAGGGAGCTTTAGTGAGTAAGATCTCACATAACTCGGCTGCACCTCAATGCCCAGCCGGGTATCTGCTAAGGATCCCCCCCAGGTAATTTTTTTTTTTTTTGCAAATAATTATTATCGAAATAATTAACTCGTTTTGCAGGAGGACCGGATATGGCAGTCTGTAATTCTGGTAGTATGGCGTGCATAAAGAAAACCCAGAGTAAGTAGATGCACATTTTATAATACGACCTGCGTTCAAAATATTAGCTTATTATTTATTCTATGTCTTAAAAAATCTTATATTAGTATTGAAAGTTATTGTCGTTGATATAAAAATAGATAGGTAAGCATAAACGTTACTCGTAGCTAGAAAACGAACGTGGTTGAACGTAAAGGGTTGTGGAGGTTTTTCCGACGAAGTTCAACAACGAAAAGTTCAAAAATGATATCTTCAATCATTTTTCAGATTGGCCAAATATCGCCAAGCGGCGAATTTTTAACAGTATCACTAAGTAGTGCGACGGGTACCACTTACATTAGGCGAATTATTTGCTTGATACCATTAAATTTTTGACGTGACAACGTCTAATAAATCGATGAACGCCGGCTGCATGTGCAAAATAATGTCCCGTTATTTCCCATTACGCTCATTGTCCCGTTACGCTCTTTGTACACTTGCGCCGCATCTATCAATATTTTGTTATGAAGTTGTCACTTTAAACTATCGTCTGTAAACCAACGGACTTTACAGACAACCAATTTTTTTTTATAAAATAAATTATTCTACTTTTTTTCAGTGGAGCTAGTCACATCAGAAATTGAAAGTGTTTTAGAACTTTCTAAGAACGATTCCCAAGGCGAAAATCTGTTAAAGGCACATGAAGTAGCTGCCAAATGTCAATGCCTCCCTTCGTGTACCTCCATCGAATACGAAGCCGAGACCTCGCAGGCTGACTATGACTGGCGCGCGATCTATAGAGCTTACAGACTCAACTTGACAGAAGAAGATAAGGATGAAGAGTGAGTGATATAAATATGTAACATGAACTACTTGCCGTATAACAAAATTTGGGTTATGCCCAATCCTGTCTCTTTGAGTTCGTTTGACATCATAACTTCATAGGTCGTAGAACTCAACTGTCAACTAGAACGTAGAGTTCTACGATCTATGCATAAATGAAATTCATGTTGAAATTATGGCCGTGCTCAAAATTTTTACTAACAAGTAAGTATAGTACGTATCAAAAGGTTTGGAATATGGCAGTTAATTATCACTTTGGATAATTTCGTTAGCAAAAGGTAAATGACCATTTTGTACGTATTTATGTCTCACTCACAGATTGACTCCATTTCTTCCGCTAAGTTTCAAGTGCCCTCTTTTTTTCTACTTCTCCGGTAAAAATATTAAAACCTAGGTTAACCTAAAAAATTAACTGCTTACTCTCATCACATACTTCATCACTAATAGTTGGTAAGGAAAAACAAAAGAAAGAAAAGGAAAAAATAATTCTACAGGACTTTTAAATGGAAACATTTTTTTTTGCAGCCGGTATTACTCCCGCGTAATGGTGTTCTTCAAGGAGGCGCAATTCATCACTTCTCGGCGCTCGGAACTGTACGGCCAGACGGACTTCCTGGCCAACTGCGGCGGCTTGCTAGGCCTCTTCATGGGCTTCTCCATACTTAGCGTCGCTGAAATTGTATACTACTTGACGCTAAGGTACATTCCATACCATGCAACGGGTGGTTAGGTCCACCAAAGAGTTAATATCCTCGAGGGACTATTCGTTATTTTTAAGAAACGTTGCGTTTACCGGTTTTCCTGCTCGACATGTGAAGGGACCACGAGAAAAGGAAGTTAGATCCGAACAAATTACAGGGGACTCTCTGTCCCCTTTGAAGATAGAAACACCTTTTATCTCTGAGTGACGAGCGCAGTGCAGAACTAGGTTATGATTTGGCTTCTTCGTGTTCCAATAGCTGCGTGACACTGTGCTGTTATGGGCAGGCGTGTTGCTTACCATCAGGTACGTGGCCTGCTTCTCTCTCTCGTTGTGATTCAACGAGTCATACCTAAGCAGGTATATGATCTCTCACACTGTAGGTATAAGTATAATGTCTCAAACGAAACAAAACTGAGTGATACTTTGGTACATGTCTATTGCACTGACAGTTATAGATTGATAGTTTGCAGTCCAGGGCGTCTACTCACTTTCTACGAAAAACGTAATTTCGAAATAAACTCACAACTATCCTACTCCGAAGTTTCGGGTAAGCGAAGTAGGAAAGTCGCGACTTTATTTCGAAACTAGCTGAACCCGCTACTTCGTTCGCGTAAGCAGATGTTACTGACTTATACATTAATTGGAAGTATCGTACGTCAAATATTTAGATAAGTAGTCATTGACCTTTGAGTTTGAGTGAATTTGTTTTTCCACACAAAAATTTATTTAATTTTATCATCTTTATTTTTCTTTTTTTTAAACAAAATCAAACATACTTAGTAAGGTTTCGTAGTATCGAACATAGCCGCAAGTGTTAAGTTTGTAGGATTTTTATAGGATACATTATGAAAAATCTGAAGCTAATGTGCATGATCTGATACCTATTTACCTATTTCTTTTTATCCGCAAGCTGTTTTCTAGCTGTTACCCGCGACTTAACCGGCGTAAAATTCTGAACGAAGCCTGTGTGGAATCAAAATAATTAAAATTTTGAGTTTTAATTATATTCAAGCAAGTTGAACCCGTAAATCTAAGCCAAGTCCTAGTGAAATGTTAATGTATGAATTTAATTGTAGGTAACACAGAAAAAAAATCAAGAACGAAAGAATCCAAATTCATTTTATTTTTATTTCATCAATTTTAGCAGCAAAAACTTATTAGTACAATTTAGAATACCAGTAACGCCACCTAGTGATGAAAGAAAAAATACATACCACAATAGCAAAACATCGATTTAAATGGCCTTTAGTGCTTTTAGATTTAAACTGGCGTTAGCGCCGTCTAATTAGAATATTATGTTGCTTGTTATTTTGATTGTGAACGCAAATCACCTATATTATCTACGCCAAAACGGGTGGCATATATTTTTCATTTTTGGCTTTTACCTTACCATCACATCAAGTTCCTTACGAAAATATATACCTACTTCTATTAATATGACGTTAAATTAAAGTATAGACTTATTAGCCCATGTGAAATTTTAGACTCTAAACTATATGTGTTTCGTATGTCAACCCATAGGTATCGTTGTGCCGTTTTGACGTGATAGTTAAAATTTGTGTCCTTAGGGCCCATGCTTCTTTTCAGGTTGATAGGTAATAAATACATAAATGTGGTATTTCAGACTATGAGTTATCTCTGTTTCAATTTTCTACCAAATTTGCTTAGTCTTTCCTACGTCACAGTAAGCTATAAGTAACCGATTTGCTATTTCTGAGTTCAAACTACGTGTGTTTCGAATTCCGTCCGAATATGTTCAGCCGTTCCAACGTTGTCCTGTAAATATTATGAATGTCACTGTTTGGATGTTTGTTACTTAATCATGGCGGAACGTATCAAGTGATCGGGTTGAAATTTGAAATAGAATTAGATTACAGTCTGGAAGAACACAAAGGCTAAACATTGCCTATGTATAAGTACTCTATGTATTACTTAAACTAAACCAAGAATGTGTCTTTAATTTTAACTCGATACATTCAGCCGTTCCAACGTAAGTGAATAGTTAAAGCGTCTACCTATGACGGGTACGTTATTAGTATCGAGCAAGAAACGGTAAAAATCAAGTTTGCTGTATGGGTGCACCTCTTAAATATTGATTTTATTTTTAGTATTTTTGTTAAAGCAGCAATAGAAATACATTATCTGCAAAATTTCAACTGTCTAGCTATCACCGTTCTTGAGATACAGCCTGGTGACAGACGGACGGACGGACGGACGGACGGATAGCGAAGTCTCAGTAATAGGGTCCCGTTTTTACCCTTTGTGTACGGAACCCTAACAACTGCCTGCTTCGGTCACCGAAGCTTGTTGAACACTACCTTTACCTAAATTTTAAACAGTATTTGGATTGAAATAATACGTTTTCTAATAAGTTACGGCTGGTCTAGTAAGTTACAGCTGACCTAGTCGGGAGAACGCCGACTGTCGATCCGGAGACCCAGGGTTCAAAACCACGCGCACCACTATTTTTTCAGAGTCATGTTCGTAATGCCGGTAATTAAAACGGTGAAGGAAAACACCATGAAGAAACCGAAATCTACCTATAATCTAAGTTCTAAGTCATATCTCATCCACCAACCGACACTGGGCCAGCGTAGTGGATTATAGCCTTGTCTCTCTCCTTGCAAGAGAAGGCCCTTAAGGAAATCTAAGCTGATTTTAGTTTTTTGGTGATAATTGAAAAACTACCTCCCTGTTTTCGATATCTAAGATCACCTCTGAAGTATTTTCTACCAAACAAAAAAGGAATTATCAAAATCAACTAACAATTAGTTATCGCGTAAAATAAAACCAAAAAAAAAACATGCAACCCGATTGAGAGCATCCTCCTTGTTTGAAGTCGATTATAACCGAATGATGTTTGTTTTTCCACACAAAATATATTTTTGACAATTATTTTGTCATCCAAGACGACGCGACGCGATCACGTGGGCACTTTCTAGAATCTAGAATCTAGATATTCTGTGGATCGTCTGTGATACACAGAATACTTAGAAGTTAGTATGTACCGAACGCGCCGCGCGTGTCGTTATTATTTAATGTTTGTGTAATTTCCGAACCAACAAACCGATATTGTTCAAATTTTGACGGGACAATATAAAAATGTGTTCTTTCTAATAAAAAAGAATTAATGAAATTAAACAACGCAAACATGAGTTACAACCAAATACACATTCTGACTTTCACCCCTCCCGCAAGAAAACCGATCAGAATTTGGGGATCAAAAGTAGCCTACAGCAATGTCCTTAGTATAAACTAAAATCATGCCAAGTTTCAGCTGAATTGAATCAGTAGTTTCGGCGTGATGCGTGATCCCTATACAGAAAGACAGACAGACAGACAGACAGACAGACAGACAGACAGACATGAAAGAAAAAAAATGCAGTTTCGCCATCAGTATCGACTATGGAGTGCCCCAAAAAAAATTTTTCAAAATATCTTCAATGTACAGAATTCGACCCGTTACAGTTTTATTATAAGTATAGATTACGTTTTTCGTATAAAGAGATTCTAGACGTCCAGTACATGTGTAATGTTTCATAAAATGAGAGGAGACAGGGTGAAGAAGAATTAAAAATGAAAACTGTTAACAACCTATTATAGGTTACCTATACCTAGGTAAATCTACCAAGTACCTACCTACCTACTTTTACATAGACAATTGACAAACATATTCCGAGAGCTAGCAGCAAATTTTCGGAAGGTATTTGAGACAAGCTGAAAACTTGTTATCTAGCTCTCCTATTACATATGTATGGAACACGGAGGTACAGACCTCGCTGGTGAGTAGGTAGCGGGCCAAAATGAATCCTTCAATTTAGATCACCTGGCAGGTAGAAATTCCAACCTAGCCCACTCCCAATATTTTAGTCAAAAAATAATACCCCATTAAACTTCAAATTTACATACACACAAATATACAAAATAAAAAAAAAACATGTTACATCTAAACCTGCTGCACATTCTCGGAAACATAATCTGTAAATAAAATCCATTGAACAATTGGGTGTATAATTATAATGGACCCCGACTGTTCCGTTGTTATGTTCCTTTACTGGAATATATTTTATTTTCTGCAATAGTATTTATTCAATAACATATTATAGAATTCTAGACCACCAGAAATCTAAGTGCTTGTTTTATTGTTTTCAGTTTTTATAGTAGGTATGTAGGTAAGCAGTAGTTTGGTTCACATTTTATGCAGTCGGGTTTTTTGGAGTTTTTAAATTCTATTTATTTCATTTTACACTTTTTAGTTATGAACAATGTTATTTTGCTCAAAGTCAGTTGTTATTAGGTATGCTGAACAAAATATGCATCTTTTGGTTTTTGACCAAATGTCTTCGTTTCTACTGATAATATGATATGTAGGTTTTTCTACTGCATGTATTTTTATAGTATTGTGTAAGTAGGTACCTATATAATCATAGATTTTCGACCGAAGTTGAGTACTAAAGCGTTTGAAGTCGATATGGGCGACCAAGGCGGAGTAATCCGCGATTCCGTGTTCCCACCATCAGCGGCAGAGTTGAAACCCCATGAAGGTTTTAGTAGATAGATCATATCCATGCATGGTATAGAGTGCAATATAAACCGGCCGTGTCCCCCCGGGCGGTAGGTTAAGCGTAAATGCATTTCCTCCACGTACGAAAATAGGTAGTCCAATATACCTACTAGATACTTTTGTATATTTTATGTCTATCCACATTCACATGTACAGCTAGTTTTTTCAAATAAAGAGTGACGAGGTAAGCACGACATGTGCCTGATGGGAAGCATGCCCGCCACATAACACCACAGTGACACGCAGCTATTGGAACATGAAGAGTCCAAATCATTACCTAGCACTGCACTGCGCTCGTCACCCAGAGCTTTAAAATATTATATTTCTAAGCCCTGTAATTTATCTGGAAACATTGCCCTTCAAACCGGGACACAGTAATTTTTGCACATAACTGCTTGGCAGTAGAATAACTAGCAAAGGTGTGGTACTTCCCCAGGCGGACCCTGCCAAGAGTCCTACCACTACAATTATACGAAGTTTTCTGCTACCTATAAATGTGAGAATGTTTGTTACGCTACTTTAAATCGATACACATCCTAAATCGGTCAAATCAGCCAAATCAAAAAAACGTTGAAGAAAAATAAAATTTATTTTTAAATCCCTATTCAACGATACCCTTCGATGACCTACGATCTTGGCATAGTTTGTTGATTTTCATTTTTTTATTTGGTCAATATGGCGTCCGGTAGCCGCCATATTCAATTCAAACTAATATCATGTCTTTAGTGTCACTCACGAAGCTAAGAGGAATCGATTGACGTGCGAATCATACAAATCGGCTCAGGGGTTTGATCTGTATAGTGCTTCAAAGAATCATACATATTATACATACATATATAGACTGATAAACACATTACCACTCCTTTGCGTCGCGCAGTCGGGTAAAAAAACTGAACAAAAATATTTTGTTTTACTTTACAGATTATGTTGCATGTACATACGCCGAAGGAATATGAAGAAAGCGATCAAGGCACGAAGAACTGAGGCTATCAAAGAAACATACAAGGATTAAAACATTAAACGTTTATGGCAGGAATATGGACGTTTATGGGTACTTACCAAATTCCTTAATTTGCATTTTTATTCTAGTAGTAAGAACAGATTGACAGATAGGTTTTTGTCCAGCTTACAAAAAAAAAACATTTTAAACACGCTTGCTCATAAAGTGGCTCTAATTTCACTGCAATCAGGGATATCATGACTCCTATAATCAAACTGTGGCTGTTTCCTTACTATTACTCTCTAGTGAGTTATAGATTTTTTTATTGGTTGAATTGCTTTGTTCTTTAAAAAGTTTCGATACAAAAAAGATCGTGTTCAATAGAACAATTGAATTAATGTAGTAATGCTTAATCACTTCATGCAACTTCGTATTTAAATAGATAAATTCAACTTGTACGTGTTTAACAACAAAACTTTTCACTCAAATATTTACTTTTATTTTCTTTGTTAAGAAAACTTTAAATTCCACTGTTTCTACGTGGCTAAAACGCTATCCCCAGATAGACAAAAAAAAACGTTTTCTTTAAGTAGGTATGTGGCTGGTCGCCATTAGCTGCTGCTGTTAATTGCGCGCACATTTTCTGATATCTTATAATGTTTTCCCGCCATAACGAACAATTTTTAACAGCTCGTCTTCATTGTTGAAATTATTTTTTATTATTATTTTAGTCACAAGTGTGTTAAAAAAGGTCGTATGAAACACGTGTGTATTGATGATTACCGTCCTCGGCTATCAAAACCCTCGCAAGGTTCGGGTCTCAAAAGCGCCTCAGCGGTAATCACCAACTTTACACACTTGTGCCTTTCTACTATCATGACGTTCAGTCGTCTTCATTGGTTTTTTTTAATTTCACTCACTGTAAAATTGTAAAAAGTACCGTCAGTGTACATACTGTGTAACGAGGTTAGGATAATATAAATTATCTATACTAATATTATAAAGAGGAAAGATTTGTATTTTTGTATTTTTGTATGGCACGAATAAACTCAAAAACTACTGGACCGATTTCAAAAATTCTTTTGCCAATAGAAAGCTACATTATCACGGAGTAACATAGGCTATGTTTATCACGAAAAAAATGAGATATCTACGTAAATTTTACTAAAACCAACGCAAGTTATAAAAAACAGTCATAAATGGCTTTCATCGCATACGCTGCGGAAAGTACTAATGATAGACCAAAACAATGTTCTACAATATTATAGAGCATATTCAAATCTACAAAAAACCTCGCGAGACCATATGTCTAACTTCAGTAATTACCTCGCAACAACAACTTTTTTACATTTTAAAAGTAAATAAAAATGCCTATCAAATTCAGACCATGTTATCAACACATTTGTATTAATTCTTATCCAAATAAATTATTTCTTATTCAAGACTCTTTTAATACCTATTGATTACTTTTTGAATTATTGAGGTCGGACATTCCATTCAAAATATTTAACGAAATTAAAAATATCAATCCTATCAAAATGCGGCGCCGCGCGGCGCAACACCGATAGAGGGGACATCGAGGCACGGGGAGAGGTGTTCGCAGCTATGAAATAGGTAAGTACGAGTAGCCGCGCGCGTCTACTAATTCGCGTGGTCGCCTCGCTACGTAGGTAGTGGACGCAAATGATATTAAATATTAAACATTTTTTCGTAACACTTTTTTATGTTCCTATCAAAATGTTCTTTTCAGAACTACTTTTGTATAAGTTTAAGTTTTCTCGCACTTTCTACACAGTATTACATTAAATTTATTCCATTTCGGTTTCCTCACGATGTTTTCTTTTACCGTTTTAAATTGGAGGCATTACGGACATGCCTTCGAAAAATTAGTGATGCGCGTGTAATTTGAGCTGGGGGATAGGATACGATATAGGTCATCCCCAAAGGTCCCCTTTATTCTACCTACTAAAGTAGAATAAAACGGAGCATTAAGGACTACGATAATGAGATCGATCGATCAGAAATCTAGCTGTGTCAATAGATTCAATAAGCAGCCCACTAAATATTCCTACTACTGGGACTCGGGGCCCTCTCTCGCAAGGAGAGAGTCAAGTCCATAATCCACCACGCTGGCCCAGTGCGGGTTGGTGGATGACACATGACCTCAAAAGATTCTAAGTACATGACGATTTCTTCACGATGTTTTTCTTCACCGTTTTAATTTTTAACACTAAATTACAACAGTTAAATATTTACTGATTTCATTTTTGATTTGATGCGTAAAAGTAAAAGGGGAATAACAACGACGCCAGACACGCCTAACGTTTTTAGGACTGATGATAATATACTTACCATAACAACTAACGCATAACAGTTTTCGCATAATTTTTGCTACCGTATATAGCATAAACATAACTTAGCATAATGTTTAAAAGCACATATTGAGAGAAGCGTAACAATACCTAAACATAACAATTGGTCCTATTATGGTCTATCACTGAGGTACGACTCCGGGTGAGCTCCTGGAGCCAGAAGCTCTATGTCCTTGAGTGTAACCTCTCGCTACGGCGACGACCTCGCTTGGCTCGCTCCTCTCAGGACCTCCCTTGAGCTTCTGGCTCCCGCATTTTTTTGTAAAGTAAAATAGGCAAAAAAGCATGCGTTTTAAATGATAAACAGATGATTGGGATTGTTTGTTTTGTCTTATGTCCTAAGCATAGCAATTCTACCAAGAGTGTGTTAAAATTTGTAAGTCTAATAATTTTGTTTTATACTTATTTTCCATAATACCCGTGCGAAGCCGGGGCGGGCTGCTAGCTGCTATCGATTTAAATGGCCTTTAGTGCTTTTAGATTTAAACTGGCGTTAGCGCCGTCTAATTAGAATATTATGTTGCTTGTTATTTTGATTGTGAACGCAAATCACCTATATTATCTACGCCAAAACGGGTGGCATATATTTTTCATTTTTGGCTTTTACCTTACCATCACATCAAGTTCCTTACGAAAATATATACCTACTTCTATTAATATGACGTTAAATTAAAGTATAGACTTATTAGCCCATGTGAAATTTTAGACTCTAAACTATATGTGTTTCGTATGTCAACCCATAGGTATCGTTGTGCCGTTTTGACGTGATAGTTAAAATTTGTGTCCTTAGGGCCCATGCTTCTTTTCAGGTTGATAGGTAATAAATACATAAATGTGGTATTTCAGACTATGAGTTATCTCTGTTTCAATTTTCTACCAAATTTGCTTAGTCTTTCCTACGTCACAGTAAGCTATAAGTAACCGATTTGCTATTTCTGAGTTCAAACTACGTGTGTTTCGAATTCCGTCCGAATATGTTCAGCCGTTCCAACGTTGTCCTGTAAATATTATGAATGTCACTGTTTGGATGTTTGTTACTTAATCATGGCGGAACGTATCAAGTGATCGGGTTGAAATTTGAAATAGAATTAGATTACAGTCTGGAAGAACACAAAGGCTAAACATTGCCTATGTATAAGTACTCTATGTATTACTTAAACTAAACCAAGAATGTGTCTTTAATTTTAACTCGATACATTCAGCCGTTCCAACGTAAGTGAATAGTTAAAGCGTCTACCTATGACGGGTACGTTATTAGTATCGAGCAAGAAACGGTAAAAAATCAAGTTTGCTGTATGGGTGCACCTCTTAAATATTGATTTTATTTTTAGTATTTTTTGTTAAAGCAGCAATAGAAATACATTATCTGCAAAATTTCAACTGTCTAGCTATCACCGTTCTTGAGATACAGCCTGGTGACAGACGGACGGACGGACGGACGGACGGATAGCGAAGTCTCAGTAATAGGGTCCCGTTTTTACCCTTTGTGTACGGAACCCTAACAACTGCCTGCTTCGGTCACCGAAGCTTGTTGAACACTACCTTTACCTAAATTTTAAACAGTATTTGGATTGAAATAATACGTTTTCTAATAAGTTACGGCTGGTCTAGTAAGTTACAGCTGACCTAGTCGGGAGAACGCCGACTGTCGATCCGGAGACCCAGGGTTCAAAACCACGCGCACCACTATTTTTTCAGAGTCATGTTCGTAATGCCGGTAATTAAAACGGTGAAGGAAAACACCATGAAGAAACCGAAATCTACCTATAATCTAAGTTCTAAGTCATATCTCATCCACCAACCGACACTGGGCCAGCGTAGTGGATTATAGCCTTGTCTCTCTCCTTGCAAGAGAAGGCCCTTAAGGAAATCTAAGCTGATTTTAGTTTTTTGGTGATAATTGAAAAACTACCTCCCTGTTTTCGATATCTAAGATCACCTCTGAAGTATTTTCTACCAAACAAAAAAGGAATTATCAAAATCAACTAACAATTAGTTATCGCGTAAAATAAAACCAAAAAAAAAAACATGCAACCCGATTGAGAGCATCCTCCTTGTTTGAAGTCGATTATAACCGAATGATGTTTGTTTTCCACACAAAAATATATTTTGACAATTATTTTGTCATCCAAGACGACGCGACGCGATCACGTGGGCACTTTCTAGAATCTAGAATCTAGATATTCTGTGGATCGTCTGTGATACACAGAATACTTAGAAGTTAGTATGTACCGAACGCGCCGCGCGTGTCGTTATTATTTAATGTTTGTGTAATTTCCGAACCAACAAACCGATATTGTTCAAATTTTGACGGGACAATATAAAAATGTGTTCTTTCTAATAAAAAAGAATTAATGAAATTAAACAACGCAAACATGAGTTACAACCAAATACACATTCTGACTTTCACCCCCTCCCGCAAGAAAACCGATCAGAATTTGGGGATCAAAAGTAGCCTACAGCAATGTCCTTAGTATAAACTAAAATCATGCCAAGTTTCAGCTGAATTGAATCAGTAGTTTCGGCGTGATGCGTGATCCCTATACAGAAAGACAGACAGACAGACAGACAGACAGACAGACAGACAGACATGAAAGAAAAAAAATGCAGTTTCGCCATCAGTATCGACTATGGAGTGCCCCAAAAAAAATTTTTCAAAATATCTTCAATGTACAGAATTCGACCCGTTACAGTTTTATTATAAGTATAGATTACGTTTTTCGTATAAAGAGATTCTAGACGTCCAGTACATGTGTAATGTTTCATAAAATGAGAGGAGACAGGGTGAAGAAGAATTAAAAATGAAAACTGTTAACAACCTATTATAGGTTACCTATACCTAGGTAAATCTACCAAGTACCTACCTACCTACTTTTACATAGACAATTGACAAACATATTCCGAGAGCTAGCAGCAAATTTTCGGAAGGTATTTGAGACAAGCTGAAAACTTGTTATCTAGCTCTCCTATTACATATGTATGGAACACGGAGGTACAGACCTCGCTGGTGAGTAGGTAGCGGGCCAAAATGAATCCTTCAATTTAGATCACCTGGCAGGTAGAAATTCCAACCTAGCCCACTCCCAATATTTTAGTCAAAAATAATACCCCATTAAACTTCAAATTTACATACACACAAATATACAAAATAAAAAAAAAACATGTTACATCTAAACCTGCTGCACATTCTCGGAAACATAATCTGTAAATAAAATCCATTGAACAATTGGGTGTATAATTATAATGGACCCCGACTGTTCCGTTGTTATGTTCCTTTACTGGAATATATTTTATTTTCTGCAATAGTATTTATTCAATAACATATTATAGAATTCTAGACCACCAGAAATCTAAGTGCTTGTTTTATTGTTTTCAGTTTTTATAGTAGGTATGTAGGTAAGCAGTAGTTTGGTTCACATTTTATGCAGTCGGGTTTTTGGAGTTTTAAATTCTATTTATTTCATTTTACACTTTTTAGTTATGAACAATGTTATTTTGCTCAAAGTCAGTTGTTATTAGGTATGCTGAACAAAATATGCATCTTTTGGTTTTTGACCAAATGTCTTCGTTTCTACTGATAATATGATATGTAGGTTTTTCTACTGCATGTATTTTTATAGTATTGTGTAAGTAGGTACCTATATAATCATAGATTTTCGACCGAAGTTGAGTACTAAAGCGTTTGAAGTCGATATGGGCGACCAAGGCGGAGTAATCCGCGATTCCGTGTTCCCACCATCAGCGGCAGAGTTGAAACCCCATGAAGGTTTTAGTAGATAGATCATATCCATGCATGGTATAGAGTGCAATATAAACCGGCCGTGTCCCCCGGGCGGTAGGTTAAGCGTAAATGCATTTCCTCCACGTACGAAAATAGGTAGTCCAATATACCTACTAGATACTTTTGTATATTTTATGTCTATCCACATTCACATGTACAGCTAGTTTTTTCAAATAAAGAGTGACGAGGTAAGCACGACATGTGCCTGATGGGAAGCATGCCCGCCACATAACACCACAGTGACACGCAGCTATTGGAACATGAAGAGTCCAAATCATTACCTAGCACTGCACTGCGCTCGTCACCCAGAGCTTTAAAATATTATATTTCTAAGCCCTGTAATTTATCTGGAAACATTGCCCTTCAAACCGGGACACAGTAATTTTTGCACATAACTGCTTGGCAGTAGAATAACTAGCAAAGGTGTGGTACTTCCCCAGGCGGACCCTGCCAAGAGTCCTACCACTACAATTATACGAAGTTTTCTGCTACCTATAAATGTGAGAATGTTTGTTACGCTACTTTAAATCGATACACATCCTAAATCGGTCAAATCAGCCAAATCAAAAAACGTTGAAGAAAAATAAAATTTTATTTTAAATCCCTATTCAACGATACCCTTCGATGACCTACGATCTTGGCATAGTTTGTTGATTTTCATTTTTTTATTTGGTCAATATGGCGTCCGGTAGCCGCCATATTCAATTCAAACTAATATCATGTCTTTAGTGTCACTCACGAAGCTAAGAGGAATCGATTGACGTGCGAATCATACAAATCGGCTCAGGGGTTTGATCTGTATAGTGCTTCAAAGAATCATACATATTATACATACATATATAGACTGATAAACACATTACCACTCCTTTGCGTCGCGCAGTCGGGTAAAAACTGAACAAAAATATTTTGTTTTACTTTACAGATTATGTTGCATGTACATACGCCGAAGGAATATGAAGAAAGCGATCAAGGCACGAAGAACTGAGGCTATCAAAGAAACATACAAGGATTAAAACATTAAACGTTTATGGCAGGAATATGGACGTTTATGGGTACTTACCAAATTCCTTAATTTGCATTTTATTCTAGTAGTAAGAACAGATTGACAGATAGGTTTTGTCCAGCTTTAAAAAAAACATTTTAAACACGCTTGCTCATAAAGTGGCTCTAATTTCACTGCAATCAGGGATATCATGACTCCTATAATCAAACTGTGGCTGTTTCCTTACTATTACTCTCTAGTGAGTTATAGATTTTTTTTATTGGTTGAATTGCTTTGTTCTTTAAAAAGTTTCGATACAAAAAAGATCGTGTTCAATAGAACAATTGAATTAATGTAGTAATGCTTAATCACTTCATGCAACTTCGTATTTAAATAGATAAATTCAACTTGTACGTGTTTAACAACAAAACTTTTCACTCAAATATTTACTTTTATTTTCTTTGTTAAGAAAACTTTAAATTCCACTGTTTCTACGTGGCTAAAACGCTATCCCCAGATAGACAAAAAAAAACGTTTTCTTTAAGTAGGTATGTGGCTGGTCGCCATTAGCTGCTGCTGTTAATTGCGCGCACATTTTCTGATATCTTATAATGTTTTCCCGCCATAACGAACAATTTTTAACAGCTCGTCTTCATTGTTGAAATTATTTTTTATTATTATTTTAGTCACAAGTGTGTTAAAAAAGGTCGTATGAAACACGTGTGTATTGATGATTACCGTCCTCGGCTATCAAAACCCTCGCAAGGTTCGGGTCTCAAAAGCGCCTCAGCGGTAATCACCAACTTTACACACTTGTGCCTTTCTACTATCATGACGTTCAGTCGTCTTCATTGGTTTTTTTTAATTTCACTCACTGTAAAATTGTAAAAAGTACCGTCAGTGTACATACTGTGTAACGAGGTTAGGATAATATAAATTACTAGCAGCCCGCCCCGGCTTCGCACGGGTATTATGGAAAATAAGTATAAAACAAAATTATTAGACTTACAAATTTTAACACACTCTTGGTAGAATTGCTATGCTTAGGACATAAGACAAAACAAACAATCCCAATCATCTGTTTATCATTTAAAACGCATGCTTTTTTGCCTATTTTACTTTACACAAAAAAATGCGGGAGCCAGAAGCTCAAGGGAGGTCCTGAGAGGAGCGAGCCAAGCGAGGTCGTCGCCGTAGCGAGAGGTTACACTCAAGGACATAGAGCTTCTGGCTCCAGGAGCTCACCCGGAGTCGTACCTCAGTGATAGACCATAATAGGACCAATTGTTATGTTTAGGTATTGTTACGCTTCTCTCAATATGTGCTTTTAAACATTATGCTAAGTTATGTTTATGCTATATACGGTAGCAAAAATTATGCGAAAACTGTTATGCGTTAGTTGTTATGGTAAGTATATTATCATCAGTCCTAAAAACGTTAGGCGTGTCTGGCGTCGTTGTTATTCCCCTTTTACTTTTACGCATCAAATCAAAAATGAAATCAGTAAATATTTAACTGTTGTAATTTAGTGTTAAAAATTAAAACGGTGAAGAAAAACATCGTGAAGAAATCGTCATGTACTTAGAATCTTTTGAGGTCATGTGTCATCCACCAACCCGCACTGGGCCAGCGTGGTGGATTATGGACTTGACTCTCTCCTTGCGAGAGAGGGCCCCGAGTCCCAGTAGTAGGAATATTTAGTGGGCTGCTTATTGAATCTATTGACACAGCTAGATTTCTGATCGATCGATCTCATTATCGTAGTCCTTAATGCTCCGTTTTATTCTACTTTAGTAGGTAGAATAAAGGGGACCTTTGGGGATGACCTATATCGTATCCTATCCCCCAGCTCAAATTACACGCGCATCACTAATTTTTCGAAGGCATGTCCGTAATGCCTCCAATTTAAAACGGTAAAAGAAAACATCGTGAGGAAACCGAAATGGAATAAATTTAATGTAATACTGTGTAGAAAGTGCGAGAAAACTTAAACTTATACAAAAGTAGTTCTGAAAAGAACATTTTGATAGGAACATAAAAAAGTGTTACGAAAAAATGTTTAATATTTAATATCATTTGCGTCCACTACCTACGTAGCGAGGCGACCACGCGAATTAGTAGACGCGCGCGGCTACTCTCTTACCTATTTCATAGCTGCGAACACCTCTCCCCGTGCCTCGATGTCCCTCTATCGGTGTTGCGCGCGCGCCTCGCATTTTGATAGGATTGATATTTTTAATTTCGTTAAATATTTTGAATGGAATGTCCGACCTCAATAATTCAAAAAGTAATCAATAGGTATTAAAAGAGTCTTGAATAAGAAATAATTTATTTGGATAAGAATTAATACAAATGTGTTGATAACATGGTCTGAATTTGATAGGCATTTTTTATTTACTTTTAAAATGTAAAAAAGTTGTTGTTGCGAGGTAATTACTGAAGTTAGACATATGGTCTCGCGAGGTTTTTTGTAGATTTGAATATGCTCTATAATATTGTAGAACATTGTTTTGGTCTATCATTAGTACTTTCCGCAGCGTATGCGATGAAAGCCATTTTATGACTGTTTTTTTTATAACTTGCGTTGGTTTTAGTAAAAATTTACGTAGATATCTCATTTTTTTTCGTGATAAACATAGCCTATGTTACTCCGTGATAATGTAGCTTTCTATTGGCAAAAGAATTTTTGAAATCGGTCCAGTAGTTTTTGAGTTTATTCGTGCCATACAAAAATACAAAAATACAAATCTTTCCTCTTTATAATATTAGTATAGATAAGATACCGTAGTAAACTGACGACATCTACAATTTTACGGTGATATTTATAAACAACCATTAGCATTGTACGTAGGTACCATCGAGCAACTTGATCTTCCGCGCAAGCACGGAAGGGAGTAAGTAGCCTTAGCTAAAAAATATTGTTCAAATCTTTCTGTCATTTCTTGCGGGAGGGGAAAGTTGCACACTAGCGCAAAGCCGCACTATTACATCCAAAACGTACTTGTACCGATCCATTGCCGATCATACTCCCACAGCCAAATTACTAACTCATAAAAAATAAAGCACCATTCACAAATCTAGCCCCGCCCTCACGCCACAGTAAATTATCGAACTCCATGGTCCACGCGAACTTGTACTTTGACAGAAGGATGGACAAACGCTGTGTATGCCTACTCCCTTCCGTGTTGCTCGTTGGTAGGTACCTACTAAATATAAATTCAAATCTTTATTTACCACTAAGTGCACATTATGGTCCTACCATAATAACAGGGACAGTAACTAATTATCTTTTTTAATACCTAAATAGGCAATAAAAAGATAATTATTAGAGTAAGTTACATGTATCTATCTACAATAAAAACATGAATAATACGAGACGTGATGATTGATACCTTTGATACGTATTTATGTTAAGTATCATAAAAATATTATTTTGCGGAACATAAATAGTTTTACGTCAAGAATGATGTAAAGTTAAATCTTAAATTAATGAAAATGAAAACGTTAATACAATTGTGTTTTGCTTTTTAAGCTAAGAATCGATGGTTGTACGTCTTTTCCAATGTCATAAGGCTTTTCCAGACTGACAGATGGGTAAATGACCCAAATTATTAACACTAACGTACCTATGTTTATCTAATTGATATCACAAAATGAAATTAATGAAACATTAACCCCAGCTGTGGCAGAATTAAAAACTATATTGACAGGTTTTTACGTTTAGGTACATGTCACTCTGCAAACCCCTCATTACCTATATATTTATTTTCATGTCTAATCACATTTTACTTGTTTCCTACTACATAGCTAGGTACCTACATATTCATTCTATTACATACATATTTATATTCTATTAATGTTGCGTAAATAACTAAGTGTGCTAAAAATTATTTAATAAAAAAATCTTAATATTGTATGTAGGTTTGTACCTAAGTGATCAATAATAATAATAACTAATAATAAAGTTGTCTATCTACTGTACTTTTGTATTTGTACCTATATCTAATATTATCTATTCTATTCTACATTAAAACTATTAAATAACATAAAATTTGGCTTAATTTAATGAAACGTGTACCTGCTAAGTTTCCTTATTCCTATAACGATTATGCTCACCCAAGCACAAAATAAAATTACAATGAGGCCTTTTCCGAATGCATAAATACCTGTCATAAATAAGGTCCAAGGTTAAGGGTGCGAAGGTAAAGGTACTTCAAGTCTGTACAGTTGCTCACATTATATTAGGCATAGATCTGCTCTTGCATGGAGTAGGTATTGTTCGCATCTTTGGGATGGATCGGCTAAGTACCATCAGCTGAAGGCTCTGGAATCGTTCGAGAGACGTGCCAAAAAGGTTCATAGGCGACACTCTTGTGCGAAAAAGACTTCGAAGTCTTGATCATCGCCGCAGGTTATCGGTTTGTTATTGGATATGCTTGTTATTGGACTTCGAAGAGTGTTCAATTGTTTTTGAAGTGAAAACTTCTTTTGGCGCGCCTAGATAATTTTTTTGTGGGCTATGAATTTAATTAAAACTAAGAATCAGTACTGAGAACTCTGAATCCGAAAAAAAGCTCCCGGTACAGACGGGCTAACCGCTGATATCTGTGCAGCAGCCATACGTTGCGAATGGAAGGTTTTCTTGGCGATAGCAAACAAATGCTTGTCGCTGAAATACTTCCCCAAGCAATGGAAAGAAGCGCACGTGGTCATACTACGCAAACCCGGTAAGACAGATTACACACATCCAAAATCATACCGCCCCATAGGTCTTCTGTCCGTTCTAGGAAAAATCGTCGAAAAGCTTCTGGTAAACCGTCTCCAATGGCATCTCCTCCCAACTATTAGTAGGAAACAGTACGGTTTCATGCCCCAGCGAGGCACTGAAGACGCCCTCTATGACCTGGTAGAGCACATCAAAAAAAGGAGTAGACAGTAAAGATACCGTACTCTTAATCTCCCTGGATATAGAAGGCGCCTTCGACAATGCATGGTGGCCCACCCTCAAAAATCAATTAGCGAAGAAGAGGTGCCCAACAAACCTCTACGACCTGGTAAACTCTTACCTCAGCGACCGTAAAATCAAGGTCAACTATGCAAGAGCAGTCTACGAGAAGGAAACAACCAAGGGATGCGTCCAAGGGTCCATCTGCGGACCGACCTTTTGGAATGTGATCCTAGACTCGTTACTGCGAATGCTAGAAGCAGAGGGAGTGTACTGTCAAGCGTTCGCAGACGACGTCGTTCTCGTGTTTACAGGCAACTCGAATATCATCGAACAGCAGGCGAGCAGGGCGCTGAGCATGACAGTGCAATGGGGTAACACTAACAAACTCAACTTTGCAGCGCATAAAACCAACGCGATGCTTTTCACAAAAAGTTGAAATACGAAACTCCAAACATAGTCATGTCCGGCGTCCGGCTAAATCTGGTCGAGGAAGTTAAACTGCTAGGCCTACTGATCGACCGCCGGCTCAACTTTAAAGCACATGTGACCGCCCAATGTAAAAAGTGGCGAACATTTATAGACAGCTCGCATGTGCAGCGAAGGTGAACTGGGGATTAAATGGCGAAATCACGAGAACTATCTACGTCGCGGTGGTGGAACCTATCATCATGTATGCCTCAAGTGTATGGGCGCAAGCGGCAGACTTCGAGGAAAACAAGTCTCAGTTGAACGCTATCCAAAGAGGTTTTGCCCAGAAAATCTGTAAGTCGTACCGTACTGTTTCTCTGAAAGCATCACTTGCCCTTTCCGGCCTGCTCCCCCTGGATCTGAGAATACAGGAAGCGGCAAATTTGTACAGAGTAAAAAGAACCTCTCCCAAGACTACCTCCCACCAGAAGTGGAGCTCGAACAGAATGTTAACTGCCTAGACCAACCCCATCCGTCCACGCAGTTATCCGTAGAGTACGAGCTCCTAGAAGACACCTCAATCTTCCACAAGGGCCTCAAATTTATACTGATGGCAGTAAAATTGAAGGTAAAGTTGGAGCTGCTCTAACATGGTGGGAGAATGGCAGAGAGGTCAAGAACTCGACCTTCAAGCTCCACTCCGAATGCACAGTCTTTCAATCGGAACTTTATGCTCTTTACCGGGCAACTCAAATGGCGTTAAAGAGCAAGGACCCAGAAGTCAATGTCCTGAGTGACTCCCGATCTTCACTCGAACTGCTAAGTAACCCAAAAACGAGCCACCCCTTGGTTAAGTGCGTAAAGGAAAACATTGAACAGATAAATGCTGAAGGGAGATCTCTTCGTCTTTTCTGGGTGAGAGCGCATGTTGGCACCGTCGGCAATGAAAGAGCCGACGAATTGGCCAAATCGGCGGCACTCACAGAGTCACCCAGGGACTACGAGGGGGATCCCCTTGTCGTACGTCAAAAGGAAGAATTATTAATAGAATTATACAAAAAAATGGAATTCAGCGATGGAAATTCCACCCCCATAACAGGGCGGGAGAGGAAAGAACCCTGTCTTGTTTTACTTGAGAAAACAATTCAAACGACTACTAATTTCTCAAATCAAACATCATCAAAACTAGACACATTAAGCCAAAATAAAATGGAACTGGAGAGGACAATAGAAGAGCTAAACAGTTGGCTCGAAGAAGAAAAAAAGAAATGTATGAAACTAACAGAACAATTGGCAAAAAACAAAATCATTAAGAAACTCAACAAAAAACTTGATGCACATAGACCTAGGAAGTTACAAATTATGTGTAAAAAAGTTAAAAAACTGTCAATGAAAGTCAAATACCTACGCAAACAAAGCTTAAAATTGGAAAAAAGTCAACAGAATATTAAATTAGAATTGGAACATGAAAAAAAACAAATTGAAATTATACAATAATGCAGACAAACATGTTATGACTAAAGATAACAACATAGTAAGCAATAAAGGATCCTTTAAAAGAACTGAAAGTTCGGATACTAGAGCCATTATTCTTTCAGATGATATAGGACGAGGTATCACAGATAAAATTAAGTCAATTTATGACATACCGAATAGTTTGATAAACTACTGCAAACCGGGAGCATCTATTGAAAGAATTATGGAAAATTATAAACAAAAGGCTAAACCTTTAAAAAAAAGGGGATACTGTTGTAATTCTTGTAAGCAAATTCCATTTAAAATATTTGAAGAATAACACGTACATCAGCACACTTAGGAAAATAATAGAGGACACAGAAAGAGAGTACAACTTAATGATAGCAGGATTGCGCTTTGACGGCGTAAATGACAGCATAATTTTTCCTTGAACACTGAGATATCAAATATGGCTACATTGAACGAAAATATTCGTTATATTGACTTGAACACAAGAGTATTAGGACATAATTCATCGGTTTATAAAATTAAAGAGCATATAATTCATCAGATAGGTAGAATTTTCTTACATAAATTTGAGGCAAGTTCATCTCTGATCTTTGTAAAACGACATGGACTCGCTGACATTGGAGGTCAGTCAAATTTTCGAGTAGATCCTCAACTGGAGAGTCAAAAATAATAATAACAGCTAACATACAGAGCATACACAACAAATATTTGTCTATTGAACATTTATTAAGCACTTACAGTTGCGACGTACTATGTTTGTGTGAAACATGGGCCAAGGATCATCAGTTGATAGGAATACATATTAATGACTACGAGCTGGCGGCATACTTTAACAGAAAACTGTTTGAGCATGGAGGCACTGCCATATTTGTTAAGGAGGGTATAGAGTTTAAAATAAGGAAAGACATAAACTATTTGTCATTGGGAAATGTGCTGTGAAGTAGCAGCTATTGAATTGCGCTCTTCCAAAACTATCATAGTTAGTATTTATAGACCAGATTATGATACTGATCTTTTCTTTAACATACTTACGAAACTTCTATCTAAGTTGAGCCGAGAAAACAAACCTGTAATAATAACTGGTGATTTCAATCTAAATATTCTTAAACCTAATGCTAGAATACGTAAATTTGAAAAAATACTACAGAGGTTTAATTTTAAATGTGTTATTGACAAACCAACTAGAATACAAGGTTCAAGTTCCACTTGTTTGGATAATTTTTTGGTCAACTTCGATGATTCTGTAGGTTTTGTTCTGAGCGATAAACTATCAGATCATAACGCTATTATGTTAGATATTAAAACCAATGAACGACTAAAGGACAAACATCAACAAATACATAAAAGAATATTTTCACTCAATAATTGCAACTATTTTAACTACCTATTGTATAAGGACCATCTTAAATTATTTGACGAGATTAGAATGGCATCAGATGCTAACGATAAAATGGATATCTTGTTAAATTCGATTATTTATTATTACAATATCGCTTTTCCGGTAAAAAAAACGATTACGTATAAAAAACCTAGGAAATTTAACACGACAGGTATAGAAATTTCTAGAAATAATCTGACAAATTTAGAGATAATGCAAGATTTGGATCCAAACGATTATAGAAAATACAAATACAAAAGTATAAAAGATATTCCGTAGCGTACTAAAAGCGGCTAAAAATTACAATACAGTCACAGAATAAATGTTTCAAGCAATAAAATTAAAGAAACCTGGAAAATTGTGCAGGAACAGGTGAAGAAAAAAGTTCAAAATAAATCTAACATTGTCAAAATAAACAATGAAGGTAAAATTGTTGACGACCACACAGAAATGGCCGAATTATTTAACCGTTTTTTTTTAAATATTGCACGTAATTTAACTAAGAACACCAAAGTAAATCTTTTAAAAAGTAAGAATTTTTTGAATAAAATAACTAAGCCTACATACAAAATTAAATTTGATAGTATAACTAAGGAAGACTTAATAGGAATTGTTAGAAACATGAAAAAAAAAAAGCTGTAGATATATACGATATGAACGCAAAACCATAAAAAACTAATCTTACGCAATGACATTTTAATGAATCTACTCTGCGAAGTATTTAACTCGTGTTTGGACCAGGAGTTTTCCTCATTCTTTTAAAATGGCAGAGTGATTCCTTTATATAAAAAAGGGAAACACTGTGAACTTAGCAATTATAGACCAATATGCATTCTCCCAATTTTATCTAAGATATTAGAAGCCATTTTGAAAAATAAAATCGTTAAATATTTTGAAGAAAATTCTTTGTTTACTCCGGCACAATTTGGGTTCCGCAAAAATAAATCTACTGAAATGGCGATAAAAGAGGTAGTGTACCGTATATTAGAATCGATGGATAATTCAAAGAAGTGTGCTAGTGTTTATTGCGACTTATCAAAAGCATTTGATTGTTTGCGACATGATATTCTGATCATGAAACTTCAATATTACGGCTTTGAAAAGAAAGAATTGAAAATGCTAACATCATACCTCACAGATAGAACTCAGACCGTCAATATTAATGGTAGAAAATCCAGGAATGGGAATGTTGATATTGGAGTGCCCCAAGGCTCAGTGCTAGGACCCCTCTTATTTCTTATATACATTAACGATCTTGTGGGTTGCGTTCCTAACTGGTGTGTGGTTAAATTGTTTGCTGATGACACTCATGTGGGTATCGATGACGTAAGTGGCGAAAATTTGGAGAGCAAAATAGCAACAATCTTAGCAATCTTACAGGACTGGTTTGAGGCAAACGGTATTATATTAAATAAGGATAAAACAGTTGTCATGAAATATACGACAAAAAAAAATAAGCGTGATATGGTTACACAATCTGACACTGTTTTCCTTGGATACAGCATAGACTACACATTAACACATAATTGCCACATTAATAAAATTTGCAAAAAAATCTGCAGCGCAAATTATGCTCTTTTCAAGTTGAAGCCACTCGTAAACAAAAAGGCGTTAATTTCAGTATACTATGCGTATGTTCATTCTGTGCTGAGTTATGCTATCACAACATGGGGTAATGGGGCTGATATTGCACATCTGCTAAAGTGTCAAAAACGCTCGATTCGAATAATAAACGGGTTAAGAAAAATGTCATCAGCAAGGAAATATTTCAAAGAAAATCAAATAATGACAATTATATCACTATATATATATAAATCGCTAATAGAAATTCATATAGATAAATGCAAATACCCAAAAAATAAGGATAAATATAAGCATAACTTTGATTTAAGAAATAAGGATAAGTTGTGTCTTCCCAAAGCGAGATTAACAAAATCACAAAAGCATGGTGTGTTTAACAAAATTTTAATGTATAACAAATTGCCAACATATATTACTGATTTATCACTTTTGGAATTTAAGAAGAAAATCAAACAGTTTTTTGTAAACAACGTATTTTATAGTCTGAAAGAATTTATGGAAATGAAACTTAATGAACAATCATTTAGTTGTGTATAATAAATTGCCAACTATTACTAATTTATCATTATGGCATTTAAGAAGAAATTAAACAGTTTTTTTTTTTTTTGTTAACATTTTATAATCTGAGAGGTTTTATGTTGTTTTGCTTTGTGTGTTTTATTGCTGATATTCTGAATTAATTAATTATAAATTTGACTTGTATTGACAATGTTATATTTTGCATAATTGAATTTTATAACCATTTGTTGACATTTAATTTTACTGTGATCAAAGTTACTAAAATACATCTTTTGTGAAAATATTATGTTAACCACTGACACTAAATTGATTTGAACAATGTATAGTAGAATATAAATTCAATGTGCCATTTATTTATGATTAAGTACTTTTAATTATTTGAAAATATCTACCCTTTGTAAAATGACTTGCCTTGTATAACCAACATGTTATTTGGCCAATAAAGTTCTGAAATCTGAAATCTGAAATCTGGAAAATCCGCGAAGAATCGGTCAAGAAATGGCAGGATCGATATGAGACCTCGGACACCGGAAAAGTCACCCAGACGTTCCTCCCTGATATAGCAAACGCATATCGGGTGATGAGAACCACGAAACTGACTCCCTTCCAGGTACAAGCGTTGACGGGACACGGAGGAATAGCAGATTACCTGTACAGATTTAAGCTCAAGAGCAGTCCGGCATGCGAGTGTGACCCCGACCAACCCGAAACGATCTGGCACGTGCTAGTCGATTGTCCCCGATTCATGGTCGCAAGACATGAGCTCGAATCTATGATCGACAGAAGGCTGGTTGTCTCGGATCTCCACAACATCTTAGTAGATCCAGATAACAGAACACGGCTCCTGTCCTTCATGGAGACCTCATTCCGCATAGCGGCCATGAGAAACTCCACTAAATCAAATACGCGCCCCCCATCACCACCACACTCTGCCCCGCTGTCTGTGGACGCCGCGCGGCATGCGGTTCCCGCCCAACATAACTCCTCGAAGAGCATCTCCGTCAAACAACTACTGGAGAACGCAGACCGAGGAGAAGCAGGGATCCGTATCCGCAGAGTGGCTCTCTTCATGGACAGCAACAAAGAAAGATTCGGAATAAGCTTTTGCTTCGCTTGGGAACGGAAACGAGCCCGTTTGTCGCCTGGATTGTCTCGCCTGCTCAATGGGAGTACCGCAAAAGTCACGATGAAGCGGAAAACCTACGACGCCATGCCGGTGTGCGAGTTAGACGGCCACCGATTTCGGTTGGTGCGATCGAAGAACAAAACGATTGCACTAATAGAGTACTCGGAAGGTCGGACGCCTTTCACACAGGCAAGTGCGCTGCTCGCACATCTGAGCAGAAAGGCAGGTGAAACACCCCGGGTGATAAGCGTGGATGCGATGGCAATCGAATATTCAAGAGCGAGAGTCGCAGACCGGCTGGGTTGCATTGAGGCCTCTAAACATCATGAGGTTGTCGTATACGAAGACAGGGGGAAAATCTGAGCTTCCTCAGAACCCCTTCGCACGACCAAACAAATGCAACTGACAGCTGGGGACATCCTGTTCCTAGTTCGACCATCCAAACCGGCTCCGAAAGAGTACAGCAGAGGGCAGCCGCGGAAAAAGCCTCAACCAATCTAACTGGCAGCCGAGGCACCAACACGGCGTTCGTGACTGCTTTCAACGCAGCGGCAAGGAGCGTACTCCGAATCACATCCCATTCATCACCCCCTCGACGTCAAAGACCCCAAAGCAGCTTCACAGCAACAAACAGCCCGAACGAGAGCCGACATGGGACAGGTTGAACCGCCCCGCTATGTCACGGCTTCGGAGCCGCGGAGCCATGCACGTAACGCCTTCATCGAATTCATAGCCACACTGAGCGCGACACGACAAGTCAACCTCAAGACCTGCGAAAACATCATGCAGTCCTATAGGCTAGGAAGTGAAAGCCTTTTAAAGGCGAAACTCGAGGAGGCCGAAGCAGCCATTTACAATAATGTCACTTCCCGGGTCATCAAGGGAACCATGACAGGACAGTATATGGCAGCTTACAGTGCAGAAAATGGCTTCGTGACACTGAACGAGAGAGAGACAGAGCGCGGGAGTGCCTGTTTATGCGACACCACCAAACGACCCAATTGTAGTTACTGCCCGATGCACCAAGATTATGCTGGACGATAAGATCCTAGAGATGGCCAAGACCATCGAAGGGAACGGAAACGTCACAGCAGATTGGGAAAATTGGGAGGTACCGAGAATACAGTGGGTCAACGGAGTTCCAGGATGTGGAAAAACAACATGGGTGATTAGACACTTCGACGTGGACAAAGACGCCATCATTACTACAACAACTGAGGCAGCAAAAGATCTAAGAGAAAAGCTATCGCACCGAATCGGAAACCTGGTCAAAACCAGAGTGCGAACCATGGCTTCTGCTCTGGTAAATGGTTTCGGTAGAGAAAGTTTCAGCCGCCTCATGGTGGACGAAGCTCTCATGAACCATTTTGGAGCCATTGTGATGGCTTCAAGGCTGTCTGGTGTTGGCGAAATTGTCCTCATTGGAGACGTCAATCAGTTGCCTTATATCGACAGGGAAAATCTCTTCGAAATGAGGTATCATCGCCCGAACCTGGTAACAAAGATCAGCCAGGAGTTGCTCTGCACACATCGAAACCCAATGGACGTCGCATATGCACTGAGGGAAATATACTCCGGTATGTACTCCTCAGCGTCCCGTATAAAGTCCCTAGAGCAGAGAAGATATAAGGAGCGCAAATACCCAACACCCAACCAAACACCCTCTTCTTAGTTCACACTCAAGAGGAGAAGGAGACCCTGACAAACCAGGGTTATGGGTCAGGCACCGGGTCACGCATCCTTACCATCCATGAAGCTCAGGGACTAACATACGAGTCGGTAATCGTAATCAAAACCAAGGCAAACATGAAGCTGCACGAGAGCGTGCCCCATGCGGTAGTTGCAATCTCACGGCACACGGGGACCTTCACATACTACGCTGACGACACCGACGACGCCATCGGTCGGTTCGTGCGGCGAGCGTGGGCTGCATCATCGAAGACCATCCGCGATTTCAACCTACAGATGGCCATCAGGGACAGAAATGCGGCCGTTGTGGAGGCTCTGGGCCGGGAGGAGGCAGCTTAGGCAAATGGCAAAAGGCAATTAGGCAAACACTCGATGTCGAGTCGATTACTAGCGGAATCCCAACTGGTAGTGATCGGCTCTACAGACGAGCACTAGAATTAGATTTTAAATGTACCCAAATCCCCTTCTATTTTCCTCTTCTCCTTATCCAAGAAATGTGTAAAAAAAAAGATTATTGTAATGACAAAGATCACGGACCCCGGAGTCTGTGGAGTGGATAATTTAAATAAAAAAAAAAATAAAAAAAAAAAAAAATAATTCTAGCGTCACGCTCGGGTATGATAAGAAATCTTCGGGTGAAATCGGGACCATGACCTTTGGCCATCTAGAAATACAGAAATGCGTCAGCATTTCCCCATTGGTAATTTAAAAGTGCTGACGCATTTCTAGATGGCCATGCTCATAGCCACACCCTCCGGTTTCACGTTCCGGTTTCCGTAGTTTCTAAAGTAAGCTATCAAATTTTGAGTTTGTCAGTTTTCACTTTTCACTTCTATCGGCAGTTCCTATGACTGCCAAATTTTTTTGACGTGACAACATCTTATAAATTGGTTTGCCGGGTGACACTTCAAGAAACTGCGTTACGCTCCGCTCACGTCATGCGCTCACAACGAGAGCGAGTGAGAGGCACGCGTCCCTTCCACTCGGGCATGGTTAGCCCGCCTAAGAGCGAGAGAGACAGACATAAAAAGTGAAAGGCACGCGTCCCTTCCGTAAAATTATTTTACCACTCAAAGTCGTTGTCACGTAAAACTTTCGCCCGTATACCGACTTTACAGGCAACCAATTTTTTTTTTATTAGTGAAGAGTCCAGCTGGACATGTGCCTGGTGGTAAGCAACATGCCTGCCACATAACAGCACAGTGACACCCAGCTATTGGAACATGAAGAGTCCAAATTATTACTACCTAGCACTGCACTGCGCTAGTCACCCAGAGTTGAAAGATATTATTTATCTAAGCCTTAAAGGGCTTTCTCTGGAACATTTCCCATCAAATTCGGAACCAAGGAACATTTCCCATCAAATTCCAATAAAAATTAAGAGCAAAACCCATTTTATATACCTATTTAGTTCAGTTGGTAAAACAACGTCTTTGTTTTGTTGGATACAAATTTACGATGCCTAAGATGCCTTTCAAGCTTTAAATTCTTTGGATAGATACTTTAAAGTCTTCCAATCCAAACTACCTATCGCCAGTATTTTGGCAGAAAGCGCATTTACTTATGTCACCGGAAAATAAGGCCGTACGCCGAGCAAATGACCTTGAGTATTTCTTATCTCATCGCACACCGCAAGAAAGAGCAAGAGAGAAACAGTACCTAAGAATTTTACGCTCAAATTTTAGAATAGGTACGCTCATAATAAAATCAGATTTTGGTCTTTTGAAAAAAATATTTCTACCAAAATGTTCGTAATGGAATGAGGCGTTTTCCGACGAGATCAAAAAAATGATTCGAAAAAACGACGATAGGAGGCGCTTGTAGATTTTAGATTGCAATGTCAATGTCAAAAGCCACTGAGCCACATAGTGAGGACTACTACTACTGGGACTGGACTCACTGGACTGACTGAACCTAGCTCGCATACCTGTGTCGAATTAGTTCGCTCCTATCTTTCGTTCGTTCGGTCTTTTTCAAATATTTTAGCAGACATTATTGCAATTTTTTATTCATACTGCGCTCCAATATTTAACAATTTCATGTTATGTAATATACTAAAATTTCACGTGAATTGAGAAAAGTTCCGGCTGGTCTCGTCGGGATAATGGCAACTGCTGATTGGGATCCTATCGTTTCAAAGATATGTGCGTAATGCCGCTAGATTAAAACGCTTAGGAAAACTTCGCGAGGAAACCGACATGTACCTAGAATTTTTCGAGGTCATGACTGTGTCATCCACCAATCCACACTGCACCAGCGTGATGGATTATGGTATTGACTCTCTCTTTGCAAAAGAAGGCCCCGAGTCCCAGCAGTGGGAACAATTAGTGGGCTGCTTATGATTTTGCTACCTGATCGTAGATGTCTACGATTGTTGTTATTTGCTATTGTTGTAATTTGTTATTGTTGTTGTGTTGTTGGTTGGTATTGCTTAATAACATCTGTAAAATCGGAAACGCTTTGTGTACATGCATTAAATTCAAGAGAACTATAAATTGTCTGATACGGATATTGTCAAAACCTTAGATTTGGATAGAAATGTTAATGTTATGTTAAACGTAACATAAGCACCATCTATCATTTCTTTTATCTCTTCAAAATGTCTAGACAATCTGTATCTAGAAAAAAATACGTGGTAGAAGTGATACTTTCCAAATGCTTAACTTTCTTTTTACTGTCGCTTTTTTGTTTCATTGATTTTCAAAGCACAATGATGCTAAAGAAATGTTCACTACAAAATACGAAGTCTAATAAAATCGTTGAATACGTAACATACAATTCGGGTAAGAGTGAACTAAATCAGTCAGTTGACCATGCGGCATTACAGAACAATAGTGGATCGCCGAAAAATAACGGTCATGGAACAAGATAATCGATGAGATAATTCGCATAGTTCACTAAAACTTAAGGAGCGGTTCTTTATACTCGTCGTTTGGTAACTAATGTCCCAACACTATTATTTTTTATTTATTGTTGGTTGAGATTAAAAACCTCTGTTGGCCATAGATACTAGTCCTTCAGCCACAGATAAATATTTTCGTATCAGTGTTGCCATTTATATTTTTGAATTTTCCTTTTACTTGTGCTTAGTTTGTCTCTGCATCGAAAGTTTTAAAGATTTTTATTGAATATCGAATGTGATCAATGAGTAACCATTTATATTGCATTATCAATTTAATTGACTACTTTTATTCCCAATATTTTATCACTAAAAAAGAAGAAAAATTGTTTTAGGATGAAATTTTTTCTTCGAGTATTTAGGGTTTATAGAAGGTAAACAAACCAAACACATCAGTAGAGATCTATGGTAGAGACAAATCTTTCAGAGTCTACACTATCGCCATCTAGTGCGTACGTTAGAACTATTTTTATCTCGTCGGAAAACGGCTCATTACAGCCCACCTCCTCTTAATGTAACAACTGAATGGAAAACAACGATGTTATGTAAATACAATAAAAAAATTATATGCGAAAAGTATTTTATTTCATCTATAATAAAATTATTTTAAACTGTGCTCGGACCACTTGGTTTCTTTTTGGGAGCATATCCAATTCTACTGTGTATTTCTTCTATTGTCTTTGTACCTGTGCCCATAGATTTTGGCGTGTCGTCTTGCATTTCTGAATTTACACTGGAATTATTTGTTTGACTTCGACGATAGGCTTCATATTCTTGCAAATCATCCAGTTTTAAGGTGATCTCAGTCAGCGGTCTTCGAATCATGTCTGGATCTAAAAAAAAATATGTTATGGTCACTTTATGGTAGTAGGTACATGATTTTAGCGAACGGAGTTTTTATGGATTTATGAACGTAGCTTTTCTGTTGTTATAATGTTGGCAAGAAATAATTTAGTGAACTAGTGTTGTTTACTTACTTAGGGATGATCGATATTATAAAAACATTGATGTTGACATCGATGTCAACATCGAACACAAAACATCGATGTACGATAAACATAGAGAAACATGAGACTGAATGACTAGAATCCATGGCCAAGAATAAATGAAAGACATATTTTTACGCGGGTCAGAAATAGTGTTTGACTCGCAATTTTTTTAGTTTTTGCTATTTATTTATTTTATATGCATTTCGATAAAAATGCATAAATATGTATGTGTACGTACTGTGATGATAATAGGTATCATTTTTTGTTTACGTAGTGCGAGTGCTGTGATAAAACATTTATTTATTACAACCAAAACTTTTTTGCAATGGATGTGAATTGCAAATTTAATATTTTGTAACAGGTTCAATGTGGTAAGTATCTAGAAGTTAATGTCGCGATAAAAAAAGCATAAATACTCGTATACTAAACACAGGAATACAACAGCGAAGAGTAGTTGACTATATTATCTTTCTCCCTCTGGCGCTCTTGTCCACTATATTTTCTTTCTCACTCTATCCTCAGTTCATCCGAAAATTTCTTATCATACCCGAGCGTGACGCTAGCATTCTGTGAATTGAATTCTAGCGTCACGCTCGGGTATGATCGGCCCACGAAAAATCTGTCTAGGCGCGCCAAAAGAAGTTCTCACTTCAAAAAACTGTCATTTATTTTAAGAAACTATGTTTATTGTATTATTGTTTGATTCCCACTCAGTGCAAATATTTGTGTAATGAATACAAATATTCGTACTGTACGGTGTTGTGTGTGCATTGTCCACCACCAATATTCCCTGGAAATATTGCCCTTCAAACCGGGACAAAGCAATGTTTACACATTACTGCTTATTATTGCATGTTAGTCTTCTCGTGACCACAGCGGTTGTAACGCTGCCGAAACGTCGAGGTATTTAAACAATTTTTTAATTATTCGTAATTAAGCCCCGTACTATATAAACATTATGTGTTTAAATCGTGAAAGTTTAAATACATAATGTGCATTTTACATGAAATTAGAAGATAAATAAAATAAATAAATATTGGTTGACAATTCACACACAACTACATCTGACCCGAAACTAAGCTAAGATATTTGCACGGTTTGATTTACTTTTTATAGTGAATTGTTTGTGTAAACATGGAGTTAATTAAAAAAAATGTGTGCGCTTAAGACTACACGGCAGAAGTGAAAACTAAAATAAGAAATACTTAACTATTTAAAGACTACTATATAATTCTAATAATTAAAAATGAAAACGATTTATAACTTGAAATTGAATATACCTAGTAAGCACAGCAACACGAGAATAACATGTGGCTGAATGATTAGTATCTATGGTCAAGAATAAATTTAAAAAAATATGCATGTCGGAAATAGCGTTTGACTAGCAAATTTTTTAGTATTTGCTATTTATTTATTTTATTAAAAATGCATAAATTTGTTGTGTTTATAGTGTATGTGTAAGTGATGTGATGAAAATAGGTATTTTGTGTGTTTACGTAGTGTAAGTGCTGTGATAAAACAGTAATACGAGTATATTACAACAAAAACTTTATTGCAATGGATGTGAAATGCTCACGAAAATTCTGTCTAGACGAGTTAAAAGAAGTTTTCACTTCAAAAAAATTCTAAAACCAATTCAGACAAACCAAGAACAAGTAAAATTAATTACACATTTGGTTGTGAATCGATCTCTAAGAATTTATGGCCATTGGGCTATTGAACATTGAACAACACTATTTATCTGATTGTCTATGGTCATAAAAGTGAAGTGACGCTTGGTTAAAATTACACGTCATTCAAGCTTTGGGCAGTTGATAAATGCACAATTTGTTAATCCAGCGCGTTAATCGTGCCATCATTAGAGAGTTGTTGAATAAAATAAGTTTGCAAGACTTACCAAAATGCTGTATCTTGAGGATTATTTGGAAAGTGAGTTTCCTTTGTTCATTGCAAGGTGACGTAACTAGTGAGCACTATTATGTTGGTACCATTGGCTGAAAGAGTTACGCGCGAATTGTTTAAAACTTGTTGCTAAATACCACACTGATTTCTACTTGAAACTTGAACTTGAACTTGAAACTATTTTCAGTGATTGAACACCTTCCCCAAGAACTAAGAGACAGATTCACAGAGATGCGTGAAATGGACTTGTCTGTGCAAAGTAAGTGTATAAAATTGACAATCTTCACACAAAGTTATTTTATTCATGTAGATTGTATGGTACACTGTACATATTTCATGTATCACTATTTCTATTCTCTCTAATATATAGATAATATTTAGACAAAAGTGAAATCTGTGTTTTATTAAGGATAAAGATTAGAGCTAAGGAGTTTCATCTCAAAAGAAAATGTCAGACTATATTATAAATAACAGGTATGAATATAGCAATTGTATGCGAATTGAAGTACATATGCCTAGTTATTTTCTTTTTATATAATTGCGGAGTATACAATAGTTACTTATAAAAAATTTCAACTACTACTGCATAGTACAAAACAATGTCAGTAGTGAAAATAACCATAATTAATTAATATGAGAAAACATGTAGCTAGAGTGATTTTATTTCATGAACTGTGAACATTATATTTATTGATTTCCTTTAAAATGTACCCTGATGCTAAAGTGGTGCCACTTTAATTTAATTTGCCACACTTTTAGATGGCCATTTTTAATCCCCAACCAAAAAAAGGGGTGTTATAAGTTTGACGTCGATGTCTGTCTGTCTGTGTGTGTGTGTCTGTCTGTGGCATCGTAGAGCTCAAAGGGATGAGCCAATTTCGATGCGTTTTTTTTTATTTGAAAATTAATATCCGTGCGGATGTTCTTAGCTATGTTTGGTTAATATCGATTCAAAATGGCGGACAAAATATTTCTTCACAACTTACCTCAATATGGTTATCAAATGAAAGAGCTTGACTAGTAGAATACTATACACTATAACAAATTTCAAATCCAAGATGGCCACCACCACAAAATGCCGAACTATATTATTTTTTTCACTACTACCTCAATATGGGTATCAAATAAAAGGGCTTGTCTAGTAGAATACATCACACTAATACAAATTTAAATCCAAGATGGCCGCTACCACAAAATGTTGAAATACATTTCATTTTTCACATCTCTTTTAATATGGGTATCAAATGAAAGGGCTTGACTAGTAGAACGTTGTACAGATAATCCGAGATCCGAGGTAGTCGGGGGTTAGTCAAAATTTTTAATTTTGTTCTTGTTTCATGTACACAGACGAAAGGTTCTTAGCTCTAATCTCCATTATTTATACAAGCCTCAACACCTTTAGAATTTGAATTTGACAATTAACACACAAAACTATAAAAAGTCTTATAATATTAGGTTTCTCGCGCACAATTTTTTTCAACATCTAGCAAATACAAAATGTAGATACTTTTATGACAACTCAACAACAGCAAATGTCACTTAAAAATCACAGTATCTAGTCTAATTATTCAACCAAATTTTTCTAGACAACATGGATACACTGGAGAAAAGAGTCCGGACACTGTTTGGTGGGTGTCGCCGGGGTGAAATGGACACTGAACAAGCTAACACTGAGTTTGCTGATATAAAGAAGGGTTACAACAAAACCCTTGAAGAGGCCGATGAGAAAATGGCACTTGCTAACCAGATGTATGACCTGGTTGACAGATACTTGAGGAGACTAGGTATGTAACATAAACTGAGAACTAAATAAAATTTCAGGGAAAATTTCTAATGTAAGATAAGTAGCATGTAATTTATAATTTAAGTGCAGTAAAGAGTTTATCTATCTATCTATCATGCAGGTGTCTTGGGGTATTACAACTCATCAAATTCAACTAGATTTGAAATATGTTGGTATTTTGCATAATAAAGAATAGAACAACCGAATAGAGCAAATAAAGTGGGAAGAACATCACCAATATACATGATTACATAAATACATCATTGGGTCATTGGGAATCAGACTGCATGCCTGCAATTTTGCAAAAATCCTGCCTTTTTCCAGTATGATTGAGAAACCCAAAAGTCATTGTCAAAAATCAGTTCATCTAATTATCCTGTGACATATGCATTAATTGCCTTAAATGTATATAAATGATTTAGAATAAAGGTTAACAGTGTTTCTATTTCTTTTATATGAAAGGGAAGGGGCATACTGGAAATGAACCTGATGGTAAGCAACACGCCTGCCCATAACAGCACAGTGTCTGGCCCCCATTGGAACATGAAGAGTCCATATAATAGTCCATAGAAGAACCTAGCACTTCATTGTGCTCATCACCCAGAGATATAAGATGATTTATCTCTATGCCCTGTAATTTCTCTGGAAACATTACCCTTCCAATGGGAACTCTACGAAGAGTACTCTACTACTCTACCTCTACTAAAAGTCTAGTGTGGATATTAGCTTGTTTATTAAAAGTGAGCTGTTATGTTTCCAGACACTGAACTTCACAAGTTCAAATGTGAGCTGGAGGCCGATAACAAGGGCATCACAGAGCTACTGGAGAAGAGGTCCTTAGACCTGGACGTCAACACCAACCACACTACCACTCCCAACAACAACCACTATAAAGAGAACAGGTATGCTACAATCTAATTCACTCCCAACAACAACCACTATAAAGAGAACAGGTATGCTACAATCTAATTACTCCCAACAACAACCACTATAAAGAGAACAGGTATGCTACAATCTAATCACTCCCAACAACAACCACTATAAGAGAACAGGTATGCTACAATCTAATCACTCCCAACAACAACCACTATAAAGAGAACAGGTATGCTACAATCTAATCACTCCCAACAACAACCACTATAAAGAGAACAGGTATGCTACAATCTAATACAGTGTTGCTGGTAATCAGACTGAATCCATTTAAAGGCATGTTTTGTATATTTACACAAACAATACTTTGTTCTACAACTTTTGTTAAAACTCAATACATATCCCATATATCATCTTAGTTAGTTACTCATCTTTAATAAGCTATCTATACCTATGTTCTCTTTTTAGTATATGTATTTTTATATGTATTATAATTATAGTTATATAAGTATTTATTTTATTTATTACGTATTCTAATTTTTTTTAATATAAGTAAGTATATAGTATTTAACAACGTGTTCATAATAATAGTATTTTAAAACTTTTACACATTATTTTGTTTCAAAATTATTTTAGTTTCTACTATTTATATTTGCCTACATAACATTTAAATGTCCTACTCAGCGGGTAGCTGGTAGAAAATGCGCCCTAGCATTAAGCTTTCCGTTTGTACATTATTTTTGTTACTGTGCAATAAATATTAAATAAATAAATCCCAATAAAAAAAATCTTTTAGTTTTTGCTGCCTTCTTTAGCACTGTTTAGCTCTTTGCGCGTCAGCACTTTCTTTATCGAACAGATTGTTAACATTAACAGAATCGTTACAGAGTGTGCGCGCTCTTGCAACAAAGAGATCGATGTTTTTAGACTGCGCAAATTTATTTATTTTATTTTGAATGGGAAGAAAAAAATACGAATTTTTAAAAACTCTAGAACAAAAGTTGACATATTTAATATACTTAATATGCCCTTAAAAGGAAGCAGGTCGATTACCAATAATGTTGTGAATAAATTACGCTTCGTTGTTTGTCCGCGATGGATTGCTAAATTACTTAACTGATTTTAATCAAGTTTGCACACCATGTACAGTTTGATCCATTTCAAAATAGTTTAGTTTTTAACCCCCGACCAAAAAAAAGGGGTGTTATAAGTTTGATGTCGATGTCTGTCTGTGTGTGTGTGTGTGTGTGTGTGTGTGTGTGTGTGTGTCTGTCTGTCTGTGGCACCGTAGAGCTCAAACGGATGGGCCGATTTCGATGCAGTTTTTTTTATTTGAAAGTTAATATCCGTGCGGATGTTCTTAGCTTTGTTTGGTTAATATCAAATCAAAGTGGCCGCCGCCACATAATGGCGGACAAAATATTTCTTCACAACCTGCCTCAATATGGGTATCAAATGAAAGGGCTTGACTAGTAGAATACTATACACTATAAAAAAATCTAATCCAAGATGGCCGCCACCACAAAATGGTGTATTATATTATTTTTTTCACTACTACCTCAATATGGGTATCAAACGAAAGGGCTTGATTAGTAGAATACATTGCACTATGACAAATTTCAAATCCAAGATGGCCGCTGCTACAAAATGGCGAAATACATGTCTATTTTCACAACTCCCTCAATATGGGTATCAAATGAAAGGGCTTAACTAGTAGAATGTTGTACAGATAACAAATCTGAGGTAGTCGGGGGTTAATCAAAATTTTTAATCTTGTGCTTGTTATATCTATTAATATGACAATATCTCAGCGAAACCGGGATGGGCTGCACACTCAGAAACGCTTTTATGATTATAATGTCATGTTTTTTTTTCTAATTAAGTTAAATTTCCTTTAACTATAATTAGGTAGCATAGGATAAAATCTAAATCATTGAACTCTTTCAAGAACAAACTGGACAAAGTGATAGTGAAAGACAATGTTAGTTTAAATGATTTTCCTTAATTTTGTTATTTCAACACTGAAAGTTATAGGCATATCAGCTGATGCTGCTCGTCTGTCACAAAATAAAAATAAATGTAATTTCAGGTACAGAATCCGCGCTGAGAAGCGGCGCGACAGCTGGGGCAACAGGGAATCTCGGGGGCATTCGTCTACGAATAACATCTCCAGAACTGATGCTATACAGGTAAAAATCTTTAAATGTCGTAAAAAGATCGCTCTTATGGAGTTGCCTTGGCTATATCTGTGGCATAGTAGCTCCTGAATCAATGAACCAGTTAAGATGCTGGCTTTTAGGATTCCATCGCACAATACACCCCTAGCGGGACGGCAGTGCAGGTCAATCACTCCCATTCTGAATTAGGGTTCCGTTCCCAAATAGTAACCATAAGCTGCCCACTTAATGTTCCCTTTACTAGGACTCGGGCCTTTCACTCGCAACTAGATAATTAAGGCCATAATCTACCACGCTGGGCCAGTGCAAGTTGGTACCAAGTGATCTGCAAGTTGTAATTTTTTTGGCAATTAGTACAATATCAGTTTCATCAAAAGTAATTCCACGCCTCTATTCTATTCATCTTATACCACCGAGTGATGAGCGCAGTGCAGTACTAGATAATTATTTGGAATCTTCATGTACCAATAGCTGCGTGACAGTGCCGTTATGGGCAGGCGTGATGCTTACCATCAGACACATGTCCCGCTCGTTCCGTTATTCTTTAAGATAACAAAAAAATTGGGAGTCATAGGGAGTGCCGGTCTTCTAGCCATGTTATATGCGTAACTGTGTAATGGTAACCATGGTAACACCCCATAGCCACCTAGAAATGCGTTAGCATTTCCCGAGTTCACCCGAAGATTTCTTTGAACGTGACGCTCGAGCTCCAATCCACGAAAAATCTGTGTGTGGCGCGCCAAAAGAGGTTTTCACTTCAAAAATGTATGTTATGGTTTTCAGGCAGCCCTGGGTCGCGATTCGTATTCCTTGAGTCACGCCGGGAGCGCTATCGCCGCCGCTGCAAGTCAGGCGATCGCGGCTACACAGCAGGTCAGTACCACAGTATAAAGACTCAACCCCGGATCTTCAATATTTTTTAGGTGGGGCAAAATCTAAAAATGCGGGGGGGGGGGGTCTACTCATGACCACCATGCGCATGAGTGCATGCATCTTTTGACTTATTTTCCCCTCAAGTATCTAGCTCCCCCCTAACTTATGAGGAAGGAAGAATTCATGTTGATAATATTGGATCGGATATTACGACGATGACTTGAAATACGTGATAAGACGCTCAATTTGGCGCGCCTTATGGCGCCCCCTGAGGCGCGCCGGCCGGAGCACAGGCCCAGGCTTGCCAAACGCCTATATGATTTATTAGACTGTGTCAGTGCTATTGGCGGAGTCTCTCTACATACTTGCTCAACCATTATCTGAGCTATTTTTATACTCAAATAGCCTGGACAACTATGCAATGAATCCATGCAAGAAGTGCGTTTCAACTAAGCACCTATTTACACTGCCTGCTTTTGTTACCGGGAAGAAATCGCGATAAGGCCGCCAAATAAATAAATATTGGTGGACATTTCACACACAACACCATCTGACCCCAAACTAAGCAAAGCTTGTACTATGGATTATGTATAGCTGATATAATACATATATATATTTTTTTTGTTTGTCAAATGTCCAGCAATATTTATTTGTCCCCAGAAGTTCTGGGTTGGCCAGGATGAGGTGTTGATCCTCTTCCGAAAACATTGTGTGGGTTAATGGGTTTTCATGTGGTTCACGAACAAGAACAAATGCATAGGAACATTGCAAGTGAGTTTAATACAAAGTAGTACTCGATGAGACGTGTGGTGCAATTTTTCTAATTAGAAAGTTCACGACGGCGTAATAATCTAGACTCTGCCGAAGCAATGACAGCACACCAGGCCTAGGCTTAGGCCTCGTATTGAAATCCAATACTGTTCGAATGACCTCTTGACATATGTATTTATATTTATTTATTACGGTTATATTGTAGATGCAGGCGGGTCGCCGCACGGCGTCGCTGAAGGCTTCCTACGAGGCCGTCACCGGAGGGGGAGTTGCATCACGCGCACCATGACCATGGTATAAACTTACACGTAGAACTAAATCGAGACGAGTATTATTCTACTCATATTATAAATGGCAAGGTTTAGATGTTTGGATATTTGTGTGTTTGTTGCTCATCGCGTCGGAACGGATCGGGTTGATATTTGGAACACAGAATATAGGTTACTTTCTATCCATTTTTTAATAGTACATAGTATAAAGTGATGAGACTACCAGGTCATGTGCCTGATGGTAAGCAATATGCCTGCCCATAACAGTATAGTGATACGTAGTTATTGGAACATGATTGAGGAGTCCAAATCATCACCTACTGCACTGCGCATGTCACCCAGAGATAAAAGATGTTTTATATAATGTCGCTGGAAACATTGTCCGTTAAACCGGAACACTGATGTTTTCACATTAGTGCTTGGCGGTAGAATAAGTGGCAAAGGTGTGATACTTCCACAGGCAGATTTGCAAAGAGTCCTACAATAAGAAAATAACGGAAACAATGCTTTCTTAACTCTCTTTCCCGTTTTTGTTACATTCTTCATTCATGCTCCGCTCCTATTGATAGTAGCGTAATGTTATATAGCCTTTATCGATAAATGGACTACAACAGAAAAATAATCTTGCAATTCGGACCAGAAGTTTCCGAGATCCTAGAATTCAACAAACGAACTCTTGAAAGCTAAAGAGTTCGTTTGTTTATATATAGATGCTAGCGGCCCGTTCCGGTTTCGCTCGGAAATTGTCATATAAAGAAAAATAATCGGCATAAAATCTATCCTATCTTTCAAGTTGGATCAAACTGCAAACGGTGTGCAAGTTTTACTGAAATCGGTTAAGTAGTTTAGGAGTCCATCGCGGACAAACAACGTGACGCGTAATTTATTTATACTAGCGACCCGCCCCGGCTTCGCACGGATGCAATGCTGATACTAAATATTAAATAAATAAATATTGGTGGACAATTCACACACAACACCATCTGACCCCAAACTAAGCAAAGCTTGTAATATGGCGTCCAGATAGCTGATTAATACTTAAATAGTTTTAAATACATAGGTACTTATTATAAATAGAAACACCCGGACACAGTGCAAACATTTAAAAAAAAAATATATATAAGTACCCTACTAATAATTTCACAGTTTTTTGTGATGGATACTTTTTTGGCGCGACGGACGCACGCAATGTGTTGATTGATGGAACGAAACGTGCTTCAAAGATGGCGACAGCGGTTTGTTTGTCAGTGCCATCAGAATTTAACGAAATTCTCCATAATACCGTGCCCCTTGACGAAATTATTAATATAGATTAAGATAGTATTGGTATAGATGTGTTATGTCCCAATGTCATGGCTGTGTAAGAGTTGTTTGTCGAGTGTCGCGTGGTGCGCAGGTCCCGGCGCGAGCGCGGGCCACGGCCAGGCCGCCGCCGCGCACGGGCACCACACCACCGCGCACGGACACGCCGCCGCGGCCGCCTCCTCCAACAAGCGCAACAAACAGAAGTGAGCTTACATTACATTATACGTTCTCACACACACGAACTCTTTTCACTTCTATCGGCAGTCCCTATGACCGCCATTTTTTTGTTATCATCAGAGTGAACGCGCGCGCCCGTGTGTGAGTTTGTCCGTATGAGAGGGCCTGTTTGTGTGTGCGTCAGTAAAGGTACAAGTACGCGCAAAGACAGAAAGGCACTGGACATAATGAAATTGTATGGGCGCCAGTTTGCACCGTGATCGCGACACGAGACTGTCGCGGTCGTGTCGATGTGAGAAAATTAATTATAAATGAAAACGATTACATATAAATTACAATATAGTAAACACAGCGACACGACAGTGACGTGATGCGGCTGAAGGACTACTATCCATGCCAAGTATAAATTAAAAAAAAAAGACAGTGAAAACAGCCAGACAGCACCAGCTGACTGTTTCTTTCTCGCTCTAGCACGCATGGCGGTCCCGAGTGCACCCGAGCATTTCTTTCATTTACGAGCGAGACGATGAGCTTCAATCACAGCCCATGAAAAGTGTGTGGTACGCCAAAAGAAGTTTTCACTTCAAAAAAATCATGTCACTTCCTCTATACTAATACCCCACAGCATAACAATTCAACAATGTATCTCCCGCATGTTTGCAGGAAGAGTTCGTACAGTTCGTCGGCAGTGGCGTCGCACACGCAACAGGCGGTCGCCGCGGCGGCCAGTCGCTCTTCTTCGCCTACTGTCGTGTATGTACCGACACTAAATCTATAACAGACCATTCATACATACTTTCATACAGACATATTTTTCCCGATGGAAAATTGTTTAAGAATTTCTCTCTCTCTCCGAGAAGAATTGAGTGGGTATATGGGACCACTGGTGCATAAGAAGCCCAATAAATGTTCCCACTGCTGGGACTTTCTCTCGCAAGGAGAGAGCATAAACCCTGATCCAACACGCTGGCCAAGTGCGGGATAACAACACACGGCCTCAGAAGATTTTAGGTAAGACATGTCGGTTTCCAAGCGATGTTTTCTTTCACCGTTTTAAGTTAGATGCATTAAGCACATGACTTAAGCTTTGCCGAGTACTTCCCATTTGCGTAATTTGTCCCGCTGTGACAGGTAGCCATGTGGTCTTCCTTACTAATAATCTATCCGTGTTCCAAATTTCATCCCGATCCGTTTAGACGTTCTCCATAATCCATAATGATTTAAACATTCGAACATCTAAAAAATGCCGAACTCGTATTTATAATATTAGTACTTAGGGTGCGAAAGTTTTAATGTTTACTGCTCAATCAATTCAAATTGTTTAAATGGATCGGGTTGAAATTTGGAACACAGATTACAGGCTGGAATGACACATATTTATGCTACTTTTATCACGAGAAAATAACGGGAACGTAAATTGTACGGCAAAAACCGCGAGGTGCTACTAGTGTCCTTCTAATCATATAAATGTCAATGTTTGGATGTCTGTTGCTCACTCACGTCGGCGTCGTAACATCTGAACAGATAGGGCTGAAATTTTGATTACAGGTAGATTACAGTCTGGAAGAACACAGGTTAATTTTTATCATGGGAAAATAACAGGAACATGAATTGTACGGGTAAAACCACGGGGTGCTGCTAGTATTTTGTACATTATGTAATTTTGTATAAAACATAGGTAATAAGAAGTTAAACAGATACGTGAATAATAATAATAATATTGCGTGTCGACAGCGGTATGAACACGGTGGTGAGCACAGTCCCGATGGAAGAGCCCATGGAGGAGGAGTGGACGTACGACCCGAACGAGCCCCGCTACTGCATCTGCAACCAGGTCTCCTACGGGGACATGGTGGCTTGCGACAACCAAGATGTAAGATATTCACACATTTTACGTGAAAAGTTCTATACACGCATTGGATTACTTTTTGGATGACAAGAACAAAATTTAAAATTTTGATTAACCCCGACTGACTACCTCGGATTTGTTATTTGTATAACATTCTACTAGTCAAACCCATATTAACGGAGTTGTGAAAAAAAATATATTTCGCCATTTTGTGGTAGCGGCCATCTTGGATTTGAAATTTGTCATAGTGCATAGTATTCTACTAGTCTAGCCCTTTCATTTGGTACCCATATTGTGGTAGTCGTGAAAAAATTAATGTAATTCGTCATTTTATGGTGGCGGCCATCTTGGATTTGAAATTTGTCATAGTGGATAGTATTCTACTAGTCAAGCCCTTTCATTTGATACCCATATTGGGGTAGGTTATGAAGAAATATATTGTCCGCCATTTTGTGGAGGCGGGCATCTTGAATCGATATTTACCAAACATAGCCAAGAACACCCGCACGGTAATTAACATTCAATTAAAAAAACCGCATTGAAATCGGCCCGTCCGTTTGAGCTCTACGGTGCCACAGACAGACATCGACGTCAAACTTATAACACCTCTTTTTTTGTTCGGGGGTTAAAAAAAGGAACTGCACGTCTACTCTCTTTCTACGGAAAACGTAATTTCGAAATAAACTCGCGACTTACCGGTTGTACTTCGATCAGTCGTTTTGTCCGTTTAAATGTTGTAAGCCTACTATAATTAGAGTTGGCTTAGAACATTTACGCGTCAAACAATGTTCGATCGGACGAATCGAAGTAGAACCGGCGTAGAAAAATCGCCAGTTCATTTCGAAATTACGTTTTTCGTAGAAAATGACTAAAAGTCCTGGCGTCCTCGTCACCAAATGCACTTTTCATGAGTTATAAATATTTGTCACTGTAACGTTGCAAATACAACACGGTTGTATGTTTTTTTGTATGTATGACGCGATAGCTCCGCATATACAGCTCCCATACATGTTTATCGAAATCGGTGTAGTGGTTTTTAAAATATGAACGAAAAAACAACTAAAACTCACTTTCGCTACCTCGATGACTTAGTGATTGCTTCCTATTGAATTTGTTGGAATGCCTGAATTTAATTTGAAATTAAAGTCGTATTTTATTTTTTCATAGAAAATAAATTATGTTGCAGCTAAAATGCACATTTTATTCACGCACGCGTTAAACACTTTTTGGATGAACATTCAAGGAAAGTACTTTCCATGTGCTTTATATAGGTCACTGTAAACATTCGTTTACAATAAAATGCTTGACATACCATACCTACGGTAGCATGGGTTAGTTTATAAGTTATGTATGAATGTGTAGTTGTTTGTTCCTTTTTCAAGCCCAATAAATGTACCCACTGCTGGGACTTAGAGCACACCACGGACACTCCACTAAAATTCCATACAAACGCCGCTGTGGAGCTACCTACTCTTCACACAACTACGCAGATGTCGTTCGTACACACGCGTGAATGTGTGCGTTAAGAGCTAGGGCTACTGAATTGTTTTATTGAATAGTTGTGCCCCTTGAGTTCACCTGGTGACGTAAAATAGTCTATAAACTTGCTATAATGTTGAGTTACATAAATAGAATGGAGCCAAATTGTACTATTCTAATTAAAAGGGTGTTTGTATTGCCGCGTAAAATGAAACGAAACCGATGATAGATTAGATCACGTACCTAGATATCTATTTCTGTTAGTAGGTACACATTCGCATTTTATTTTACACTTACCCATGAAGGAAACTTTATTCTGTCACTATACCTAATTATTCCTTCAGGCATTATCAATCCGTGCTTGGCCACGTAAGTTACTGGCTGTGTAAGATACGAACTTTGAGTTAAAAATGACTTTGTTATTATAAATAAATAAATATTGGTAGACAATTCACACACAACACCATCTGACCCCAAACTAAGCAAAGCTTGTAATATTATAAAGCAACGTTATTGAAAAGTTTCTAATCTTACGTTATTATAAAGCTTTTAATCTTGTTCCGTTTAGTTGACGGACAGCCGTAAACAGCACAACAACCCACCATGATGATATTTCGTTAGGAATTAGATGTTCGATACCAGCCCTTCGTTGAGTGCTCCTAGCGTATCCGAAACGGCCTGAGGAGTGAGGAAGCTCGAAATTGGCGGGGAGTGGGGAGTGTCCGTTCTATCTGTATTATCTATTCTATGCTTAGAGCCTTCTCTCGCAAGGAGAGAGTTAAACCCATATCCCACCACGCTGGTACAGTGCATGTTGCTGGATGACGCATGTCCTCGAAAACTGCATGGAACATGTCGGTTTCCTCACGATGTTTTCATGCACGGTCCGAGGAGAGGTCACAGGGGACATGACCCCCCCCACAACTAGAACGGGAACTACGCGGGTAAAATCTTGGGGCGCTACTAGTAAAGTATTTTTTTTGCTTGATTTATTGTATTTCTCCTTGTGACCCCCGACCCCTCTCAAAACCTGATGCTGCATACTGGTGACCCCCTCCAAAATTTGAGGCTGGGACCGCGCCTGGATGTTTTACTACACCGTTTTTAAGCTAGCGGCACATGACTTCGAAATGACAATGGTGCGTGTTCGAACCAGGGGCTCCGGATCGGCCCTTCTCGTAACTTGACTTAACTTGACTGGCCTCATGGCTTAGTGGGTAGTAACTCTGCCTGCGACGCCGAGGGTCGTGGGTTCGATTCCCACCCAGTGCAAATATTTGTGTGATGAATTCAAATGTTTGCACTGTGTCTGGGTGTTTCTATGTATAATAAGTATGTATTTAGAACTATATAAGTATTATATCAGCTGTCTGGCCACCATATTACAAGCTTTGCTTAGTTTGGGATCAGATGGTGTTGTGTGTGAAAAAAAAATGATATGATAAAAACTTACTTTGCTTTGCCTTTTTCAAGTAAAACTACGGAAAAAATCGGGATGAAATTTGGTACAGAGATAGATTGGTGTTATATTGGATTTTATTCCTGAGACATACACCATTACACATTTATTGGGAGCAACTGAGAAATACTTATTAGAAATTGTTTAATTATACTTGATCCCGTTCCATTCTTAGAAAAATAACATAAGTTTATTTTTGTTGCAGTGCCCATATGAGTGGTTCCATTACCCATGTGTGGGTATCACAGCGCCGCCGAAGGGTAAATGGTATTGCCCTCAGTGCCAGACCAATATGCGCCGCAATCGTGCTCACCGCAAGAACTGAACATCGACTGTTGTACGCTCGTGTAATACACATACACATAATATACAAAGGAGTTAGTCTATTGTATTCATCTATCGTCATTATGTACAACTTATACAATACAGATTAACTATAAAATCACGGAAAATTTAATGGACGCCTGTAGTCTCAGTTTTCTTATAAAAAAAATATTGTGTTTTTATAGCTTTTCCTTATAACAGAAAAAAACCAGTAGTAAGTGATCGTTTAAACCAATTCAATATCTATCTAAAATTGCCGATATGGCATTTACTCTCGCTTGCATACTACGGTTCAAGCGACAGTCAAATATACATATTTCCAAATGGCGAATATGATCATTACTTCTCGCTTGCCTTCTTTGTGTGCAAGCTAGAGGTATTGCTAGAGAATTCACCATTTTCTACTTCGTTTCTGCTGAATTGGCTTTTAAAAATGATTTCAAGTTCATAGAAAAAGAAAAATAATAATAATTGGCAGTCATAGGGACTGTCGATAGAAGTGAAAACTTAGAATTTGTAAACAGGGTGAAACCGGAGGGCCCTGCTAGTCTAAAATAAATCTTCAAAGAATGGTCATCTAGATAGTATTCTAAGCACGGCTAGATGGTCACGCCACAGAATAGATATTACTACAGAACCCTCACCTAGCGAAAATTTTGATATAAATAGCGACTCTTGCTGGGACGCAACAAAGTGCAATTCAGCTTGCATTAGCGCTCAATGCCTATCGCGATTTTCACCTAAACATTTGTGCTCTCTTCTGACGCGTAACTCTGTCGCTGTCTGGCGCGGATGATGCGCATCGAAAGGGTTGTCGACATATTATCTAATAAAAAATTAAATGAACCTTTCGTTACGTAGGTAGTCAGCATTGTAGCTCAGATTATATATTTTAGTTATTTACTTCGTAACGCGCAAGACAGCTAGAAGAGGCCGTAACATAGGGTCGGACACATTGTAATTAAAACAATAAAAGTATACTTTGACCGTTTTTATTAAGAAAAATATAAAAAATAATGTTAAGTATATTTTGTACAACTAGGAAAAAATGATAATTCTTTGTTTTTTTACTCGTGCATCCATATACAGCACAATATGCACGCGACTTCATTTTGCGCGGGAAACGTGTTGCGCGAGCGCTCAGACGTGCGTTCGACAACCGCCTAGCACTTGTTCCGTGCGAGGAACGGTCTAGCTGTAGGCTAAAACCGCGCGACCTTGAGCGAGTGAGGATGCACTGGTCACGCTGCAAGGAATGCGTTGGTCCCGAGTTCACCCGAACATTTCTTTCATTTATGAGCGCGACCGTGACGAAGAGCTTCATTCACAGACCACGAAAAATCTGTGTGGAGCGCTAAAAAAGTTTTCACTTCAAATTGAATTTTACTAAATCCATAAAATCTGTCTTTTAAAATCCCATTCATAACTAAGTACCAAGGGCGGATCTAGGGGGGGCTATGTGCAGGGTCAGGACCAGGACCCAGGACAGGGTCCAGAACTTAGGTGGACCAATAATAATTTAAGCGCACGCATGCGCACATCACACGGTCTGGTGGTGACTTGACCATGATTATGTGACTCCCCTGGATCCTTAGCTGGATCCGCCTTTGGGCTGTACCATAAGCGACGAGGACATTTGTCTGTTTTATTTGAAGATCGATGCCTGTACCGTAATTTCTAAACCGAATCGCCTAAAGCTATGGTTAATAGTTGTGGTGCACGAAATGTTGGGCATTCATTGGTCCGGAAAATCACCGCAACAAGTACGGAGTTTGAATAATTTTGTTCGTGTAGTTGGCCAGCATACATTACATTAGTTAAGATTTAACATTTTGTCCAACTGTGTTGCTCTGCAGTTTTCTGTAGATTTAACATTTTGTCTAACTGTGTTGCTCTGCAGTTTTCTGTAGAGCTCTGTATGCTTTTGATGTTGTTACTTCTCATTCCTCAATAAAGTATTCCATGTATTTGCACACAGTATTTTTATTTCACCTAGAACGAGATTGGCGACGTGAATTTATATAGAATAATTTCATTGGTTTTGAATTTCGCCTACCTATATTTTAACTCCCGACCGTGGACGTATAAAAAAGTCGGACGTAGTCTAAAACAAAAACTCACATATAGTCCGTTCCACGAAGAGGTGTAGAAAATGAAAATGTAAACAAATCAATGTCACTCTCAATATGACAGACCAGCATTTCTCAACCTTTGTTTTAGAAGATAGTTCGTTGTAAGCGTCTCTGTTTGCCCTTTTAGATTTTCGTCACATAACAAGGTTAAATATATTCCAATAAGTCCGTTTCCAACCTTTTGTCTTATTTCTAGTATTTTATAATTATACGTTTATTAAATATGTGGTGCGCATAAGTTTAAAACATTAATACAAAAATAACTTGGGTGGTTGGTTCATGGAACACAATAGTAACATATAAACAGTTTTTATTAATATTAATTATTAAGTACAGCTTTGTTTTGTTATGTAGCACTTAAATTCCTTTTTCATTATGTATGTGAAATGACTGACTTTTTAGTAAATTTAAATTTAATATATATTTACATAAGGGGTGGGATGTAAATATATATTTTATATATATTTATGAGACGATCTTCTTAGCATTCCATGGATTCACCGTGCGGGTCCATCGTGCGGCAGAGAGAGAGAAATCCCGAGTAGATCCCGAGACTTGTGACTCGGGCGTACGTTTAAGGGGCCCCTTTCTGACGTACATCAACACTCACCTTCACTACTCGTTTTTCTCTCCATGCCCAGTTGCCCATGGTTTGTCATGCCCACCTCCAACACGGAAGAATTATAGCCCCAGCAAAGAACTTTTAGTGGGTCGCTTATGTGAGCAGCGTCCCGCAAATTTACCCGCTTAGATCCCTTTTCCGTAATTTTCCATCCATAAAAATAAACTTATACCTATGCTTTCCAGATCATAATCTAACCGTGTTCCGCGTTTAAACCTGAGCCGTTTAGCTGTTCTATTTGATAGAGCAATGTACATCTAAACTTTTGTACTTATAATAAGGATTAGTAGATTTTCTTGCGAATAAATAGACATTATTTAGTGGTTCATTAGGTAAACGTCTTATAATTTACGTGCAAAAAGTAATGGTATGATATATCAGAAACATGCGTATACTTAAGTGAAGTGAGATCAAAGTTCAGTATTATGATATTATATGCCTTGTTTGTTGACTTCAACGACTTATGAATAGAGATCTAAATGGTCTTAAATGGTCAGTTCTAAAATCTATTTATAATAACATAGACTAGTTTTAAATCCTTAAAATATGATTTGTTTTTATAACTTATGATAATTATTAAAAGCAGTCTAACTTGGCTGGTTTTAATATCATAATATTGAACTTGTCTTTCACTTCACATTTATGTTTTGATGGGAATCGCAGTTTGAGAAACATAGATCAAATTGCCACTGTTTAAAACCGTATCTACCACATTCTACTATTACTATTTATAACTTTCAAGATAAGTTAATAAATCGTTATTTGATCAATACAAATCCAAGTATGTTGTATTTAGGATCACAGTAAAGTCGAATCATATTTGTGAAAAATATTTTAAGACAGTTTTAGAAAAATACTAAGGTTAAACGATTTTTATGTTATGGTAGCACCTTTGTTTACATTTTCTACACCTCTTCGTGGAACGGACTATAGTGATTACTTAAGCGCTTATTAGACTAAGCGTTATTAAGCACTCGTTACTCAGACTGTCTTAGAGTCTGATTTCTCAGCTCGCTATTACACCAGTCTGAAAAACGCGTGCTCTCGCGTTTACGCGATACAAGTAGGACTTTTAAAAGTACTTATTTTTCTTTACTGCACGCTATTATGGTATTAATTCATTTAAATCAATGAAAAGAATTTTAAGCATTTAATATAAGTATAATAACAACGAGATCAAAAATAAAATTATGGCATTCGAACTCCGAAATCTCAGAATAATTAACTCGTTATTCAGACTGTAAGCCAGTAAGACTCGTCGAACCTGATCTTGCTGTTTGAAGTCAGAGTTTAACCAGTCTGACGCTTATTACACCACGCTACTTAGACTAAGACTGTCGGAATAACGAGTGGTGTAATAACGCCTTAACTATGTGAAAAACTGTCAATGGAGCCAGCCAGTGCCCTGGGCAAAGAAGTTGGGCGCTGGGTATATTTGCGTGACAGCGCACTGTCCGACTCTATAGACAGTTTTTGTTTTAGCGAGACTATGTATGTCTAAGATTGTACTATGATACACAATGACATTTCGGATACGTGCTATATAAAAAAGTATGTGTGCTTAAGACCACAGTCATCGGCAGTGAAATAATGAAAGATTAGTTCAGGTGAACGCAGGACCGTCAGAATAGCTGATGCATATTTCCTTCGTCTACACCAGCGCCATTGTGGAAAATTTCTGAACTGTTGTGTATTATACACATACAGGTACCCATTTTAGAAATTTTTCTTCATGATTGAGATGAAACTCCAAAGCTCTAATCTCCTGGAGCCGTTTTCCGACGAGACAAAAATAGTTCTAACGTACGCACTAGATAGCGATAGTGTGGATTCAAAAAGATTTCTCTCTACCATAGACTCTCAAAAGTGTAATTAGAAATTCTACTATGAAGAAAAATTAGAATTCTACTATGAAGGGAATCTCAATGTTCAGGGAAAAAGTGTATACCACTTAGTCTGTGGTGTATACCTAATATAATGGCTAAACCGGAAGCGAAGTAATGTATGGAGTAGAAAAAAAAATCACAGAATAGGTAGGTACCACCTAACTCATGAAATTAAGGGAGCGCTGATGTTATTGTCATTCATAAATTCAACGTCACCGTCAGTGTCAAATGTGTCAATCTGTCGATGGCAAGTGAAACTGAAACGGCGCCGTTGAAATTGTTCGTGAATTTTCTACAGTTTTCTTTATATTTTCCTAGTACAAAGGTTTACGATACATTATTGATAAATTGAAGTATAAGAATATATAAAAACCATCCAAAATGTCCGAAGCCAAGGTTAAAGAGGTAAGTCTAGTGAGTCCATGTTTTTGCTAACCTTTACCATACGATCTCCATAATATTCACGTTTTTTTAGTTACGACGTGATATTGATGAGTTAACGCAGCTCATGCAACAAGCTCAACGCAAGAAGGTCCAGGACGTGCTTTCTCTTGAGATCAGGAAGTTAGAGACCGACATTATAAACATAATGGAAGCTGAACAGAGAGCATTCGCGGAAGCAGCTCCTTCCACTAGTACGATGACACCCGCACAGCGTAACAAACGTTATCAAATCAAATTGAACGGATACGGTGAGTGCTGTGGTGGATTCACTAAGGGTTCATTTTTTCCCAAACAATCCTCTTCACTAGTTATGTACCTCATATCTATCTATTGTCGACACAAACAAGTCCAAACAGATTGTTTGGTATCCCCAACATAAGTGGATACTGCAGTATTTAGCATAATACAGTTATGGACTTTTCACTGGAGATAAGACAGTAACATTCAGAATGACTCAGCAATTGTATTGAAAATATTTATATTCAGTCTAGATCACACAACCATACAACTTTGCAGTAGAACAACTGGTAAAAAGTCTGTTTTTATCTCTAATAGGTATGGAGTTGACTTCCATCTTGTCTGAAGCTATTAACCAACAATGCAGTCTATGCTAGAGTGTGCTTATGGGTCATTATAAGTTAAAAGGTACTTTCCATGGCCAGGACGAAAAAATACTTTTTTTTTATACTAACTTCCTAATCAACCTATATATTTAAAACTAAATGTCTTCTTCATGCTCACTTAAATTTATTACAGAAATCTACGTAGTTTAGTTACAATAACTTCTAATATAAGAAAAAAGTCTCTCTCCTGGTTTGTCCCCAACCTGACTTAAACCAGTTATTATGAATGTATTAAAATTCCATAATTACTTTATCATCGTTAATTTTATACAGAACAATAACTTAGTCACAGGGTCTTATATGTAAAATTACTTATATTACAATTTTTCATAAATAACATCAACCCCGAAATTTGTCCTTTGTGTTTCGTGTCTCGTGCTTGGCTTTTTGTTTCCGTTTAAATATCAGTTTTGTTTTGCTAGTTTGTGGAAGTTGTGACCTTGAGAGTATAGGATGTAATGTGAAGTGAAACTAGCAACAAGCGGCGCGTAAGCCGACTGCGCAGTCATTTTAACGGCCATTTCAGTCGCGACGCTCGCTGAGTGTTGAAGTTTTGAGTGATTGCAGTCTTTCCTCTGGTTAGTTTTATATAACAATTATTTGATCAAATACTAATATAGACTTAAATATTCGTTATGAATAGTGCATATATTGTTACGTTTGATTGTGAATTGCGTACGAGAAACACTTTTACGCCTATTTTAGATTTCAATTGATACTGTACCTTCCCTGGCGTATTTATTTCCCCTGGCTTTTTTGATGACAGAGGTAATACTTAATGTACAGGGGAGTTACATTTGTATACATTTTCGTGAATACTTCTACATTTTTCTCTGAACCTTTACTTGGCATTAGGTATAGGTACAACTTTACAATTTAATGCGACTTTTTTACAAAAAAAATGGCACCTTGAAAACAGAACTAGAAGTACAATCTTTTCTTTTTGGAGGATCGAGACGCCAAAAAACTATGCATAATGTTGTAGTCTATACTAAAGATGGCGATCAAGAGCTAAAAAGCAAATGTTACTGCACATTGTCACAAAATTTACACCTCCTGCAATTTGGGCGCATTTACAATCCATACTTGACTGTCTGCCGGCTACTGTTATGACTTTCCATTTCTTGAAAATTATATTTAAAGTTTTGGCAACAATGCTAGAAGATTTCTACCCTAACCTTCAAAATTTCACTTGGAATTTTACTGTAGCAGGCCACGGTAAGGGAGGTCCTGATGGAGTGGGTGCTACTTGCAAGAGAACCGCAGAGAGATTAGTTGTAAGTGGCACTGATATTTCATCAATAGATGATTTAGCAAAAGCCCTTTAGAAAACCTGCCCGAACCGATATTAAAATTTTCTCCATAGATGGTGCAGATATATCTAAAATAGCAACAAAATTAAGTTCTTCTAAATATATAAATACTTTTTCAGGCAGACTAAAGGTTCACCAAGTTAATTAGGTTACAAGGTTGCTTATTTATACCTAATTACCTGACATTGAAAAGTTTGAGCTGCTTCTGTGACTCAGAGCTATGTCATCATTTTCAATTAGGTACTTTAGATTATCCTCAAACACATCGTAAATTCAATCTATGTGTTGATGATGTATACGGACCTAGCGATTAAGAAGATGAACCACTAAACAACTTCACATCTCAAGAACACAGGAAGAAGCCTCAAGAAACACTACAGCATTCTGTACCTACCAGTATTAAAACCAAACTGCACAAATACGTTTCAACATCTGGCAAGAAAACATTCTGCAACAGGGACTTTGTGCTGGTTAAACTTCAAGGTACAAAAACAGAATATTGTTCTGTTGCAATGTGCACAGGTGTTGATGAAGACGATGAACTTCTTCAAGTTATATTTTGTAAAATCTGTGATGAAACTGGAAAAAAGTTCAGAATTAATGATGACGATATATTTTCTTTCATCACCTGGGTTCATCAGGTTTTAAAAAAACAACCTCCCCTAACATAAAAATGAGAGGGCAGCATATTTTTTATACATTTAATGAATCTATTGATGCCTTTGAATGTGGGTTTTAGAAAAAGAGTTTTTTAGTTACTTTTTAATTAAAATGTTTTTAGTGTAAGTACTAGAAAAATCTAATGCTGTTACTCAGAGACATTTTTGTTTCTTTTTATTTCATTATTGACTATGTATAGTAAAGTTATAGATATGTTTGTATTGATGGAAAGGAAAAGTAAAAAGTTCTTACTTTTCCTTATGTTATGTTTTGTACCTAGAGCTAAAAAAAACATTTAATTTTATAAGCAAAGAAATGACAAGTCTGATTTATAAATAATTCATAATTAAAATAAAAAAAGAAAGTTGACTGTTACAATAATCCTGTTTTTAATATGTCTATCTCTCTTCCCTATCCATAAAGTATCCTCCCCTGGGCATTTTGTCTCTACCCTGCACTGAGTATTTACCGTGGTCACTTATAAAACGAGATAAAACCAACAAATTGACTGGCCACTTTGTAAAAGTTTTAACTTCAAAGTTTCTGACTGGCCCAATGATGAAACACTAGATACTGGCGAAATTACGGTAGTCTTACCGAGTGTAAGCCAAACGAAAAAGTTGAAGTTGACAACAAAATTTTAACCATCAGTAAATCGCACTCAGGCTATGCATCCAAATTTTAGATGTTCTTATTACAACAAATGGAGTCAAAACTGTTTGCTTGAATCTATGTAATATCCTAAAACATGTAGATTGGCCGCACACTCTCTGAAATGTATTCAATAAAAAACCAATACATAATTACAATGGCTACTTGTTTTAACTCACAACTATTAATTAAAACTATAATATCAAGTCAAGGTTAAGCAAAACACTCATAGTAAGCTGAGAGAGTTATGTTGTGCTCATCAATACTCACTACTTTTATAAATGAGCTAACACTAAAATCACACAATTATTTACCTACTATTTCTATGAATTTGATAAGGTATAAGATGAATATTTGTCACAATTTCTGAGTTGACTCTTTAGTAAGGGTTGTTCATAATGATGTGAAGGACAGGACACATCCCTATACCCTATACTTAGTATATTATGTAGATCAGAGGTCAGCAACAGGCAGACCACAATTCATTTGCATACTGCGACAGATCAAACCTCAGATGAAATAGAATTTGATTTTAAACCAAAATAACAAAAAGGCTGCATTTAATTTTGATCGGTTGTTATTTTCTGGACCTCATTAAAGAAAAATTCTGCGGCATCCAGACCTCACCTAAATCTATTTGCAGACCCCTGGTCATAGATGTTCAGTCTAATAATTACTTAACTCTTCCATATCTCTGTTTTTATTCTATTTACTTTTCACAGGTTGGGATCAGTCTGACAAATACGTCAAACTGTTTGTCACTCTCAAAAATGTGCAGAATGTACCAAAGGAGCAAGTGTTCTGCAAACTCACAGATAAGGCCATGGAGCTGCATGTACTAAATCTGGAGAACAAAGATTACTTACTGGTCATTAACAAGCTTTTGGATAAGATCAATGTTGATGAAAGTCATTGGAAACAGAAAACAGGTAACACAATGTTATCTATTATACATGGGTAAATGTAAATATAATAATATATTGTGTATAAAAAATTTTAACCTACATACATCAGTATGTTAATCTGATAATAGTTAAAACAAATCAATTATTTTATGTACAGGGGTTTTAAAACTAACAAATAAAAAAATTGTGTCACAATGTTTTTACTCTTACTCCTCCGAATATTAAATATTATTGTATTTTGAAAGAAAATTTGTTGTAAAGTGTATTTTTCACCTATAAAAATAAGTGCGAATGACACTTCATTTTTATTGTCTGAGAGTACTAGAAATGGGGTAAACAAAAATAGCTAAAGACCTGTCCCAACTTTGTTCGGGTAAAATAAGAGAGAATCTACATAGTTTTATAAGCTACTTATGTTACTCAAGGATAATTAATTATGAAACTGAAATAATTTTTGATATCAGTCCAGTTTATCAAATTTGGACACCGTGTGTAGATTGATCCAACTTAAAAGATAGGATAGTTTTTGTTTCGATTAATGGGCTTTATGTGACAATATTCGAGCGAAGCCGGAACGGGCCGATAGTATTACTATAGATTGTAATAGTACAAGAAGGGCACTCTGTCAAGGAGAATCTGTGGGGCTCAACATAACCAGTTTTAATTAATTCAATCTTGTTATACAATGAAGAGGAGATATATTTAAGATATTTTTTGCCTACTCAGAATAATTTGAATTTTTCCTTTATATTCTTTTGTTGATGTAGATAGATAGAGAAATAAATAAATTATATTTTTTGCCCAAAACTAAAACGATGTTTTGTTTGCAGACATGGTGGTAATTTTCCTGGCTAAAGCCCATCCCAATGTGAAATGGTCGCACATGACAGAAGTGGACAAAAAGTCTGACGACCAGCGCAGCACCCGCTTGAATCCTCCTTCAGATGACGTCGGGGAGAAGGATCCTCAGGACTCCATTATGAGTCTTATGAAAAACATGTAAGATTGATTTATGGAATTTCTTCAATTGTAGTTATAAGATTACAAATATAGAAATACAGTCATAGATTCTGAAAAGAGCAAAGTAAACACTGAGATCAATGACAGGCTTGTTGTTATCATGGTTCAAGAGTCTAATTTTGACTCTTCAATTATTATCAGAGATTGAGAAGAAACGGAGACGGTATATCTATGTAGTTTAGGGCGACAGGATGTTTGTGCAAATCCATGTTGCCATTTTTTTCAAAGATTGCTAGTCTTTGATGCAGTTTTTAGTGATAGGTTTAGGTTTGATTGGTGCATGTTTTTAGATAGGTATTACGGTGATGACTCGCCAGGAATCGCATCAGATAACATTGTTTGTGCAAATCTATTATACAATTTTTCTCCATAACTACTAGTTCAATTTGGATGCAGTTTAATTGGTGCATGTTCTTGATAGGTGTTACTGTGACAACTCACCAAGGGGGCGTTGCAGTAAACACTTGTCTGTGCAAAAACAATATTACTAATCCAAATTTCTGTTGGATTCTAGTTAAGTATTAGTTTGTAGTTGATTAGTGAGGGTTCTTAAATAGGTGTTACGGTAGTAGCTCACTAGGGGACGTTGTATTAATATACCTATAATAATTTGTAGTAGATAAATATCGAAAAATGATCAAATAATTAAAACAACCTCCAAGTAAAAAATAAATGTAATGCGAGAGAAAATGTTCCCCTTGTCTCAAGAAGCAGAGGAAAATGTTTTGTCTGCTGATCTTGAATTTGGACCTTCATCGTAGTGGCTTTTGGACCTCATCACCTAGATGCATCACCAATCGACCTGCATTGCTGTAAGAGCTCCAGTACAGCCCAGGTTTCGACTGAGTCGAACGCCTTCTCATAGTCCACAAACGCTAGGCCGATTTTTCTCTTTTGTTTTTAACCCCCGACCAAAAAAAGAGGTGTTATAAGTTTGACGTCGATGTCTGTCTGTCTGTCTGTGTGTGTGTCTGTCTGTGGCACCGTAGAGCTCAAACGGATGGGCCGATTTCGATGCGGTTTTTTTATTTGAAGGTTAATATCCGTGCGGATGTTCTTAGCTTTGTTTGGTTAATATCGATTCAAAATGGCTGCCTCCAGAAAATGGCGGACAAAATATTTCTTCACAACCTACCTCAATATGGGTATCAAATGAAAGGGCTTGACTAGTAGAACACTATACATTATAACAAATTTCAAATCCAAGATGGCCGCCACCACAAAATAGCGAATTATAATATTTTTTTTTCATTACTACCGCAATATGGGTATCAAACGAAAGGGCTTGACTTGTAGAATACTTTGCACTATGACTAATTTCAAATCTACCACAAAATGGCGAAATACATTTTTTTTCAAAACTTCCTAATTATGGGTATCAAATGAAAGGGCTTGACTAGTAGAATGTTGTACAGATAACAAATCTGAGGTAGTCGGGGGTTAGTCAAAATTTATAATTTTGTTCTTGTATGTACAATATGCCGTACCGTGTAAATGTGGTCTATGGTGCTGTACCCGCTTCGTAATGTGATAACTCTGGAGAAAAACTTATTATAGACGTGGCTCAGAATGGATATTGATCGATAATTGTTCAAAAGGGTTTTATCTCCCTTTTTGAAGAATTGGATGACCTCACTTCTGTGCCATGCCTGAGGAGTTCTCCTGGTGAAAAGGTCGGCTTTAAACAGTTGTTGGAGCTCTTTTATAAGTGGGGCACCACCAGCCTTTAGGAACTTTGTTGTAATCTCGTCCTCGCCCGCGATTTTTCCAAACTTGGGAATGGGGGATGTAATTTTGGGACGGCATCGTCGTTACATATCATGAAGTCGTCGGAGGATATGCAGTGGATGCTGGACACTGGACAGCCTGGCTAAAGCTTCTCAACGCATCGGTCTCCGGTTGAAAACACTCTTGCAATTGTTCAGAGATACGTATATTTAGGGGAGACGCTCAAACTAGGTAAGTAGATGTAGCTTTGAGAGTGAGGCCATGAGAGGAATCCAGTTGGGCTGGCCAGCGTTTGGCAAACTTCGTCTAGTATTCTCGTCACCCACAAAGACTCAAAACAAAATTGTACAACCAGTGCGTCCTACCCTTTATGACCTACGGGGCTGAAACGTGGAAACTGACAGTCAAAACGGTCCGAAAGCTCAAAGTCCCTCAGCGAGCTATGGAACGGGCTATGCTTGGAGTTTCTCTGACTGATTGCATCCGCAATTAAGTAATTCGTCAGAAAGCTAAAGTTACCGACGTTGCTCAGCGTGTTAGCGAACTGAAGTGGCAATGGGCCGGTCACATTTATCGCAGAGCGTTGGGGTAGACGGGTTCTGGAGTGGAGACCGCGAATCGGTAAACGTAGTGTAGGGACTAGATGGAGTAACGATATACGAAAGGTGATAAGCATATGACCGTGAATCGGGCTGAGTGGCGTATTATGGGAAAAGGACATGTCCGGCAGGGGACGAATACGGGCTGACGATGATGAGAAAATATTAATATAATAATAAACGTATAACCCAATACCCAAACTAACCCTTTTCCAATAAATATTATTATCAATAAGATACCAAAAACCCCACATTACACTATCAACGAGTTTATCAGCTAGGCACAGTTCAGAGTTGAGTTTACTGTAACAGAACCAATCAGATAACTGCACACTGAATAATTGTATACCCATTTTACATAAATACACGGGTAACTCACGTTTAATATAGTCAGTCCAGTCCGACTCAAGTTTCGATCGCGTCCGGCGATCTTTTTCAAGGAGAGTGCGCGCGCGGTTTCGCAGCTCGTTTAGCACTCCTGAAAAAGATCGCCGGACGCGATCGAAACTTGAGTCGGACTGGACTGACTATATTAATCGTGAGTTACCCGTGTATTTATGTAAAATAATCACGTTAGTTTTCATACTAAAATTGTATACCCAATTTATAGGTCTGTATTTTAATTACAAGCCATGATGTCAAGTATTGACATTTTTTGATTGCAGGTATGAAACTGGTGATGATGAAATGAAAAGAATGATTACAAAAGCTTGGTATGAAGGACAACAAAAGAAGAAAACAGACATGGACGTTTAGACTCTGTTATCTTTCTAAGTATTGTGTAAGTGTATTTTTTTTTTGTAAGGGTAATTAATAAATCAGTTTTGTTTAAGTAGTCATGTTTTTCATTTAAATACACCATGAAAGTTTACTCAGATTACTGCAACAAGCGTTTGGCGTAGATTATGTGTAAAACATGTGTCTGATACTGATTTCAAATCAAATCATATTGTTACACACAGTTGTTACAGTTCCTTGACATAAACATGACAATTGAACCTAAGATAAATGTAAATAGAGAATACTTTTGACTTGACAACGTCTAATAAATCGATGAACGCTGCATGCACGGAAAAGTGTCCCGTTATGTCCCATTACGCTCATTGTACGCGTACGCCCATATCTATCTATTTTGTTATGACGTTGTCACGTTAAACTATCGTCTGTAAACCAACCGACTTTACAGACAACCATTTTTTTTTTGTTACTTGCCGATACTTCTTGCTTTATAGTCATAGGGGATTATTACACTTGGCTAAATTTAGTGATTTATTTCAGAAGCAAGTTTAATCCACTGAATTCATAAGCAAGCAATCTTATCTTCTGAATTCAGTAAGCTAGCTTTCTGAATACTATTAGGTATACTTTCTGAATTCATCATCATCATCAGCCGCAAGACGTCCACTGCTGAACGTAGGCCTCCCCCCTAGATTTCCACAACGAACGGTCCTGCGCAACCTGCAACCAGCGTTTTCCAGCGACCTTTATGTGGTCATCTGTCCATCTAGTGGGAGGCCGTCCAACACTGCGTCTTCCGGTTCGTGGTCGCCACTCGAGAACCTTTCTTCCCCATCGGTTGTCAGTTCTGCGAGCGATGTGGCCTGCCCATTGCCACTTCAGCTTGCTTACTCTATGAGCTATGTCGGCCACTTTCGTTCTTTTGCGAATATCCTCATTACGGATTCTGTCGCGCAAAGAGACTCCGAGCATAGCCCTCTCGCTCGCTGTGTGACTTTGAGCTTCGTTATGAGGCCCACAGTTAAGGACCACGTCTCAGTTCCATAAGCCATCACTGGCAACACGCACTGGTTAAAGACTTTCGTCTTTAGGCATTGGGGTATTCTGGACTCAAAGATGTGCCGAAGTTTCCCGAACGCTGCCCATCCGAGTTGGATCCTTCACTGGACCTCTTTGTCGAAGTTGGATCTACCTAATTGGATCTTTTGACCCAGGTAGACGTATTCGTCAACAACTTCGAGTGTGGTATTCCCAACAATAACCGGTACAGGTGAGATATGAACATTCGACATGACTTTCGTTTTGTCCATATTCATCCTCAAACCTACCTGTTGGGATACTGAGGTCCATGAGCATAGCACCGAGGTCCTCCAGCGACTCCGTTGATATTGATGCCATATCCGTTCCAGTCCAGTAGCTTAAAAACATCTTCCAGCGTGGCAGTAAATAGTTTCGGAGATATCACATCTCTCTGTCTCACGCCTTTCTGTAGCTGGATATGTTTTGTGCACTGGTCTCGTAATCGGACAGACCTTGTGGCTTTACTGTAGATACACTTCAACACTTCGATATAACGATAGTCAATGCTGCATCGCTGGAGAGACTGAAGCACTACCCAGGTCTCGATGGAATCGAAGGCTTTCTCATAGTCCACATACGCTATACATAGTGGCCGATTATACTCCGATATATAAAACCGAGGGTTTTCTGTATAATCTGCCGAAGCGTATGGATGTGGTCTATGGTAGTATAGCCTTTTCGGAAACCGGCTTGTTCGGGTGGCTGGCAGTCGTCAAACTTGCGTGCGAGACGATTCGTGGTTACCCTCGAAAACAACTTGTGGCTCAGAAGTGAGATGGGTCTGTAGTTCTTCAACAAGGTGTTGTCACCTTTTTTGAAGAGCACCACCACACTTCTGCTCCACGCTTTTGGCGTATTACTATCAAGTATGACGGAGTCGAACAACTTCTGGAGGACTTTAAGTATCGGTTTTCCACACGCTCTCAGAAGCTCAGTCGTAATTCCGTCGTCGTCAGGTGCCTTGTTGTTTTTAAGTTGTTTGAGGGCCATCCTAATCTCATACAGGCTGACTTCCGGGATATCTTCGATAAAGTGTCGGGTCAGCTTGGCTCTGGGGTCTTTTGCCATGCTAACGACAGGTTGTGCTTGTGTAGAGGTGTATAACTGTTCATAGAACCTCTCAATCTCCTCCAATATCTCGGGCTTCGACGAGACGATGTTACCACTATCGGTCTTCATTTTGGTCAGCTGACTTTGCCCAAGAGACAGATTTCTTGCGAACACTTTCGAGCCTTTGTTCTGCTTGATTGTTTCTTCAATACTCGAAGTATTGATGCAGCGCATGTCGCGTCGCATCTCAGAGATCAGAGATCAGAGATCTGTCTATTGAGCCGTCTTTATACCGTCATGTCGACCGAAGACTGTAACCGCATATCTCATCTGACCGCCATGAGATCTAGAGTTTGATCGAAGAGTTTTTGGGTTCTATTTTGGCGTCGGCTTTTATAAAAATTTCTCTGCCAACAGCATGAACAGTTTACACTAGCCTGTCGTTTATTTCGTCCGCCGTTACGCACTCATCTAAGGATTCGAAGCGATTTAGAAGTTCGAGTTGGAAGTTATCGGGATCTTCTATCTGAGCATAATTTGGTCGGAGCGTGGACTTCATCAGACGTGATCTCTCGAACTTAATGTTTATATTCAGCGTGCCTCTTACAATACGGTGATCGCTGCCGGTCTTAACCTTGCTGATCACAGAGACATCGCTGAATATTTGCCGTTTAGTCGTCATAATGAAGTCGATCTCATTTTTTGTGGAACCGTCTAGGCTAATCCATGTCCACTTTCTTTGTGGCTGTTTCTTGAAAAAGGAGTTCATCATAAAGACGCTCTCCCTTTCCAAGAAATCCGCTAGACGTTGTTCTCTTGGGTTCCGCTGCCCATATCCGAAATTCCCCACTCTCAACTCATCACCGCTACGTTTGTCCAGTTTCGCGTTGAAGTCTCCCATCACAACTGTGAAATGAGTTGGCGAGACATGTATGGCTTTGGAGATGTCCTCATACATGCTCTCAACCTCTTCGTCGGGATGTGTCGAGGTCGGTGCGTATACTTGTATGACCTTTAATGAATACCCTTCGCTAATTTTAAATACAAGGTATACAACCCTATTTGACACACTCTCGATCATTATCATGTTGTTGACGAGAGACTTGCGGACGATAAACCCGACACCCCTGGGATTGTTGATTTCCCTCCTGGTAGTAGAACAAGTTGCCGGATTCAAGGATTATCCTGTCCTCGCCCTGTCTACGGACTTCTGATAACCCTATGATATCCCAGCGCAACTTGTCCACTTCTTCTTCCAGCTCCACAATCTCAGCCCTCAGGCTGACGAAAAGATTCAGCGTCCGTGCGTTAATTGTTGCCAGGTCATTTTTTGAATTCAGTAGCGACTAAATTTAGCCATGTGTAAAAAGCCTTTTACCGCTAAACTGATACCTCGTCTGCCTACATCCCCTGCCCATGTACCTCTTTTCTTCCTTCCGTGGGAAGAAAACGAGGACTTCTTGAGGCGAAGGGCGCTCGTAGCTCTGCCTTCGCCCGCTCCTCACCCGATCCCCGTTTTAGAGTGCGGTTCTCTGATGCGCAGCGGAGACGAGCCGCCGCGATTCACAAACCACATGGCTTACAAGAACAACGTTAAAAATTTTGATTAACCCCCGACTACCTCAGATTTGTTACCTGTGCAACATTATACTAGTCAAGCCCTTTCATTTGATACCCATATTAAGGGAGTTGTGAAAAAGGAATGTATTTCGCCATTTTGTGGTAATGCGCCAAGCCAAGATGGCCGCTACCACAAAAAATGGCGAATTACATTACTTTTTCACTACTACCTCAATATGGGTATCAAACGAAAGGACTTAACTTGTAGAATACTTTGCACAATGACAAATTTTAAAACCAAGATGGCGGCTACCACAAAATGGCGAAATACATTTATTTTTTCACACCTCCCTTAATATGGGTATCAAATGAAAGGGCTTGACTTGTAGAACGTTATACAGATAATACGAGATCCGACGTAGGGTGGATGATCCAGTAATGGACAGTACCCCAGTTATGGACACTTTTTTCCTTTATTCAAAGAAAACAAGCCTTCCACTTTGAGATTTTCGTGTGGCACCACTTAATCATAGAGAACGGACCTCCTATTCGCCTCATAATATACGTCAGTGCGATCTATCATTTCGTTTCAAAATGGCAAAGTAAACATTAGACCAAGTTAGTGCTGGTCCAGAAAAATCAAATTTTATTAACATACTCGTTAACAAGGTGAGTCTATTTGATTCTCCATCATTTGTTTGTTATTAATTGTAACTGAATTCTAATTATATTCTAAAGTTTTGTATTGAAATGAGAGATATAATTTGTAATTGTTCCCAGTTATAATCGCGTTTTTTTGTGTTTATAGCCGGTGTCATTTACTGGATCTGGCATACATACTTTACCCAGTAATCGACACATGTCCATAATTATTTTTTTAGGAACATCTCGAGTTGGCACACCAATTTAACTCCTTTTTCCAAGCAGTTTAAGTATATTTTGAAATTAAACAAATTGGAGTGCATGTACCAGTAAAGAACAAAGTGTCGATCACTGGATCCAGTGAGTGTCCATTACTGGTTTTATGTCTTTTATGTTTCAAGATTTTTCAAGTGTTTTCAGATGGAAACTTTGCTATACCGGGAACAAGCAAAACCGTACCGATACAATTACACCTCAAAAAAAGTCTATAGATGCTGCTTTGGGAATCATTGTACCTACCATCTTCATTGAAAAGAAACTTTTTTTAACCGATAGAAGACCGATAGTGGTAACGTCGTCTCGTCGAAGCCCGATTTTGGAGGAGATTGAGAGGTTCTATGAACAGTTTTACACCTCTACGCAAGCACAACCTGTCGTTAGCATGGCAAAAGACCCCAGAGCCAAGCTTACCCGATACTTTACCGAAGATATCGCAGAAGTCAGCTAGTATGAGATTAAGATGGCCCTCAAACAAATTAAAACAACAAGGCACATGGTGACGACAGAATTACGATTGAGCTGAGAGCGGATGGAAAACCGGTACTTAAAGTACTCCAGAAGCTGTTCGACTTAGTCATGCTTGACGGTAATAAGCCAGAAATGTGGAGCAGAAGTGTAGTGGTGCTCTTTTTCAAAAAAGGTGACAACACCTTGAAGAACTACAGACCTATCTCACTTCTAAGCCACGTTTATAAGTTGTTTTCGATGGTTATCACGAATCGTCTCTCACGCAGGACTTCCAACCACCCGAACAAGCCGGTTTACGAAAGGGATATAGTACCATAGACCACATCCATACGCTACGGCAGATTATACAGAAAACCAAGGAGTATAATCGGCCACTATGTATAGAATATGTGGACTATGAGAAAGCCTTCGATTCCATCGAGACCTTGGCAGTGCTTCAGTCGCTCCTGCGATGCCGCATCGACTTTCGCTATATCGAAGTGTTGAAGTGTATTTATAACAAAGCCACAATGTCTGTCCGATTACAGAACCAGTGCACAAAACATAATTATCCAGCTACAGAAAGACGTGAAAGAGGCAGAAGTTATATCTCCGAAACTGTTCACTGCCGCGCTGGAAGAATTTTCAAGCTACTGGACTGGCATCAATATCAACAGCGAATGCATCACTCACCTTCGGTTTGCCGACGACATAGTCATTGTGGCGGAGTCGCTGTAGGATCTCGGTGCTATGCTCAGGGACCTCAGTAGAGTATACCAACAGGTAGGTCTGAGAATGAATATGGACAAGACGAAGGTCATGTCAAATATTTATGCCTCACCTGTGCCGGTTATTGTTGAGAATGCCACACTCGAAGTTGGTGACGAATACGTCTACCTGGGTCAAAAGATCCAATTAGGTAGATCCAACTTCGACTAAGAGGTCCAGCGAAGGATCCAACTCGGATGGGCAGCGTTCGGGAAACTTTGGCACATCTTTGAGTCCAAAATACCCCAATGCCTAAAGACGAAAGTCTTTAATCAGTGCGTGTTGCCAGTGATGGCTTATGGAACTGAGACGTGGTCCTGAACCGTGGGCCTCATAACGAAGCTTAAAGTCGCACAGCGAGCTCTGGAGAGAGCTATGCTCGGAGTCACTTTGCGCGACAGAATTCGTAATTAGGATATTCGCAAAATAACGAAAGTGGCCGACATAGCTCAAAGAGTAAGTAAGCTGAAATGGCAATGGGCAGGCCACATACATCGCTGGCAGAACTGACAACCGATGGGCAAGAAAGGTTCTCGAGTGACGACCACGAACCGGAAGGCGCAGTGTTGGACGACCTCCCACTAGATGGACAGATGACCTCGCAAACGTCGCTGAAAACCGCTGGTTGCAGGATGCCCTGGACCGTACGTTGTGGAAATCTAGTGGGAGGCCTATGTTCAACAGTGGACGTCTTGCGGCTGATGATGATGATGATTATTATTATTATCGATAATAGTTATTTCTACGAGTACGACGGGTTTGAGTGAAAGTTTTGTATTTGTTTTGATGCTTAATTTGAGAGAGCTTTATAGTTATGGTCCTTCATTATCTGTATAATGAAGGACCATAATGGTAAAGTACCTGTTTTGACTTCAATTAAAAAATAATTTCAATTCAACTGTATTCAATTTGTTTGTCTCCTAAATAGTATTCATATCTGCCATAATTATGGTTATGTTGTTTACTGTCGATGACTGGGTGTCCATAACTGGGTAACGTCCATCACTGGGTATGGACAACTGGATCCTAGGTGTCCATAACTGGTGATTTTAGTTTTTTCTATATTATATGAAAGTTCTAATAATTCGTTACAGATACTTCAATTGTATATCGCTGTGCTGATTCTTGAGAATACTGATTGTTATTTTCAGTAATTATTTTTGATCTGAGTTTTATACTTTTTTTTTTATTGCTATTTATTATGAACACTGTCCTAAAAGTGTCCATTACTGGGTCCTTCACCCTAGTAGGGGGTTAACCAAAATTTTTAATTTTGTTCTTGTTTTAGTCGGGGGTTAAAAATACACATTTAAATAGGTACTTGGATTTCAAGCCATGTGCTTGGTGAATCGCGGCACAGCTCGTCTCCGCTCCGCCTAAGTGGAACCGCACCCTTAGTCCTACCTCCGCGCCCGTTTCCTGCAAATGAAGACTCCTATCTATAACAGCTCAGCACTATGTCACGTAGCTATTGCAACATGAAGAGTACAAGTCATTATGTAACACTGTACTGAGTACTGTGCTGGTCACTCAGAGAAATAAGACGATTTATTTACAACCCTTGTAATTTCTCTGTAACTTAGCAATTAGCATACAATAAGGAATAATATATGGCGTACAAATATAGTTCACTATCAGCGTTCTACGGTGCTACCCGCGAAGTTCCCGTTCATGTTATTTGGCCGGGATTAAAGCCTATGTGTTCTTCCAGACTATAATCTACCTGTATTCCAAATTTCAGCCCGATCCGTTCATATGTTCGACGTGATTGAGCAACAAACATTCATGCATTGACATTTGTAGGTAATTAATACCTATTAGTGTGTTTGTTATGTCATGAATTGTTATAGGTTAGCACAGTCGTTGTTGTTAACATTTTATGCCAGGTGAGTTTGAATTTGTTATATCTTACAAGGTAATTTTTATATGTATATCCTGTGTTGTATATTTTATCATACATATGTATTATAACAACCATGATTTTTCGTAATAGGTATCTAGGTATAGTATTTAGGTACGAGTAGGTACATTACGAAAAATCATGGTTATTATTGATGAAGGAAAAGCAATAAAATCCAGAAAGTTAATATCACACGAGCTACATTATATTTTCTACTACACAATAATCAGATAATAACAACATCGAATCTTATTCGTCTAAATACAACATTTTCTAAACTTCAAATTGTAACATCTAGTCGACTTTTATGAGATCTTTAGAAGAGAATGACCACCAGGACATCATGTTCCTGAAAGAAAAAGAAACGCAATTATTATCAAAGACAAATGAAACAATGCATCCATCACACAAACATTCATGGGATGATTTGATAGTTCACACGCATATTAATTATTTTTACCTACACTGAAAAAATGTGGGGGAAATAGTAAATATTGATAAAATAGATATTGAAATGTTGTGATTCCAAATACAAATCAGTAGCATAATAGGACGAAATAGAAATGAGTGAGACTCCTCAATAGTATGCAACGTTTAAGGTGTTGAAGGTATCCATAGAAGGCGGCGACCACTTAACACCAGGTGGACCTCGCTTGTTTGTACACTGTTTTCTGTAAAAACGAACGAAGTTTCGTAGTATAAATAATATTTATTTTAAGAATCGCTCACCTAGGTTTTCCCTTGTTAGATTTTTCGGTCAGCATTTGCACGAGTAGCCCACATAAGTAAGCTGCTTGCAATGTATAGAAGACCATCTGCCAGCTCATGGTATTTTCATTTGGAGTGTCTTCGACTAGGTCAACTTCGCGGACCTTAGCATCGAATCTTCGGAAACGAACGTCTCTGACATTGGTGTCTTTAGCAAGAACAGTATCAGATCTCACTTTAGCTTCTCTTCTGACATCTCGATTCGCTGAACGAGACATATGTTCTAGGGCTAAGTTGCGCCGATCGACTTCGTCTCTTCCCGTCAATCGCATCGAGTCGCGGCGTGACTCAACAGTTCTGAACTCCTGGACATCGCTGCGAACATCTCTTTCATTAATCAACCTAACCTCACGGCTTCTTTCTAAGTGCTCCAAACGAATTTCGTTACTGGATTCAGTTTCTCGGAATCTCCGTTCCGCGGAACGCGCTGCCAAGATATCGCGAGCTTGCCAGTGCAAGACACGGTCTTGGGATGGATCTAGTTGACGACGAGATTCAACTCTTGTCATCCGGACTTCTCGTCTTCTAGTGATTTCATTTCGAGCATCAACTCGCGAATCTCTAGTTTCCAGAATGTCTCGCCTTTCAATACTATCTCTAGAAAGCCTGCTAGACACAATGTCACGAGATCTCCTATCATCACTATTAGCGTCTCGCGAAAGGTCTCTGACATTTTCGTAAGTTGCTCGTTGACGTCGACTAAACTCAGTTCGTGACATTGTTCGAGTGTCGAATCTGCGCTGAGCTGTAGAATCAAAGCGAGTCGACTGCTGAATTACAACAGTTCTGGATTTGCCATCATTAAAAGCCTCTCGCTGTATATCAGATCGTTCACGAATTCTGTAGTCTCGTCGTATTCCATTATCTATGTGTTCCCGCGACGCTCTACGTTCTTCACGTTCACGGTTAATATCCGAACGCAAATCATCGTGCTCTTTTAGATTTGGTTTTCGTTCTGGGTGGGCGTTCACATCGAGTCGTGAACGGCTTGTGCTTCGAATTTCTTGCCTCGGTTCAACACTATGCCTCGATTGGCGCAGTGTTGTGTGCCTATCCCTAAATGTTATTCTTTCAGAACGTTGGTTCCTCCGTTCATCCAGCCTTTCCTCACTCCTTGAATCTCTGAGATGCATTGCTACCCTCTCATCGCGGACATTCGTCTCTGAAGCACGAGAGGTAAATTCACGCTCATTAGATCTAATGCGATCGACAGACCTAGCGGAGAGCTGTTCGCGTTTGTCTCTCGTCTCATCATTATTTAAAGTTCTCAAGATCCTCGGGGAGATTTGTGACATTACTTCACGAGATGTCTGTCTACGTTCCTTTGAACTTTCTTGAGACGCGCGTAGCATATCCCTGCTTGCTTCCCTTCGTTGATCAGTTCGATAATCGTTACTAGAAATCATTGGAGAACGCGCGTCCACCTCTAAAGCTCGAGATTCACGAGATACAGACAGTCTTCGTTCTGAAGACAACCTAGATTCACGACGTTCCAACGACCTTTCTCGAGACAATCTACTTTCATCTCGCTGCTGGCGCTGGGCTGCAATCCTGTTATCCGTACGATAACGTCTAATATCTTCACTGGATCGGTCAACTCGTTCAAAGGCATCGCGAGATTCACGTCTTCGGTCAGCGAAATTCCTTTCGGACGAATCTCGTAGGTTGATAATTCTGTCCCTAGACTCTCTATTTTGCTCTCTTTGCCTTCGGTCATCAACTCGTTTCGCACTTTGACGATTATCTCGTTCAATGTTATTTTCCCTCGATTCTCTTACACGCTCATCCAAGAGACGTTGTTTTCTATTATTGTCATATCTGATTTCAACTCGGGACCTGATCATCCTAGAAACTCGGTTTCTATTACCAGCTACGTCATCATTTCGTCGCAATACAGTCAAACTTTCTCTGTTTACAGAAATTCGGCGGAACGATTCGACGTCTCGTACATTTTCGTTATCAAGATATTCTCGGGACACTCGGTTGTTACTGAGTCGTGCAATCCTAGTATTATCGAAAGAAATGCTGACACGTCGCGAATCCAATTCGTCCCTTTCATATCGCTTCAGTGAATCTCTAGATGCATCATGACGACCCCTACGAATCTGGTGTTCCCGTCTGGAGTCCCCTGCTTCAACAGTTCGCTGACGACGTTCCTGTTCTCTTGCCACTCGGGTTTCAGTACTGAACCTGGCAGCGGGGGGAGATACGTCTGATAGAACTCTCCAAGTTCAGCCTTTCTATTGTCCTTATTGGAACATTAGCGTCAGGGCGCCGATCTGTCCGAATTTCTTGAAAGCTTAGACGGTGATCTTCTGGGTTATTTTTACGGGAATTCCCCATAAACTCTGGTGTCTTCAGTGAAGGAGTTCGAGCGGTGATCGCAACACTGGCGGCCATCAATGAGATTGGTCTCCGTGAAAGACCCGATCGGTTGGATTACCGCGACAACCGCAAATAGCAGTAAACGCCAGTTATTCATAGTAACTGTGTGCTGGTTTGGTATTTTGTCCTCGCTGCTGTAGAAGTGAACCTTCGAAGGCTGCTTCCGAACTGAAATTTTCAGCGTTTTGTCGTGCTTTTATACCCGTTCCAGGCTTGTTTGGATCGAATGGCTATTAGACGCTAGAACGCATTCAATTTTCACATCCTACGCTATTTCCACGCGAGTTCTTTTTATAACAGCGACCGAGTGGTTTACATCCTTGTAGTGAATTTTATGGACCTCGTTACTTTGTGATATGACTACTTGTAATAAACAAGCAGTTCTATACGATTAACTGATATGTATACACGCATTGAGAACGTCCTCCTTTTTTGGAATTGGTTAAAATAAATTCTGAGGTGCAGGTTGAATTCAAATAAAGTTACATTCTGTGGCAAGGGCACTTGGTACCTATCTGTGATTGTTATGCGTTCCGATTTAAGGGGCAATGTTTTCAGAGAAATTAGAGGGCATAGAGATAAAACATTTTATATCTCTGGGTGACGAGCGCAGTGCAGGTAATGATTTGGACTTATCATGTTCCAATAGCTGCGTGTCACTGTGCTGTTATGAGCAGGCGTGTTGGTTACTATTAGGTACCATCAGGCACATGTCCTGCTCGTTTTGATTTACTATTGCTTTTGGTACAATGTAACGTCTGATTGCATCTTATGCCAACTAAGGATGAACTCCTTATGAAATGCTTATGAAAAAAGCTAGAAGAAAAACACAAACGCTGGCAAACCTTGATTTGTTTGACATAATTTTGACGCGAAATATTTTTTAACCGCGTAAAGCACTTTTAGGTAGAAACAAAACCTTATCCGCTCGCGACACCGACATGCTAAAGTCGAGTAGTATCATCACCCTTCACAAACATGTGTATACCTAATAACAGTAAGTATACCTATAAAATAGCAGTATATCCAACAAGAACAAAATAAAAAATTTTGATTAACCCCCGACTACCTCAGATTTGTTATCTGTACGACATTCTACTAGTCAAGCCCTGTCATTTGATACCCATATATTAAGGGAGTTGTGAAAAAAGAAATGTATTTCGCCAATTTGTGGAAGCGGCCATCTTAGATTTGAAATTTGTCATAGTGCAATGTATTATACTAGTCAAGCCCTTTCATTTGATACTCATATTGAGGTAGGTTATAAAATATTTTGACCGCCATTTTGTGGAGGCGGCAATCTTGAATCGATATTAACCAAACATAGCTAAGAACATCCGCACGGATATTAACTTTCAAATAAAAAAAAACGCATCGAAATCGGCCCATCTGTTTCAGCTCTACGGTGCCACAGACAGACACACACACACACAGACAGACAGACATCGACGTCAAACTTATAATACCCCTTTTTTGGTCGGGGGTTAAAAAGCTGCAATATGTTTGCAAGGATCAAGAAAAGTCCAACTAAAGTTCGATTATGTACGGTACGAGCATTATCAGTGGTCGCAGCTGCAAGGGAAGATTTGTCCCCGCTCATAAAATAATTATCTGATCGGGCCCATTGAGCCAACAAATGGGAACCTATAAATTGATTCCCTATGACGTCAACGCAGCGTTTCACGTTTCATTGATTCGGGATTAGAAAATTGCTGAATTGAATGGGTTATATTCGAATATGTTCCCTTAATGTGTTGATGTCTAAAAATAGCTCAGGGATATAAGACACTAACAGAGCCCCGGCTTTACCTGCGTAGTTCGCGGTCCCGTATTTTTTTTCGGGATAACAAGCAGCCTATCGTATCGTATAGAAGATCGTCTCAAACAAAAATGACAGCCCGGAGAGACGGGATGACGCTGGAAAGACAGATGGCTGGTGGAAAAGACATCTGACGGATGGAAAGACATCTGACTGTTGGAAAGACAGCCGAGGGTGAAGGCCTAGCAAGCCAAGCCCGGGAATTAAATCGCTAAAAGTCCGAATAAGAATAATATCCCTGGGACAGTCCGAGAGGCGGGGCGGAAGATCTGTCCACCGTGTGATAGTAATGACGACCCTGGCGCGAATACGAATTTGAGATGCCGTGTGCGGGAAAATTTACAAGAGACGAGCCTGGTACCAAAAGCATTTAAAGACACATGATGGTGTTGAAGCACGACAGCCGTCGGTCAGTACTTCGACAAACACTATGGATAGAGTTGACCCTCATATATCCCAAGGTGAACCATCGAGTGAAAACTACCAGGAGTCCATTGTCATCAGGACACGTCTTGGCATTCCCAGTCTAAAAAACTCTACCTGGAAAGTTCATGACGAAAACTTGGCGATCTTATTAGAACATCCTGGGCCAAAACAAGACCTAAACAGCCAAGTAGAAACTTTCCAGGACACCATATATACATACTTCTCGGAACATTACCCACGATCAACTTGTTATGCTCAAAATAGCAAGGAAAATATGTTCAAAATGAAATTGCGGAGGAAGAAAAGAGAGTTAATAAAACGTCTTCGTGTAGCTAAGACCATGGGCGACAACCATCTAAGTCACCAACTGTCCAGGGTTCTAAGATCAATCCTTAAATTAATACAAGGAATATCGCTTCAAATGGATGGGGATAAAAATGACGGGCGCGTCACTGATCTGCTACGCAGACGACACGGTAGCAGTATTTCATGATAGAAGCTGGACTGGGGTTCGACTGACTGCTGAGATTGGGATGTCTCGTGTTGCGCGATGGCTCGATGGAAACCTTCTGTCTTTGAACCTAGACAAGACGAATTTCATTGGCTTCCACGTGACGCGGGCATCACAGCCCAGTCTGGACGAAATAAAAATCCACGGGATGAATTGCCCTTTCTTGGACGATCCCGCAGCTTGTTTGCAATGTTGCTGTACTCAAATTGAGAGAGTTGCCTGCACTAAATATCTGGGGCTCCAAATAGACCAGAACTTATCATTCCAGCAGCACCTTGCTGTTCTATCCAAAAGAGTGAGAAAAGGCATCTATATCATGAAGAAACTGAGAGCGGCCACAACCAGAGAGATACTGGGCCTTGTTTACACCTCTTTATGCCAATCGCTGATAAGTTACTGCATAGGTGTGTGGGGTGGAGCCGCTGCTAAGTACATGATTGCCGTGGAGAGGGCTCAAAGGGCTGTCCTAAAAGTTATGCTTGGAAGACCACGTAAACATCCTACCGAGAAGCTGTTTCAGGAAGCTAAGGTGCTCTCTGTTAGGAAACTCTTCATTGTGAATGCTATAACAAAGTCACACATCGTAGATCAACACATTAACAGGAGAAAATCCCGTCCCGCCACAGTCACGCTTCCGAAGGTCAAAACAGTATATATATATCACCATACATCCATGCCTTCACCTATAACTCAGTATGCAAGCACTGTGACCTAAAAGGTTTGTCACACAGAGAGGCCCGAGGCATGGTGAGGGACTGGCTCCAGTCCTTGAGCTATAAGAAGTCGGAAGAACTAGTTAAGGTGTACGATCACGATGTTGGAAGTTATGCCACAACACCCAAAACCTCACATAATATCATTGCTTTGCAAGGTTCCACACGAAACCACCCCTTTGACTTTGTTGGGACAGTAAAATGAATTATATGTTTGTGTTTGAAATTAAATCAACATGTGCTCACGCTCTGTCACTTCCATACCCCTCCTCCTGCACACAATCACACATATTATATGTATATTTATTTACTCAGAAATTTTTGCCCCATTTCCACACACACACACAGTCACACACATACATAAACACGCATAAACACACAAACACACACACACACACGCACCCACCAATACACAGACACGAACACCTGAGCTTCAATAATTAGCTTGCAATTTTATATTTTATTTTTTTTCTTCAACACAGATACTACGTAATTGTAAAATTGTAAATTTATTAAATTGTCGTTTTATGTATAACACCATCCAACACGCGGAATTTGTGTAAACCTAACAGAGGAATTCCAAGATACCGGCTTGGCCGAGTTTGGGTTCCACTTTCTATTTGTTAAATTGTAATTGTCTAACTTGAAAACTGAATAAAAAATTATCTTTAAATTAGTAAAAATCGTGATAATTTTAACAGAGCTAAACACGAAGTAGACTTTGATAAAAACCCTTTTCAATACTCCAAAAATATTTTCAGGGAGCAAAATGGAAAGCTTATCTTGACTAACGCGCAAATTTACGATCACTTTAAAAGCACATACGAAGTGCCTAAACGCGGGAGCTCGTATGTAGAACCAAACATCCAAAGACCTAATGATCCTCTGACAAACTTTCAAAGCACCCCACCTAGTGAAGAGGAAGTAAACTATCAAATTAAAAAGAAAACTACTAAATCAGCTCCTGGCCCAGATGGCATTCCTTACTTAGTGTATAAAAGTGTCCATCAGTTCGTAAACATATCTTGAATATATTCATTAAGATCTGGTCAAGAAAGCAAGTCCCAGTAGCATTCGGAAGAGCAATTTTGTCCTCATCCCTAAAAAGCAGGAAGTAACTCATCCCAAAGACACCAGACCGATAGCCCTAACCAATACAATTTCTAAAATCTTTTCAGTATATTGCAAACAAAATGACCACATTTATGACTAGCAATAGGTATTTCAGGCCCAATCACCAGAAAGGGTTCTTGCCTGGTATTTCTGGATGCCTGGAACACAATACATTACTAGCAGAAAGTTTGAAAGATGCCAGAACACATGAGAGGCAAATAACAGTCTGCTGGATAGACCTAGAGAACGCGTTTGGTTCTGTCCAGCATAAACTTATGATATTTGCCCTAAAATGGTATAACTTTCCTGCTGAAATTATTGACATAATTAATTCTTATTATTGCCACTTAAAATTCGTCATAGCAGTAAACAAGGAATACACAAAACCACTTGAATACAATGTAGGACTATTCCAAGGGTGCTGCTTATCACCAATAGCATTTAATATAGGGGCCAAGGAGTTGCCACAATTGCAGAGGCAGTGCCTTTCAAATTTCTTGGTAGAAAAATAGATCACAAAGGACGTACACCATCATTAGAGGTGGTTGTTGAAAATTTCATGAACAACCTCAATAAGGTAGACCAGCAGCCTATCAGCAATATCAAAAAAGCATGGATATATGACAACTACCTCACATCACGTCTCACTTGGCCTTTCCTAGTATATGACATCGGTAAAACTCTCCTGGCAAAGCTAGATGCCAATGTCATAAAGATATTGAAGTCATGGTTAGGATTGGCACATCCGGCTGATCCCTCTACTCTTTTTAGGAATCACAATAGTTTTGGGCTGAAACTAAAGAAACCGTCTGAACTTTACAAACACCTAAGAGTTACAAAAACGCATGTTTTGGGAAAGTCGCAAGACGAATTAATTACATCTCTCCCAAAAGACAAAACTGCTTCAGACCTGGAATCTAGACTTCAATTCCTTAAACAATTTATGGCAGGTGCACAAGTAAATATTGCTGGGTTGGGTGCGAGAAAGAAAAGGGAAGACCGAGACATGGTAAAAACCTTTCTACCACAAGACGAAAATGACGGTTACAAAGTGCACGCTATGAATTTAGAAATGCAAAGTGAGTGGTTAACCATAGGTGAGTTCTGTATCCCATTAGCTCTAAAGTGGCGCACCTTGATCTATGACTGGTCTCTTGCCTTATTAAATTTTTATCTAAATGCATTCCAAATGACCCTCCCTGACCAGAGTAACTTGGTAAGGTGGGGAAAAGCCTCTGAAAAATGTTGCTATACTTGTGGAGAGGCGATATGTACAGCAAGGCACATATTGGTGGGATGCAAGGTGCTCCTTAATGGGGGTCATTACTCACGGCGTCATGACAGAGTACTTGAAATCATACGTGAAGCCATGAGCCTTTCAGTAGCTAGAGCCCAAAAGGGATTGACGACAAACAAAAGACAAATTAACTTTGTAAAAGAAGGCTCAACTTCAAACTCCAGGAACAAGCCTTACTCAATTGGACTATTTTAATGGACACGTATGAAAGGCACTACAGGATCCCAGAGGATGTGGGTGTTTCGTCATCCAGACCGGACATTTTCCTTTTTTCTAGAGCTACGAAACGCATAGTCCTTGTAGAACTTACCGTACCGTGGGAAACTAATATACCTAAAGACCACGCGATGAAACAAAATAAGTATTACAACCTCCTAAACGAATTAACAAAAAACGGCTATGTAGTTAGTTTATACGCTGTAGAAGTGGGAGCGAGAGGTATACCAGCAAAATCTCTCTATAACCTACTGAAAGACCTTGGCTTATCCAGAAGTGCAGTAACTAAGTTCTATACTAGAACGAGTATTTAAAGCTGCACTAGTGGGCTCATATCAGATTTGGCTGGGCAGGGAGAGAAAAACGAGTAGTGAAGGTGAGTGTTGATGTAGGTACGTCAGAAAGGGGCCCCTTAAACCTACGCCCGAGTCACAAGTCTCGGGAACTACTCGAGTTTTTCTCTCTCTCTGCCACACGATGGACCCGGCACCCGCACGGTGAATCCATGGAATGCTAAGAAGATCGTCTCATCCGGACTATTGTTTATCTTTGTTTAAAATTTCAGCCCGATCCGTTCAGACGACGTGATTGAGCAACAAATATCCAACCATTGACATTTATGATATTAGTAGGATTTGTAGGAATGCAACTTTGCAACTCCATGACACCATTGCACCAATCTGTCGCCAGAACCGCTACCATTGACGATGGAAAATGGCTACTTGGAAAACGATGATTCAATAACCAGTCAATTGTTTTTGTCTTACTATTTTCCCTAAATTGTATGTATCCTATATGGTGTGAACAATAAAAAAAATCAATAATACTTATGTATGTGTAGGCGAGCCGCTGATACCCTTCAACGGCCAAGTCACACAACATTAACTATAATAATAAAGAAATCGCAGTAAGGAACCTTAGACTTGGCACGGCTTTGTCTAGATTTCATTACTTTTTAGAGATAAGTATACAGCTCCATCGAGACTTGGCTAGTTTTTTACAGAATGTTTTTGGTGGGATTTCACTTCTTTTTGTAGGAACGTGGACTTATTGATTTACTATATCAGTTGTATTATTTGACACATTTTTTTTCTTTATGAGTACTTTTTTAATATTACTAATCTTTATTTTCTTTTTTTCCGGTTCTGATTCTTGTAGGTATAGTACCAACAGTTCGTATTGCCCATTCACGTTCATTATTTAAGTGGACTCTCTATAATAGGCAAAGAGCTTTAGAAGATTGGAAGAAGACTGCAAATAAATAAAAGCCAGTCTAGCCTTATCCAGAGCTTTCCTTTAATTTTATTTACACACATATATATGCGTATAAAATTGTTGACTCTGACCATATATTGTTATCCTAACTAAACACTTCGTAGAAACGTTATGGCGGACGCGCGTGTTGTGAGCTGATGTTCAGCAACGTATGCAACTATAGCAGATCTGATACTGCAAGATGAATCGGTTCTACCATACACCAAGAAATATATTTAATGGAAGAGACAAGACCCGTCTTTGGGCATACCAGCTACTTGGTAGCCACTAAGTTCATCGTCGTCTTTTGATATTACCGAAATTTTTTAAAATATTATCTTGCGAAATTTAATTTTCCAACTGCTTTGTGCGAAATCAAACACAAATAAACTCTACGACGACAGCGACTGACAAAGTCGACTGACAGCGTCATAACACGAAATGAAAAGTTTTCCTTTAATTTTATTTGTATGCGTATTAATAGCAGAAGGGCTATATTACATACTCTTTGCAGAAGGGGAGGCATTCGTCCAGTAGTGGGAAGCAATAGGCTAGATTAAATTAGAAGATGTGTCCCACTATGCTGGATTTTTGCAATGACAGTCGATTTTTTTTTATGTAAGTACCAATAGTAGAATTGGGGATTACTGTATCTCTAATACAGCTGAGACAAGCTGAGGGCACTTCATCAAGATACTTCAAACCTTCGATTTTGGACATCAAATGAGGAGGAGAGAAGAGGACAAACAAAGTTGAATATTTTTTGTAAAGGCGGTATGTCGATATTTGTAGTTTGGTTGGGCTCTTGTGTTTTCAAATAAGGGGCACCAGGTACTCCAGATTTTCGATATTCCTAGTTTTCATAGTTTTCCCTTTATGTGGCCATTAAACCCTAAGTCTGTACCAAATTTCAGCTCTCTGAGTGTATGGGAAGTAGGTACTAGTTCTATTTTGATGATCATGAGTGAGTGTCGTAAATGCGAAACTTTGCCTTCGCTTAACTTCGGAACTAAATGACGTACAGACTTCAAATTTTGGATTTTAAATATGTGATTATAGCTTACTAGATGACGAACATTTCAGCGTTCTGGTCTTATCCAGAGGGTCTCAAATAGGGGCCTGAAAATGCAGCGAAATGGTTCCAGTAAAGGATGGTACGGCAGTGTTCGCTTCGCGCTCGATACTTGGCGGGGGCACTGCCGTGCCCCCAGATTGATATTTTTCAATTCAGTGATACTTAGTAGGTACCTATTTAACTATGGCACATGAAGTTGTTTATTATTGGACTATTTTAGATGTAGATTATGAAATTCAAACACGCCAAAAAATAGGTAACTCAATGTTTGAGATCTTTATGATTAGGGATGATGTCTGGGTCAAAAATATAAGTAGGTACCTACCATTCTAGTTGTTAGTTCAACAGGTAGATTTTGAAAAAATATGGGACATGTATTTTAGTTTTATCAAATTATTAAAAACCGACAAAGATTTAGACCATCAAACTTCCGGAGTGGGGGTGGTGGGGGGGTGTGACGTCAAGTCTACATTAAATTCGTATTTAGAGGTGACATGAGTCGAAACTTCTAAGCACTAAGTACCTATATCTTCGGCATTTTATGTTTTTGAAATAAAAGAAAAAAGAGAAAAAGACCACGTAAATTTCCTAAGTCTTCCAGATGAGGGTCCTCCACGAGGACTCTGTTTATCAGAGTGCTCAGTGGAAGGACAAGGGCCGCGATGCAGCCATAGAGGCGGAACTACGGCTATCCCTAGCCGAGGTGGTGAGGGCGGCCCTCTCGCTGGCGATCGTCTTCGCCATGAGAGGTGAGCTGAAAGTCTCTCGACAGTGAGAGGTCGCGTGAGTTGGGGAGCGAGAGTGGGAGCCCTCTCGCTCCTTAAATGAGGCGGAAGTGGACACGGGGGCGAGCCTAGAGATTCGCCGATTCTGGGATTGCACCCTGTCTCCACAGGAAGGCCTGGGGCGTTGGATGTTTAGGGCCGTCCGACGCCCCAGGTGACAGGTGACGCGGCGCTGATTTCCGGTACGTCACTAGAACCAAATGCGGGGGTAGGTACTAACGCTCCCCGCGAGGCGGGTCCGCAAGGACAGTGGTGGGCCAGGGTCGTCGTAGGAGTGCGAAAAGTGACCCGGCGACCCTGACCCCTGGCCATGCAGGAGAAATCTGTAGGGGTTTAGTCGGCACGGGTCGGCAGTCACCATGTCGAATCCCATGGTGTCGAGCCCGACATATCCCACCATGTCTCTGCATGGTGGGCATACCTACGTAAAAGTATTTCTCCAACATAAAAAAAGTTATTCAGCCGCATATTATTCTCGTGTTGCTGTGCTTACTAGGTATTCTAATTGTATAACGGCAGGAGAAATCTGTAGGGGTTTAGTCGGCACGGGTCGGCAGTCACCATGTCGAATCCCATGGTGTCGAGCCCGACATATCCCACCATGTCTCTGCATGGTGAGCATACCTACGTAAAAGTATTTCTCCAACATAAAAAAAGTTATTCAGCCGCATATTATTCTCGTGTTGCTGTGCTTACTAGGTATTCTAATTGGATAACGGTAAGATGACGTTAGGAAAGAATAACTGTTTAAGCATTTTTTCTGAAACTGATAACGGGCTGGTCACGAACTGTGAGTGACAACTAAATCAACTCAGGAGGATTACTTATTTTGATCGTTTCGAAAATGAAAAAATAGGTAAAGAGATTTGTTAACATCTTTGGACCATCTCTGAACAATAGAAATGATAAAAAAAATATTAGTACATATCATTTTTATAGTTTCAACTATAAAAATATACCAAACACAAAAATAACCATTAAAATCGGTTTAGTAGGCGCTATCGCTTAACATAGGTAGGTACATACTCGTACCTAGGCAAAAAAGACGTTGATTGAGAACCTTCTCCTTTTTTTTAAGTCGGTTAAAGAGACAGCAATAACATAATTTAGTAAATTTTTACAAAGCACTATATTAAATTATAGGTACCTACCTAAGTGAACTGAAATAAATAAGGTTTTATGCTAGGTATTCCATTAAAGGTCAGTGAACAAGAACAAAATAAAAAAATTGATTAACCCCCGACACAACATTCTACTAGTCATGGTCAAGCCCTTTCATTTGATACCCATATTAAGGGAGTTGTGTAAAAAGAAATATATTTCGCCATTTTGTGGTAGCGGCCATCTTGGATTTGAAATTTGTCATAGTACAAAGTATTCTACTAGTCAATCCCTTTCATTTGATATACATATTAAGGTAGGTTGTGAAGAAATATTTAGTCCGCCATTTTGTGGAGACGGCCATCATGAATCGATATTAACAGAATACAGTAGAATTCATTTATAACGACGTCGCTTATAACGACTAACCGTTTTTAACGTCGATATTATTTACTCGTTTAATAGTTAGATACTGAGAAAATATAACCGTTTAGTGCGACTCCGGTTTGAGCGACAAACCGTTTATAGCAACCATTTTTTTAAATAATTCGTCCGTTTAAAACGACGCGCCGTGTTTTGTTTCAATTTAGGTAAAGTATGACTAGGGTGAAGGACCCAGTAATGGACACTTTTAGGACAGTGTTCATAATAAATAGCAATAAAAAAAAAAGTACAAAACTCAGATCAAAAATAATTACTGAAAATAACAATCAGTATTCTCAAGAATCAGCACAGCGATATACAATTGAAGTATCTGTAACGAATTATTAGAACTTTCATATAATATAGAAAAAACTAAAATCACCAGTTATGGACACCTAGGATCCAGTTGTCCATGCCCAGTGATGGACGTTACCCAGTTATGGACACCCAGTCATCGACAGTGAACAACATAACCATAATTATGGCAGATATGAATACTATTTAGGAGACAAACAAATTGAATACAGTTGAATTGAAATTATTTTTTAATTGAAGTCAAAACAGGTACTTTACCATTATCTCTCTCAAATTAAGCATCAAAAACAAATACAAAACTTTCACTCAAACCCGTCGTACTCGTAGAAATAACTATTATCGATAATAATAATAATAATCATCATCATCATCAGCCGCAAGACGTCCACTGTTGAACATAGGCCTCCCCACTAAATTTCCACAACGTACGGTCCAGGGCATCCTGCAACCAGCGGTTTTCAGCGACGTTTGCGAGGTCATCTGTCCATCTAGTGGGAGGTCGTCCAACACTGCGCCTTCCGGTTCGTGGTCGCCACTCGAGAACCTTTCTTGCCCATCGGTTGTCAGTTCTGCCAGCGATGTATGTGGCCTGCCCATTGCCATTTCAGCTTGCTTACTCTTTGAGCTATGTCGGCCACTTTCGCTATTTTGCGAATATCCTAATTACGAATTCTGTCGCGCAAAGTGACTCCGAGCATAGCTCTCTCCAGAGCTCGCTGTGCCACTTTAAGCTTCGTTATGAGGCCCACAGTTCAGGACCACGTCTCAGTTCCATAAGCCATCACTGGCAACACGCACTGATTAAAGACTTTCGTCTTTAGGCATTGGGGTATTTTGGACTCAAAGATGTGCCAAAGTTTCCCGAACGCTGCCCATCCGAGTTGGATCCTTCGCTGGACCTCTTAGTCGAAGTTGGATCTACCTACTTGGATCTTTTGACCCAGGTAGACGTATTCGTCACCAACTTCGAGTGTGGCATTCCCAACAATAGCCGGCACAGGTGAGGCATAAATATTTGACATGACCTTCGTCTTGTCCATATTCATTCTCAGACCTACCTGTTGGTATACTCTACTGAGGTCCCTGAGCATAGCACCGAGATCCTACAGCGACTCCGCCACAATGACTATGCCGTCGGCAAACAAGCAAGGTGAGTGATGCATTCGCTGTTGATATTGATGCCAGTCCAGTAGCTTGAAAATTCTTCCAGCGCGGCAGTGAACAGTTTCGGAGATATAACTTCTGCCTCTTTCACGTCTTTCTGTAGCTGGATAATTATGTTTTGTGCACTGGTTCTGTAATCGGACAGACATTGTGGCTTTGTTATAAATACACTTCAACATTTCGATATAGCGAAAGTCGATGCGGCATCGCAGGAGCGACTGAAGCACTGCCAAGGTCTCGATGGCTTTCTCATAGTCCACATAATCTATACATAGTGGCCGATTATACTCCTTGGTTTTCTGTATAATCTGCCGTAGCGTATGGATGTGGTCTATGGTACTATATCCCTTTCGTAAACCGGCTTGTTCGGGTGGTTGGAAGTCCTGCGTGAGAGACGATTCGTGATAACCATCGAAAACAACTTATAAACGTGGCTCAGAAGTGAGATAGGTCTGTAGTTCTTCAAGGTGTTGTTACCTTTTTTGAAAAAGAGCACCACTACACTTCTGCTCCACATTTCTGGCTTATTACCGTCAAGCATGACTAAGTCGAACAGCTTCTGGAGTACTTTAAGTACCGGTTTTCCACCCGCTCTCAGCTCAATCGTAATTCTGTCGTCACCATGTGCCTTGTTGTTTTTTAATTTGTTTGAGGGCCATCTTAATCTCATACTAGCTGACTTCTGCGATATCTTCGGTAAAGTATCGGGTAAGCTTGGCTCTGGGGTCTTTTGCCATGCTAACGACAGGTTGTGCTTGCGTAGAGGTGTAAAACTGTTCATAGAACCTCTCAATCTCCTCCAAAATCTCGGGCTTCGACGAGACGACGTTACCACTATCGGTCTTCTATCGGTTAAAAAAAGTTTCTTTTGAATGAAGATGGTAGGTACAATGATTCCCAAAGCAGCATCTATAGACTTTTTTTTGAGGTGTAATTGTATCGGTAGTACGGTTGTTGCTTGTTCCCGGTATAGCAAAGTTTCCATCTGAAAACACTTGAAAAAATCTTGAAACATAAAAGACATAAAAACCAGTAATGGACACTCACTGGATCCAGTGATCGACACTTTGTTCTTTACTGGTACATGCACTACAATTTGTTTAATTTCAAAATATACTTAAACTGCTTGGAAAAAGGAGTTAAATTGGTGTGCCAACTCGAGATGTTCCTAAAAAAATAATTATGGACATGTGTCGATTACTGGGTAAAGTATGTATGCCAGATCCAGTAAATGACACCGGCTATAAACACAAAAAAGCGCGATTATAACCGGGAACAATTACAAATTATATCTCTCATTTCAATACAAAACTTTAGAATATAATTAGAATTCAGTTACAATTAATAACAAACAAATAATGGAGAACCAAATAGACTCACCTTGTTAACGAGTATGTTAGTAAAATTTGATTTTTCTGGACCAGCACTAACTTGGTCTAATGTTTACTTTGCCATTTTGAAACGAAATGATAGATCGCACTGACGTATATTATGAGGCGAATAGGAGGTCCGTTCTCTATGATTAAGTGGTGCCACACGAAAATCTCAAAGTGGAAGGCTTGTTTTCTTTGAATAAAGGAAAAAAGTGTCCATAACTGGGGTACTGTCCATTACTGGATCATCCACCCTAATACCTCGGCCCCTTCACTTTCCCCGCGCGCGCTTCACCGTTCAATTCTCCTTATTGGCACGCGTAAATCACAGTTAGTATTTGTCACCTGTTATGACAAGTTCATAAAGCGCCATGAAGAGAAAGTGTTTTACAATTGAAGAAAAGAGTGCAATATTACACAGATTAGAAGCTGGTGAATCAAATGCGATCCTCGCAAAGGAATTTGGCGTATCTCATTCTACAATATATATAATGCTGTCCGAAGTTCTTACTACCGAACAAAAGTCTGTCAAAACAAACCCAAATAACAGATTTCCTACGTTAGTGACAGTATTACAGTACATTACGTACCGATGTTTGTAATTTGGTATGTATGTATTACTTATTTGTGTACATATAAGAATAATTAAAATAAACATAAGTAACTGATTCCTACAACATGTTTTATTTACCTAAATGGGAAAATCACACTTTCGCACTTATAATACATAATGTAAATACATATCCGTTTTATACGTCATCCGGTTAGTACGGCATAATATCGCCGGTCCCTTGAAGGTCATTATATCCGGATTCTACTGTAGTACCTATACGCACGGAAATTAACATTCAATTAAAAAATACCGCATCGAAATCGGCCCATCCGTTTGAGCTCTACGGTGCCACAGACAGACAAACATCGACGTCAAACTTATCACACACCTTTTTTGGTTAGGGGTTAAAAATAGCCACATGCCACGGCAAACACAGAAAATAAATATTTTGAAAAAAAATTAAAATCGCCGTATTATTCCTTTTACACTACCGCTTGGCAGCTTGGCACTGGTAGAGTGATGGGAAAATTTACTTTCCTGTGGCACTACTGGTAGCGACAGTGTAGTGTCTAAAGATAATACGGCAATTATTTTTTTCAAAATATTTCTTATTTACTTTTATAGGTTCACACTTGACCACCGGCAAAAGGCTTGTTCGCATTAGGCCAGTAATTTAGCCTAGTGGCGAGTAATTTAGCAACTAAACGTGTATGAACATTGAAAATTTAGTCGAGTAGTTTAGGAAGTGATTTAGTCGAGTCAATCCATTTTGTTCTATTTTCAACGGGCGAGTAGCACCCCCCACCACGCGTTCGTTGGAAGCGGTGCGCTCATTGGCTCGCCGACTAAACCGGTTTGAACTTGTCGAATTAGTCTGGACAGAAAAATAACTTCAAACAATTTTCCAAATACGAAATTGTCTGTGGAATAATTTATTTTATTGTTCACACAAATTTTTCCTCATTCACCTCTCCTAAAATAACCATTACGATTCGATAAGACTAGCTTATTCATTCATTTATTTTATTGCGTTGTAGGATCTTCATGTTGCGAAACGCTTCTCACTTGTGAACTGTACTAAAGCAAAGTGCGAACGATTTTTGAATAGTAGCGAGTATTTTAACTAGGTACTAAATTACTCTCTACTTGACTAATTTACTAGCCTGATGCGAACAAGCCTTAAGACGGAGCGTGCTCTAGAAAAAACATTACTGGTCGAATTGATAATCTCCTTCCTCCTATTTGGAAGTCTGTTAAAAACCGCTTCACTCTCGATCACATCATTTAGGTACATAGGTACTCACTTATATTTTTGCCAGCTAAGTTTTAGTGTGCAGTAATACCTACAGTTCAAGTCGGTATTGGAGGATCAAGAAATCCCTAGTCGATTTTTTTACAAATGGACCTAAAGGCTTCTTCTGCCTACCGAACTTTGGGCTATTGCAGGAGGCACAGGGCTCTACTAACCTAATACCTATTATAAACTACCTTTAGCTACTTACGCTGCATAGGTAGGTGTGCAATGTGCATGACATCATTCCAAATACTTACCTTATTCAACGAGTAGGTACCTAGAACAATGACTAGCCCAAGAGCACCTCAGATGGTAAGGAATAACAACCTGATAGGTATCCTGGAAGTGGTTATGTACCCCACGGGAGAAGATCTAGCACCTGTGACTCGTAGAGCTAAATAAAGGTACTTCACCAAATATCTAGTTGTTTCATACGTTTTTCTTTGACAGTAGTGGGTATTTTGATTGAGCTTGGAACATATCTATTACATTACAGTATTCTAAACCCTTTACCGTGTTTTTTGTGGTACTATTACGCTTACTTGCCACAAATAGGGCTCGCTTGTACTATCTTCGTTTAGTCAATAAATAGGTACTACATATTTTGCTATGTACCTACCTACTTATGTTGCAACTACCATTATCATGAACTAGCGACTCACGCCGGCTTCGATGCTGATACTAAAAATACGAAAAAAATTGTTAGTGCGTTATCCCGAAGTGATAGGGAATACCATTGTGGATTTCTCTGTAGACCTTCAGTAGGTACCTACATTATTTTGATTAATCTTGTAGGATTCAGCTAGCGTTTGCAATGTAAGCTCAAAAAATGTGTTAATTTATGAAATTACAAACATTAGAAACCTTAAAATGATCAGTTTCTCTACTATTGGCAAACATATAGCTTGAAAGAATAACATCCATACATACATACAAACTTTCGCATTTACTAGTAGGATGCATAATAAAATCACAGATACATAAATAAAATCACTTTATTTTGGACTTCAAAGTAAAAATAAGAAATATTCACTCAATGAATTTACAATTATGTAACTGATCCAAGTATTTTTTGTCAATTCCAGTGCTTGTGCTAAGAATTACAAATACATGTACAGTTAACCTCGACTTACGCAAATTCGGAGATACGGTTTTCTCATTTGCCCACTCCTCTCTGTCAGACTTCGATTTATGATATGCTCATACGTGTTTCCCGTAAAATTGTTTTACTTATACAGCACACAATATTAAGTTCCATTTAAAAGAGAGAAAACCTTTACACAAACTTTATGCGTATTTAACATGTGCAAAATTATGTGTTATTATTGTATGTGTTTCATATTTGTAACTGTTTTTGTTTTTGTAAATTTATTATTACGTTCTGTGCGGCGACGAACTACCTAATGTTTTTATTATTTTTTATTATTTATAAGTGTTCTCATGGAGTGATAGTTATCTTATATGAGAATGAGTCTTTAAACCTTTTTAAATGGAAACCAGACTTACGCTAATGCGACTTACACGACTTTCGCTCGGACCCACCTTTCGCGTAACATCGGGGTATTACTGTATTGGGTTGTGCATCACCTAAAATTTTTTACTTTACCGATGATTTACTAAACCGAAAGGATCGCGTTCAATGCAAACATCTTGCAATATAAATGACTTGTAAAAAAAAAATTACCTGTGTGAAAAATGCATTTGGGTATCGATAAAACTGCAAATCCGAGTTTATCACCAAGTAGTTTCAGCATTATAAGATAATTTTGCGTAGTGGTGTCGTAGGACAACATCGACATTTGACGTACATTTGTATAGTTTACATAATGTTTTGGTATGATTTTTACGGGAAAATCAAACACGGCAGAAGAATGGGCGGTGGTGTCAGTTTCGATAGCCGTGTCGCGTTATATTTTACCATTATTAGTCTTAGGCCACCAACTCGCCTGATGATAAGATAGTTCCTGGAAAAGAGAAAAGTATTATTAATATCACTATAAATTGACTAACAAATAGTCAGTTAATTAGATTTTATATCAGTAGAATTATATTTTCATGATACGTCAAATAATGTAGGTAAGTTTGCAATCATCATATCCAAGAATAACCAAATTCCAAATGAACTAATAATAATTGACTATTATCTAGAATGTTCCAAGATTGGAATGAAAAGGTATGTTCTCAGTGAGCTTGCATCACATTTCATTCCTTTTTGTTGTTTACAATCAAGCAATTTTGTGATACAGACCAATTTGCATAAAAAAAAGAATTCAATTTTGATCAATACAAGTTCATGAAAGAAAGAAAAAAATCCAACTTACTTTAAGTTTCAATAGCAGTCAACTGACACAAGTCATCATAGATAACTTCTTGACTTCTTCCCAAATGATTGCAGTCTTGCATCTGTAAAACAGTTAAGCTATTATTACTGAATCCTAATTTACTTTGTCTATTATATTTACTTAATTTTAATCAGACATTATAAAGTAGCAACATATTATATTCAGTCGCAAATTACCCAAAAAGAAACATCATTTTAAGTAACTAACATTAGAAATATCTTGTTAGATATTTTAAAAGATCTCAATAATTGGCACACCACCCGAATCCTCAGACACTCCAACATAAATAATACCATTATCTGTGTACCTCACAGAATACTCTGTTCAATCAATATTCATATCAGATGTTGGATACCCCATTCACTGCCACCTTGTACTAACACAGTGCACAGTATAAAGAAATTTAATACTGTGTTACTACTGGGCAAAACTGTTTTTAAAACAATAAAACAGCAACTACATTAAAATAAAGAGATAAAAATGGAAACTCACCAAAAAATATGTTCTCATCAATGATCCACTCTCATTTGTTCCAGGAAAAGAGTTCTGAAAAATGGGGAAGTATAATTAAGTACCCAAGAGTTAACTTCTGCCTAAAACTGATAGACTAAAATTAATACTCACATTCGAAAACCCTCTTAAAACTTAACTATTAAAAGAACTGTTAAATAAGTTAGTGAAATGCAAAAATTGGGCAACCATAGGTTTATTTTATAGTTATATCTTAGTCCTAGTTGTATCCATAGGATTGGATGACGGCTTGGAAAGGCGCAGTTGCTTTTGCGACTTTCTGGCCGGCCTCCTTGGTGATTTTCTGGAAAGAAAAAACGATTACTTAGTTTTTATCATATCATAATGGTATGTTTGGTGTAGAAGTCTGTTTATCAGTGATATTTTCTTTTCATAACATATCAAATAATGTAGGTAAGTGGTATAATCATCATTTAACATAACATGAATGATTTTTTTTATTATTTATAGCCAAGACCAACCCTCACACAAATTTATTTTCAAACCCAATACTATGAAAATTGGTCCATTTCTTTGAGGACTATGATCGCGCAGATAGACTTATCAAAGTTAAAGCTACCCTATTTTATTATTAATGACTAAAATTAAAGTAGGTAATAGGTATTTGGATCTATGGTTATTTTTCCAGCAGTTATTAAATACACAAATTAACAGAAGAATTATTTCGAAACTTATAGAATGTATTTTGCAGCAACCAAGATACACCAACAGAAGGCTTTTAAAAGAAGTTTTGATATCTCTGGATTAAATACAAATTATAAGCTTTAGAACTTGGTTGACAAAAATATTTATATGCAAACTCAATTTTTTAGTTACACACTAGCTGTACCCTGCCGCGCTTCGCTGTGGCACATTGTGATGCAAAAATTAGATAAAAACAATCCTTGATGCGGATTATATATCATTGTAAAATTTCAGCTCGATCGGTGCAGAACTTTTTAGAGTTCTTGAAGCGTACACAAACCAACATAACATTTTCATATATAGATTATAATGTTCTTTGTTTATCTTTAATTTAAGTCTCCCATACTTGTACAACTGTTATCATTATCAGCCTCTCGCTGGTCATTAGTGCAGTTGGAGCGTAAAGTAGCTCGTTGCACCTTTACACAACTTCGACGACCTATGTCAGGTCGTTTTCTTTTCCTCGGCATTGTAAGCAGCGAGAAGAAAATCACTTTTAGCAGTATTTCAGTATTTCTCCAATTAAATGTTTCTTTTTTTAACATGACATGATAAAACCAAGGATGTTAAAGTAGGAGCGCAGCAAAAAAGTCTCTAAATCTATGGACATTTAGAGACTTTTTGCTGCTTTTTGGCTTTTATTATAATAAAAATATTTTTGAGAGTTGGTAACACTGTAAGGTTGGCACCCATCAAACATGTCAACACATTAATTATTTTTATATTTTGAAATTTAAATACAGGACGTTTTGAGCAAAGTTGATATATTATGTTGTCGATTCAAAAGTCTTGTTTTAATGCGTTCTTCAATTCGAGTGGAACTGAGAGTACAAATACCGTCAAATGTTTGACAGACAGTAAGTGGTCAACTTTTATATGGGAAAATGGAAATCTTACTCGCAATTTTTCCTTATTTGCTTACCGTATAGACCTACCCTGGACTACGACAAACATTTTAAAACCAAAATCAGCTCAATCGGCCCAGCCGTTCTCGAGTTTTAATCAGACTAACGAACAACAATTCATTTTTATTTATATACATAGATTACAGAACTATTGAACTTATACAAGGTACTCAATATACATTGAAAATTTCATGAAACATATAATGAAAACTTGTTCAGTCCTCTTTTTTTTTTTAATTATATCGCCAACTCTCTTTTTAGTGATGTTTACTTGACATAAGACACAAAAAATCAAACTAACAAAGATTAAGTTTAACAGTTAGTAAGTAATTTTATCATTAGGGTGGATAAATAATATATTATGTTTTTATCATCAAATGGTATAGTTTACCTTGAGTTTCCTCTCGTAAGCGATGGTCTTGATAGCCTTCACCTTCCTCTTGTTCTCCAGCTTGCGGACAACGTCGCGGTACTTCCAGCCGACCTCGTGGGACAGGCGGCCTACGTGACAGTACTGGAATACAACAAACTCATGTTTAGCTTAAATCTTTGAGGATCACATCAATGAGTCCATTTGAAACACGCTTCAGAAAGAAATATTTAAACTTCTTGTAAATGTAATTGTCTTGAGTGTGGTTTGCAGCCACTGCTACAGTGTGGGAGCATGTAAGCTTTTATAAAGAGATTGGAAATGGAAAACACTGGATTTCATGTGTAACAAATATCACCATTGTAATTGTATTCCATAGTCAGAATGGTGAATACAAACAATGACCTTTTTGTATCAGTATGCTATTTAGTAAATCCCGTTTTTTATAGATTTTTGTGTAAATTAAGTGCTAAATTATAGATTAGATTTAAACCAACAAAAATATATGCCTGGAGTTATGAATAAAATGATAGCTACATAAGCAATCAATATTAGTATTACAAATAGAGATCACCAATTTTTTGTCTACCAATTTTGAGACTAATAATTTTGTTTTATGTCATGTTTGATTTATCTGGAATCTACATAAAAAAAAAACTTTAAACAATGTAAAAATTGCTATGTTATATTAATTAGTTGTTCATCTGGAAAGATCTACACTGGGCTACTTGTATTAGCTTCACAAAATATAATACAGAATGTACAGTAGAACCTCGATAACTCAAACCTCAGTAACTTCAAAAAAACCTCTATAACTTAAAATATTTGTTTAAAAATAAAATAACTTAAAACCTCTATAACTTAAAATATTTGTTGTTTCCCTTGGACTTAACTTATCGAGGTTCTACTGTATTACAAAACGGACAATATAAAAGTAATTTTGTAGTTATTAGTTACCTTACGGCCAGGCTTCAAGCAGAATACTCTGAGCGCGGCGGGAACAACTACGCGGCGACGGTTGTCGTATGGGGGAGGGCACCCATCGTACGCTCGCAGCCTTCTGAGTGCGTTCTTTCCACGCTCAGTTTTGTGTGGGATCATGCCTGGACAGATCAATTCATAATATCAACATAATGAACATTTTCAAATACATAAATTATAACCAATTTCAGAAAAAAAAAAAAAGACATGTATGTAAGTTTACCCAAATGTATGTATAGTGCAGGGTATAAATATCACCAAAAAATTGTAAATACTGCCACCATCATATAAAACAGACTTGAATATTAGTAACTTTCATCACAAGGTATCCTTACAGCATAGCACTGTGAACTGGACATATCTATTGTTATTAAGCACTAAAAATGTACTCTTGTCTGCAAATTTCTACCTTTCCTATGCACCACCTATAGGTAATAGGTGGCAACATGTATCAGAAATAGATAATTGTAAAAGTGCCAACTTGTTTTTTTATTAGGTACATAGGCATAGGTAGGCATTTGTAATTGTACTCCCTGTCTTCCATTATTTTCTTTTTTACCATCCTACGGTTGCCTGGAAGAAATAGCTCTTACCCATACGGTCACCAATTGCTACTTTATTCAAGGTTCTTTTTTCTTTATTATTTTCCTCTGTATTTAAGTGCAATAAAGAGTTTATCTATCTATTATTTGATCAGCATCAGGCGAGTACGCCTGGTAGTGGAGTATGATGGTGACAAGCTTTGGACTAAATGCAGATTTCCCTTTGTGTCAATGTGAATTGTTTATACTAAGAGCATTATGATATGAGCAGCAAATTAGAACAGTTTTCAACCTACCTCTGACTGTCTTCCACAGGATTTTGGAGGGAGCCCTGAAGTGGAATGGACCACGAGCAGGGTTTACGTTACACCTCTTGCGCAGGAAAGACATGAACTTCAATTTGTTCCTGAAAACATGCCAGTTATAAATATATGACACAGATAAAAACTGGATCATTTGATAACTTTTAATATCAGAAAAATAAAGTAGCAACATACATGTCTATTCAGTCGCAAATTACCCAAAATAATAACATCATTCAGTATACAAAATATTTAAAGGGTTAAAAGTACCTCAACACACGCAACACACACAGCAGTCACCTTTACTTACTGCATGGTCAAAAAGAAAGGTATCGAAGTAGTCACATTTTAGATGTTTACACATGTCTGATTTTAAATATAATACGTATTGTTGTTTTAACCAGCTAAATAATTTGTAGTTTTTCAATTTCGATAAGTAAGATATAAAATAAGGCACTCACCTGAAAAAGTTGCCGGAGATGTTGAGTTGTTCGCAACGGACAACAACAACTTTGTTTCCTTCCAGGAGGACCTTAGCAATGACTGCGGCCAGGCGGCCGAGCAGATGGCCGCGGCCATCGATAACTATGGCCTGAAACACACCAAGCACTAGGTTAGGTGCTTTTTTCCACTTACCGCATAACCTCAAAACTTAAGACACAATTTTCAAAAATAGTTCTAACAGCACTTGAAATCGCTTCGTTTTGTAGTTGAAATCACATTTTGATAGAGAATTAGGGCGATAACTAAAATTAGAGACTCAACCGACTCCCAAACAAGAAGCATGCACGTGTACTGAAATGCATGGCTTTCCACATTGTAGCACTTTTGTAAACCACTTTTATTGAATCGGTGGTTACGTATATGTTTAATTTCTTCAATAATAACTCGTCAATAGCCATTTGGACACATTTTTTTAAATTTTCTTCTCACCTTATTACTAAAGCCCGTCATTTTTCACGACAACAAAACGGAAAAGGATTACTTTTTAATACAAAATGGCTACCGGATATTATCTTAATGTTGCCAGTACAAGAAGAAATAATTGTCTGCCACTTGATTGTCTATGATTAAATGGATTTGCTAAATAATAATATTCGTATGAACGACGTTCATCTCTATTTAAGAAATTAAAAGAAAATGATTGTCATTATGTCAAAGTCAAAATCAGCTGTTTATAGTTGTGGCGCTGAGCCAAAAATAAACAAACCCCGGAATTAAAAAATTACGTGTTCCAGCGAGACTGGTTTCTTGAAATTTCTAGCCATAATGTGACTTTTTCTTCATCTTTCCTTGATTTTGTATTATTTTAAGGAGTACGATATGGAGATTCCATATAAAAAAATATTTATTTACGTCCTAACCTTTGCGGCTTACGCATACACTGGAATTGGATCGAGTATGCTTAGAAATTTAAAAGATGCGGTTCTTTCTGCTGAATCAGTCTTTGGTGATTGGGTCCGGAACGCAATAACTGTTGCTGAAAAGTTTAAGTCACTCCATGAAGTTTTTGATGCAGCCGTTGAAGAAGACTGCATTTTTACCTGTCCTGAAGGTATAATATCACGATCTTCATTCAGTTACACTTTTTTATTTACCTACTCTATAAATTCTTCTATTATAAAAGTATGCTTAAAATCGCTGAGAGCAAACGAATAATCTCAAAAGTGAACAAATTTAATACAATATTTAAGAAATTATAGAAGACTAAATTGCGAACTAGATGTTTTTTAATTACTTTCCAATGTAGACTTTCCAATGTAGTCAATATGAATTAAAATCGCGATTTTATAAAGTTTATTACTGTTGCAGGACAAAAATCAGTAAGAAACAGGAATCATATACCGAAGTCCGATGGCTGTGGGTCTCTGGGTTTCAAACTAGCATCAGAATACTTGCCGCTGGAAGATATGACCAAATGTTGTGACTCCCATGACCTCTGTTATGATACATGCAACAGTGGGAAGGAAATGTGTGACTTGGAGTTTAAGAGATGTCTCTATAACTACTGTGACTCATACAAGTCCCTAAATGTAGCGGGTGATGCAATTACTAAAGGTATGTATACATTTCAGTTATGATTCTATAGTAGAGAGAGACAGGGCATGTGTTTTCCTCTGAAAAAACCAACTTCAATCATGTAATGAAGTTATTGAACATCCTATTACTTATAAATAATAAAATTATAAGTAGAACAGTTTGTATGGCTCTTTCAAGCAAAAACTACTGTAGGGTACTGGATGAAATTTGGTATTATAATCTGGAATATATAGGCTGCTTCTTACCCCAGGAGAAAAACAGGATCGAGAACTGCACAAGTGAAACCATAGGATTAGGATGCTGTATGACTAGTGAACAGTGACTCAAAAATTATTGATCAGATTTTGATCTTTACAGATGAAGAATAGGGAAGCACCAGATTTCACATAAAAAGTAAATAATCTAAATTGATTTACAAACAAAAAGAAATATTCTAAAGTAACCAAATACCATTAAATTGAGTGCACATAACAAGTAATAACTGTTGAATTTGGAATTGGTGGCTTCCTCTGTTTTTGAAGTATTTCAAGAGGGGCCTATACTCAACAAGGGCGTCATCACGTGCAATCAATTATAGTAATTCTTTGCTACAAAATCGTTGACTATCATCAGCCTCTGTGCCCTGTATTAACTTCTCATAATAAATATTTCAAATTATGAGAGACGATCTTCTTAGCATTCCATGGATTCACCGTGGTCCATCGTGTGGCAGAGAGAGAAAAACTCGAGTAGTTCCCGAGACTTGTGACTCGGGCGTAGGTTTAAGGGGCCCCTTTCTGACGTACATCAACACTCACCTTCACCACTCGCCTTTCTCTCCCTGCCCAGCCAAATCTGATATGAGCCTACTAGTGCAGCTTTAGATACACATTCTAGTATAGAACTTACTGCACTTCTGGATAAGCCAAGGTCTTTCAGTAGGTTATAGAGAGATTTTGCTGGTATACCTCTCGCTCCCACTTCTACAGCGTATAAACTAACTACATAGCCGTTTTTTGTTAATTCGTTTAGGAGGTCGTAATACTTATTTTGTTTCATCGCGTGGTCTTTAGGTATATTAGTTTCCCACGGTACGGTAAGTTCTACAAGGACTATCCGTTTCGTAGCTCTAGAAAAAAGGAAAATGTCCGGTCTGGATGACGAAACACCCACATCCTCTGGGATTTTGTAGTGCTTTTCATACGTGTCCATTAAAATAGTCCAATCAGGTGCTGTACCCAGGATTGAGTAAGGCTTGTTCCTGGAGTTTGAAGTTGAGCCTTCTTTTACAAAGTTAATTTGTCTGTTGTTTGTCGTCAATCCCTTTTGGGCTCTAGCTACTGAAAGGCTCATGGCTTCACGTATGATTTCAGAGACGATCTTCTTAGCATTCCATGGATTCACCGTGCGGGTGCCGGGTCCATCGTGTGGCAGAGAGAGAAAAAAACTCGAGTAGTTCCCGAGACTTGTGACTCGGGCGTAGGTTTAAGGGGCCCCTTTCTGACGTACATCAACACTCACCTTCACCACTCGCCTTTCTCTCCCTGCCCAGCCAAATCTGATATGAGCCTACTAGTGCAGCTTTAGATACTCGTTCTAGTATAGAACTTACTGCACTTCTGGATAAGCCAAGGTCTTTCAGTAGGTTATAGAGAGATTTTGCTGGTATACCTCTCGCTCCCACTTCTACAGCGTATAAACTAACTACATAGCCGTTTTTTTGTTAATTCGTTTAGGAGGTCGTAATACTTATTTGACACATAATGAAAATGTGTCAACGAAAGACAAGATTGCATAATATTTACACTTGGTGATTCTTACAAGCAACACACTGTTTACCAGCAATAAGTTGAAGGTTGACTGCTTTCTCATCAATTAATAGTTTCCTTATTAAAATATACTCACAAAGTAATTTATCATGTGTTTATTTATCTGCCTGCTGCTGGCACACTCAAATGAAATTTGCACTCTATGTTGTAATATTAACATGTTTATTTAAATAACCTCATTATCAATTTGTTGAGCTTCTTTAGTTGACAAAAGAAAACACACCTCTTAAAAGCTCTGGTCGCTAACTGGCGAAGTCATCTAGCTTCTCAAGTGTGATGTGGTAAATCATATCAGTCATAAGTGTTTCAGCATTTTGAAATCTCTATTTTTTATAGTATAGAGTGACAAGACGAGCAGGACATGTGCATGTGGTAAGCAACATACACACATGAAGTGACACACAGCTCTTGGAACATGAAAAGTCCAAATCATTACCTAGAACTGCACTGCACTTGACACCTGGAGATAGATATAAGGCGATATGGGGCACCTGCCTGCACCACTGAGTACATATTTACAAGTTTGATCTCCATTCTCCACTGACTTTGATGGTGAAGGAAAATATTGTGAGGAACTTACATCTTCCAAGAAAGACATTATTCTAAGGCATGTGTTGCTAAGACAGGAATGTCTTTTTTTATTTATTCATGTGAAACATCCATATTTACATTTTATTTTGTACAATTTCAGGTTGTAAAGGGGCAGCTAAACTACTCTTTACCGGCACTTTAACATTGGGATGTAAATCCTACTTGGATGCTCAGAAAAATGCATGTTACTGTCCACCAACAAAGAACAAATATAAGAAATATCCTGGTGATGGTGAATTATAGTCATAATATTAGTGTTTTTTACTGCCCTGAGAATGGTTTTCTTGCCAGTATTGTGTTTGCTATTGTGAGAAGTGATTGTTAAAAGTATTACTGACGTAATGTTAAGTTGCTGTATTATTTTAATAAAATATTTCAATGGAACTGTTTTTAAATTACTTATAAAGAACTGAATTTCTTTCTATTTAAACACAGTGTTGTAATAGCAATACATTCATAATGACAGCATATTCCATATTCATAAATAAGTTAATAATGCTTTTATGTACATATTTGATCTGTTTTGTCTTGAAATTGTCTCTTTTTTTAAACCAACACTAAAACAAAATGAAATAAGTATGGATATACAAGTTTTGAGAATTAGTGAGCCTCACAAAAAACCAAAAGCCTCACAAAAGGCATATATCAGTGATCATGCATTCCACTGATTCATTTTCAAATGGTGTAATATATATACTGTAAGGTACAGTATATTGAGGGAAATAAAATAATATTTAGTTTTAGTTATATAGTTTAAGTTTATTTAGTACTTTAGCAATAAAAATTACATCTTATTTGCTGGAATAAGTCCTTAAATATTAAATACATACCTAATTATTTGCTAAATTTAGAGTATGGGGCTTTCCACTCATAAAGCATATAATGTTATTAATCTTAAATAAACAGCCCAGGCCTCCTATAATGCATGGTACTAAGTAATGGACGCACAATTAAAAAATACATATTTTTTCAATTTGAAAATATGTTGAGCGTATAAAAATAATTCTTTTTAATATAAATAAATGCATGTAAAAATATTTTATGGTGGTGTTATCTCATAGTTTTCTAAAGTTCTTTCCTTAGCTTTGAAAATGAATGTGAGCGAATCTAGAATGAAATAGATTAAATTCTTATGTAAGTAGTTCTTTGATCTCATCCTTTTCTGCAGCTTCAAGATACGGTGTCCCATCTGGAGTCTTGCCATTTTTAGAAGCACCCTGGAAATTTACAAAATAAAAGTATAATTATAATGTAAATTGTATTTAAAACATTTACAATGAAAATAGAGATAGACCCTGTATTGGTATATACAGGTTTCTGAAATAGTGCACAATTTTTATCTCAACAAAGACCTATAGCTGAAAAGTAAAATAAAACTCCAAAATGTACTATTTCTAGCCACATTATATTTTGGACTTGGACACAATAGTGTATTAATAGAGTATTATTGTGGGTGGTATTCCATAATTAATAGAAGTATTAATTATGGAATAGCACTCAATAGTTTATAGAAGTCTGCTACATTGCAATTTACAGGTTATAAAGTACCCTGTGTGTCATTTAAACTGTGTGCTATTTGAAATTGATTGGTATTTCAAAGGGATTTACTGAAAATCCACCTATTTTTAACATGAAAGAATGGCTGTATGTTTGTTTTACAAAGCACAAGATGTGTGGCACTTACATATTTTCCAATCTGAATATTAGTTGGTTCTGGGTTACATACTTACATTTTTCAACAATGTTTTGACACAGTCGGTGTGTCCTTCCCAAATGGCAGCAAGCAGCACAGATATACCATGTTTGTCAACCACCTACCACAAAAGATATAATTAAATTTTTGTACTAGTATAGGTAATGTATAAATATTAATAATATTGGTGGATAGTATTGGTGGTATATTAGTAATATTTCTCACACAACACTACTACTACTAGCCTCTTAACCTACTAGCTTGTAATATGAGAACCCGTTAACTCATATAACACTTATAAACAAGAATAGATTCTTATGATACATACAAAAGATATCTGAATCCATCATACAAATATTTGATCTAAGTGAAAATCGAACACACAACTTACAGGTCTGCACTCAGATTTACGACCAGCTGGAGCCACGAGACCATAGTCAATATAGATGTGATTAGCTGCACCCATTAATTTTATACAGCCTCACATTTATTTTTATCAAGATGCATCCAAATCCAAAAAAGGAGTGAGCCCTTAGATTTTACATACATGCTTAAGATAAATACAGTACACACTATTGTTGTTACAGCAAATAACAATCAGGGCCAACAACTTAGACAAACCTCACCATATGACATGAAAGAACTATAAAATTAAATATGTTATGTACCTGTAGATTGAGCATTGCCAGATTATTCAGACTGGACTATTTGATGCAACACATGTTCACTTTAGAAATTAGTAAGAATGCATCTCTTATGAAGTGTAGTTACAGCATACTCGTAGACTTGTGGTAATAATCATGAAAAAAGTCTAGATCTAAATCGTAAGTTAAAACTACCAGATTTCTATTAAATTTCCTCATCTTTTATAGGGTTATAGGGTTGGCAAATAGTTTTAGGTGGGGTACTGTGGGCATTTTTCAACAAAGTCCAGAAAATAACTGATTGTAATAAAATTAAGTGCTGCCTTTTTTATTTTTTTGGTTTCAAATTAATTTTTTTTGGTCAGACCTCTCGTGGTTTGTCTGTTGCTAACGGCTGTGTATAGCATGAAAGAGTAACAGAAATATGGCAACACAAGGATTTTCATTTATTAATGTAGTGCACTAACTGTGGGCACAAAAAATCATAATTATTCTTTGTAAATGCCTTTACCTAAAGTCATAAAATTCATAGTAACAAGAAAATTTTGTCTTTTTACATTTTTAATAGCCTTAGATAGAAAAACAACCAACATTTCTTCAACATTGTACAGAATCTAAATAGAAACAAGTAAACAACTTGTTACAAGTTTTATAAAGAGTGGTAGATTTATTGGTGAATTAATTATTATTTACTCACATTAGGGTCTGCTCCCTTGTCCAATAAATAATTCAGTACTGCAGTTTGGCCATAGTCTGCTGCATAGTGAAGAGGTACTCTGCCATCTATGTGAGCATTGACATCTATTTTCTGTGGCAAGAGAAATTATATTTAAGAAACAGAATTTTTTGTATTTTAATATTTTTACTTATTATCACTTTTTTATTCACATATTTTATTTCCTTAAGCCTAGATTTTTACAATATTGATATATAAAACATTATAAAAACTTAAGCCTAGTTTGCCACCAGCAGCGGGGCAGGGCCCAAGCTACCGGTGGTTAGGGCTGCAGAGTGAGGAACCTCCTGACGATGCGCGCTGTGTCAAGGATGACCGCCTTCTGCATCTGACCCTTGATCCAACCATCTAGCGAAAGTCTCTTGAGATGTTGGTCGAGACTTTTCGCTACAAGGCCGTTTGCCGACACGACTATGGGGACTATGATCGTGGAATCAACATTCCACATGGCGGTAACCTCATGAGCCAAGTCAAGGTACTTGCTAAGCTTGTCCTTCTCAGCTTTCACGAGGTTTGTCGTCATGTGGTATGGTGACATCGACGATCGACGACGCTGAGACCGGTCTATCAGCAGATCAGAACGATATCAGGCTTATTGGCGACAATAGTCCTGTCCGTGATGATAGAGCGGTTCCAGTAGAGCAACGGACAACCATTCTCGAGAACTGGCAAAGGTGCGTACTTATAGTACGGCACCTCGGACTCGACAAGGCCGTGTCGAAGAGCAAGTTGCTGGTGAATGATTCTGGCTACTAGGTTATGTCTGTGCAAGTACTCGCCTTTAGCAAAATGCGAACAACCGAAAATAACATGACGAAGAGATTCGCCTGGACGGCGGCATGCCCGACAAATGTCGACCGTACCGTCCTTCAATATGTATTTTCGGTAATTGTTCGTCTTGATAACCTCGTCTGCAATTGCACAGGCAAAACCCTCGGTTTCTCTGAAGAGGTCCCCGAAGTGCAGCCAGTTTACCGACGCGAGCAGGTTCACATCGGGTCCCGTCAAGGCCCGATAGAATCGCCCATGTAGCTCTTTGCTCTTCCACACTTCCTTGCGTTCATCAGTGCTGAGCACCGATGGTTTGCGCCAGTTCTCATTTGCCAATGAAAGAGGCGTGAAGCTTCTGTCAACTACCACAACATCGCAATGCATCCCGGACTCGCTGTTGCGGAAATAATCCCTGAGACTGCATACCACGCGTTTGTGTAGGTTCTTGGCATTTAAAAAGCCTCGACCCCCCCACTTCCACAGAATATACAGTCTCATAACAGACGAGCGTGGGTGTAGCATGCGATGAGTTGTGAGCAGTTGACGGACCTTTCTGTCCAGGGCGTCAAGCTCAGTCTGAGTCCATCTCAGTATGCCAAAGGAGTATATCAGCAGAGGCATTACCCAACCGTTGAAGGCTCCCGCTTTGTTACCGCCTGACAGAAGACTTTTAAGTACTTTTGTCAGCCGGCAAAAGAAGCGCTCCTTCACCGATTTCTTAATGTCATCTGCTGATATACCCAATGACCCAAAATACAATTATCACTTTATTATTATTTAATGCCAATGTCAGTCAAAGCTCTCACTACTACCCTCCTTTCCCTTTGCCCTATAAGAAATGGTAGTAGCTAATTTGTTGGTTATCTGGAAAAGGTTGAGACTGGATTTTATCTCTATTGTCATTATGATTAGAGTAGCAAAATGAGTTAGAAGTAGGTATGTAATGTTTTCGTCATTCCAGATTCGCCTGAATCTGGAATCCTTGAGTGCTCTGCTGAAGTTAGCTGTCAATTTCGTAAAGAATTCAAATTAGAAAATCAGTATGAGTCCAGGTCATGTACACAAAGTATGTAAACAGAGTTTTCAGGTTGCCAAATCCAAATTGCTGGTCAAGAAACTAAATGCGAGTGCCGTCAGTAACTTGCTCGGTTATAGTATGAACGGGTAATCTATGAGTAATGTCTACCCTAATAAAAGAAACCATTTTTCGAACCGGTCATTCAGTAGCTATAATGAAAACCGGGTTGGGTGTTCCTGCTAAGTAAAATACGTGAAGTATAACTGATAAATGCATAAAGTATTATACATTGCTGACTAATGAAATAAACCTGGGTAATATGACTTGCGCTTTCTCTTAACTTCTATGCAATTTTCATTATCATGCAAAGCAAAACAATCGGTAATTTGTGTTATGGATGCACACTTACTTTGTTTTCTATAATATCTTTGACTTGATCAATATCACCATTTTTAATTCCCCACACTAATTCACTCATTTTCAATTACTTTTCTTAATTACTTAGTTTGAAAATCCAGAAATCGGAAACCGAAAAATTAAAGAAAAATTGAAAAATGAATTGATGGCGTCTTGTCTGACATTGACATTTTCCAACGAAAAAAGAATTGTTGCTTAAGATCTGACATTGACTATAAATCAAATATGATCAACCAAAGAGTTTTTTTTAAATAGAGTGACGAGACGAGCAAGACATGTGCCCGATAATAAGCAACATGCCTGCCACATAACAGCACAGTGGCACGCAGCTATTGGAACATGAAGAGCCCAAATCTTTACCTAGCACTGCACTGCGCTCGTCAAATTCAATGAGGCGTTTTCCGGCGAGTTAAAAAAATGGTTCGAAAAAACGACGACAGGAGGCGCTTGTAGATTTTAGTCAAAACATTGACATCGCAATCTAAAATCTAAATCTCACTATGTGGCTCAGTAGCTCAAAAGCCAATGAGCCACATAGTGAGGGAATGAGGGATACTACTGGGACTGGACTGACTGAACCTAGCTCGCATACCTGTGTCGAACTAATTCGCTCCTCAATCTTTCGTTCGTTCGGTCTTTTCCAAATATTTTAGAAGACAATATTGCAATTTTTAATTCATACTGCGCTCCAATATTTAACTATTTCATTATCAATTTTTATATATATTTTTATTCCCAATATTTTAACACTAAAAAAGAAGAAAAATTGTTTTAGTGTTACATTTTTTCTTCGAGTATTTAGGCTTTGTAGAAGGTAAACAAACCAAACACATCAGCTGAGCTGAGAATAAAATTATAATTTATCTAAAATATATGTGTTTGGGAAAGCTCCAAAATTTTTAGTTATCATAAATAATTTAGATTTACACTTTTTCCCTGAACATTGGGAGGGGCTTCATAGTAATTACACTTTTAGGAGTCTATGGTAGAGACAAATCTTTTTGAGTCTACACTATCGCCATCAGTCTGTGATTGCCATCTAGTGCGTACGTTAGAACTATTTTTGTCTCGTCGAAAAACGACTCATTCAATTTATTGATTCGAACCATTCATTCAAAATACTACTTGTTAACGAAAAACTCAAATCAAATCAAATTTGTTTCAACTAAAATAACAAATAAGCATAAGAAGTACAGAGATATCTTATCTATTAGTTTAATACAAAATGCCCATAATTTCTAAAAACACCCACACTAAGCTAGGCTTGTCCTGTGGGTAGTTTTAATTTTAGTTTCACATGAGGTTCATCACTGACGGCACACGAGTTATTTAACTTACAATCGAAATACAATTATAAGCATAAAAATACATAGGGACCAACATCGTTTAAAATCATAAAACGATATAAGAATGGGGTATGAGTGAATATAAAAAGAGTGAAAGAGGATAATGATGTAATGATAATGAGTAAAAGAGGGTGTATGAGTGTGTGAGGGTGTGTATGTGTGGGTGTGAGTGGTGTCTAATTCCGTTGCTCACCAAATTCCCCACAAGAAGCTTTCCGTATCCTCAAAAGACCATTGGAGAAGTTGCTTTGTAACTTTTGATTTCAGCTCATAATACGTGAGACCGTGGATACCACACAATTTGTCCAGTTTATTATATAACCATGGCTTCATATATAGACTAAACCGGCGTGCGAGTCGCGTTTTAAAATCAGGTAAAGGCAATCTGAAATTTTTTTTTACCTGATAATGACCTGTAAGTATCTGAAATTAAAATTTCTTTATGAGTGGATAGAGCTGTTTTAATTATAAAAAGTCTCCGAACACTCAGCACCTGAGCTTCCGCCAGTAAAAGTCTTGTCGGGAATCTAAAATGTTTCTTAAGCGTATAATGTTCGAAGAAGCTGCACCACCCCATACTGTAATACAGTAGGTTGGGACGGACTGGCAAAGGGCCCGATATATAGTCTTGAGGAGTTGAGTATTTGCTACATCGCGAAGGAGTTTCATAACGTAAATGAGTTTTCTAGTCCTTTTAGCCGTCACTTCAAAATGCTTCCTAAATGTCAGTTTCTCGTCTATAATTAATCCCAAGTACCGCGTGCTATTTACTTTTGTTACCCTGCTACAACGCATTTGAAGACTCATTTGAAGCACACGAATCGAGTGGGGGTTGACATGAATGAACGAGAATGTCGGGGACAAAACGGGGGGCTGAAGCCGCTGTGTTGTGAAAACAAATCAAGTGAGTTTTCGAAACATTGAGTGTCAATAGTTTTTGTTTTAGCCATGCCGCGACGCGGGTGATGCCTAGCTGTGCGGTAGCAAACAGAGAGTTCCCAGGATTTGTCATGAAACAAAATGACAGTATCATCGGCATAAAGTTTGATGTCCGCGCTGCTAGAGAGAATCGAGGCAATGTCATTTATGTACAACAAGAAAAGTGTTGCCCCAAGAATACTGCCCTGTGGCACACCAAAAGGAAACTGGTTTGGCATCGCTCACACGGCTCCCCACACGCGTGTGCTGGATTCTATCTGTCAAGTAGCTACGAAACCAGTCAAGGCAAATGCCCCTAACTCCGATGCACTCCAACTTCCTCAAAACGATCGGGATTGAAACGGTGTCGAAGGCCTTTGCCAAGTCCAAGAAGATACCCAGGCAAGGCAAGCCTTTCTCTAAATGAGCGGCCACTATCTCAGTCAAAAGTGACACTGCGTGTTCTGTAGATTTCCCCTTGTCTGAAACCGAACTGCCGATCTGTTAATAAATTACGAGAGTGTATGAATTTCACTAATTGTTTATTGACAATTTCCTCCAGCATTTTAGAGAAGGAACTTAAGAGAGTAATTGTTCGGTGTATTGGTATCACCACCTTTGTGAATGGGTGTTACAAGAGCAGTTTTCCAGATACTTGGGAAAATACCGGTGGACAAACTCAAGTTGTAAACATGTGTGAGCGGTTGTACAATAAATTCCTTTACACGTTTGATCAAATTGTTTGAAATGCCATCCAGTCCAGGTGCGCTGTTGCACTTCAACTCCCCAATCAAGAATTCGACGTCGCTCTCGATGGTAGGAGCCAAGAAAAAATGAATTAGCAGATAAAGATGAAATGCTCACTTTGGAGGCGAGAGACGCCTGGGAGTCAGTAGAATTCAGGCGCTGGCCAACGGAAGCAAAGAAATCGTTTCATAAATTTAGTGAATCCCTCTCATTGTCCGTCGTCCTGCAAAGGTCTTCAGCGTTTGACTTTACCCGCTTAGAATAGGTTATTCTGTTAATTGTTTTCCACAGTTTTCCAGGGTCGTTCTTATTCGATTCTAGATCATCACTATTGTACTGGTTCGTCAGTTTTCGCAGTAATTCGTTATAATAATTTCTATACCGTCTAAAGATATGTAGTTAAAATTTGTCTTCTGGATTTTCTCGGACATCCAAATGCAGTTTGTCTCTATGCTTAGAGCATCTTATCAAACCTGCTGTCATCCATGGTTTAAGGATGTTCTTAGATCGGCTTACTTTTACTGACTTAGTGTTATGGTCTATCGCAGTCTTTAAGACAGTTACGAATAACTCTGAGGCCTTGTTTGGGCAAGACTCCTGGAAGACTGGAGACCAGTCCACGCTGCTTATTTCCTTCTCCAGACCGCTATAGTCAATCAGCAAGCGAGTTTTCGGTGGGTTGGATTTACGACAGGCGTTTCGAAAACCAATCATAGCCATAAAATGATCCGTCACACTTGAAGAGCAGACTATGGATTCCGCCTCGGTCGATGTTTTGCAAAAGATGTGATCCAAACAAGCGTTCCTAGTCGGTTTGTCAACAGCTTGCAGAAGTCCCAGCTGAGACATCAAACACAGGTAGTCGGTACTGATGTCAGGGTTGAGTAAATCAATATTAATGTCACCAGTCACGACACAGCAAGGACTGGCTGGCATATTAGCAACTATTTGCTCGAGAGATTTGATAAAAGTATCGGTATTTTTAAAAGATGGCGATCGATATATGCCCAAAATAGTAGCAACATTAGGGACACAGACAAGAACAGTTGGCGTCCTGCAAATCTGGTTCGGAAAAGGTTGGCATCCAACAGTTCCTGACATATGCAACTACACCACCAGCGTGATTAATAAATTTAGTTGAAGAGTAACTAATATAACCATCCAATTGACCTATTACAGTACTATCATTAAGCCAGCATTCTGTCAAAATTATGATATCAAAATCCAGACTTGTTCGTTTCAGAATCACTTCAAAACCACCTAAATTTTTTGAAAGACTTCTAATATTTAATGTGAGGACTTTTAAGTTGTGATTGCCTAAAATATTTTTACACTCCTCCGCTGAATTCTGTATGTGGCACGTAATATTGAGAGAGTTATCAATTTCAGTAAGAGTATTTATGATGGCCATGGTGGTCCAAAATATCCAAATTTATAAAAGACGGTAATAACTACTTCAAAAGCGCCATATGAAAAATGTTTAATGTTTCTATGAGCATGTGTAAAATTGAGTGCCCTAAGACTTGTGATGTTTGTTTTAAAAAAGGAAATAGATCTCTTTAAGAGTGTAAATGTGTTGAGAGTAATATGTTGTTATGTAACAAGGAGATATAATGATAATGTATACGCCATAAGTATATAGATAAATAAGGGTTGGAACCATTCGGAAAGTATGACAAAATAATAATAAAAATAGGAATATTAATAGTGCATCCACAAAACTAATGAAATTCATAATAGGAATAGAGCTATTCGTTAAACCAAGAAGGGTGATGCCAAATAAAAGGTGGCAAGAGTAGGATTTCGATTGTTTCGGCCCTGCTCTGTGCACGTCATCAATATCGGCCATCTGTAAATCGATTCCCAATTTTTGAGACGTAGTCATAACAATATGGTTAAGACTTTCATTACTCATCTCTGGGATTCCAATTATTTCAACTTCGTTTCTTAAAAAAGTATTGATCTTGTGTGTTGGTAGTAAGTTTCATCTCGGTTAACGACGCTTAAGAGTGTTAATTTCAATATCCTTCTGTACCAACCTCCGGTCAAATTCTTCCATCTTCTGCGACAAAGTGGTGGTAACACAAACAAGTTGTGCTTTGACATCCAAAATATCTTGCCTCATAAGACCAATCTCACTTTTAGCATGGCAGATGGAGTAGGTTCGTGGACAATTTGCGAAGACGGAGGAGGCGGAGTGGATATGGTACCACGAATTCCGCGTGTCGTGTTGACATTATTAGTGAAAGTGCTGTGTAAGTACATAATGAAATATTACCAAAAAATAATGTCAAATAAAAATAAATTTCAGTCTTGGGAACTGCCGATAGAAGTGAAAACTTATAACTCAGAATCAGAAAAAACTACGCAGTTGAAACCGGAGGGCTTGGCTATTAGCATGACTATCTAGAAATGCTGACGGATTTCTAGACGGCCAATGGCCATGGTCCCGAGTTTATCCGATTATTATAATTCCCGCGCGTGACGCTAGAATTTAATTTATAGCCTACGAAAAATCTGTTGTGGCGCGCCAAAAGAAGTTTTTACTTTTGTAATATGGTCTACTATCTAGCTAGAAATAGATTATCTCTCTAGGTACTTGTCTGTGCTAGAAATGCGGCATTTTCAAGATACAAAAAGATCTGTCAAAGACGTCAAAGACCTTCAAGAAATGACAAGCATCAGAGACAGTTCCCAATTTCATCATAGGTGGCGCCAATGTTTTATTTTGTTAGCGAAATTTCACAAAAACAAAAAACAGTGGTGCCACACTTTGTATCTGGAAAACGCCCCATCGTCCATCGTGGCCCCATCTATCTACTGGTATCCACAGACTAGAGATGTGGTATCCACAGACTAAATAGAGGAAATAGAGTAATACTCTGTGGTATCAATTCCCTTTGGTGCTTTTAGACTATGTACGTATCTCACGCATAAAGCATAATACCGATAATAATGAAGTCTGTGCTTTTCTCGTATTCCCTTACCTAATCTGTGATCAACTGTAGTTTTTGGTTTGAAAAAGTTGTACGAATCTACGAATTGTGTACTAAAATTGATTTTTATTGCATTATTAGATCCCAATGGATTTATATAACAGAAATGATATCACGAACTTGCCACAGGATCCTCGCGCTGCCACTAAATATTTACTGGTAAGATTCTCGTTGAATATGGAATCAATAGACTCCTCCGCAAATTTCGCATTTAGGTATTATTGGTTAAAACTGTTACAGGATAAAATGCTGAATGAAATACACCCCTTGGTTTTAAATATACGAAATCTAAGTAGCTCTTGGTGTGAAAATGAAGATGGAACACATAAAATTCGTAATGTTTACACTCTTTGTTTGAGTCAAATAAAAAAGTGTGTGCTCAATTTATTTGAAGTCTTCAGACTGGAATGTAACAGCCGTATACTCCTTCAGGTATTTATAACTCCGTAACATAAATTTACTTAAAAATAGTTTATCAAAAAGCTTGTTCTCAAAAGTATTACCTTATTTCCAGGAAACTCGGCAATGCAACTTGGAAAGGCTTTCATGGTGTGTTAATCGTCTTGTGTCTATAGACAACTATCTTAATAAAAAAAAGTTTGAATATGGGCCAATGTGAGGATGAAAGTAGTAATGAATCATTTAATGTTACAATCATGTACTTTGTTAACTGGATAGATCATACATTTGAAGTCCTCAATAAACTATCTGAGACTGTTTATAAGACGGACTATAAGGAAAATGAAGAACTAGGACAGCATTGGAAATGTGATGTAAGACATTATTAAACACTACTACTACTAGTATTATATCACCTCCAACTCTTGGTTTTCAGTATTTTAATCACTAAGCAAAGTAAACTAAACTTTAAAAAAATGTGAGCTGTTACGGGATGCCTGGCAGTTGTGAATCTTAAAAATTATTTAACCTGAAAAAAAAAATTACTGTTGGAAACTGTTCAAAGAAAAGGGACCAACATTTAGCAATGCTGTTTGATAAAGGCACACCAATGCTGCTTGGCAATCATTAATTAACTACTTTATTTATTTCTCAGATGGTAGAATTCATAAGAGAACTCCACATTTCTATAGATGAGCTGCTTTTATCTGCCATGACACTATATAGATACTGTCTATCTAATGATCAACTGATTGTTAAGGCTAGATGTCAAGTGGTAAGTAGTAAGTGTCTAAAATAATATTGCCTGCTAATATTGTAAATGTGAAAGTTTGGATATTTGGAAGTATTTTTATAGCTTCGAGTGAAGAGACGAGCAGGACATGTGCCTGATGGTAAGCAACATGCCTGCCACATAACAGCACAGTGACATGCAGCTATTGGAACATGAAGAGTCCAAATCATTGCCTAACACTGTACTGCACTCGTCACCCAGATATCTAAGATATTATATCTCTAAGCCTGAAATTTCACTGGAAACATTATCCTTCAAACCGGAACACAGTAATGTTTGGACATTACTGCTTAGTAGAATAACTGGCAAAGGTGTGGTGCTTCTCCAGCCAGACTCTGTCAATAGTCCTACTACTAAAATTATGCCAGAATAGATCTTTTATCTGAAAATAATGGAAACAGGAATTATGCAGGTGAAAAAGTGAGGAGCAGCTAATATATAACAATACAAAATAATTTCTCACTAACTGTTACAGGTGCTACGTGAAACAAAAGCCCTTCTAGGTGAGCTTATTGAAGGCGAACTAAGCACAACAGAAACATCAACAGAATCACTCAAACTTCCCGTGATGCCTACAAACATAAATGTCAGAATTGATGTCTTGAAAGATGTACTTTACGCACTAGAAACCAATACAAATACAGCATTACTAACTCTACTAATCTACTGCTTTAGTACTAACCTGTCAGCAGTTGATATATTAAAACAGCATTTCATAACAGCTAAAGAAACATGCCAGTGTATTGCTGAGAGCAATGACGGGGAAGATTGTACATTTGTTCGAGATTTTGACTTGTACAATGAGAGGCTACTGCAGATTGGGTCGTTTGCTGTCTCCTGTTCATCAGATCAGCATAGTTAGTGTCCTCTTATACAATTTATTTTTTACTTATACAAGCATTTAACTTCCGAAGCCAAAATTAAGTAAATGCTCTATGGGTCCTTTTTAATCTTTAACAAACTTAAAAAAAAAGGTTTCTCAAATTGCTAGCATTTCTTAGCCAGTATAAACCTATCAATTTTAGCTCAATTTGCCTAAATAATGTTTCCAGGGATTCTCAATCTACGTAGCGGTCTCGCGAGTCTCGAGTCCCTGGATCCTTACTTAGTGCCAGCGTTGATGACGTCACCGAACAGCCACCATGCGGCGCTCCTGGTTGAGTCTTGGCGTCGGGAGGTCAAAGAGATTCGAGACAGCGTCTTCTTGATCGTAGATCCGACTGCATTCGCAGAGGTAAGCATTGTAACAAATTTCTTCATTGACCCTAAAAAGTTTTTCCCTAAATTGGCATAAAATTCTAAAAATACATAATTATATTCTACCGCCAAGTCAATTTAAATTTAGACTACTATCCTATGTGTGTACTGCGGTAATGTGTTCCGGTTTGGGCAATGTTTCCAGAGATATTACATGGCCTATAGATAAACCATCTTATTTCTATGGCTGACAAGCACAGTGCAGTGCTAGGAAATTATTGGGACTCTTCATGTTCCACTAGCTGCGTGACACTGATGTTATGGGGTTGGGTAGGCTTTATTGCTTACCATCAGGCACATGTCTTGCTCGTCCTGTTACTTTTTACTATAAAAATAAATAAATCATTAGGTGTTTATTAATTAAAATCTACAGTATTAACCCTGATATCGCACGAAACTATCACCACATCCATACATATTTAATGTACAATATCTAAAAAAAAAAGTCAGTCATAGGAACTGCTGATAGAAATTAAAACTTGTAACTTAGAATTTGATAACCTAGCTTACTTTGGAAACTATGTAGGTGAAACCAGAGGGCATGGCCATGAGCATGACCAATGGCCATGGTCCCGAGTTTACCAGAAGATTTATTATCATTCCCGAGCAGGATGCTGGAATTCAATTCACAGCCCACGAAAAATCTGTCTGTGGCGCGTCAAAAGCAGTTTTCACTTCAGAAATATAGTAGGTGTAAGTGTGTATCTAAAAAATGTTCCTTTAATTATTTTAGAAATCTAAACAGATGATGCACCAGAAACTCCTAGAGACCCTGAAAGAATCATCCTACCATAACGCGAATGTGTGTGCTGTTATCAATACAGGGAGTGTGTTGTACGATTTTTTTGCCGTTTATAATGAGATGGAGCCACTAGCACTGTCTCACCGAGATGGACTGATTCCTTTACTAGCAGACTTGAATAAAGGTTAGTTTTTCAAGTGATCATTTTATTATTAGGTATAATGTACCTATTGTATTATGAGGTATAACATACCCATTGTATTATTGGGTATAACACACCCATCTGTGTTTGACAATTGTTTGGTGTGTATGCCATCACATCTCCCCAGTTAGGCTATCAAGTTTACATGATTGCCATCTGTAAGGCTTTTAGGGTTTAAAGTATAAACCCTAAAAGCTTTAAAGTTTAACATGTTTTTTTTTCATTTTGTTTGAAGTTTTTGGAAAATTCATTCTTAACTCTTTTCATTGGTTTTCTCACATGTGAGTACATGTCACTGTGAATATAGTCACAGAACCATTCTCCAAAAATTTAAAATTTATTAGTCAAGGTAATATCTGGACCTTTTAAGTTCATTATCATTTGCCATCTCAACAACTCATCTTTAGGTTGTATCATTTTCTTCGTCCATACATTATTTGGCATTCCTCATTGTAATAACTACAAGTAAGATTAAATACTTTTAATTATTCTTTTTAAAGACCAAAAATTACAGACTATGGCAGGTGGGGAATCAATATTATTTAGTAATTTTAATTGTATTGTTCCAGCGATATCCGAGTGCAAAGTAGTATCCAACCTTCTGTGTACAAACGACGACTTTCAATACGAAGTGAGCAAGCCATCGCAAAAAGAGGTCACATTAGACCAACTCAACAAACGCCTAAAACTACTCTACTCCCTCATCTCGAAAATCAACACGTTACACCAACCTAAAGACCTATTCGAAGATGAGGTCCCACAGAATTTAACTCACACCATTGTGAAGAACGATCAAACGTACTTAAAAACTCAACGAAAAGCTAATTTATCGAAGAGTCTGTTTGCAAGGACCAACGTCCGTTCTTCTACTAGAAACTTTCCATTGTCAAAGTTGACAAAACATCTCCGTGGTAAAAATTGCTCTCAGTTGAATTTCTCAGTAGAATTAGATAGAATCTTCAATCTTTCCAGTGAAAAAATGTCCCAAACTATTGAAGATAGTGGGTCAAACGGAAAAGCAAAGAACAAATTCTTAGACAGAGCTCGTGAGACGTCATTGTACAACTTTTCGCCGATAAAAAATCGGTCGTCGATGAGGAAGACTGTCTTGAGCAGACATCTTGCTACATTCACAAAGAATGGAAATAACATGCCTCTGAGTGTCGGCGAAACGCAGAGTTTGATGGACGAAAATGAAAGCTTACAATTTACAGGTAAGATTTTGTGTTAGCTTAAATACTTGCAAATTATTTGAATATTTCTGTATAGTAAGGATGAATGTATTGTCTAATGCTTTGGCTGACTGAATATTATCAGGGTGTTTAAAATAATTCAAATCAAGAATGAATAGATATTTGGTAATAGAGTGAAGAGACGAGCAAGACATGGGCCTGATGGTAAGCAATATGCCTGCCCAATTACAGCACAGTACACGTTCTACTAGTATTATACTCGTAAATACGAAAGTTCGGATCGTTGAATGTTCGTTACGACAGTTTAGGGTCTGTAATAGTACTGGTCTGACTACTTTTTATCGCGGGAAAATTACGCGAAAGGGAACTACACGGGTAAAACTATGGAGTGTTGCTAGCATAAAATATACGTCAAATAAATTAATATATTGGTGGACAATTCACACGACACCATCTGACCCCAAACTAAGCTCAATCAGCTCAATCAGCTCAATTGACATTGACATGTTTACGCAAAATATTTTAATATGTTTTTTATATTTTTTTATATTGCAGTTATTCTACTGCCTCCAAATTTTGGGCTAATGAGTCCTGAACCTACCAGTACAATAGTGGGAAATAGTTGTGCCTCATGCACAGATTAGTGGTCAAAAGGCCATTTTCACCTTTAGTAACATTTATAGCTAACCATACCATTTTTTTATTATTTTCAGAAGTCCTGAATCAAATAAACAACACTACCAACATCTTAATTACCACGAAACGAGGATTCAACTCTCAAACTGCAAATAACACAAATAATATCAGGATAAACATTTGCCAAAACGTTACAAACACCAAGAATCACAATATCTTTAAAGACAGTGATTCTCATAATATTTGGAAGATTCCTATGAACTCTGTAGATGAGCCGACTATAATGAGACAAGCCAATGAGACATCAAATTTGTCGAACATGACTCAACCATCAAATATCAATACGTTGGAAAGAATCAATGACTTGGATTATGTTGAAACTAAGCTGAGTAGTTTAAAATCTCAATTTGAGACTAGTTTATAAGAATTTATTGTATTTTAATGAAATTTAGAAAATAAGTCCCATCAAATTTAACTTTGAAATTAATGAATTTATCAATATAAAAGAAAATGCTATTATTGTGATATTATAGAGGGGATTTTGATACCTATGAAAAGTAGCCAGGCATTCTATGTAAAATTAAAGCGTTGCAGTGAAATGTAGTAGTGAATCACAGTGGACTTGCCTTTTTGAACATGACATGAACTTACTCCGTCCCTTAGAGATTGTGAACCATTTATTTTGAATTATTGTTAAGCGTATATTTAAGATTAAGATAACGTAATTATGTACTGTGGCTGGGAATTTTATATTTGTTTTACTGAATATATTTGTTTTTTTTGGACATTTTTTTTTCCATTGGTAGGACAAGATATATAGATAGATAGATAAACTCTTTATTGTACTTAACAAATCAACTTAAAAAACAAACAATCTTAAAAATATAGTAGCAAATGGCGACCTTATCGCTAAAAGCGATCTCTTCCAGGCAACCGTGGTATGGAAAAGGAGTTAAACCATAGAAAGACGGGAGTAATCAATTAAAGAGTAAATTGATATCTACATAATAAAATAAATAAGGCACTAATTACCTATTTACTAAAATATAATAAACATACATTCTAATAGTAATACATACTAATACATAAATAACCATATTTTCATATACTAATACATATGCAATGAATGTAACAACACCGTTAAAAGAAGAAAAAATGTATAAATATACACAATATCAGCCTCAGATTTCAGCATGCCTTTGCCAAATAGTGTTTTTTGACTTGCGCCTTAAATTCAGAGAGTGACGGAGCTTGTCTTATTTCCACAGGCAAGCCATTCCACAATTGAACTGCTTGGAATGCAAAAGATTTGCCGTAGAAAGTTTCACAACGTGCAGAGGGCATTTGTAAGGACAAATTATAAGTAGATCTCAGATGACGTGAGTGTGCGGTACTCCAGAATGTAAAGCAGTCTTTCAGATATCGTGGCGTAGCAGGGTTAAATAGAACTCTGTAAAGCAGTGTAAGTATATGAGTATTCCGACGAAAGCGAATGGGAGCCACTTGAGCTGTAAACGAAATTGAGACACATGATCATATTTGCGCAATCCAAATATAAATCTTAAACAATAATTTTGGAGACGCTCAAGTCTATTTAGCTGATTCTCCGTGAGATCAAGGTAGCAGGCGTCAGCATAGTCAAGAATAGGAGAAGAAGAGATTGTGCAAGTGCAACCTTAGTGGCAGTGGGTAAGAAGTTACGTATTCGTCTTAGAGATCCACCAGACGCAAACAGTTTACTACTGATTGACTCCAAGTGAGGTTCCCAACTCAAAGTACGATCGAAAATGACACCAAGATTTTTGACCGATTCACTGTAAGGGATCGTGGTCCCGTCAAAGACGACCGCAGGAATTGTACTCCAATCAATCCTAGATATCATATATGAGCTACCGATAATTATCACTTGTGTTTTCTTAGGATTAACATTCATACCAAAACAATTACTCCAACGGACAATTTCGTGGAGATCTGTATTCACTGTATCTATGGCTACATCTAATTCGGAAAGTTGCGCTTGTGAATAAATTTGGAGATCGTCTGCATAAAGGTGGTAGGAAGAATTAAGGGACTGAGATATAGAATTGATGAAGATAGCAAAGAGAAGAGGTGATAGCACGCCGCCTTGAGGCACACCAGCAGTTGCATTACACCAGGACGAAAATACATCGTCCAAGCGAATACGTTGCCGACGGCCAAACAGGTAACTGTGAAACCAATCAATCACCGATGGAGATATGTTAAGAGAGTGTAATGTTGCCAGCAAGATATCAAAGTCAACGGCGTTGAAGGCATTACTGAAATCTAGCAGAGCTAGAACAGTAAGCCTGCCGTCGTCCATACCCTTGCGGATGTCATCAGTGATCTTAATAAGAGCAGACACAGTACTATGCCCAGGACGGAAACCGGATTGAAACGGGTTGAGGAGATCTTGCTTGTTGAGAAATGTAGAAATCTGTGAGTGGACAAGACGCTCAAGGACTTTGGACAAGAATGGTAAAATAGATATAGGACGATATTCGGATAAAGAGGAAGGGTTAGGTTTTTTCGGCAAAGGTACAACATGAGCATCCTTCCACACTGATGGAAAGACTGCATTGGAGATAGAATTATTGAATAAAACACAGAGGATGGGAAGGATAACATCAAGGATGGGCAAGAGCATGTTCCGACTTATACTGTCACCTCCGACAGTGTTAGAGGAGATCGACATCACACTCTTCCTAACATCACATTCAGTAAAGTGATTAAACGTGAAAGGAGCATAGTCAGGAGTAGGCAAGGCAAAGAGATATTTTAGTGTCGAACTCTTGACCGCGTTCGGCATTGAGGACACAGATCCAAAATTATTATTGAGCTTGTCTAAATCAATGTTATTAGGGATAGAATTTTGACGGAATTTGCCAACTCCCATAGTCCTAAGAAATTTCCATACTTTGACTGGACTTTCATCTTGAACAGATTCGTGAACATGTCGGCGTATTGCATCCCTACACACCTTATTACAGCGATTACGAGCCTGAACGTAGTTGTCTTTAGAGATATCGGAGGGGTGCGATTTGTAGCGAGACTTAGCTGCAGCTTTCTTATGGATTAAAGTTTTGATATCATCAGTGAGCCAAGGTGTAGGTAGATGCTTTATTTTAATGGCACGTACTGGAGCATGAATATCGTACAGTTCTGTGATCAATTTATTAAATATAGTTATCTGATCATCCATAGAGTCCGCGGAAATGACGGGATCCCAATCGATCTTATTAGCGTCTTCGAGAAGGGATTTGTGATCCATACTACTAAGGTTGCGTTGCATAACAATTTTGGGCTTGAGTTTAGGAGGTCGAGTTTTATAGGAGAGAAAGATAAGATCATGGTATGAAAAATCATTTGCTGAATATTGGCCATGCTTAGCAACATTATTCGGAGAAGAAACCATCATCAAATCTAACAGAGAAGGAGTACTGTTGGGAAAATGATGGGTTGCGTTGAGATCAAGAATTTACAAGTTACAAGATTTTATGACAGACTGGAGAGCGGAAGATCGGCCATCTCTTTTGAGAAGACATGTATTGAAATCACCCATAATAATTGTGTGATTATAAGAGGGAGTAAATTGATGTAACAGATTTTCAAATGATGGGAAGTAGTTAATATTTTTGGATGGGCTATAATAGACTCCGAGAAGAATTTTAGTGTGCGAAAGAATAACTTCGATAAGAAGATGTTCGCCCGCATCTATCGGCGGAGGTTGTGGTGACTTACTCAAAATGGAAAAAGGAATGTTAGCTTTTAGATAAATAGCCACACCCCCACCGACGCGACTAGAACGATCATTTCTCACGAGAATAAAACCAGGAAGAGAAAATGAAGTTGTAGGAAGACATGGTCGAAGCCATGTCTCGGAGACCAGAATAGCGTGAATGTTATTGTGATCAAGAGATGCCAACATTTCTGGATAGGAAGACGGAATACTCTGGGCATTAATATGAATTACATTAAAGTTTTTGGAGACATCTGAAAGGCTGCGATCTAGAAAAATAGATAATGGAATAATATTGTTGCTACTATTATCGCTATCGGCGCTGTCATCTGAGACAGAAGATGGTGCTATATAATCATTGACGCTATTATTATAATTAAGGCTGAAAATATTTAACATTATATAATTAAATATAAATCAATAATGTATACATAAATATATATCACTATATAATAATTGTAGTTCCTTTAAATACACTCAAAGCCACCTGTCTGGTTGTGCAGAGAAGAAATAGCTTACAATTCACATAAGCAATAATAACACAGTACAATACACATAAAGATAAAATAATACCGAAATACACCATCACAACGAAAAAAAAAAATAATAATAATAAAAAAAAACAAATCAAACAAGTCCTGAGATGTGACTTGTGACTGAAACTTCATTGACAGAACCTTTGTCAACGGCGTGTTCTGCCTATCATTCGCACAAATGCACAGATGTCGTTACTAGTATCATTATCTGTTGTGTGATAAAACCCTGGTCTGTAATTTTATAATCCAAGTAAGCGGTGAAAATGAGTGACGCAAGACTCATACCTACATAAGATCAATTAAGATCCAGTCTCCAAACATTGAAAATCGACATCGTTTTTTTAACCCCCGACCAATAAAAGGGGTATAGTTATCGCTAGAGGCGAGGTGTTCCGTGGTTCTACTTATTTTGGTTGTGGACAGCGAATATTGATAGGTGGAAGCGTCCGGCGTTCACCGCTTCCTGCAATCGACTGGAACGGAAAGAGTGAGTGAGTGAGTTTTTGGGGATCGAGTCACCTCCGTCCGTGGGGAAGCACCTGTATATTGAAACCCCACACGTGGTCCCTGGGTGGTGCTAATCAGGTGACAAATTACCGGTGGTAGGCTTCGGCCGTGGTTGGTGACCACCCACTAGACTAAGTCACGGCGCCAAGCGGCCTAGCCGTGTTCCGACGTGTTGTCTAGTGACACCATTAGGGGAAAACGGGTCAGAACAGTTGCTGCACTACTGCACGACCGGTCTGTCACACACCAATACTGTACATCGGGAAGCTAGTCATGGAGGGTAGCGGGATCCGAGGCACGGTTGCCGCGACCGACCGCAGATAGTTGGGGGCCCAAGTAGTGAGCTAGCCACTCATGAAAGGCTGCCCCGCCATCTAGCGAAAAATCCCGGGATGCGCTATCCTGCCGGTTGGCGACCGGATGACAAGGCCAGATAGACATCCCCGGGGGGGCTCGGGCGTCCCCGCAGTCTCCAGGCTAGCTCCCCACTGGTGTATTCGTGTTGTGTGCTGTGACCAATGGTTAGTAGTGTGCGGCCTCGTTCCACTGCCGTTTTTCCACCGATCCACTCCCAAAACCAACATGAAAAAGGAAATAATAGGAACAAGTGTAAAGAGCGGCTGCACGCCTTGTCAGTTAAAGTGCACCTCACAAATATTCGAGGTCTGCACTCTAATCTCTCAGCAGTCCACCATCACCTTGAGACTGAGCAGCCGACACTCTTGTTTCTTACGGAGACGCAGATAGGTTGTCCGTCAGACGTGGCGTACCTAACATATCCAGGTTATACCCTTGAGCACAAATTCCGGCCTCGTGCTGGTGTGTGCATGTACGCCCGTGACGACATCTGCTGTCGGCGTCTCCGTAACCTTGAGGACACTAGATTTTCTGTTCTTTGGGCACTTCTGGACACAGGTATAGATCAAATTATCTATGCTTGTGTGTATCGGTCGCACAGCGGAGACCAGGAGACGACTAGGCTCATGGATTATTTAAGTGAGGCGGCGGACGCGGCTCAACAAAAGTACCCTTCGGCACAATTAGTGTTACTGGGGGATTTCAACGGCCATCATAAGGAATGGCTGTACCCATACCGGGACACTGACCACGCTGGGCAGGAAACGAGAAAGCTAGCGTTATCGTTAGACCTAACCCAGCTGGTCCAAGAGGCCACAAGGGTACCAGACGTTGAGTCGCATACACCTTATTGTTTAGACCTTCTGCTGACAACAGATCCAGACCGTTATTCCGTGGCGGTTTCTTCGCCGTTAGGCAGCTCCGACCACTGTCTGGTGAAATCTGTATCTGTCTACCATCCGCCTGACCCCAGCCCTAGAGGCAACCGGCGGTTGTGGCGATACAAGTCAGCAGACTGGGACGAGATGCGTTCTTTCTTTGCATCTTACCCATGGCAGCCATTGTGCTTCTCTTCTGGTGATCCCTCAGTCTGCGCGGATGCTGTGACTAATGTTATACGAACGGCTATGGAGTATTTCATTCCATACTCCGACGTCCCATTATCCAGCAAAGCTCGCCCTTGGTTTGGTTCTCAATGTAAAAGTGCTGAAGCATTGAAACATGAGTCCTACCTAGCCTGGGTTGATGCTCGACAGCGTAAGGCAAGGGACATACACCGGAAGAAGCAAGCGTTTAACAAGGCTGCTAAGGCATGCAAAAAGATCCTTCAGAGGGCTCGTTTTGACCACATTAGTCGAATAGGGAACAAACTAGCTTCGTACCCTGCGGGCAGCAAAGCGTTTTGGTCCCTAGCTAAATCGGTCGAATCGAACTTCTGCCGCCCCTCACTCCCTCCATTGCTGAAACCTGATGGGACACTGGCTCACACTGCAACGGAGAAAGCAAACTTGTTTGCATCTCAGTTTGCGGAATCTTCGCGTCTAGATGCTGGTAGCGCGACACCTCCTATTCCACCTGGCTGTCCGTCGTTTATGTCAGAGATACATATTCGCCAAATGGAGGTTCGCAAAGTGCTACGCAATCTGGACGTGAATAAAGCCAGTGGCCCAGATGGTATTCCTGCCCTACTGTTGAAGGCTTGTGCGCCTGAGTTGTCTCCGATACTAACGCGCCTTTTTAAGCTCTCTCCAAACTGGGCTAGTACCGAAGTCTTGGAAGCTTGCCAATGTGCAACCAGTGCCCAAAAGGGTAGTCGTGCTGACCCTGCCAACTACAGGCCCATCTCGGTCACGTCCATACTCTGCAAGACTATGGAACGTGTCTTAAACCACAGGCTCCTGACGTACCTAGAATCAAACGACCTCCTAAGTGACCGGCAATACGGATTTCGCCGAAACCGGTCCACCGGAGATATTCTAGCGTACGTCACTCACATCTGGAGTGAAGCCATTGAGAAACACGGGAAGCACTTGCAGTCTCCTGGATATCTCGAAGGCTTTCGACAGGGTTTGGCATGATGCCCTTATAAGCAAGCTTTCTAGTTATGGTTTGTCTCCTGGGTTTATTGCATGGATATCGGACTTCTTGAGGGATCGGTCCATACGAGTCGTCATTGATGGCTGCTCGTCGGATCAAAAGGCTATCAATGCCGGAGTCCCTCAGGGTCGGTACTTTCTGCGACGCTCTTCCTGCTACATATCAATGATCTGTTAAAGCCCGGTATTTTTGGGTACGCAGATGATAGCACCGTCGTAGAGAGTTACATATCTAGCGCGAGAGCCAGTGGGCAGCAAACTCAGGTATTGAGAGAGAGTTTGATCGAGCGTTTGACCTTGACCCTTGAGGCGGTGTCTAAATGGGGCGATGCCAATCTGGTCAAGTTCAACGAGTAAGACGCAGGCGTGTCTTTTCTCCGCAAAACGGAGTCCATTTCAACTGACTCCTACTTTTCGAGGTGTGTCCGTGCCGGTTTCTGACCGTCTTGAGCTTTTGGGCGTCACTTTGACATCTACGCTCAACTTTGGCTCGTATATCGAGTCCAAGGCTAAATTAGCTGCCAAAAACTGGGTGTCCTTTCAAAGGTGCGAAGGTACTTCAAGTCTGAACAGTTGCTCACATTATATCAAGCACAGATTCGCTCCTGTATGGAGTACTGTTCGCATCTTTGGGATGGATCGGCCAAGTATCAGCTGGAGGCCCTGGAATCGATCGAGAGACGTGCCAAAAGGCTCATAGGCAATGATACTCTTGTGCGAAAAAGACTTCAAAGTCTTGAGCATCGCCGTAAAATTGCTAGCCTATCGGTTTTTTATCGGATACACTTCGGAGAGTGTGCAGCTGATCTGCATGATCTAATACCACCTTGCCCTTTTTTCTATCGGAATGCTCGTAGCTCGAAAAAGCGACATCGTTTCATGGTTGATGTTCCAAAGACACGAACGAAGAGATTTGACTCTACGTTTGTGATAAGAACGTCTAGGCTGTGGAATACGTTGCCTGAGTGGGTTTTCCCCGATGGTTACAATCTTTGTGTCTTCAAATCGAGAGTGAATCGGTTTCTTCTAGGTAAACACGCTCCATCTCCATCGTAGACCGCATCGTCGCTTAACATCAGGCGAGATGGCGGTCAAGTGTGAGCCTATAAAAGGTAAAAAAAAAAAAAAAAAAGAAGTGAGCTCCCTCTTCCCAATGATGACATAATTCTGTGGGCCTGAGGTGTGGGAGAGCACATCCATTGGTTTATATCGATGCTTAGTGCTTATTGTCTTATAGTTTTATAGTTTTATTTTGTAATGGCTCTTCAGTCCTTTTATTACTGTATAAAATTAGGAGAAGCCTGAATCCCACAACACAGGTAGCCCTAGTGTGGGGTTCAGTGCACACTAACACAACATGTATTTGTTTTTTGTATTTTCTTCTTGTAAGAAACGTATGCCATTTATTGTGTTTTTGTTTATGTCTCTCGTTATTGCCACAATAAACATTTTTCATTTTCATTTTTTCATAGTTTGACGTCGATGTCTGTCTGTCTGCCTGTATGTACACACGCACGGACAGACAGACTGTCTGTAGCACCGTAGAGCTCAAATCGAGCCGATTTCGTTGCGGTTTTTTTATTTGAAGGTTAATATTCGTGCGGATGTTCTTAGCTATGATGTTTGGTTAATTTAGATTCAAGATGACCGCCTCCACAAAATGTCGGATAAAATAATTCTTCGCAACCTACCTCAATTTGGCTATCAAATAAGAGCTTGACTAGTAGATTATTATACGCCATAGAATATACAACAAATTTCAAATCTAAGATGGCCGCCACCACAAGATGGCTAATTACATAGAAAAAATACTATACCTTAATATGTATATCAAATGAAAGGGATTGACTAGTAGAATACTATACACTATGACAAATTTCAAATCCAAGATGGCCGCTACCACAAAATGGCGAAATACATTTCTTTTTCACAACTCCCTCAATATGGGTATCAAATGAAAGGGCTTGACTTGTAGAATGTTGTACAGATTACAAATCCGAGGTAGGCGGGGGTTAGTCAACATTTTTAATTTTGTTCTTGTTTAATTGAGGCCTCTAGCGTTAAAGAGTGACGAGATTAGCAGTATATGTGTCTGATTGTAAGCAATTTGCCTGACTATATCAACAAAATGACACACAGCTATTGGAACATGAAAAGTCAAAATTATTACCCAACATTGCATTGCGGTCGTCACCCAGGGCCCCATAGTACAGTCATTTCCATAGGCTTACGTAGGCATCTGTTCTAGCAAACAAAAGCAAACCGATGAGGGTAACTGATCTTTTCCAGTTAAGAACTCAAATTCTGAGTTATACTTCATATTTCGAGAGCTGGTAGTAAAGTTTGGGTAAGTATTTGAAGCAAGCTGAAAACTTATCACATAGTTATCATATTATATCCCTTCACGGAGGTGCAGACCTAGCTGGTGAGTAGCAGGGCAAAATAAATCCCTTAATTTAGATCACCTGCCATGTAGATAGCCCCTCAAAATGACTTCTCTTTTTAAGAATCTCTGTTTTAGTTATATATAACATCCAATTTAAATTTCAAATCGCCTCAAATTAATTTTTTGTACTTTTTGCAAAACATATTTGCACGTGCCTGGCAATGTTAAAATCCCGACTAAATCATCTGGCTTATTACTTCTTTTATTTTTTAAACATTAAACTACAACAAAAAAAATTTTGTCTCAAAACATAATCACGAAAAAAATATAAATGGATGAGGTGGATCCATTTTGCCCCGCCTCTCATCAGCCAGGTCTGCATCTCCGTGTTGGGGAATAATAGGTGAGAGAGCTATGTTATAAGTTTTCAGCTTGCCTTAAATACCTAGGTACTAGATACCTACCACGGATATCCGTGATACCTACCCAAAAATCCTAGCACCTCTTGCAATATTAGACGTAGACACGTAGATAACTCAATTTGCCAACAATTTCCCCTACTAATTACTCTGACGGAAGTAAACTTTAATCAGCGATTTCACGCATCGCCAAATTAATGCTGCGTTTTATGACACGTTCATAAATTGTAACATTACTACTTACAAAGGAATTGCACGCGATCTCATAAGAAAGCTAAAATGGAAATTATTTGACCGGGGAACTCTTTAATATGGAATACGTTGCCCGAGTCCCAGGTTTTCGATTACAGTTTTGGTGTTTTCAAGTCGAGAGTGAACCGTTTTTTTATCTAGGTAAGGACACTGCATCGGCGACGCGTCGCCTAACTTCAGGCGAGATGGCGCTCAAATACGAAATTATTAATAAATATAAAGGAGGCACCATTCTACTTTATTTTCCTTCTATTATATTCTACTTGAAGCCAGTTAAAATATCTAACAACCACGCTTATTGTTATAAAGTTGGCATTGAGAACTACTTACCACCCTCATCCCGTCTTTCATAACCTTTCAGAACAACCCTGTAGCAGACTTATAAACTGATTCCCGCTCTTTGTGGTGCAGGTAAGGAGCTTATGCTCTAAAAATAACGAGAGAGTTTTCAATGAACTGGTTCGCAAACACGCACACGTATTAATACCTACAGTTTCTGAGACTCATTGTTATCATATACTTACTGGCTGCTTCACACCCACTCAATAAGTATGGAGGCTAACGAGCGTATCACAAAGAACTGTTGAAAATAACGAATGAACGATTGGATATACTTTCTGCGAATCTAGGCTGTGATGTCTCATTATGTTTTCTTACCTCAATAAGTCAGTTGATCAGTCGATGGACTCAAAAGTCAAAGTATTCATAAATGTACAATTTAAAATAAAGGGTATAAATTGTATTCATATTTAGAGTTTACAAAATAAATGTTTCACAGTAACTATGATAATAATTATTTTTTTTAGGTTATGTAAGTGTTTTATGTTTATTACAAGAACAAAATTAAAAACTTTGATTAACCCCCGACTACCTCGAGTTTGTTATCTGTACAACATTCTACTGGTTAAGCCCTTTCATTTGAAACCCATATTAAGGGAGTCGTGAAAAAAGAAATTTACTTCGGCATTTTGTGGTAGCAGCCATCTGGGATTTGAAATTTGTCATAGTGCAAAGTATTCTACGAGTCAAGCCCTTTCGTTTGAAAAAAAATATATATTTCACCATTTTGTGGTGGCGGCATTCTTGGATTTGATTTTTTTTTTATAGTGTATAGTATTTTACTAGTCAAGCCCTTTCATTTGATACCCATATTGAGGTAGGCTGTGAAGAAATATTTTGTCCGCCATTTTGTGGAGGCGGCCATCTTGAATCGATATTGACCAAACATAGCTAAGAACACCCGCACGGATATCTATCTTCAAATAAAAAAACCGCATCGAAATCGGCCCACCCGTTTGAGCTCTACGGTGTCACAGACAGACACACACACAGACAGACAGACAGACAGACATCGACGTCAAACTTATAACACCCCTTTTTTTTTTTTGGTCGGGGGTGTTAAAAATGAACAACACCAATGTTTTACTATATTGTAATTTATTACTTTTACCACCACTTAGAACTTAATTAAATTAATAATCTTAAATCAATGTCCTATCAAATCAAAGAAAAACACTTCAAAGTCTTGAACATCACCGCAAAATTGCGAGCTCATCGGGTTTTATCGGATACACTTCAGAGAGTGTGCAACTGATCTCCGTGATAAAGAGATTTGACTCTACCTACATAGATAAGAACGTCTAGACTGTGGAATGAGCTTTGTTTTTGACTGTGAGGCCTGAGTGGGGTTTTCCAGATGGTTACAATCTTGGTGTCTTCAAATCGGGGTGAATACCTAGGGGTTTTCCAGGCTAATCTAAGCACAGTTCATCGTAGATCGTATATCGTATATCGTATCGTAAAAATACTTTCTTATTAACTACGTTTATCGTTTTTTAATACCTATATTGTAAAGCTTGTTACTTCTATATTCACCAAAAAAATCTGTTTAAGCCTTTTCTGAAAATTTTTAGAGCAATCTTAGAAAACTACGTCTCAGAAATTGCATCAAAACCATTTCGGTAGTAGCACTAATTGTGGTTAGGTTGTTTAATTTTTAATGAACTTCAAATAAACGAGAATTCGCAATTCGGCTCTTTTTTTATTTATTTTTGTTTCGATTATGATTATCCTTTTTTTGTTTGGTAGATCATATCTACTTTCTTATTACAGATTGCGAATAATGTATCGGTTTGTGGTTTCCTTCACCAAAATTTTAGTTGATGAGGCTAATACAATTAACATTTCTTTTTATCAGACTTCAAGAAAATTTGAGAAAAGAAAGAGAGTGTTCATGGATGTCGGTTGTTTTTTTTGCAAAAAAATAATTCTTATCTGGGAATAAGAGCTTGTGTTTAGGACGTGTGTCTGCAAAATAAGGCCTACTTCTACAAGCAGAAAAGAAAAATCGTTTTGCAAGACATCAATCAATCGGTAAAAGCGCAGGTGAGACGGCATAAACGACACAACGTCAAAATCTAGGCTGAAAATAAACTGTAGTCCATTTCCCTAGTTCTGAAGATAAAAGAAATGCTCGGTCCACTGTCCACGCGACTGTTGGCAGGTCATTTGCATTATGTATTATTCCGCGAAATGTTGCAAAGTACCTACTTGTATATAAGCGGTGCCGGCTTGTGACCGTTTTCACTACTTCCTTGCTTCCATTATAGTTAGCTGTTTAGAACATAGCTGTTAGTGCAATATTTAGATCTTTATTTCATAGTGCCTAAGATGATAAAGCATAGTTTTGTTTCTGTGTTTATTGCCGTGGTGAGTTATATTTGTACCCATCTACTTGAAACTAAAACTTTTTCATGAGAGGTTAGAATTTTGAAAACGTGGTATCTGTCCACCATTTGTCCAGGTAGAATTTAGAAAAGGACTATTTCCTAAGGGATTCCTATTTTTTAACCCCCGACAAAAAAGGGGTGTTATTAACCCCCGACCAAAAAAAAGGGTGTTATAAGTTTGACGTCGATGTCTGTCTGTCTGTCTGTCTGTCTGTCTGTCTGTCTGTCTGTCTGTCTGTCTGTCTATCTGTCTGTCTGTCTGTCTGTCTGTCTGTCTGTCTGTGTGTGTGTGTGTCTGTCTGTGGCACCGTAGAGCTCAAACGGATGGGCCGATTTCGATGCGGTTTTTTTATTTGAAAGTTAATTACCGTGCGGGTGTTCTTAGCTATGTTTGGTTAATATCGATTCAAAATGGCCGCCTCCACAAAATGACGGATAAAATATTTCTTCACAACCTACCTCAATATGGGTATCAAATGAAAGGGCTTGACTAGTAGAATGTTGTACAGATAACAAATCTTAGGTAGTCGGGGGTTAGTCAACATTTTTAATTTTGTTCTTGTTTCGGGATAGACTTGTATTCAATAATATCTAGAATAAATAATCAATTTGAACAACATTTCGACTGTTAAATCTAATGTGTTACGATTTAATTGAGCAATAAATATTTAAACACCCACAAAATATCAAACCATTATGTGTATAAAATCCTATCTTTGCACGGTTGCTTGGAAGAGATTGCTCTAAGCAATAATAATTACACAGTAGCAGAATCCTCAAATTCAGGCGGCTCGATTCAAGACCCAATCCGAATATTATATAATACATACCTTTTTAGTTTTAAAATTAACGTGGTTGTTACACATATTTAATTGGATAACGGGACGCGCGGTGGCTGCCCGTTTGAGTGCCAAACGGGCAGCCACCGCGCGTGTGCACTCGCCTTGAAAAAGGCCGCCGGACGCGGCCGAAACTCGAGTCGGATTGACCGACCGTATATACGTGAGTGTCCCGTTATCCAATTAAATGTGTAATACATACCTGTAACTCGGTAGTAGTGAAATCATAGTCACCGTTTATATTCCTGGATACACAATATTTACCCTTTACTGGAATAATATCTAATAATAGAATAATATAAGGTGCTCGTTTGAACAATACCTTACGAAATAAATATTATTTCATCAAATGTAATACATGTAGCGATTAAAAGGGCTTAGGACTGTAGCTAGCTAGGCTAGCACCCGGAGTCCAACTCAGATCGGTGAGGTCGAAATTATCGACAGATACAACTAGCCCCCCTCCCTAGGAAATGTAGGTTCAAAACTTACTTTATAATTTATTTCCAGGCTTGCTTTTTTGGGGCGCTCACTACAGTAAATACAGGTAAGTTGTTCCATATTTTAATATGGTTTATAGTCATACCACCAATTCTTATTGTTTGAAAGAAATGTGACGTTGTTACCCGCTGAGAATAAAGTAAAATTTAGAACATCGTGTGCACTAACTTTCTGAATTAAAACATCATTACACCTATTTACTTTTTTTACTCGACTGCGCGACGCAAGGGAGTGGTAATGTGTTTATCAGTCTATGTATGTATGTATGTGTGTATGGATGATTCTTTGAAGCACTATACAGACCAAACCCCTGAGCGGATTTTTATGATTCGCACGTCAATCGATTCCTCTTAGCTTCGCGAGTGACACTAAAGACATGACATTAGTCCTATATTCAATATGGCGGCTACCGGCCGACCGTTTAGGATGTTTATCGATTTAAAGTAGCGTAACAACCATTCTCACATGTATAGGTTTATACTCGTAGGTAGGTAGCAGAAAACTTCACATAATTGTAGTGGTAGGACTGTTGGCGGGGTTTGCGTGGGGAAGTACCACACCTTTGCCAGTTATTCTACCGCCAAGCAGTAATATGCAAACATTACTGTGTTCCGGTTTGAAGGGCAATGTTTCCAGATAAATTACAGGGCTTAGAAATAAAACGTTTTAAATCTCTGGGGGACGACCGCAGTGCAGTGCTAGGTTATTATTTGGACTCTTCATGTTCCAATAGCTGCGTGTCACTGTGGTGTTATGTGGCAGGCATGCTTCTCATCAGGCACATGTCTTGCTTGCCTCGTACTCTTTGTTTGAAAAAACTAGCTGTACATGTGAATGTGGATAGACATAAAATAAAGCTATTTACAAAAGTATCTAGTACGTATATTGGACTACCTATTTGCGTACGTGGAGGATATGGATTTACGCATATCCTACCGCTCGGGGGATACGGCCGGATTATGTTGGACTCTATACCATGTATGGATATTTATGAACTATCTACTAAATCCTCCACAGGGTTTCAACTCTGCCGCTGATGGTGGGACGAATAAAACAAGCACTTAGATTTCTGGTGGTCTAGAATTCTATAGTATGTTATATTAATAAAATATATTCTAGTAAAGGAACATATCAACTGGAACAGCCGGGATCCATTGAACAATTAGATTGGCTGTAAAATAATAAAGGTTTTTTTTAACTTTTATAGGTTTACACTTGACCGCCATCTCGCCTGATGTTAAGCGACGATGCGGTCTACGATGGAGCGTGTTTACCTAGAAGAAACCGATTCACTCTCGATTTGAAGACACAAAGATTGTAACTATCGGGGAAAACCCACTCAGGCAACGTATTCCACAGCCTAGACGTTCTTATCACAAAAGTAGAGTCAAATCTCTTCGTTCGTGTCTTTGGAACATCAACCATGAAACGATGTCGCTTTTTCGAGCTACGAGCATTCCGATAGAAAAAAGGGCAAGGTGGATCCCGACTGTTCAGTTGATATGTACCTTTACTAGAATATATTTTATTTTCTGCAATAGTATTAATTCAATAACATATTATAGAATTCTAGACCACCAGAAATCTAAGTGCTTGTTTTATTGTTTTCAGTTTTTATAGTATGTAAGTGTAAGTTTGTACGTAGTTTAGTTCACATTTTATGCAGTCGGGTTTTTTGAGTTTTTAAATGATATTTATTTTTTACCTCCTTAGTGCAGAATTTTTCATACATCTTTTTATTAATTTGTTAAAAACTCAAAAGTTCCTGAAACTTTTCTCGGTTAAGAAAAATACCTCGTTGTAGATACCTTACTTATTTTTTAAATTTGTTGAGCGCGAAATTTTATTTTCACGACATATTATTAACTTTAAACCTTAACCTTATTATAAAACCTTTAGAAGAAATTTGAAATTTAAACAAGTGAAAAACCTAAAATGTGTGATTTTAGCAACGAATAAGTTTATTTGACGACAATAAAAATAACTGATACGCAAAGCATTTAGTTACGAACGGCGCCTGCCGATCCGGAGACCCCGGGTTCAATCCCAACACGGACCACTGTCTTTTTGAAGTCATGCGTAATGCCGCTAACTTAAAACGGTGAAGGAAAACATCGTGAGGAAACCGACATGTAATTAGAATCTTTCGAAGTCATGTGTCATCCACCAACCCGCACTGGGCCAGGGTGGTGGATAATGGACTTAACTCTCTCCTTGCGAGAGAAAGCCCGAGTCCCAGCAGTGGGAACATTTAGTGGGCTGTTGATGATGATGAATGTACCCAATTACCGGAAGAAGCTTCGTACCTACTTGGTGTCTCATGACACCACATTTTTATTTTTCATATAAAATGAATTGACACTATTTTTTATGATGACAAAAGCTTACCCTAACATTAAAACAAAACTCTATTCGAAAGACATGATCCAAAGCTATAACCAAACTTAACAAAAACGAATTAAGCACTTTAAAACCAGTCGGGTAATAAGTTATGTGTTATTTTCAGTTGAAGACCATGACATTAAAGAGAGGCCTGTAGCTGTTGGAAGATCATATTCACTCACGACATGTGATTATAAAACCCAGGTCAGTACATTTGATATTTTTTGCTTAGTTCGCGTTGGAAGTAAGTGGATACAGGGTAGACGGTAGAAGTACAGGTATGCAGGATACGTAGTTATACATTTATTGAGCCCAACGGAGGGTATCCTTATGAAATCGAATGCCTTCGAACTGCCTGATGTTAAGCAGAACCACGACCTGGGTTGTGTCGTAGTTCGTGATACTTACAACCATTTATTGAAACAGTCGAGCGCGGTCCTGAAGAGATTGTGTTCCATTTTTGCAACAAGAACATCAGAAGTGTGAAAACGTTTCCTGAGTGGATATTCTTTGAATCTCTGATGCATGTCTTCAAGTCAAAAAATAATTTGTTTCAATTAGGTAAGCACGCGCCATTGTTGACTGACAGCTCGAAATGACGGTTAAGTACGAACCAATTACTATCGATAAAATATATAAATCGTATTTTCGCTTAAAATCAGCCAATATGGTGTTCATATGCAATCCTACTTTTTGATAAAAAAAATAAGTTTCACGGATTAAACGAAGATAAGGTTTACATAAAGGTAAGGGTAACAGTTTTTTCAGTTTTTAGAGAGTTTAAAGTGTTTTAATTATTTAGTTAGTTATACCAAGTATATACCTACCTAATAAAAACCCCGAACCTACGAACGAACCGAACGCCTGAGTAAGTCCTGAGATAATAGGATCGAACCCTCCCTGTATCTCGTGAGTATTTTTCAAGTTTAGATGTAAAAGTTTGTCATCATCACTGGCTTTAATGAAGGAAAACATAGTAAAAATAACGACATACTTCAAAAAACTTTCGAGGTCATACGTCAACCAACACTGGGCCAGCTTAGTGGGTGGTGGTGGTGACATTGACTTTCTCTTTGCGGGAGAAACCCCCGAGACAGTAGAGGGAACATTTAGTGAGCTGTTTATGCTATACTAATTATGTGGATACACGTATAAGCGTCCAAATGAGTACATATTTGCTAGATGTTGTAGAAGTATAACAGTCTCATAATATATTTAAAGGGCTTTCGTTGTCACTCATCTCTTCAAACATAGCTGAATTTATTATGGTGAAACACGCCCGCGTGTTTGTGCATAATCATCCGCGAAACATACGACCTTTTATACTTAGTTATTGTCCCAAATTGATTTTTCCTTCAAAAAGCAGTTTTAATCAGGAATAAAAGCAGTGATTTGCCTGCGGAAAAAACTCCCGGCTTCCTAGGTCGAGGTTGTAGAGTCGCCTAGGGTAGGCTATGTGCGGGTTTGTTCACGGAGCTAATACAGTTTGTTATTAGTACTTGCACTCGTATTAACGGTGAAAGTAAATACTTAATCCCTACTATTATTATATAAAAAATGCGATACAAAAAAATAAGGGCTCCAAAGTATTCGCAAGAGATCTGTCAATTGGACAAAGCCAGTTGACAAAGCTGAAAACTGATAGTGCCGGAATTGTCTCATCTAAGCCAGAGATTTTGAGAGAGCTCGAGAAGTTCTATGGAGAGCTGTACACCTCGTCGCAGAGCCCTACTCCTAGCATTAGTGATGCTAGAGCCCGTCTAACCCGACACTACACAGAAGACATTCCGGACGTAAGCCTGTACGAGATACGAGTGGCTCTCAAACAGCTTAAGAACAACAAGGCACCGGGGGAAGACGGAATCACGACAGAACTTCTGAAAGCGGGTGGAACACCAGTACTTAAAGTCCTTCAGAAGTTATTTAATTCCGTCATCCTTGAGAGTACAACGCCAGAGGCGTGGAGCAAGTGTGGTGGTGCTGTTCTTTAAGAAGGGTGACAATACCCTCCTGAAGAACTACAGACCCATTGCGCTGCTGAGCCACGTCTATAATCTGTTTTCGAGAGAGTAGTAACAAATCGTCTCGCTCGTAGGCTTGACGACTTTCAACCTCCCGAACAAGCCGGGTTCCGGAAAGGGTTTAGTACTGTAGACCACATCCACACGCTTCGGCAGATTATACAGAAGACGGAGGAGTATAATCGGCCGCTCTGTCTAGCGTTTGTGGACTACGAGAAAGCCTTCGATTCAGTCGAGACTTGGGCAGTGTTACGGTCGTTACAGCGGTGCCAAATCGACTATAGGTATATCGAAGTGTTGAAGTGTTTATACAACAAAGCCACCATGTCTATCCGTCTTCAGGACCAAAGCACAAATCCGATCCAAATGCAAAAAGGGGTGAAACAGGGAGACGTTATCTCTCCGAAACTGTTCACCTCTGCATTGGAGGATATCTTTAAGCTTTTAAACTGGAACGGATATGGTATCAACATTAATGGCAAATACATCACTCACCTTCGATTTGCCGACGATATAGTCATTATGGCTGAATCGCTAGATGACCTTGGCTCAATGCTCAGAGACCTCAATGCTGTCTCCCAACAGGTAGGGCTAAAAATGAACATGGGTAAGACAAAAATCATGTCAAATGCCCATGTTGCACCCGTACCGGTCCATGTTGGAAACGACAGTATCGAAGTTGTAGACCATTATGTGTATTTGGGTCAGATGATCCAATTAGGCAGGTCAAACTTTGACAAGGAGGTCAGCCGACGAATCCAACTCGGATGGGCAGCGTTTGGGAAATTGCGTCACATCTTCTCGTCAGAAATACCACAAACCCTGAAGACGAAAGTCTATAATCAGTGTGTGTTGCCAGTGATGACATATGGTACTGAGACGTGGTCGCTAACTATTGGCATGATATGCAAGCTCAAAGTTGCGCAACGGGCAATGGAGAGAGCTATGCTCGGAATTTCACTGCGTGACAAAATCCGAAACGAGGAAATCCGCAGAAGAACGAAGGTCACCGACATAGCTCTTAAAATTAGCAAGTTGAAGTGGCAATGGGCAGGCCATATAGCTCGCAGAACCGATAACCGCTGGGGAGTAAAGGTTCTCGAATGGCGACCACGAACCGGCAGACGCAGTGTAGGACGGCCCCCCACACACGATGGACCGATGATATTGTCTCGGTCGCGGGAAGTCGGTGGATGGAGACGGCACAAGATCGGTCATTATGGAAATCATTGGGGGAGGCCTATAGGTCCAGCAGTGGACGTCTGCAGGCTGCAGATGAGATGAGATGATTATTATATACGCGAAAGTAGCTTTGTCTTTATGTTACGCTCCCACGCCTTAATTGCTGAACCGATTTGAATGAAATTTGGTACAGAGATATCCTTGATTTTGATTTTGTTTGAGAAAGGACAAAGTTACCTTATGATGGAAAATAATACACGATAAAATCGAATAATTGCGCCTAATACATTTTACAGACATTTTAAAGAAAAAAAGTCAAACTGAACTTTAGCTAGCGGTGGATAATTGCTTAATTGTCTCCTCGCAAGATAAATTCCCTAGTCCCAGTGAAATTTTGAATTAAAATTTGATTGGGTCACTTAAAAATTTTGTTCAGAATTATTATCATCAGCCTGTCCAAATCTCAAGACTATGCTGCTGCATTACTTAGAGTTGTATGTCTTGTCGAATCGCGTCGATTTAGTATATATGTATGTAGCGAATATAGCGAATGTTTTTTTAAAAAATACGCTCGCACTTGACCGTCCACTCGCTTGAGTTTAAGCTGTTTAAGCGCCGATGCAGTCTACGATGGAGCATGTTTTCATAGAAGAAATCGATTCGCTCTCGACTTGATATTTTGAAAAATAAGTTCCCTCCCTACTTTAGACTTATATATGACAGTAATATTTGCACATTCCTGCTTGCCGTTAGAATAACTGGCAAAGGTGTGGTACCCAGCGGACACTGCCAAGAGTCCGCCTGGGGAAGTCAAACTTTGAGCTTATTGACTAACTTACTTCTTAATCTTCTCACTCATTACTTAGGTACTGTTTTGACAGAGCGGTTGTGAAGTAAAGCTTACAAATGTCAGTGTCAGAGCAGTTGATTGTATAGCGCCATTATCTATGATATATACTTTAAGCATCAAGCATGGAGTCATGTCAATTAAACACGCTCATCCAAATATGTATCTTTATTTTAACCCACGTTTGAATAACTACAACGTTACAGCGGTCTTGGTCGTAATGTGCCTCATGTACTTATATATTTTATTCTTAAGGGCAGATGTAACGCAATTCACATATTTTTTTCCGATTAGAGGCCAGTCGGAATTTCCGTTCACAGTTAATTTGATCTGATAGTTCCTTCGCATTAATGATCTGCCTCGTGGTCTGGGTCTCTCCATTTTTCCATGATTTTCCTTAATTATTATTTACTGGTATTTATAAACTAATCAATTTTCCAGATCGGTTATACCTGTCTCTCATGCAGCCGGGCTCTTCACTGCTACGTTGGAAATGTTGCCATATTAGTGGACTGCTACGGCATCTTCCGTTACTGCCGCGATGGCCGGTGTTCCATGCACCAAGGGGAAAAATGCTCAGATAACAAGGCCACAACCCCAGGGCCTTACAACACTACAATACAAACTGATACCACGCACGTAGACAGCTCTGAACCGACTACGAGGTTCTTAACAGATGAGAGTTCAACAGAAGCTATGGTCACTCAAAACGATGAGGAAGTGACCACAATATCAGACAACCTTCCCTCAAATGATGAGCTAAGCGCCTCAAGTGCTTTGACGACAACTAGTACGTCAACTGAGTCTACAGTTGATGGCACAGCGACAACAGGAAATAATGTGAGCACAACTGTACCTGATATAAGTAGTAACGTAGTTTGACATTATTAGTTAATAAATATTTATTATTTTTTGGAGTGGTTTTATTGGCTATATTGACACAATCAATCATAAAATCAAGTATACACATTTATCTATCTACTTAAAATCGTCTCAATTACCCTATTACCTTATTTTTCCTACCTATAATATTAACCTACTGAAACAGAAGGTGGTAGATGGAAACAGCGTGTTCGATAATTAGTTCTTTTATTTATCTGTCTATATGTGGACAGAGTTCCGTCTTAAGCTACGGTACGTTACAGAATAATCCCCTCCCAAACTGCCCTGTCCGCACTATAATCACTCCGTTCGCCCCACCGCGATTGGGGCGGTAACAAAATGGCGACGCTCGCCTACATGCATCATAACCGTCGGACGTGACGTCACAATCAACTGAATTTAATAATTAACTCGCTCGTTTGCCGGGCTCGGCTAGGCTTTGGCATGGCAGGGCTTGGCTTGGCTTGACATGGCTGGCTTGGCTTGGCTTGGCTTGGCTTGGCTGGCTCGGCATACAGCTTGGCAGACGGCAGACCGTTACAATCGGCCATCCTGCAACAATTGCCCCCGCAATGGGAACAGATAGAGGACATTAACTTTCCAACAAATCAATTAGGTCTTCAGTTTCTAACTGCTCGTCAGAGCTGCTGGCACTGTCAGACACCGGAGCTATACTTCTGTAAGGACGCAAGGAGTCTGCGGACACTAATCCGGTGAAGTTCTTGTAACCTCTTAACCCTTTGATACTCCTGATCCGGTATCTGTCATTGCCCACAACTTTTATCACAAGGTAGGGTCCTGAATAAAGATCATCCAATTTCGTGTTTACTTTCGCAGCGCTACTAGTAGGGCCTGTCTCCAAAGGACCAAGTCGCCTTTTTGTATACGTGACCGTTTTGCGACGCTTGTCAAAATTACGTTTCATTTTCCTACTAGCCTGTTCGATACGCTGCCTAGCCTTTGTGCGTTTTGCCTGGGTGGATTCGACAACGCGCCCTGGAATCGAGACGTCGCATAGTGACCTACTACTCCGAGAGAACATCAGATCGTACGGTTTAAAACCAGTCGTATCGTTTAGAGTGTTATTTATCCCCCAGACTACGTCAGGCAAACTATTGGACCAGTTATTGGCGGCTTCACTGGGGTCGGTTGCACGCAACGCGCTAAGGATGGTTCGATTTGTGCGTTCAACCTGGCCGTTAGCGCGCGGACATGCAATAGCGGTTAATGTGTGCTTGAACTGTTTTTCGGTAGCAAACTTCTTAAAGTACCTACTCGTGTACGCCTTTCCGTGATCTGACACCACCCTATCTGGATACCTGAATAAGCTGAAGATTCGTTTTAGGAGTCTGACTGTTTCTACCGAATTCACTGTGCGGGTAGGCTCCACAATAACAAACTTCGAGAATGCGTCCGTTAAAACTAGCATGTACTCATGACCTTTCTTTGTCTTACAGAAGGGGCCTAAATGATCGACATGAACCGTCCTAAAGGGTTCTGTAGGTTTGGGAATAGGATGCAGCATGCCTTCCTTTCTCCCATATTCACCTTTGCCGTAAGCGCAATGTAAACAAGCTGTGACATACTTTCGAATAAACCGCGTCATTTTAGGAAACCAGTAATCATTTTTTATCAAATCTAAACAACGTTTTAGCCCCACGTGACCTATTTCATCGTGATGCATTTGGACAATTTTCCACCTTGCTGGCCCGGGCACTACAAGACGGTTTCCCGCAAGCGTTTTACGATACAACCTATCATCTATCACTATGAAATCTTTTGTTAAGTCACGGTCCGCTGAGCTAGTTTTTAATTGGTCGATGATGGTTTTAACTTTATCATCCTGACACTGAACGGTATAAAACCAATCCATAACTTCTAGGCGATTCACATTTAGCGCGTCGATGGGATTCCTACTAAGGGCATCGACGTGCCTCATGCGTTCACCTGGCCTATATTCGACAGTCATATCGTAATCCTGTATCAATAACCACCATCTCGCAATTCGCGGAATTATGTCACGTTTAGTCAAGGTCGAACGCACAGCTGTACAATCTGTAACAACTTTTATTGGTTTACCCACAACATAAACACGAAATTTACGCAAAGATTCTACTACGGCCAGCGTTTCGAGTTCATAGCTGTGATAAATGCTTTCATGTTTCGATGTTACTCGACTAAAGTACATCACCGGTCTTAAAGTTCCATCATGTTGTTTTTGTAATAATATACCCGCTATACCTACTTTGCAAGCATCTGTATGTATCTCTGTCTGCAACGTGGGATCGTATATTGCCAGCACGGGTTTTGAACAAAGACATTTCTTTAATTCCTCAAAACTTTCGGTTTGTTTACTACCCCAGTTCCATTGTATATCTTTCTTTGTTAATTCCGTTAATGGTCGAGCTATTTGTGCAAATTTGTAAATAAATTTTCGGAAATAACTACATAACCCGATAAACTGTCGAACTTCATGTACATTTTGGGCACAGGAAACTGAGACACCGCGCTCAATTTTGACTCTGCCGGTTGTACACCATTTTCAGATATTTCGTGTCCTAAGTACGTCACTTGAGCTTCCAAAAATGTACACTTTTTCATATTTAGTTTAAGGTTTTCGTTTTCGAACTTATTAAGGACGGTTTCTAGAATTTCAAGCCCAGATTTAATATCTACGGAGGGTAGCAAAAGATCATCTAAGAAAGCCAGAATTTCGCCCGAACTGTCATTTCTACAAGTACCCTCACTAGTAGAATTTTGGATTGAATTCACTATTTTGTTGATTAATCTCATGAAAACCGATGGAGAATTGGCTAAACCAAAAGGGACACGGAGATATTCATACTGACCAGCTTGACATATGAAAGCTGTTTTATGTGTGTCTTCCGGTTTTACCCCTAGTTGATGGTACCCTTGAGCCATATCTAAGCATGTGAAATATTTTTGCCGGCTAATTTGGATATATGATCCTCGATGTTAGGCAAAGGATATCGATCCTTAACTGTTATTGCGTTAAGTGCACGATAGTCAACGCACAACCGGCTGTCGCGGTTTTTTTTCTTAACTAATATTACTGGCGATGCATAGTTAGATTCGGATTCTTTAATAATACCTGCGTCTAATAACTCCGAGACTTTAGATTTAACTATATTCTGTTCCGAGTGAGATAACCTATAAGGTTGTCGATGAATAGGCTGATCCGTAGTGAGATTAATTGGCATTTGAACTAAACTCGTACAACCGAGATCTTTTGTGCTACTAGCAAAACTATTTTTATATTTAAGCAGCAAACTAATTAAATTATTGTGCTCATCTTTATTTAAATTCCCCATTTTAATATCAGCTAGTAAAACGCCGCCTATGTTAAGAGTTGCCGCATGGTTTAAGGCCAAGACGGTAGGCGCATTAGGTAGTTCAGGCAAGTTGGCTAAGTAATTGGCAAGTTGGCAAGTTGGCTTATTAGGTACAAATGGCATGGCTTGGCTAACCTGGCTTATTGCTCCTGACTCTTCACAGCTCTCGGCTCGCGTGAGGACCTGGCCGACCTCCCACACGACGTCCTGGTCACCGGTGTTGACGACTTTGATGTGTCCGGTGCTGCCTCGAAGTAGTGGCGGGCAAGGAGTAAGAAACTCCTTTGAGCTCGAAGTGGCGTACTGTGGTGCAGACGTTGTTGTCCTTGCGGTTTCCCAGGACATGGACCTTAATAATGGATGCTCCAGGCGGTAAAACTTCTCGGTGTGCTGTGACCACCTTAAACTTTTGAGTTTCTTCAGCTGCGTCTATTCCTGGCATTACATCAGGTTCTTGTATCAGTATGGCTGTACCATTCTTCACAATAAGTGACATATTATTGGCATTTATTACGGGCTGTCCAATTAATAAATGGATGTCTCCCATCTCCGCATCTGTTAGGAATGCTTCACATTGAACTAGAATGTTATCTATCCGCAAGTCAAATTTTACCTCTCCGCGGGTTGTGATTAATCCACCAGAAAATCCTTTCAAAATTGTGCTTGCAGGTGTGTTTACAAGGGACAATAGTTTTGAAATTTGACTGCTCATGACATTCACCTGACTTCCGGTGTCAATGTAGGCCTTCACGTAAACTCCGTTAATCTCAGCTGTCTTCTTATATATATCATTATAGTTTTGAATTAACTTGATGTCCTTGACGCTGTTGTTTGTGGCGTTGTTGTTTGCTTCGACCGCAGACCGTTGAAATGTGGTAGATGATGAGTTGTTGCAGCGGGTAGCAATATGGCCTTGCTTGCCACATTTAAAACACACCCGTTGATCAGGAGTGTACAATTTCGCAACATATGACCCGTTTTCTTACAGCGAGGGCACGGGTCATTTTCCGAGAAAATCTTCTTTTCTGAAGGTACTAGTCGCACATCCTTGTTCTGTACCCGAATTTCTGGTGCTGGACCTCGATAGTCGTCAAGGGCACAGAGGAAAGATTCGTACAGTTCGTCAGGTCGCTCACATTGGAAGGCACGTGCGTTTGCTTGTAAAGAAGCGGGTAGGCCTCTTATAATACACGAAACACTGGCGCCATCCGATAATTTGCAGCGGAAGCACATGGCGACCTTGTCTTGGTAATATTTCGTCATAGTTTCGTTGGGTACCTTTCGTCTTTGCATCATCTCGTCCAGCAATGCACTGTAGTCACGGTGTTTGGGAAAAGCACGTAGTAGCATTTGCCTCCACTCGTCCCAGGAATAATTGTACTCGTCCAATCTGTTGTACCATTTGCGAGCTTGGCCGCGTAGTTTATCTTGGAGATGAAATGCCTTGACCTTGTCGCTCCAATTATGTATGTCTCCGAGTTGGTCGATTTTCTTTAGCCACGCCGCTACTGTACAATCTTCGCCATCTGGATCGAACTCCGGGATGAGTGACGCAGCACGATGATTCTTGTTTCGCCCCATATACAGAGTGTCGTCTCGATCAAGGTCGTGAATCGCTCTGGTGACCTCATTCTCTAATAAGTTTTTTAGTAATTTTCTGGCAGGCTGTGGTGTAGAATCACTGTCTTCATCTTGTTCTCGGTAGCGACGTGAAGGGTCCCATCCGGGTGGACGTACACCTTGACCATTTGAGTCCTGGTGATTTCGCTTCATTATCCCACTTCTGAGTGAAACAGAAGGTGGTAGATGGAAACAGCGTGTTCGATAATTAGTTCTTTTATTTATCTGTCTATATGTGGACAGAGTTCCGTCTTAAGCTACGGTACGTTACAGAATAATCCCCTCCCAAACTGCCCTGTCCGCACTATAATCACTCCGTTCGCCCCACCGCGATTGGGGCGGTAACAAAATGGCGACGCTCGCCTACATGCATCATAACCGTCGGACGTGACGTCACAATCAACTGAATTTAATAATTAACTCGCTCGTTTGCCGGGCTCGGCTAGGCTTTGGCATGGCAGGGCTTGGCTTGGCTTGACATGGCTGGCTTGGCTTGGCTTGGCTTGGCTTGGCTTGGCTGGCTCGGCATACAGCTTGGCAGACGGCAGACCGTTACACTACCTACAAAAGACCCTAGAATGTACGTAACTTAGAACGAAAAAAACCAAACGGCCCAATTGAGAACCTCCTCCTTTTTTAAAATCAGTTAATGAAAGAAACAATAAAATAATATAATACTAAAAGTAAATACATTTTGTGCCGCGTCAAATAGACCATATAATATTATCGCGAGTATTTTTCAAAAAGGCCTTTTATCGACCATAGCAAACAATTTAATAAAACCCGATTTAATATTCTTTCTTGAACTGATGAGTGTATGTTTTCATAGAATGAATCTTCGAAAAAGCGCTTGGTTACATCTTCTTGGCAGCCCATCACGATATTCCACTCCCATAATTTTTTGAAAGTATAAAATAATTGAATTCTAACGTATGGTTGGTTACCTATGTGGACTAAGTGTTGTTACTTATCCGTGTCGTGGGCAGTAAAACCCGACAGAGTGAACGACCTAATATATCGATGGGCTAATATAAATCAAGATATAGCAGCAACTTGAGCTGATAGTCCCATTGCGACCAATCACAGCTACTTGACACGATTGGCTACGTGACACCACGGCTTCGATGAGACCTTACGGGAGACGTTCCTGCGACGTAGTTTATATGTGGGGTAATGCACAAATTAGTTCGTATAAGTGAGTACTCTATCAGAATTTTTTATTGGTCACGCTAAGGATCAATGGAGTCACACTAGCTTCAGGAGATTCCATAAATAGCAACAGTGCATCATTGCCACCGATCTGGGAACTCACAAGTGCTCGATATTTCGGTGCAGTTCCTTGAATCATTTCAAAAATATATTGCATTTTTTGATACCTAGTGCTGTGCACTCTGATATAAATTATAGGATTATTAAGATAATATTAAGATAATTCTTGATCATGTCAGCTTTCAAATAAAGAAAACTGTATCGAAAATATGGCTATTATTTTGGGAGCTACAATGCCACAGATACAGACGGAATTATCGAACTTATAAATAAATGTTGAACACATTACACATGACTTACAAGCTTAATTATTATTTAATTACTCGTACCTCAACGTTTCGGCAGCATTACAACCGCAAAGCCAAAGTCCTGTTTAATACTTTCAATGTTTCAATATGAGTTAAAATAGCAAATAAATAAATATTAATCAACACGTCCTTTTTTGTGGGGGAAATAAGGGGTATGTCGGACTCGGCAACATGGGAGACGACATGGTACCCTTACCGACTAAAACCCCCACAGAATTTTCCTGAATGGATAGGGGTAAGGGTCGCAGTCGCCAAATGCATTTGGCTCCAGTGACGCGCCGGAAATCAGCAGCGCGTCACCTCCTCGAAGGCCTATCCCTAGATGGGGCATCGGACGACCCTAAATATCCGTTATCCCAGGTCTTCCTGTGGAGATGGGATTCGAGCCCAGAGTGGCGACTCTTTAGGGTTGCCTCCGTGTCCGCTTCCGCGTCAGTTAAGAAGCGAGAGGTTTCCAACTCTCGGCCCTTTAACTTACACGACCTCTCACTGTCGAGAGACTTTCGTCTCACCTCTCACGGCGAAGATGATCGGCAGCGAGAGGTCGGCCCTCACCACCGCGATTAGGGATATCCGCGGTTCCGCCTCTATGGCCGCATCGTGGCTCTTGTCTTTCCACTGAACACTCTACTAATCAGAACTCATCTGGAAAACATAGGAATTTTACTTGGCCGACATACTCGTATCAGCCGAGTAACCTTCCAAAGTCCTCCAGTCTGTTTTACCAATCTCTACACGCACTGCTCAAGGGGCTGAGGAGCGCGTGTAGAAATTCCCAGCCCCGGCCGGGATTCCCCATCACACAACAAGATACCACCGAGGCAAGTTGTTGTGTGATGCCCAAGGTGCACCACGTGGAGGTTCCTGAGCCACGCACCCCAATCAGTACCTATGTCCTCACATAACACCATTTAGCTTCTACCTGAGCAGAGCTTGTACTGTGGAAACTAGACAGCTGATATACCTAATATAATTCTAAATACGTATTTATTTATGGTTGACCGTTTACAATTTAACGTATTATTTTCTGTAGATTGTAATCTATCGAAGTGAAAACGTCAAATTGTGAATCTCACTGGAGACATTATAATTTACGGTGTTTACCATAAATATAACGCTGACAGATCTAATCTCTTAGCCCACTAATTTCTCTGGAAACATTTCAATCCGGAACACACTAATGTTTGCACACTACTGCTTGGCGGTACAATAACTGGCAAAAGTGTGGTACATCCCCAGGTGGACTCTGCAAAGAGCCCTACCACTACAAAACTTTAAGATCTCATATACTTATTCTCTCTGATTCTAGTTTAAAAAACGTCAGTGATATTCGTAAAGTGTTTTTTTTTATTCAAAAGCGGATAAATCTAGATTAAACGCATCACAAATTGACATGAAATCCCATAGGAAGCAATTAGCCTTATGCACTTGCAAACGTAATAGACACGTTAAGCTCCACCCTCGCTAGTAGGGCGCATGCGTCGTTTTATATGCTCTTTAAAAGCACGGGCCGCCTGAAAACGGACATCATTTCCACCAAGACCTCAGCTTGAGTAAGAAAAAGTCTTTGAAAAGTTGAATAGTTGATAAAGTTTTGTATCAGTGAACTGTGGCAGGGATTGAAGTGGATCGACGTAAGTATTAAAATTTGAGTTGTTTTTTTATTAATTTCAGGTAGGTTTTGAAGTGGAAATCGTAAAAAGCGCATTTTTTTGGAAGGAATTTCATTGTAGCCGTTTTAAAAATATAACAAATAGTCGTTTGGATATTTTTTCAACCACAGACTTTATAAATATATTGTAAGTTGTATCTAATATATAAATGTTAGAGATCGTAGAGCCCAAACACATGAGCCGATTTTGACACAAACGTTTCTCTTTGAAAGGTGAAGAACTAATTATTTTTAACGTCATTTTTTTGTGCGTATGTTGTGTCCAAACGTATACGTCCAATACGAACTGTATTTCGGTGATTTTGTTGAGTAAATTTTTGTCTCAAACTTTGTTGCATATAATTTTCTCATAATTGGTTCAGTAGCTTTAGAAGGAAAAGCAAAGACTTATTTCAAGAAATCAACACAATGAAATAAAATTGTTTATTCAATAAATTCGTTTTTTAGTCAAAAGAAAGTAAATTAAGAAAAGAAATGATTCACTGAATAACTTTCGATTAGTAATCGAAATATCGAAATCAAATGGAATAAATATCTTTAATATGCTATCCCATAATTTAAAATACAGGAGTATGCTTTCGTTTTTTTTTAGGCAAAAGATAGTAAATGAATAAAAGAAATAATTCACTGAATAACTTTCGATTACTAATCGATTATATTAATTTACATAATTAAGATTTTCGGACAAGGTACCTACAACTACTATGGCCAATTCGCCACATTTAAAATTAACCTTTAATTCTAGTTTTGTTAAGACTCATAACTCCTTCCAGCAATCGAAAATATGAAACTGGTTCACAACCACCGCTAATATCGAACAAAAAGTTTAAATAACGTCCTGTTTTTAGGAAGTCAATAAACATTATTCTATGCGACATAAATTACTTGATTATTATTCAAGGAATGGTGGTTGACGTGGATTTTGACAAAACGTTTATTAGAAAACACGGATTCGCAATTTTGAGGTTTGACTCAACTTTCGTAATAAGAACATTTAAACTGTAAAATACTTTGCTTGAGTGGGTATTCCCCGATGGATATAATTAATCTCGGTTCAAGACTAAATATCAATAATTTGATTCATTCTATGTATCTAAGCGCGTTTCATCGTAGACCGCATCGTTGCTTATCGCCGAATATTTAAAAATCTCCAAAATATATCTTACAGATCTCAGTCTGATCGCGTTGACAGGTTAATGAAAACATACCTTTTAGAAGTAAACAAATTATTTCGGCGTACCACAGACAAATTTTTCGTGGGCTGTGAATTGACCTCAAGCAGCACGCTCGGGAATGAAAGAAATATTCGGGTAAACTCGGGACCATGGCCATGGTCATGGCCACACCCACCGGTTTGTTCCGCGTGTTTTACAAAGTGAGCTATTTAATTCTGAGTTATAAGTTTTCACTTCTATCCGCAGTTCCTATGACTGCCAATTTTTTTAATACTTAGGTTAGAAGTGAAAGACGCGCAGAACATGTGCCTGATGGTAAGCAACAAGACTACCAATAACAGTACAGGCACACGCAGCTATTGGAACACGAAGAATCCAAATCATTACCTAACACCGGACTGCGCTCGTCATCCGGAGATATTGGGTGTTTTATCTCTTAGTCCAGTAATTTATCTGGAAACATTGCCGTTCAAACCGGAACACAGTAATGTTTGCACACTACTGCTTGCAGGCATGCGGCAGGATAACTGCCAAAGGTGTGGTACTTCCTCAGGCGGACTCTGCAAAGAGCCATAAATAATTCGTAGCTATGGAGAACTTCTGTGATTTTATTAATTTTCCTTGACCAAGAAAAATGACGAAACTTTAATAAAGTCATGTAAAAGTTGGATTGGATTCCATTGTGAACTATAACAATAATTTCAAACTTTGCTGAGATAAAATATACAGATAAGTGCACCTTAAAAATCGAGTTATGTGGATTTGATTAGAATTGTCATAATATAACACTTAAATAGATAGATGCACTTTATTGAAACAAAAGAATAGGATACACGATAAAAAATAACAATAGCTTAAAACTATTGCTACAAGTAGGCGGGCTTATAGCTGAAAGAGAACTTCTGAAAATTAATTATGAATTTCTCAATGAAAAGCAATATATCTCGATATTTTGCTGCAGTTTCATGCACCATGTTCACGGGTTCATTAATAGATGGAAGTCCCTCAAAACAGAAGATACAAAAACTTTATTTATACACTTTAAAACCAAAGTCACCTTATCAGCTTACTTACTTAGGTATTAAGTACATAAATATTCATACACATCATCATCATCGTTCCTATACATATGTAATACAAAACAAAGTCACTTCCGCGTCTGTCCGTCCCTATAATATATACGCTATAAAATATAATATAATATAATCTTTAAAACCACCAAACAGATTTGATGCGTGTTTTTTTGCTAGATAGATTGATCCAAGAAGAAGGTTTCTATGTATAATACGTGCATAAAATAGCAGAGATAATTTTAAAGGGTTCTAGTGTAATGTCATAAATAAACGCATTTTTTCGTTCACACTGCAAACCCAGGCTGAATCTGACCGAGATCAAAATAATGTACAGCAATATTGTACCCCTTCAAAAGGTCTACAAAAAGTCTGCAATAGTATATGTCTATCTCTTAGGAATAACCCACAATAACCATTTTATTAGTACTTATATTTAGTATCAGCATTTGCACCCTTTGCGAAGCCGGGGTGGGTCGCTAGTTTATTTATAATGATTTCAGTATCATGTCTCCAGAATGAACTGAATAACTATAGGTAACAAGAAAATGGAACCTCAGTGTAATAAAATTCCCCGTACCATATATTACAGTGCCGTTGGTAGATACACATACCAGCGTCTTTTGTGAGAAAGGATAATCTTGCAAACAAAATAGCGGTCCTTTGAGTCCTCCTTGTAGACATAGGTTTATCCAAAGCCCGATTTACAAAGGGGACGATCTGAGGTATTCTAAGATTCTTAGTCAGGTATGTTAACAGGGCCTGATCTGGTTGACGCTCTATTAGCCCGATCGCCCGGTGTAAGGAGTTTAGACTTCATATATGTATGTACATAGATTAAACTGTTAACAGTTTAACGCAGACTATCTCTATACGCGTGTTTAAAACACACGTAGGTATACAGATAGTATGTTTAGAAATAGATTTCCTTCTAATACTCTTCCAACAAACACATTGAGTTTTAAGTATCATTTATTGTCCAACTTCCCCCTAATATTATAAATGTCAATGTTTGGATGTTTGTTGCTCAATCACGTAACGTCTGATCGATCAGGCTGAAATTCAGAACATAGATAGATTATGGTCTGGAAGAACACATATTATTATGCTACTTTTTATACTGGGAAAATAACGAGAACCCGCGTAGTTACCGACGCGGTTGAAACTGTGGGGCTCTGCTAGTATTTAATACTGGTACAATTTAATTTTTTCAGAACATTAAGAGAACCGGCTTTAATCCTATCTTATCTTATATCTTGAAACGAGCAATTCTTGTAGGTATATAGGTATATATATATAGAATCTGAATCTCGGAAACGGCTTGAACGATTTTTATGAAATTATGTATACAGGGGGTTTCGGGGACGATAAATCTATCTAGCTAGGTTTTTTTTTTAATATAATTTTATGCGCGTTTTTAGACAATGAAAAACTCCTACAATGTCATTAGAATACGATAACTTATTTCGCCATTGTTCTTTAAGTCTAAATGGCTCGGACGGAATATGCTCGCCCTCGGAGTCAACAGGCCCCGGTTCGAATCCTGATGGTTACACTCGGGTCTTTTCTTTTGTTCTTTTTTTCCTGAAAAAATCTTTTACTTTATAAACGCATTTAAACCAAGCAAAGTTCGGTCAAAGGTACTTTAAAATTAAATCCAGACACTCTACATCTCATAATTTTAACCGATATCAAAAAGAGGAGGTTCTCGGTTCGGTTGTATGTTTTGTTGTGAAATAAAATAAGCACTTACAATGAAACAGCGAGGTAGTACGAATAAGTCATCGAGATAAACAAATTTTAATTTTTCGTTTATACATAATTATAACCTCTAGATACACCGTTCGGACATGGTACATACAACGATATTATTGCTACATAATATTATTTTGTCGTATTGATAAAAGAAATCCGGATTTGACATAAATGATTTTGATTATAAATCTTAATGTTCGTTTCAGTTTTTCATTATTTATTTATAATAATGTAAAATAATAGTAATTAATATTGCCGAACATTTCTCACACAATACCATCTAACCCTAAGCTAGGTAAAGCTTGTACCTACTATGGTACTAAAATTCAGTTTTGATAAGTATAAAAGGTCTCAAAGACAAAAAAAATACCGTAAAATTGAATATAATGAAAAAAAACATATATACGGTCGAATTGAGAAACCTCTTTTTCTGAAGTCGGTTAAAAACATTGATTTCATATTTACCAAAATAAAACAAAAACTAGTGTGTTAGCTTCCTATTTTTACCCGACTGCGCGACGCAAAGGTGTGGTAATGTGTTTATCAGTCTATATATGTATGTATGTATGTATGATTCTTTGAAGCACTATACAAACCAAACCCCTGGGCTGATTTTTATGATTTGCACGTCAATCGATTCCTCTTAGTCTCGCGAGTGACACTAAAGACATGACATTAATGTAAATTCAATATGGCGGCTACCGGACGCGTTAATGTCCAAATTAAAAAAAATATATAAGAAAATCAACAAACTATGTCAAAAGAGGTATCGTTGAATAGGTATCTATACTTATAATAAAACTGTAACGGGTCGAATTCTGTACATTGAAGATATTTTGAAAATTTTTTTTTTGGGGCACTCCATAGTCGATACTGATGGCGAAACTGCATTTTTTTTCTTTCATGTCTGTCTGTCTGTCTGTCTGTCTGTCTGTCTGTCTTTCTGTATAGGGATCACGCATCACGCCGAAACTACTAATTCAATTCAGCTGAAACTTGGCATGATTTTAGTTTATACTAAGGACATTGCTGTAGGCTACTTTTGATCCCCAAATTCTGATCGGTTTTCTTGCGGGAGGGGGTGAAAGTCAGAATGTGTATTTGGTTGTAACTCATGTTTGCGTTGTTTAATTTCATTAATTCTTTTTTTGTTAGAAAGAACACATTTTTTAAATTGTCCCGTCAAAATTTGAACAATATCGGTCTGTTGGTTCGGAAATTACACAAACATTAAATAATAACGACACGCGCGGCGCGTTCGGTACATACAAACTTCTAAGTATTCTGTGTGTCACAGACGATCCACAGAATATCTAAATTCTAGAAAGTGCCCACGTGATCGCGTCGCGTCGTCTTGGATGACAAAATAATTGTCAAAAATATATTTTTGTGTGGAAAAACAAACATCATTCGGTTATAATCGACTTCAAACAAGGAGGATGTTCTCAATCGGGTTGCCTGTTTTTTTATTTGGTTTTATTTTACGCGATAACTCCGCTAATTGTTATTTGATTTTGATAATTCCTTTTTTGTTTAGTAGAAAATACTTCAGAGGTGATCTTAGATATCGAAAACAGGAGGTAGTTTTCAAATATCAACAAAAACTTCTGTACGACATAGTCAAAGCTTCTTCTAAAATATAGTCGAATGACAGAATTAAATTACCTGTCATTGAAGTAGATTTTTGTTATTTTGGAGAAAACATATCAGCATAATAAGTAGCAGCATAAACAACCCATTAAATGTTCCCACTGCTGGGCGTCGGGGCCTTCTCTCGCAAGGAGAGAGACAAGGCTATAATCCACCACGCTGGCCCAGTGTCGGTTGGTGGATGACATATGACTTAGAACTTAGGTTATAGGTAGATTTCGGTTTCCTCACGGTGTTTTCCTTCACCGTTTTAATTACCGGCATTACGAACATGACTCTGAAAAGATAGTGGTGCGCGTGGTTTTGAACCCTGGGTCTCCGGATCGACAGTCGGCGTTCTCCCGACTAGGTCAGCTGTAACTTACTAGACCAGCCGTAACTTATTAGAAAACGTATTATTTCAATCTAAATACTGTTTAAAATTTAAAGGTAGTGTTCAACAAGCTTCGGTGACCGAAGCAGACCGTTGTTAGGGTTCCGTACACAAAGGGTAAAAACGGGACCCTATTACTGAGACTTCGCTATCAGTCCGTCCGTCCGTCCGTCTGTCACCAGGCTGTATCTCAAGAACGGTGATAGCTAGACAGTTGAAGTTTTCGCAGATGATGTATTTCTATTGCCGCTTTAACAAAAATACTAAAAATAAAATAAATATTTAAGAGGTGCACCCATACAACACACTTGATTTTTTACCGTTTCTTGCTCGATACTAATAATAACGTACCTGTCACAGGTAGACGCTTTAACTATTCACATAATATTTAGGTTTATGTTCGCTTTAAAAGAAATTAATTAAAATAAAATAAATTATTAATGGGGCTCCCATACAATAAAATCCGTTTATTTGCTAATGGTTCAGAACCCTTCGCGCGCGAGTCCCACTTGCGTTTGACCCGTTTAATTTTTTCTAAATTTTTGTAAAATCCTATCCTTTCCTAATCTATACTTATAATAAAACTGTAACGGGTCGAATTCCGTACATTGAAGATATTTTGAAAAATTTTTTTTGGGGCACTCCATAGTCGATACTGATGGCGAAACTGCATTTTTTTTCTTTCATGTCTGTCTGTCTGTCTGTCTTTCTGTATAGGGATCACGCATCACGCCGAAACTACTGATTCAATTCAGGTGAAACTTGGCATGATTTTAGTTTATACTAAGGACATTGCTGTAGGCTACTTTTGATCCCCAAATTCTGAACAGTTTTCTTGCGGGAGGGGGTGAAAGTCAGAATGTGTATTTGGTTGTAACTCATGTTTGCAATGTTTGATTTCATTAATTCTTTTTTTGTTAGAAAGAACACATTTTTTATATTGTCCCGTCAAAATTTGAACAATATCGGTCTGTTGGTTCGGAAATTACTCAAACATTAAATAATAACGACACGCGCGGCGCGTTCGGTACATACTAACTTCTAAGTATTCTGTGTATCACAGACGATCCACAGAATATCTAGATTCTAGAAAGTGCCCACGTGATCGCGTCGCGTCGTCTTGGATGACAAAATAATTGTCAAAAATATATTTTTGTGTGGAAAAACAAACATCATTAGGTTATAATCGACTTCAAACAAGGAGGATGTTCTCAATCGGGTTGCAAGTTTTTATTTGGTTTTATTTTACGCGATAACTCCGCTAATTGTTAGTTGATTTTGATAATTCCTTTTTTGTTTTTTGGAAAATACTTCAGAGGTGATCTTAGATATCGAAAACAGGGAGGTAGTTTTTCAAATATCAACAAAAAACTAAAATCAGCTTAGATATATCTGTACGACATAGTTATACCTTCTTATAAAATTTTGTCGAATGACAGAATTAAATTACCTGTCATTGAAGTAGATTTTTGTATTTTTGAGAAAACATATCAGCATAATAAGTAGCAGCATAAACAACCCATTAAATGTACCCACTGCTGGGCGTCGGGGCCTTCTCTCGCAAGGAGAGAGACAAGGCTATAATCCACCACGCTGGCCCAGTGTCGGTTGGTGGATGACATATGACTTAGAACTTAGATTATAGGTAGATTTCGGTTTCTTCAGGGTGTTTTCCTTCACCGTTTTAATTACCGGCATTACGAACATGACTCTGAAAAGATAGTGGTGCGCGTGGTTTTGAACCCTGGGTCTCCGGATCGACAGTCGCCGTTTGCCCGACTAGGTCAGCTGTAACTTACTAGACCAGCCGTAACTTATTAGAAAACGTATTATTTCAATCCAAATACTGTTTACAATTTAAAGGTAGTGTTCAACAAGCTTCGGTGACCGAAGTAGACCGTTGTTAGGGTTCCGTACACAAAGGGTAAAAACGAGACCCTATTACTGAGACTTCGCTATCCGTCCGTCCGTCCGTCCGTATGTCACCAGGCTGTATCTCAAGAACGGTTATAGCTAGACAGTTGAAATTTTCGCAGAAGATGGATTTCTATTGCCGCTTTACTCATGGCGGAACGTATCAAGTGATCGGGTTGAAATTTGAAATAGAATTAGATTACAGTCTGGAAGAACACATAGGCTAAACATTGCCTATGTATAAGTACTCTATGTATTACGTAACAAACATCCAAACAGTGACATTCATAATATTTACAGGACAACGTTGGAACGGCAGAACATATTTGGATGGAATTCGAAACACACGTAGTTTGAACTCAGAAATAGCAAATCGGTTACTTATAGGTTACTATGACGTAGGAAAGACTAAGCAAATTTGGTAGAAAATTGAAACAGAAATAACTCATAGTCTGAAATACCACATTTATGTATTTATTACCTATCAACCTGAAAAGAAACATGGGCCCTAAGGAAACAAATATTAACTATCACGTCAAAACGGCACAACGATATGGGTTGACATACGAAACACATATAGTTTAGAGTCTAAAATTTCACATGGGCTAATAAGTCTACATTTTCATTTAACTCCATATTAATATAAGCAAATATTTTCGTAAGGAACTTGATGTGATGGTAAGGTAAAAGCCAAAAATGAAAAATATATGCACCCGTTTTGGCGTAGATAATATAGGTGATTTGCGTTCACAATCAAAATAACAAGCAACATAATATTCTCATTAGACGGCGCTAATGCCAATTTAAATCTAAAAGCACTAAAGGACATTTAAATCGATGTTTTGCTATTGTGGTATGTATTTTTTCTTTCATCACTAGGTGGCGTTACTGGTTTTCTAAATTGTACTAATAAGTTTTTGCTGCTAAAAGGATTATGATGCCAAATTTGGATTATTTCGTTCTTGATTTTTTTCTGTGTTACCTACAATTAAATTCATACATTAACATTTCACTAGGACTTGGCTTAGATTTACGGGTTCAACTTGCTTGAATATCATTAAAACTCAAAATTTTAATTATTTTGATTCCACACAGGCTTCGTTCAAAATTTTACTACGGCTAAGTCGCGGGTAACAGCTAGAAAACAGCTTGCGGATAAAAAGAAATAGGTAAGTAGGTATCAGATCATGCACATTAGCTTCAGACTTTTCATAATGTATCCTATAAAAATCCTACAAACTTAACACTTGCGGCTATGTTCGATACTACGAAAGCTTACTAAGTATGTTTGATTTTGTTAAAAAAAAAGAAAAATAAAGATGATAAAATTAAATAAATTTTTGTGTGGAAAAACAAATTCACTCAAACTCAAAGGTTTTTCAATGACTACTTATCCAAATATTTGACGTACGATACTTCCAATTAATGTATAAGTCAGTAACATCTGCTTACGCAAACGAAGTAGCGGGTTCAGCTAGTTTAAAAATAAATTTTAGTTTTCTTTCAACGTTTTTTGATTTGGCTGACCGTTTAGGATGTGTATCGATTTAAAGTTGCGTAACAATCATTCTCACATTTATAGTTTACCTATAGGTAGCAGAAAACTTCGTATAATTGTAGTGGTAGGAATCTTGGCAGGGTCCGCCTAGGCTGTACCACCTTTGCCAGTTATTCTACCGCCAAGCAGTAATGTGGAAACATGACTGTGCTCCGGTTTGAAGGGCAATGATTACAGATAAATTACAGGGCTTAGAGATATAACATTATAAATCTCTGGGTGACGAGCGCAGTGCAGTGCTAGGTTATGATTTGGACTCTTCATGTTCCAGTAGCTGCGTGTCGCTGTGGTGTTATGTGGCAGGCATGCTTCCCATCAGACACATGTCCTGCTTGTCTTGTCACTCTTTATTTGAAAAAACTAGCTGTACATGTGAATGTGGATAGACATGAAATATATACAAAAGTAGGTATATTGGACTACCTATTTTCGTACGTAGAGGAAATGCTTATACGCATAGGTATCCTAGCGCCTGGGGACCGGTTTATGTTGGACCCTATACCATGTATGGATATGATCTATCTACTAAAACCTCCATGGGGTTTCAACTCTGCCGCTGATGGTGGGAAAACGGAATCGCGGATTACTCCGCATCGGTCGCCCACCTCCGACTTCAAACGATTTAGTACTCAACAGTAACTTCGGTCGAACATTTATAATTATATAAGTACTTACACAAAACTATATCTACCAATTACATGCAGAAGAAAAACCTACATATCATATTATCAGTAGAAACGAAGACATTTGGTCAAAAACCAAAAGATGCATATTTTGTCGAGCATAATAACATTGTTCATAACTAAAAAGTATAAAATAAAATAAATGGAATTTAAAACTCAAAAAAACCCGACTGCATAAAATGTGAACCAAACTACGTACTTACATACTATAAAACTGAAAACAATAAAACAAGCACTTACATTTATGGTGGTCTAGAATTCTATAATATGTTATTGAATTAATACTATTGCAGAAAATAAAATATATTCTAGTAAAGGAACATAACAACTTAACAGTCGTGATCCATTATTATTTTACAGCCAATATAATTGTTCAATGGATCCCGACTGTTCAGTTGATATGCTCCTTAACTAGAATATATATTATTTTCTGCATAGTCCTGCATAGTCATCCTTATTATATAGGTAATGTTTTTTACGAGTTGATTTTTAGTCGGGTTTTTTAAATTAAAGTTATTTAATAAATGTATTTAATTCAAAACTATATTAAAGTAGGTAATTATTTATATTGTGCTTATATCCAGTTATCTTATCTACAAAATGACATCAAATTTGCTACCTACCCTAAATGATCTAGTTTAAGAGCAGCCGTCATTTTCACAAGACCCCCAAAAAGACCATAACATTAAAAAAAAAAACAATGTTCATCACGCTTTTGGTCGATATATCACAGCCTACTTACTAGCAATGCAGTAAAGTCAACCCCCCAGTCAAGTGCGTGGTAGCTAAAAGTTGAGCAAAGAGTATATCTGTCGCAGACAACTAGTTCAATCAACCGATAAATCAACAGCCTAGCCAATTTACTAAACAACCCCGTTTAACTGGTTAACGACGCCGATTAGGAAAGAGTTGCCACCGGTTGATTAAACTAGTTGTCTGCGACAGATATATTCCTTGCTCAACTATATAGCTACCACGTACTTGACTGGGCGTTAGTCCTTACTGCATTGCGATAAGTAAAACACTTCAGTTTTAGTGCTTCTCACAAGAGTAAAGATCTAAGTTAGCCTTTTTCATTTCCTCCAGTCGTCTTTCGTGTAAATGCCTTTTATGGAATGAAAACTCCTTTGAATACGTCGTTGCTCGGCAAACTGTACGAAACACTTTAAAAGCGCCTGTTTATTTTTAGCTTCTGTAACATGATAAAACATTTCATTATCGTTTATTTCAAATGCTTAAAGATATCATTATGGTAAGTAAACGGCGTTGGGACAATTAGGGAAGAAATGCCATAACAAAACAAATTACGGCTCAAGTTTCCAAAAGATTTAAAAAACTCTGTCAGTGAAGTCGCACAATTCCGCTTATGTCCTACACTGTACAGTCATCACCCTCATTATTATCATACACAGTCTTTTCATACATATCATACATAGTCTTTTCTATTTCACTGCTGAATAGGATTCTACTTCTTACTTATTGTACCTCATCCCAACCTCAATCAAGGCCGAGGTTTGAGCCGCGATGGAAACGTAAAAAAAGTAATGCCGTTGATGATCTTAATGTTGTTTGATTTTCATGTTCTATCCAGGCGCGGATCCAGGGGGGGGGGGTCATGGGGGTCATGACCCCCCTGGGCCGGGTCCAGTAGGTACCTAGGTGTACCTACTTATCGTGTACCGATATTATCGTACTAAGCGATATGTACTTATAGTAGACCGGCAGCGATCACCGTAGGTATGGTAAGTGGCACGCTGAATCTAAAGATTAAGATCACGTCTAATGAAGTCCACGCTCTGACCAAATTATGCTCAAATGTGAAATCTCGATACTTTTATACTCGAACTTACAATCACTCCGAATGGACAGGCTAGTGGAAACTGTTCATGCAGTTGGAAGAAAATTCTATAAGAGCCGACGCCAAAATGGAACCCAAAACCTCTCCGATCATACTCTAAATCTCATGACGGTTAGGCGAGGTAAATATGCGGTTGGAGTCTTCAGTCGACATGACCATGGCTCAATAGATAGATATCACAATAGAGAGACTTGTGTGCGACGCGACATACGCTGCTTCTACATAGGTACTACGAGTACTGACGAAGCGATCAAGCGGAACAAGGCTCGAAAATGATCGCAAACAATCTGCCTCTTGGGCAAAGTCAACTGACCAAACTGAAGGCTAATAGTGGTAACGTAGTTCCGTCGAAGCCCGAGATTTTGGAAGAGCTTGAGAAGTTCTATGAATAGTTATAGACCTCTATCTCGAGAGTTCCAAGACACAAGCTTAGGCTTAGTTTGGGACTCATCGGCAATCTTTTCTACTCAAGCGTATTTTTGATAAATAAGGTTTTGTTTGTTTGTTTGTTCTAAGCAAGGACAACCTGTCCTGACCTGACCCGATAGCTTACCGTAGATATCCCGGAAGTCAGCCTGTATGAGACTAGGCTGGCCCTCAAAGAACTTAAAAACAACAAGGCACCTGGCGCCAGTAATACGCCAGTAGCGTGGAGTAGAATAGTGGTAGTGTTCTGCTTCAGAAAAGGTGACATCACCTTGTTGATGAATTACATACCAATTTCATTTCTCAGACACGTTTATAGTTGTTTTCTAAGATAATCAAAATCGTCTCACACGCGGGGTGGACGACTCCCAGCCACCCGAACAAGCTGGTTTCCAAAACTGTGACAACACCATAGATCACATCCATACGCTTCGGTAGATTATACAGAAAACCGAGGAGTATAATCGGCCACTATGTATAGCGTGTGTGGACTATGAGAAAGCCTTCGATTCCATCGAGACCTGGGCAGTGCTTCAAACTCTCCAGCGATGCCGCATCAATTATCGCTATATCGAAGTATTGAAGTGTATTTACAGCAAAGCCACAATGTCTGTCCGATTATATGACCAGCGTACAAAGCATATCTGGCTACAGAAAGGCGTGAGACAGGGAGATGTTATATGTTTTCAAGCTACTGGACTGCGATCAATATCGACGGCGAATGCATCGCTCACCTTCGGTTTGCCGACGACAGTCATTGTGGCGGAGTCGCTGGTGGACCTTGGTGCTATTTTCAAGGACTTCAGTAGAGTATCCCAAGAGGTAGGTCTGAGGATGAATATAGACAAGACGGAGGTCATGTATCACCTGCGCCGGTTATTGTTGGGAATAGCGCACTCGATGTTATTGACGAATATGTCTACCTGGGTCAAAAGATCCAATTATGTAGATCCAAACAAAGATTTAACAAAGAGGTTCAGCGAAGAATCCAATTCGGATAGGCAGCATTCGGGAAACTTCGACACATCTTTAAGTCCAAAATACCCCAATGCTCATAGACCAAAGTCTTTAATCAGAGCTTGCTACCAGTGATGGCTTATGAAACTGAGACGTGGTCCTTAACTGTGGGCCTCATAATAAAGCTTAAGATTGCACAGCGAGCAATGGAGAGATATGCTCGGAGTCTCTTTGCGCGACAGAATCCATATGGGGAAATTTGCAAAAGAACAAAAGTAGCCGACATAGCTTAAAGAGTAAGTGGAAGCTGAAGTGGAAATGGGCAGGCCACATCACTCGCAGAACTGTCAACAGATGGGGAAGAAAGGTTCTCGAGTAGCGACCACGAACCGAAAGACGCGGTGTTGGACAGCCTCCCAAGAGATGGAAGAGATGATGGTTGATGGTTATTATTGTATAATTAGTTGTTGATCGTTTTGGACCAGAGAGCTTGCGCGGAAGATCGAGTTGCTTGATGTTTTGGACATATTACTGTTTTTTTTTTTACGACTTGCGGCTGATGATGATAGTGATGATACTTATTGCACAGTTTTATGATTTGCCTACAACTATGTTTTTTTAAATTAAGAAGTGACGAGACGAGCAGGACATGTGCCTGATAGTAAGCAACATGCTTGCCACATAACAGCACAGTGACACGCAGCTATTGGAACATGAAGAGTCCAAATCGTTACCTAGCACTGCACTGTAATTTCTCTGGAAACATTGCCCTTCAAACCGGAACACAGTAATGTTTTCACATTACTGTTTGGCGGTAGAATAACAGGTAAAGGTGTGGTACTTCACCAGGCGGACTCTGCTAGGAGTCCTACCACTACAAAAGAACCCCTCCTCCCTCTGGTAGTGCTCTACCCCCCCCTGGAGCCAAAGCTGGATCCGCCCTTGGTTCTATCGATATGTAAATTTTAAGCTTTGTTAATTTACGTATACCGACGGCGGTACAGTTAAATAATGGAATGCGATATGGATAATGGAATCTTGGTATCATCAAGCCGAGAGAGCTTATTTAGAAAAGTTTCTTGATCTTGTTTCTATGATAGGTAAGCACACTCTAAAGTGCGTAGATCGCATGGTCGCTTAACATTACGTGCAATGGCAGGCAAGCGTACACATATCAGTCTTTAAAAAAAATGGCAGTGATAAGGACTGCTGATAGAAGTTTTTTTTTTAACCTTTATAGGTTTACACTTGACCGCCATCTCGCCTGATGTTAAGCGACGATGCGGTCTACGATGGAGCGTGTTTACCTAGAAGATACCGATTCACTCTCGATTTTAAAAAAACATCATCGGGGAAAACCCACTCAGGCAACGTATTCCACAGCCTAGACGTTCTTATCACAAAAGTAGAGTCAAATCTCTTCGTTCGTGTCTTTGGAACATCAACCATGAAACGATGTTGCTTTTTCGAGCTACGAGCATTCCGATAGAAAAAAACGGCAAGGTGGTATCAGATCATGCAAATCAGTCGCACACTCTCCAAAGTGTATCCGATAAAAAACCGATAAGCTGGCAATTTTTCGGCGATGATCAAGACTTTGTAGTCTTTTTCGCAGAAGAGAGTCATTGTCTATGAGCCTTTTGGCACGTCTCTCGATCGATTCCAGGGCCTCCAGCTGATACTTGGCCGATCCATCCCAAAGGTGCGAACAGTACTCCATACAAGAGCGAATCTGTGCTTGATACAATGTGAGCAACTGTTCAGACTTGAAGTACCTTCGCACCTTTGAGAGGACACCTAGTTTTTTTGGCAGCTAATTTAGCCTTGGACTCGATATACGAGCCAAAGTTGAGCGTAGATGTCAAAGTAACGCCCAAAAGCTCAAGACGGTCAGAAACTGGCACGGAAACACCACGAAAAGTAGGAGTCAGTTGGAATGGACTCCTTTTTGCGGAGAACAGACACGCCTTATGAACTAGTGAACTAATGCCCGAGCGACACGAGGGAAATTTTTCAAGCTAGGATAGCTAATAGATAAGCTAGCTAGTGTTAGTAAGCTAGCAAGCTGATACTTCTAGCTTCGAGTAGACAAAACTAGCGTTGCGTAGCGTCGTCTACACGAAGTTAGAAGTACTTTGCTATCCTAGCATAAAAAGTAGCCTCGTGTCGCTTGGGCATAATGGTGCACAATACGCCATCTGTATACGTACAGATATAGGTACTGCTATTTTACGCATGTCGATGATGTGAACTCACAAGATTTCGTCCATTCAAAAGCGTCTAAGTGGTCATTCAAGTATTACGTAAGCACTATAGGGGGGCAGGGGTATGCGTTTTGCTTATTTTTTATGACATGGGGGTTGGGGTCTATGTGGTGATTACGTCAGCAATAGTTATTTATTTTTTAGACAGATGGCAACTCACATAATAATATTATCTATCTTACTTGAAAACGGAATGCATTTTCGGGGGAATATTTACGTAAGCATAGGTAGCTTTGCTTAATTTTTATGACAAGGGGGGATGGGAGGGGTGGGTCAATAATAGCAATAAAACTGCTTACGTAAAACTTGAATGGACACGTACGTTCCGGTCCGCTTCCCACCGCCACTCCGATCCCAAGCCGTTACATTAATATGTCGGTGACGCGAGCCCATAATATTTTCCTCTACCAAGAAGTACTCAGCGCGACTAAAACATGTTTCTCTTCAAAAACAGTAGTCTACGATGATAACAAAAGTAAATGGGTCATCTTGGCCTCCTTATTTCACATCTAATAACTCACAAATCCCATTCACTGTTTCCTGTAAATCACAATTCTTGTGTCATAAAAATGATTACAGTGACAATAATAATATACCGAGACGTCGATATTTCTCTGCGAAAATATTTTCTAAGATCTCAGGTGCGCCACGGAGCCATGTTTCGCGTAATTGAATCTGCCAACTTTACATCCCCACCGCAGGCAACTCTATTATCTAGAAGGCCGCTGTTATTCCGATATTCATATGGCTATAGTTTATGGGGGAACTCATTTAAGGCTTTTATTGTAGAGGGTGTAAGGAATTTTGCTTCTTCATTTTCATTTTAGGGATGAATTATAAACTGAACGGGATCTAGTATTTATATACAATTTTAGCCACAGATGTTTTTAATAATAATTTGTTTATGCCCTAACTCATTCTCTATTGAGATTCTGAATCTGCCGAGGATGTCATGAACTCCATACAAAGCCAAGTACAATAAACACTCAGATCTGAAAGACGAAATACGGCTGGGAAAATTACAACAATCACTTAAACTATTATCATTCAGCATAAAATAAATAAATAGCGTGCTGTTGGGACTCGGGGTCTTGTCTTAAAATGAATGTATACCAACCACTACGCTGCCCAAGAGTGTTTTGGTGGATGACATATGTTTTCAAAAGATGTTTGTATATGTCGGATTTATCACGAAGTTTTTGTTCAAGTATTAAAGTCAGTGTTTAAATGGAAAAACTTGTAGTTAAGTTGTAGTAGCTAATCGAACAACTTTATACTAGATCGATTATTATCTGTCATTTGAATTTGGAATTACACCATAACGAGTTCTCGCACGTATGTTCGTGTTTCGATGAGAATGAATTTTTTCAATGCAGCGGAGCTAACAGATCCTATCTAGAGGTCACTCAACCGAATTACAAATTTTTTTGTTCATAGATGAGAAAATTAACGGGGATACATAGTGCAAGATGTCGAGGACATTTTGTGCTCATCGCCACTCTGGCTGTCGCATTTTCAACATACATAGAGGAGGTAAGCTATTTTTACCCCTAAATGATCATTAATTTTCCTTTCTTTCGCACATTTCCCAGAATGTAGCATTACGCGGAGTAATGCTTGTTAATGTTACGCGAACCAACGAAATGAAATTCCAGAATTCCTCCGAGCTCGCAACATGTGAGCGACTACAATTAATTCTCTTCAATCTTGGCAAGGAGTTAAACGATTATTTTTGCTTTGGCTGTTCCGAGAGTTGAAGGTTAACGTTTATTTATTTCGTAAGGTGGTGAGTATGCCAGCCGAGACAGTGAACCAGTGGCCGACTTTCCCGCGGAGAAACATAGCGGCTCTGGCTAGGGCGGGGTACTTGAAGAACCCTGCAGCTGGATACAAGCGAAGCATCTCGACTCTTGCTAAAAATGGACAACTACCTACATACAGATCCCCGTACGTGGAAGGAGAAAAACAAGAGCAGGATGAAGAAGAATCATCACAAGAAAAGAGGAACATGGCGTCCATTGCACGACTTCGGAGCTACTCGGCAATGAAGAGGAACATCCAAGCCTTAGCAAGAGACGGATACCGTGTAGGCCGAGGACAATATAACCAGCCCAATAACAAACGTAACATCGCTGCTCTGGCTCGCAATGGAATGATGATCCACAAGAAAGATGAAGCCAGCGGAGATGAATATTTCTACCCATTTTACCAAAATCCCATTCCACCTCTCTCAGAAATGGATGGACCTTTTGATTTAAACGAATTATACGATTATCAACAATCTGTAAACCCCGATATGTTTCCGCCACTATCACAAGTGTTCAAACGAAGCGTGTATGGGGCAGAGCCAGATAACGTGTACGCTAGAACTTACGACGATAACTGGTCGCTTAAAAGGGGATCTGCGGGATTGCCGGCACTTGGATTATACCGGCCGAATTACGTAGATCCAACAGTTAGGACCAAGCGTTACATATTTGACCTGCCAGACAATATCGAGAGTAACAGCATTGACAAAACTGGTGAAGATAACGATGACAAGCGATCTGTTGGTAAGTATGCTGTAAATTAAAAAAGTAGCAAAATTTATTTCAAAGGTCTAAAGGGCTTAAATGAGGTAATTGATTTGTTTTTATTGCTTTTGCAGATGAAGATGCTCGTGATAATTTTGAGAAGCGCCACATTGGTTCTTTGGCGCGGTTAGGGTTACTTCCATCTTTTAGGTTCTCGGGCGGAAGATACAGTAGATCTGGCCGAGCTAGACTATTGCTTCCTAGCCAGGAGTTATACAGGTTGACCAGAACTGCGATGAATGTTTAATACGTAGAGAGGATGTCATGTCATGTGCTTTAGTGCTTAAGTAGGGATGATTCGGCGATACGAGCATGATTTGTTAGTGCATCTGATCGATGTTAGTCGTTATTGATGTTACTAGGATGTTGAAAATAGGAAGTAAGCAGCGCTTCAATGTATGAATAACTGGAAAGCGATGTTCTGTCGCATGAAATTAGCGGTCCGTCCTTAGAAATAATTAAATAGGCTGTGTTAGTGATATTGTAAATAGAATCAATGTGCAAAATAAATATTTGATGTTTTAGGCAAAATTTGTAGAGTTCACGTTGGACAAAATGTCAATGCTTTTAATTGTACGTATTTAATATTGTACCTAGTACGATTTAAACCTCCTTTTTGCGGTTTCAGGAAGTATTCCAATGACGAGAATTTCGGAATTAGGTAAGTGTGGACATTGCAACTTTATGAACTTTTTTTAATTTATTTTTGAACCCTCAGATTGTTTGTACCACACTGTTTAATTATTATTTTTGACGTGACAACGTCTTATAAATTGGTTTGCCGGGTGACACTTCAAGAAACTGCGTTACGCTCCGCTCACGTTATGCGCTCACAACGAGAGCGAGTGAGAGGCACGCGTCCCTTCCACTCGGGCATGGTTAGCCCGCCTAAGAGCGAGAGAGACAGACATAAAAAGTGAAAGGCACGCGTCCCTTCCGTAAAATTATTTTACCACTCAAAGTCGTTGTCACGTAAAACTTTCGCCCGTATACCGACTTTACAGGCAACCAATTTTTTGACTTTTTTTTTTATTATTTACTGCACCACTGCTCAATTTTTGTGGTTTGAAACTGCGTTCAATTTGGTTGTTAACATTAAATTCCAAATCTATTTGATTATTTTAATGGAAAATTGTGAACCGGTCATGTCATTATAAAATTATTGTGGTGATTTGGTGGAGCCAGTCCCCGATATTTCAAAGTAGTTGCACTATGTCCATGGGTGAAATGAATTTACTAAAGTGACGTACCGACTTATTATGCAGTTAATTGATAGCATTATAGCTGGAGACACAAACTTACGAATGTAGGTACTGATTTTACTCCTACAATTTTCCACATTAAAATCAGCTTTACAATTCTTCTAAAGTCCTTGTGAAAATAACATTTTCCCGCTATTGTGTTAATCCAGCAGTGTATTCATGACATTTCCCTATAAACTAAGTTACCATGATACAGTTCCCGTGTCTAGAGTCGCTACACCGGAATATTAAACAAAGTTGGTTCAGTTTATGCCAGTCTGCTACACAAGGCTACGCAGAACTACTACATTACTACTTTGAAAGAGTCTAGAATTCTACAACTTACTTTTAAGATGGAGCCAAACCTTGTAGTAAGTAATCCATTTGTTTTAGTGTGGTGGGACTCTTACTTTACTTAGTTCACCTGGGGAAGTACCATACTTTTGTGAGTTATTCCAACGTCAAACAGTTATGTGGAAACATCACTATTAGGTTTGAAGGACAATGCTTCCAGAAAAAATATAGGGCATAGAAATAAATCATGTCTCTGGGTGACGAGAGCAGTGCATTGTAGGATGATGATATTTTTGCTAATATAATGATTTTGACTCTTAACGTTCCAATAGCTGAGCGAAACTGTTCTGTTATGGACAGGCGTGTTGCTTACCATCGGAAGTATGCCCTACTGGTTCCGGCACTTTATAGCACAAAAAATCCTGAAAAGAGTTGATCCATACATTTTGTCATGTCTAAGCAATTTTATTTGAACTAAACAACACATGTTTTTCATTTCATAGCTATTTGTTTTATTAAAACTTATTCTATGCCCATAGCATAATCACCTTGGCATAGATCTCCTGCGCTATCTATTGACTTTGTTTTGACGTGGACAGTCTATGTTTATTGCAAGAAAAATATTTTCACATTCATTTTCGACGTAGACCTCCTATTTATATTTTGATGCTCCTATTTTGTTACAGTTATTGATTGCTTTCTTGTATATATATGATAATAATAATCATTGATTCTTGGACACAAGAATCTAAATAAAGTTTTAGTTTAGTGTAGGTACTCAGTAAAAAGACTTTAACTCGATAAAGAAGGAGTGTTCTATCTCGATGATGTAATAGTTGAACGTGACTTGAAGTCGAAGCACTTTGCAGAAACTTCTTGATTTCGACTTGAAAACTCCGAAACAACTTAATAATGGATTTATTACCGTGAAGTGTTGTATATTTTATAAATGTATCTATCGAGAAACATTCGATACAAGATAATGTTTTTATAACCATGTCGTTTTGTTCCCAGGGAATATCTCCCTAGTACCGAAGTTGAGCCAACAATCGATTCAGACGACACCGACGTACCGCCGGCGGCAGTACCTCCTCACTCGCACCCGACAGGGCGCCTCCTCCACCGACCATTAACCAACGACATACCAACAACGTACGACTTCCCTAGAACCTGGCAGCAAAAGGACACCCCAAAATTCTACTACTTCAGGTCTCTGAAAGTCCCATATCACGCATCTGGAAAACGATATCTTCTGTTGCCCGCCGTTGATAATATTTTACTCAGGAAAGGTTACCGTAATGCCAGTCTGCCCAGTCGGCGTAAGAATCAGTAGCTATGTGGGTGCTCGCTTGAAGACGCGCGTGGGCGTTTTTCTGGCGACGAAGGACAGTAAAGTGCTCTCTTTTTATTTCTGTGATTGAAACAGATGCTAACTTTATTTACTAGTTTTATTCGAGTATTCAGACGCAGCAATGTTTGCCTGTTTTTGTATCATTTTTCAAGCTTTTATTTTATAACTTAATATTATAGTTTTGCAATATTGTTGCATTTAATGACCTTTAACGTTTTTAATGCGTTTATACTGGACACCGGCTAGGAAATAGACAATAAATATATTTATTATAAAAATAATTCTTGGTGTTAAAATTAAATGTGTGATCTATTAGTTTTAAACAAACGATTAGATAAAATTTAAGGGATCTCACTTTTTTAAAACGACTTTGGCCTGCTTTTATCAGACATTGAGCTATGCTATTTTAGATTATAAGGTGTCAATCGCAAGTATTTTAGAAAATTTTCTTAGACAGTAATTATTATAGCTACAATTTATACACGGAATTTAATTGAAATACCTAGTATTATATGTAATATTCTTGCAAAATCTTTGAGAACTCTCTATTTTGACTAGAATTAGCTGTGTCAGACAAATAATTTTCTAATTAACTTGTATTAAAATTAATTCAGATTTAGCTTCTATCGAATTTTACTAAGTACTTACATGATGAGATATTTAGCGAATTCCAAACAATGTACTTATGAGTAAATAACTATGACAATAAATCACTTACTATTGAGACCATGCATGATAATAATGTCTAATCTACTCGTATACTGTAGTACTTACATATATCTTTATCAAAATATATTTATATTCTTATCTTTAAACATATTTTTAAATTGAATTTAGACAGGTAGGAAACAATTATAAAAGTTTAGTGTTGTCTTTAATGTGGGACTGTAAATAAAGTAAACCGTGCCAATTCTGACTTTCATTTTGTATCCAATTCATGCCCAAATTACACGAGGCTAGAACGCCACACGATGCTAGAAGTACTAACTTGCTAGCTTACTACCGCTAGTTTGCTATTCTAGCTTGAAAAACTAGCCTCGTGTAGTTCGGCCAAGCATATGCACCCCATTTGATGTTTCTACTTCTGGAATTCAGGGCCTGCTCTCACAATGAGAGTGTCAAGGTTATAAGCAACCACGCCGGCTAGGAACGGATTGATGGTGATGACATATTATGCCCTCAAATATGTCTTTCTTGGACCATATCGGTTTCCTTACGATGTTTTCCTTCACCGCTAAAACCAGTGGTGACGACAACCTTGCAGGTACGTATGTTTTTGGAAAAATACTTACATAGGAAGGTGTACGAGCGCGATTTGAACCTGCGATCGCATGATTGTACAATCAGCGGACATTCTCGCTACTAGGTACTCCGCGAGGCATAAGCTGAGCTTTGCATTTGTGTGAGTGTACATGGATAGTGTAGGTGTGACAACCGGCCTTAGGCGCGGCGCCATTCTGTCTCGCCGCGCTCCTGCCTGATTGGTGATCACTCACACTAATGCAAAGCTCAGCCTATACCTCGCGGACAAAATTTCAAGCTCCTGCCTGATTGGTGATCACTCACACTAATGCAAAGCTCAGCTTATACCTCGCGGAGTGTACAACTGCTGAAAATAATTAAACGCTAGTCGAATACTCCAGGTTATTAATTATTTTGGGTAAAAGTTACGACTCTCTGGGTCACCACGGGTCACCCGATCTTCCGAGAAAAAAATATATTCTTGTGCTGGAAAAGATGATTCGATGACGTCGATGCTCACCAAAAATACGATATAACAATAGCTAAGGACACATAAAAATGGGTAGAGTGTAGGAACGTTTTTGCCAGATTTTCCGAGAAAAATTATCTTTTTTTTTATGTTGGAAAAGATGGCGAGATGACGTCAACGCACACCAAAAATACGGGATAACAATAGCTCGGGATAATTAAAAATGAACAGAGGATAGGAAATTTTTTGCCCTACTGTGGGACAGTAGTAGTTGAAAATGATAGTTAAAAATGAAAACAGTATATTTTTTTGAAATAGTTAAATATAGTGTATGTATTTAATTCTTTGGTCAATGCTGCTGGTCTACTAGTTTTTTGAAAGGGTTTAATTAGTGTTGCGGCATAATCTGAAAAAAAACAGACATATGTTTTAAAGGAAAAATAATAAAGAAATTTGTGCTTATTTTTTTTTAGGTTTAAACGGCTGAACAAAATTGAATAAATTTGCGTGTTTAAATTTCTGGTATCTCTTGCCTTTTCTACCTGTCCTAAGAGTCGCTCTATACCCATCAGTTATACAGCTTTGGATGATGATAATAATGATGATATTGTTTTGAAGTACCGTTTACCGTTTTACCGACATTGTTTTACGTTTGTCCACAAACAAAACTGTTTTCTGAATATGGTACATAAAAGTGCGCAAAAATATCGGAAACTCATTGCACAAAAATGTATCTATTTATTGTCAGTACCTAAACATCAACAGTAATCGATAGGATTTTTTACTATAATAACTTTTAACTTTGTACCAAACATATTGGCGTCTTTTCAATGAACGCGCAACATTGTCTTAGCTATCCTTGGATACAATATTTTCTAATCGGCTTATGGAGGTGAGAAACAAATGTATTTTCCGTACAACCAAGAAGTAAGAACAAGAAGAAGACACCGTTTTGACGTTGGAATTCTAAAGTTTAACGAAGACGAAGTTTTAGAAGTAAAATAAAAAAACATTTTTGAGATAAGAATATCTTAACAGCAGAATGCGTTGCCTAAATAGGTATTCATTAACAGCGTACTCGTCACCTCTAAATATAAGATAATTTTTTCTTTGCACTATATTATCTGGAAACATTGCTCTTTAAACCGGAATTTGAAGAATAATTAAACAAAGTTTTACTTCATTTATAATATAGTACCTGGTTGACCGAGCTTTGCTCGGTTTTTTTAAATGATATTTAGGCAGGTACGAATTACGTAGTGATGACTTACTTAGACCTACTTAGATACGAATTAAATGCGTGTATAAAAAAAAAGGCTACACGTATAAGATTTTCTCAGAAAAAAAAAACAAAAAGAAAAGTCCCGAGTGTAACCATCATGATTCGAACCGGGGCCTGTTGACTCCGAGGGCGAGCATATTCCGTCTGAGCCATTTAGACTTAAAGAACAATGGCGAAATAAGTTATCGTTATGACATTGTAATAGTTTTTCATTGTCTAAAAACGCGCATAAAATGATGTTTAAAAAAAATAAAACCTAGCTAGATCGATTTATCGTCCCCGAAACCACCTGTATACATAATGTCATGAAAATCGTTCGAGCCGTTTCCCGAGATTAAGATTATATACATATATACTAGATGCCTGCCCCGGCTTCGCCCGTGGTATATTATAGAGCACTCATCGGGATCCCGTACATATCCAACGGTGAAAGAATGACTGAAATCGGTTCACTCATTCCTGAGAATATCGATTTCAAACAAAAAACCTCTTCAGCAACCTGCTACGCCACCTGTCGGAAATTGGTCGTACCAACTCAGATTTAGAAAAAAATAATAGCAAAGGTTTATATTCAAGGCACTTATTACTGAAATTCAATGACGCAATCTTTGACACATGCTGTCATGTGTCATGTCAAATCACGAAACGTACGAAAACTCTCAAAAGGGGAATATTTTTTCCCGATTTTGTTACATTCTTGTTTCATGCTCCGCTTCAATTAATTTTCTATAGCCTAAAGCCTTCCTCGATAAATGGACTATCCAATAGAAAAAGAATCTTTTAATTCGGACCAGTACTTCCCGAGATCCTAGCGTTCAAGTAAACAAACAAACAAAAAAACTCTTCAGCTTTATAATATTAGTATAGATATACCTACAAGAATTGGTCGTTTAAAGGTATAAGATAAGATTATTCCGCACCATGGGTACCATGAGCACATGGGTACTTCAGCGGCATCTGTCATCGTATCACTGAGCTTACTATATTCGATTTATTGAATTATGTGAACCGATGATGCTGCTTTTTTATTTGGTAGTTCACATTTCCGAGGTGGTTAGTGGTGGCTTAAACCGAAAATTTATGGAAAACAGTGTGACGGTTTTCGAAATATCAATGAAAATCTAAAATTTATTTTTCTCGACGATGATATATATAATATATAGGTATATATCAACTAAACTTTATATTTTTATGATATAAAATAAACACACTGTTTGTTTCATTGGAACAGTGAGGTTGTACGAATACGAATATATTTTAAATTGAAGTCGGCTTGTGTTTGTTTGGCGAATTGTAAATTTAAATAATTAACATTTCGAATTTACGTTTAGAATGTTGTCAAAATAACGAAACAAAAAATTGTAGGTAGTGTTGGTTGGTGGCTCTAGGAATACAAGTATCCAAGACACTAAATACATAACGACACTCGAACTCTACACTTGCGTATACAGAGTAGACAGATTAAAATGAATTTCTATGCACAGTATATCTTTGCAATCTTACCCACAAAACTATTTCTTTCCAGAAGCCGCTGTAGTTGTAGTAGTACTTGTAGTAGTGGTGCTAGTAGATTCGGTGGTAGTACTGGTGGTGCAGGCGGCCCCAGGGATGCAGGTGCCTCCGATGCAAGAGAAGAAGTCGTGGCAGGTGTGGAGGATGCCCACGCCATTGGGAAGGCATCTTAGAGCTTGGGTACAACTGCGGCAAGTACGGCCAGGCTGTTGGAAAAAATGAAATATTATTATTTAACTATAATTGTTTTAACTAAAGGTACAATCAAGACCTCAAGGGAATACCTTTGTGCAAGTTATATTTTACCGACATACGAGTTGGTGTTCAAACGGAGACTTATGTGAGACCAAAAGCTCTTTGATACGAGTAATTAAATATTGATTAATTGTGTTAAACTTTAAATCAGTTTTATTACAAATTACAGATACGAGTATGAACCTGTTATAATAAGTAAAAAACTTGAGAAAATGATCAGAAACGGCAATTTTCAGGCTAGATTTAAAACTCTTTAGCCCCGTCTTGACAGTGGGCTAGATGAAATAATAGTCTATAAGATTAGAGACTAGTTGGAGAGGAGCTCAGATGAAACACGCGGGACTTGTTGCAGAGTCCGGACATTTGGACATTTACCACACCTTAGCCAATTTTTCTACCATCAAGCAGAAATGTTAAAACATCACTTTGATCCGGCTTGAAAGATAATTTTCTAGCGAAATTACAGGGTAAAGATATAAAATATTAATTAATTGGGGAACTATCGCAGTTCAGCGGGGTTATTGGCGATTCGCCACAAAGTAAATTCGCCACAATTTGTATACTCAGTGATAGGCAGCAACTTAGATTCTTTATGTTTAAATAGTTGCATGGCACTATAATGTAATGCGCAGGCATGACGATTACCATCAGGTGAATGAGCAAAAAGCTCGTCTCTTGACTCTATCTTATAATAATCACTAAAAAATTGGCAATTACAGTATTATTTGTTCCAAAACTTACTTCGGCAGTGTAGTTACAAGAAGTTATTGTAGGAAAGAAGCTGAAGAAGAATCTATTCTGGTGGTCGCCATCTCCATCATGAGGCTCTGAGTCAGGCGGAGAGTCAGTGGGGGAGTCAGGGGCTTGTCGCGCTCCACGAATACTTGGTAATCCAGGGAAACTTGGGATCCCGGGAATGCTCGGAATTCCTGGGATAGTTGGTAACCCAGGAAGACTTGGAGTTTCTTGACAGTTGATGACTGCTAATGATACCTGAAATTTAAGTTAATAAATATAATTGAAGATCAAAAGTGAATTAATAAATAGTTCGGTTTATTAACAAGTCAAAGAACTCTCGATCTTCAAATTTGAAAAGACAAAAAGTAAAAAATGCGACCACAAGATATACTGCGTATTCTGTGACTACTGTTACAAATATCAAAATGAGTATTTTTGTTAATTTCATTCCCGTTATTTCCTGCGGAAGAAATGCCTATGTGCTATTCCAGGCTATAATCTAACTGTGTTCTCAATCCAGTCCCTTTGGCCGATCCGTCGTAATTGAGCAACAAATATCCAAACTTTGACATTTATAGTATTACTATGATAGGATAGATACTATTTTCAAGTGAAATTGTTATGTGCGCCTTTACTGATAGCGTGATAGCCATAGTCGTGTTGGTAATTGGTATGCAGTGTTTATAACGAGACGGTTGGGCGATTGGTTTAGCTTTGAATTTAGGAGACGTTTATCCTCAATGCAACCCCTATCGGCAGAAGCTTGCTGCTCATTCATGCAGTCTTAACAACCATTAGCTTGCGTCCCGGTATTGTGTTTCATATCTATTACTACCTATTATAGATAGATGTATAAATAGGTATGTTTTATACACATAAAACAACGTTTACATTACTGCATAATAATAAGGTCCTATAAAACAGTATTTATTTTTATTTCTTACCAAAACGGAGAGCAAGTAACCAGCAACTTTGAATGTAGTCATGTTGAGATTAATAATGTTCTACTTTGCGCAACTCTGTCGATGAAGATGTTTTGAAATAGAACAGGCTTATATACTGATAGCGTGCTATTAATATGCAGATTAATGTAAGTGATTTGTAACCAGGGGCGCAACATTACTTTTAAAATATTGGTGGGCAATTCACACACAACACCATCTGACCCCAAACTAAGCAAAGCTTGTACTATGGAAGCCAGATAGTAATAGATAGATAAATATTTTTCATCCCACCACCTCGGAAAGAGTATTTTTGCTCTTCGATAATATCTGTGTGGAAAAGTTGTTCCCTCTAGAGCAGGGGTCGGCAAGTAGTTTTAGGTGGGGTCCGGATGATGAGCGAAAATTTTCATGAGGTCCAGAAAAAAAATTAGTGGTAATAATTGCACAAACAGCCCACTAAATGTTCCCACGCTGGCCAAGTGCGGGTTGGTGGATGACACATGACTTCGAAAGATTCAAGGTACATGTCGGTTTCTTCACCGGTTCGGTCGACAACATAACAAGACCTAAATTAAATGCGATAAATTACACCGATCCTCTTGAGCCAATTCTTTATAGTTTGGTTCTCGAGAAGAGCAGAAACTTCGAAGTGTGTCTTCTACGAGTAATTGGGCGTCTGTCGGTCGATCTCGAAACTATTAGTTAATTTTTTTTTGTGAAAGATGATGAATGATGAAGAAGATGCTGAAGATTTTTTTACTGCGGAAGTCGGAAAGAAAGTTACGTCTGGTCTAATCGGGAGAACGGCACCTGCCGATCCGGAGACCCAGGATTCAAACCCCACACGCACCACTGCCTTTGCTAAGTCATGTGCGTAATGCCGCTAACTTAAAACGGTGAAAGAAAATATTGCGAGGAAACCGACATGTACCTAAAACCTCTCCAAGTCATGAGTCATCCACCAACCCGCACTGGGCCAGCGTGGTGGATTATGGCCTTAACACTCTCCTTGCGTGAGAAAGCCCGAGTCCCAGCAGTGGAAACGTTTTGTGGGCTGTTGATGATGATGATACGAAAGTCGAACTAAACATTGTAGCCAAATTGATAGCTAGTTTTTTTGCAATTTCCGTATTTTTTAGATGTGTTTGGCCCAAAATTCTTCAGTGGATACAGTTTCATACATTTGCAAAGATACATCTTTTTGAGTATCAATTATTTCAATTTTAAGAGAAGTCTTTGACAATTTAAGCAATTTGGCAGTATTAGCAACAATGGCTCCAAAATGGTTCATGAGATCTTCGTCCACCTTGAGGCGCCTGAATCTTTCTTTTTGAAACCATTTACCAGAGCAGTAGCCATGGTTCGCACTCTGGTTTTGACCAGGTTTTCCTATTGACTCACTGTATTCTCGATAACTCCCATTTTCCTAATCCACTTTGACGTTTGAGTTCCCTTCGATGGTCTTGGCCATCTCTAGGATTTTATCGCCCAGCATAATCTTAGTGCATCGGGCAGTAACTACAATTGGGTCGATTGGAGATGTCGCATAAAAAGATCTTCCCGTGCGATCCATCTCTTTTTCGCTCAGTCTCACAAAGCCATTTTCTGCACTCTTTCCTTGATGACCCGGAAAGTGACATTATTGTAAATGGCTGCTTCATCCTCTTCGATTTTTGCCTTTAAAAGATTTTTACTTCCTAGCTTATAGGACTGCATGATGTTTTCGCAGATCTTAAGGTTGACTTGTCTTGTCGGTCTCAGCCACACGGCTATAAATTAGATAAAGGCATTAAGTGCATGACTCCGCAGCTTCGAAGCCGTGACATAGCGGAGCGGTTCAACCCCTCTCATGTCAGCTCTCGTTCGGCTCTATTTTTGCTGTGAAACTGCTTTGGCGGCTTTGGCGTCCTTGACGTCTGAGGGGATGATGCATGGGATGAGATTCGGAGGTCTTTGTTGCTGCGTTGAAGGCAGTCACGAAGGCTACTGGTTTGGTTGGATGCGGCTCTTTCCGTGGCTGTACTCTGCTGTGCGCTTTCGGAGCTGGTTTGGATAGTCGAAGTAGGAACAGGATGTCCCCAGATGTCAGTTGCATTTGTTTGATCGTGTGAAGGGGCCTCAGGAAGCTTAGAGTTTCTCCCCTATCTTCGTATACGACAACCTCATGAGTATTCACGACCTCACGACTCACGACTTTCGCTCTTGAGTATTGAGATTGCCATCGCATCCACGCTTATCACCCGGGGTGTTTCACCGGTATTTCTGTTCAGGTGTGCGAATAGCGCACTTGGGTGAGTGGAAGGCGTCCGACCTTCCGAGTACTCTATTAGAATCGTTTTGTTTTTCGACCACACCAACCGAAACCGGTGGCAATCAACCTCACACATAGCATAGCATAACGTCGTAGATTTTCTGTTTCGTTGTGACTTTGCGGTACTCCTATTGAGCAGGAAAGACAATCCAGGTGACAAACAGGCGCAGCAAAAGCTTATCCGAATCTTTCTTTGTTGTTGTCCATGATGAGAGCCAATCCGCGGATATAGATCCCTGCCTCTCTGCGTTCTCTAGTAGTTGTTGGCGGAGATGCTCTTCAAGGAGTTATCTTGGGCGGGGAGCGCATTCCACGTTCGTGTCCACGGACAGCGCGTCAGATGTGGTGACGAAGATGTATTTGAAATTGTGGAGTTTCTCTTGGGCGCTATACGGAAAATATTTAGTAAAAAAAAATAGTAATAGTATTTACTAAGGTAGATTTTACGTGGCAAAAACATTGTTTCAAATAATAAAGGTACAGTGTACCTTATCTAAATTTTGAAATGTATACTTGGTATACAATACAATATTTGTCGGTCCGAGGTTCAACCTTCCGCGGTCCGAGGTTCGACCTTCCGCGGTCCGGATACGGACCGCGGTCCGCCTGTTGCTGACCCTTGCTCTAGAGGGTAAAGTAAATTTGAATTTAGAACATCGTGTACACTAAGTTCACATCTTCTCAAAACGTTATCAAACCTATTTACTTCTACCTCCTTGGGCCAGAATTTATGATACAACTTTTTTTAATTTGTTAAAAATTGATATGCGGAAACTCCTTGGTGTCCTTTTTTTAATTTACTCAGCGTGCAATTTTCTTTTCACTTATAGGAGAAATGAAGTACCTCAACCTTCCATATTTTCTCGTTATATTGTTGTTGTTAAATTAAATTAGTAAAATTAGTAAATTTTTAATCATTAGATTAAAAACAGGATCCACAGGTAACTTAAAAACTTGTGAAAAAACCTAAAATTAGTGATTCTAGCGATGAAAAAGTTTATTTGACGGCAACAGAATTGACTGAAACTGTTAATAATCCGCAAAACATTTCGTAATTTCCTCACAGGGGTGGGATGAAAAGTTACGTGTTGCACTCGAGTGCAAATAATTGTGCTCTATTGATTCCCTCGCGAACGCTCAGAATTCTAATTTATTAATCACTCGCTCTTAAGCATAAGCAAGGTCTTGCATAAGCAGCCCATTAAATGTTTCCACTGCTGCGACTCGAAACTGCGAGGTTTCTCACAGTAGGAGAGAATCAATGCCATAATTCACCACGCCTGATGGCACCACCCAGTGTTGATTGGCGGATGCCCACATGCTTTGAAAGATCCTTGCAATAAATATGCCTGTTCCCTGGTACAGGATTCGAACCTACAACCCCAAGATTGTTAATTGCAAGTTCTAGCCAAAAGGCCAATAGCCACTAACTAACTTTTGGAAAATGTCGGTTTCCTTACAATGTTTTTTATTTATAATAAGTGTGTATTTAAAACTATATATGTATTATATCAACTATCTGGCCGCCATAGTACAAGTTTTGCTTAGTTTGGGGTCAGATGGTGTTTTGTGTGAATTGTCCACCAATATTTATTTTATTTATTATAAAATAAATTTTTATTTTACGTTAAATCCTTTGGTAGTGATAAACTTGTACATCTGTGTATGGAAAATTACTCAGAGGTGTAGTCGGGATTCCATTTTCATATCCATATCCTAGGAAATAGATCTATAGATAGATACCTACTGTCAGCCCTAGAGTCTGGCACGTGTAAACTAAAGCCAACAATGAACGGCTCAGACTTCCTGTAAACAAGCGCAATACTATTCTTGGTGCATGAAAGCGGCTTTCATTTCGTCTTAGTTGTAGAGCCCATGGCGATTGTAATTACATTAGTTTTAATTTTAATTTTTTTAAATTAATTGTATGTTTCCTGTAGCGTTTTCTTTTTTGTCACGAAAAAGATTTTTCCCCATTGATAATTGGTAGGTATGTCCGTATATTTACATAACTCTACTGGTAGAGGGTTCCGCATTTTAATTATCTCCAGAATTTCATCGGTCTATGGATAATTTAGACACGTTGTTTACCATTGGGCGCAAATCTTGCTCATCTCGTCACACTATATTATAAGAAAAAAAAATAGTAACGCAATTTCCAGATACCCTGATCCTTCACTGTAACAATTTATAATATGTTGAGTTCTTTTCTTTTCTACTTTATCCCTAAACGTGAATTACCATTTTATTAAACAACTGGGTACCTACTTGAGCTAAATATATTTTAAGCTGTCGCGGATTTCCACTGGTCTATAATTATAAATCGTGATTACATTATGCATAAAACTGCAAAAGAATATCGTTTACTCACTTAACTACGGTAAAATTGCGTAATTAACAATACCAGTATATTTCCAGTTCGTATCACGTGACAAACGTACAAAATCCAAATTCCCATTTGACGTTGCTCAATTTTTTTTTAAGCATCGTTTTAAACGACAGTTTTTTGTGTCCAGTAATCCTTGATTCAATGTTGGAAATACAGCGGTAGCTCTTTCGTTAGCTCTCGACCTTGTTGAGAACTTCAGACGTCACACTCGCACTTTGTTCTCGTAACAAACCACGCTGAGTAGACAATGGGGTAGAATATTATTCTGTTAAGTCGTGATATACCCAACTAAGCGTATCCTATGGTTCCATTTAAATTATACCACTACAAAATGATTTTCATTTCAAATACCTTTATTGAAAGGTATCTAAATCAAACTTGTTAATTCTAAGTAAGCATACCACACACTAAAGCACATCATAATAATAAAATCACAAAGCACATCATTATAAGAAAAAAAAATAAAGTGAAGTTCTATATGAAAAAAAAAACATTTTGGGTGTTTTTGAAATGATTATCACAAAAGATGTTTTATATCTAAATTCACATATTCGAAAACTGTTTAAACAAAATAAAAATGCTAGACTTTAGAAGCCCAAATTATCCATATGAGATAAAGTGTCGTTACAGTAAGATGTTCAATGTCATTTAATAGATGACACATTTAAATATGTATGAGGAGATGAGAGCGCGTTGAAATAAGGAAGCTAATCAAAATAAGGACGCTCTTTTAAAAAGATTAAGGCGGGTATGTAGAATAGAAATTACTAATATAATAATGATGTCTTGTTACTTCAATCTTATTTAATACCTTTTTTTGTAATATAAACTAGCAGAATTATCCGGACATGCGCCTGACGAATACATTTTAATTATACAGTCATTTGAATATAATTCAAGATGAAGTTTTACTCCTACATTTGAATCTGGAAATATACACAGGCACAAGCGGGATTCAAACTCATGTTATCACAATTGGGAGTGGAATGATTTTGCCACTTGACTCTGTATCAAACTTACAGAATAAACCTGCGTATATATGCTAAAGTATACCTGCGGTCAGCTTCGACTAGGAGAGGCCATAACAGAACATATTGGTATTGAACAGTAAAATAATTTGCCAAAATCTTATAAAAAATATTAATTGAAGAGTTGCAATGATTTTATTTAATGGGCAGTACCAAAATGTTAAATAAAGTTACTGTAGACATTTTCATTCGCAACCAGAACTTGGCACAGCAGAACATATTCCATTATTGCAATAGGGTCTCAAGGCATGGTAGCAGCCGACCAGCTTTCCTCCACCCGGATACTTGCAGACTATGCGAGTTCGGCAGTCCAAGCAAGAATACCGCGCAGATGGATCGAAGACACAGTCAACCCAAGCCGCTTTTTTATCCAATTCCGTTTTGTCATCTTCTTCCTCATTATCAGATTTTTCTTGACGAGCTTTAAGGATTTCTTTTCTTTCGTTCTCGGTAACCATTGTGTCTTCGTTTTCTGAACCTTCGCTTTCATTGTGATCTTCAACTATTTCTTCTTGGGCTGTTACGAGTGCCACTATTATGTTAGTTGGCTCTGCTCCAGGCTGAACAGAAGCTGTGTCGTGATAGTTGTGTCCATGATGATGCGGAGGATGCCTTGGCTCCTGTTTAACTGCAGCCACGATGCCGCACTGGGGAAGAACACATAAATATTTAGATTAAAAACTATTGTAGTTCTCAGTATAATCCTAAAACATCCATTCTTCAATTAAATAATGCAAATAATTACGAAATTACCATATCATAAAACAAAATATCCATTATTTACTTACAAGAACCACGAGTACTATTATGCTCTTGCAAGCCATTTCGATCGCTTTCACTAATTGAATGCTTATTGAAATGATATTTTATTTTATACTTTTTATCGTATGTTTTATCTAGATAAAATTCTAGTTAAATGGAACAAATTTCCAGTTCTACGAGGAATTCCCTAACTGGGGAATTCATTTTCTCAAGTGGGTTTGTTCGGAAATTAGTGACAGATATTTTGTGAACTTGCACGTTTGTAATCTTATCTGTGTTTACGTGTTTTTCAAGACTGAATTTAGTTGGATCATAATTTACCTAGGAATTAGAAAGGCACAAGGGTAATAGGGGAGATCCTTAATTCAGCAAGCCTGAAGTGAGGGTAAACTTAATAATTAAAGCTATACTAAATAAATCTATGAAAACAATCTCATCTTGTGCTCTTTGACCGGAAAATATCTCTAAAAGCAGAAAAATATGTATATTAAAAAAAGTGGTCAAGTGCGAGTCGCTCATGAAGGCTTCCGTAGCAGCAAGTAACATAATATAAGTTCTTGTAGTTCGTTGTTACTTTAATCAGTGTTTTAACAATAGTGAATTTATGATGTATTAAAATAAAACTACTTACTAGATCTCATTAATACTAATGTACTGTAATGTAATGTACTTACTTACTTTGTTTTTTAGTTTTGTGATTCTGTTATTTTAGGAGTTACAAGGGTGGGGGACACGTTTTACCACTTTGGAAGAGTCTCCCGCGCAAACAAACTATTCAGTTTAAAAAAATATATGTTAGAAACCTCAATATCCTTTTTAAAGACCTATCCATAGATAACCCACACGTATAGTTTTTATGGATTTTTTTTGAGTTTCAGTTCTAAGTATGGGCCACCTCCAATATTTATTGTATTTTTCTATTTTTTGTATGAAAATCCTAATGCGGTGCACAGAATACATCTACTTACAAAGTTTCAATAGTATATTATAGTTCTTATAGTTTCGGAGAAAAGTGGCTTTTGACATACGGATGGACAGACAGACAGACATGACGAATCTATAAGAGTTCCGTATTTTGCCATTTGGCTACGGAACCCTAAAAACAGCAAACAAATCTGCTTTTCCTTTTTATGTTGGCGTTTTTTGTAGCGTATACAATTCCATAGAAAATATTTCCAATCATTTCGTTCATATTTTCAAGCATAAGAGCTATATTTCTTTTTTCAATACTCCTGCTGCCTGCCTGAACTGCCGACATGCCGAATTGTACTATTTTGTCGAATCTATACATCTATCTACTTAATTAAATACATTTTAAGTGTCTGTTTTTAATTTAAAAACAACAGCTTTTAATTAAGTATATAAATACGGTACGGTTTTACATAAACAAAGATATTATACATGTAGGCATGTACACATACAGTTTTTGGCTGTCTGGCTGTTTGATCCGACTAATTTGTACAAAGGCTGGGCCTTTCACTGGCAGATAGATGATGTTACAAAGAGTGACTTAGACTACTTTTATTTAAAAAAAAATTGGCTGTCATAGGAACTGCCGATAGAAGTGAAAAGTTGCAAATTTGATATGGAGCACAGGCCCGTGAACAAAATTTATGGGTCATATTATATAGCAGGAGACCTATGTAGGATGATAGAAGGGTATAAAATAATAATATTCAGCATTTGAAAGCTGCCCAACTGAGTACCAATTGAGGAGGGGGGGGTTCCAACCCTCGCTCTTTCCTTTTTAACCGTCTTCAGAAAAAGGAGGTTTCTCAATTCGACCGTACATATTTTTTGTTGCATGTTTTTGTACGGCATTGCGAAATAATGGATTAGAACAGGTAATTTTAATCTAGGCAAGATTGTGAAAAATATGTTTTTATTTTTTACACGTATTTTTGGTTTTGCCAAATTATTAAACACCGAAAAAGATATAAATAATCAAACTTTCAGAGTTTTCACGTTACTTGTTCGTAAAAATCGTACCATAAAGTGTAGTCATTTGAAACATCTAAATTTCTAAACACTGATGTTGATTTCTAAACACTGTATTTTCATCATGTTTTGTTCATGAAACAAAATAAAAAAATATGTACAATATTATTTAATAATCTAACCGACGCGACGGATCAATTTTTTTTGTTATATCGCATATTCTTTATGTGAGGAACGCAATAGATGACCTATACGATGTATAAAAGCGCAGGGCGTTGACATAAAGGCATTGACTATAGATACGTAGAGCATATCTAAAATAATTTACCATACCTTACCTTTGCTTCCTCGTCAAGGGACGATCTGATTTCTTTCTTTCTGGTACATGCCAACTTGTAGCTGGTATGTAGAGCTAATTATTTTGATGTTTTTTTTATTATATTACCTGATGTCGACAGTCTTTGGAGATAGCATTGATGATTCTTGTACGCCGAGACGTTTTAGCTGTTTTACCTACGGCATGGGCTAGCCATGAAGTAATAGGTCCGTCTGAGAGATTTTTTGACGTACTTTGGTTTCAAGGTGCATCATTGTTGGCATATTACCTAAGCCAAACGTCAAAGAGTCGTTAAGTTTTTTGTAGCCGAAAAATTAATGCGTGTAACCATAGAGATACATAAGTAATAAACTCTTTGCGTGTAACCTACACCCTCGACAGAGGAGTGTAGTGTCGTCAGCAAATAGGGCAATTTGTACTCTACGAGAGCCAAGAGCGTCGCTTGTGAGAAATTAAAAAAGGATAGGGCCTTTATCCTGCTTCTTTTCCTGTCATAAAAGACACCCCCTCGCTGACAGGGCGAGGAGACACAAAGCATCTCCGAAAGAGTCGCTACCGTTTGATAGCTTTAACCGGTGCGATATTCCTTCACTACAAATATGGACTATAACGGTAGGACTTGCATAACAATCCGTTAATCATCAACCTGTCAATATTAACATAGATTGTTTTGTATGTATAGTGTAATATATTGTGAATAGTTGCGAGATATTTTTTATTATTTTATCTATCCAAAAGTTGTCGTACGCGGAGAAATTTGACAAGAACTCTTCTTTAAAAGAATCTTTCTTTGTTCGGGATGAAAATAGCGTATGTAGGTACGTAGAGAAATTAATCTTATTTTTTGTGAAATATAATTACGAGTAAAGCCTTTGTATTTACTTCATTGTAGGTGTTTCAGGCATGCACTCATGTAAGGCTTTATAATGCCTGGAATTCGAAGAAGTACCACACCTTTGCCAGTTATTCTACCGCCAAGCAGTAATGTGAAAACATTACTGTGTTCCAGTTGAAGGGCAATGGTTCCAGAGAAATTACAGGGCTTAGATATATAACATCTTAGATCTCTGGGTGATGAGCGCAGTGCAGTGCTAGGTAATGATTTGGACTCTTCATGTTCCAATAGCTGCGTGTCACTGTGCTGTTATGTGGCAGGCATGTTGCTTACCATCAGGGACATGTCCTGCTCGTTTCGTCACTCTTTATTTAAAAGTAAAATCGGTAGTCAGTGTGTTTCATTTATTAACCGACTTCAAAAAAAGGAGGTTTTAACAAGTCTAATTTGAAAAAAAAAAACTGAATGTGTTTCGAAATCACATGTAATTGAATAGTTGTGAGTAAACATTTTTCTAGGGCACGACAGCATAATGAAAATATTTTATAATACTGCCATAGTATTTACTGGTTTCTACGTCAAAATACGGACAGTATTTTGCTAAATATATTTAAGACAGATCACCGAAAAACACACTGGAGTCCTATAAGTCCCTGAAGTATCCTCGCAGTTATCTTCTCTATTGTTTTAGACCACCACGTAGATTTTTTTTTTGAAAGATCATCACATTATACGCGATATTTGGGTGAAATTGTACTGTAAATGGGAATGGAAAACAATGTTTAAATTAAATTCTAATTTCTGTCGCTGTTTATTAATCTAAACTTCTAAACGAACAATAAAAATGTAAAATAATACAAACAAAATAGTTCAAAGGGTTGTAATTTAATAACTTCAGATAATTTAAAAATCAAAATGATACATTTTTTTAAGAGTAGATCCAATTACAATACAATTAATAAATATAATAAGAGTAGGTAAAATTTATACTTTATGCAAATAGAAAATGAAAAAAAAATCGTACGTATTATAGGTTGGCGCAAGTATCACTCGGAACTGACGAGCAAATACCATTATTGCAGTAAGGAGCATAAGGATCTTGGCAAGCCTTGATCTTGCCACCTTCGGGTTTGCATTTTAGGTAGCTGTAACAGTTGTAACATGAGTACATTGGGAGACTTAAGGCATCGCATTTAATTGGAATATCTTTTCGCTCCAAAAATGCTCTAATTCCAATTTTAGCAACATCGGTTTCGTCTTCAGTTTCTGTTTCATCTTGGTTTTCTTCCTGATCAGACGATGTTTGATCCACCGGTCCATCTTGTTCAATATCAGTAACATCTTGAATATTTTCTTGCTGTTCGGGTTGTTTTACAGTTGCATCTTGTTCAAGATCAGTAGCTTCTTCATCGTTTTCTTCTACTTCTTGTAAAGGTTGTTCCAATGCGGCATCAGAAGCAGGTTCTTCTACGCCATCTTCTTGTAAAGGCTGTTCCTCTGTTTGTTCAGGTAAGGGTAAAGGTTGTACTAAAGCTGGCGCATCAGGATTTAAAACGATTGGTAATGGCTTGTAATGATGATAACCATGACCGTGGTAGTGTGGAGGGTACCTTTGATCCAGGTCCACTGCAGCCGCGAAGGCAAGCTAGAACAGAAGATAAATATTCATTTGAAGGCTATTGTTCTAAATATTTATGGAGCTATTTTGTTGTTATTTGAAAATAGACATTGTGCCACCTTAGTTAAATAATCATTAAGGTGTACAACATTTTGTTCTAACTTTGTCTACTTTTTACCTCCAAAATTACTATTAAAAGCTTATCCTACAGGACAGCGGAACAGTAAAATAAATCTAATGTTATAAACTTATTACATTTTACGTGTTGTTTCTAAATTAAGGTAAACACAATAGGATTAAAAATATGTAATGTTTTAAAATTAATTCTAGGATATTTTATTTTGCTTACCAGAGTAACGAGGACGATAATATCCTTACACGTCATCGTATTAACTTTCTCTCAAATTGTTCAACCAATTGTTTTATACTTCTTATCCACTGATTATCTAGATAAAACAGTTTTTTACAAATAGCGTAACTTTTTGAAAGGAATTTCCGCACGGGAATTCTAAATCTCAAGTGGGTTTTGCCAATGCTATCAACGATTGATTTTTTTCCCTGTAGTAATTTCATTTCCAGTACTTATCTGTATTCAAACGACTTCAGACGTGTGGATAATTTACAAAATTGATAGAAAACTTCTGCTTTAAAAACAAATCGTGTTTATTTAAAAATAGACTTTTTCTACACTTAACGTAAAAAAATCATTAAAATAATGTTCAATAAGTTCTTTATTTTGTGCCTAAAACCATGCTATATTTTGTACAATATTTTATTGTTTGTTTTCTCGAGTGTCCCTAAGTGTGTACCAGAATGATTGATTCATTGCTCTGTTGTGTTTGAGACATCTATATCTATACTAATATTATAAGCTGAAGAGCTTGTTTGTTTGTTTGAACGCTAGGATCTCGGGAAGTACTGGTCCGGATTGAAAGATTATTTTTCTATTGGATAGTTCATTTACCGAGGAAGGCTATAGGCTATAATAAATAACGCTACTATTAATAGAAGCGGAGCATGAATCAAGAATGTAACAAAATCGGGAAAAAATATTCCTTATTGAGAGTTTTCGTACGTTTCGTGCTTTGACATGACACATGGCATGTGTCTGAGATTGCGTCATTGAATATCACAGATTACATACTTCTTGAATATAAAACCTTTGCTAATCTCTGAGTTGGTACGACCAATTTCCGACAGGTGGCGTAGCATGTAGCTGAAGAGGTGTTTTGTTTGAAAGCGATTTTCTCAGAAATGACTGAACCGATTTCAAAAATTTTTTCACCGTTGGATATGGGTGGGATCTCGATGAGTGCTATATATGTTCCACGGGCGAAGCCGGGGCGGACATATAGTATTTAATAAACTCAAAACAGGAAGAGAACATGTTATCTCTTCCTAAGAGACAAAATAAACTTGTATACTTAATGCTACTAACTATGGGTCAGCATCTATCTAATGCATAAACATTTTAGTGTTGTTAGGGACATCATGTACCATTACCCGGATTTATCATTTTTCCAATGATGCAAGACGGGATTGTCTAAATAAGTCTTTCAAAAAATAATATGCTCCTAAGTTATTTCATATGTTTTGTTGTTCTGAGAAACTGTAAATACAACTTTGGACTGTGGTGAGAAATGTGTAGTGGTAGGACTCTCAGCAGAGTCAGAGTTCCACCTGGGAAAGTACTACACTTTTGCCAGTTATTCTACCGCCAAGCAGCACCGTGCAAACATTACTGTGTTCCGATTGGAAGGAAAACGTTTCCAGAAAAATTACAGGGCTTAGAGATATAACATCTTAGATCTCTGGAGCGCACTGCAGTGCTAGGTAATGATTTGGACTCTTAAATTGAAACTTTGAACTGTACCAAAACCAGGCACATACAAATAGATGTTATTGTTCATAATACATACTATAATGCAAAAAACTTTTCTCCTAACCTAATAGATTTAGAAATGAGCGTGTCCAGCGGCCACATAGAATACCACACACTAATCATAACAGAATGAGTTTAAATCACCGCATTGTTTTAAGAAGTTAAAGGAGAGACGTAGGTCTGATGATACAAATTCGATAGCCACGGCATAAATACTCATTGAAAAAAAGAAATCTACGCTACACTTACACTCATCACCTGGAAATATTATCTTTAACGAAAGAAGACAATAATGTTTACACATTATTTGTCGACAATGGAGTAACTGGTAAAGGTGTGGTATGGTATTAAAAAATATAAATACATACTTATAAAAATACTATAAAATCTGGAGTAGCAAAACAAACCACCCAAGATAAATTATACGCTTCTCAGAGGTTTTCAATCTGAGGCTTCCATCTGAGGCTTCTCATATTACTCTCTTTGTCTTGATAGGTCGGTGACATATTTAGATTACATTTTGAACGGACCACACAGTCTAATAAAATTGTAAAAAAGTTTTGCTGCAATGACGCAAAGTGCCATTATAAACAGAATTTCAGTATTGAATCATGTTCTCAGAAAACATGTGATCTTAGCATAGGTACTCATACGTATACGTATTGTGAAAGTAGATTGCAAATATCTGATAAGATACCGTAGTTGAAGTTATTTACGTAATAAAGATAAGCGTGTATCAGTAAGTATATATTTTAGAATATCTAATGTACCAGATCATAGGAAGATTGGGCACATTTCTGCAAGACTATTAGGAAATATATTCGTGTAAATTGGAAATTTGTTAATGGATCAATTCATATAATTAGAAACAGCAGTTAAGTAATGTTGTATACTTAACTGCGGTTTCTGAATATGTATTCTCTTATATTGTACCTATTTATTGAGAATGATCGAAAAGAATCAAGAAATTTCTAAATCTATTGAAATATTTAAAACAGTGTGATGCGGGTTAATTAATTATACTCCAAAAGCTGGCATACATTTTTGGGTAGCTACGCCATAGCACAAGATTTGCTTAGTTTGGAGTTGGGTGGTGTTGTGTGTGATTTATTACTAATAAATAAATATTTGTGGACACAAATATTTATTTATTTATTTTGTTTGAGGTAAGCTTAAAACTTGTCACATACTTCTGCTAACTTAACATATCTGTGTTAGGTTAGTACGATGTACTATAAACTATAACCTAACACGTCTGTGTTAGGTTATAGTTCATCTGTGCACCTCTGTGCAGACCTGATTGTTGAGCACCGGGGCAAAACGATGGGAGATTTGCAATAAGTTTTCAGTTTTCTTTAAATACCTACCTAAAAATTGGTGCCAGTTCTCGGAATATTAGTATTTAATATAAACGAGGATATATGAAAGAAATATCAAAGAAAAACGTAAAAGAGAGATGATTAAAAAACGAAATATATTTCATTTAGTCGTAGTTTTAAAATGTAATTTTAGTCACACCAATTAATTACATTTGTAGCTTTAAATAGTAATAAAATACGCGTAAACATTTTTCCTTTGTTATAAAGAATAAACAATAAGTGTAAAAATAATAATAGCATTTACGGTATTAAGAAATGGACATATCTCAGTAAATTACCGCCACTAAGTCTAAAGCACCACATGTAGAATTTTCTCGCAATTTTGATGATTGTATTTATTAAAAGGCGTTCATAGTCGGTAATTGAGCGCTTACATTTAATTTGGAAATAAATAGGGGAAAAATAAACCTATGCCCCATATTAAGGAAATCAGAACGCTAAAAATCCTTTTTAAGATGTTAACGGCGGCTCTGGTGCATAAATATTGTATATCATAATTTAGTATTCACTTTCCGTTAGGTCTTCTTGAATCAATGGTATCTTAGCATCAGCAGACAGAGGAATTATTTCTTCTTCTCCACTTCCTTCTTCATCAATCTCATCTCCATCTTCCGAAGGCTTGTGATCGGGACGGTGAGGCTTACCATGGTTATTATGAAAATGTTCGAGGATATCTAGAATGACTTGCGGGAGTTTGAAATTACCATCTTCATCTGATACGATAAAGAAAGGACCTTGGATTTTTTTTTCATCATCATCATCTTCATCATCATCCAGGAATGGTAGTCCATATGGTTGAGCTTCCTGTGATGTTAGAAAATTATCACCGTTGATATTAGGGTATTGAAATACACCACTGTCTTCAGAAAGCGTTGGTTTCATGTGGAAAGGATTGACATGAGGACGTAGAGAACCATGGAGAAAAGATTCAGTTGGCATTTCTATACTGTTTTCTCCAAAGTGGTCTGAGTTTGTCGGAAAATGAGGGTTGTGTGATTCGTGGTAGTAACGTCCCTCAATTTTTTGTTGTTTTAAATTTTCTGGGAAACTCTCATCTTCAAAATAATAGTTCCGACGGCTACGTGAGTCGTGATAATTATATATTTTCTTCGCTTCTACAGTTACAAATTCTTCATCATTAGTAGAAGGATCAGGATGGGGATGAGGGTGGAAAGGATGATAGGGGTAGATTGGGTAAAACATTGGTCGTCGCCTTTCAGTTTCTTCAAAGTTTTGTTTCAATTGATCAGGATTTTGAAGAAAGTGTGAGTTGATCCAATCAGGGCGATGAATTTCTGGCTTGTCTTGAGAGCTATGCGAGAAATGAGGCTTAGAAAGAACTTGGTGTCCTTCAATCTCGTGTGAGCCAAGTGAAAGATGTAGTTTTTGAATATTGTGCTGATTTCCCGATACCTCAGATGTGTGCGGGATGAATGGTTTATGCAGACCAGGGTAATTCATATGAGGATGGTTGTATTCTCTTAATTCTTCGGAGTGATGCTGAAAATGTGGTTTTACATGCCCATAGTAAGTCCACTCTCTTGAATCTTCTACGTTATGAGTTGAACTTGGTTGAGATGAAACATCATTCACCCGTTTACCAAAAGTGTGAGGAGCGTTTGGTTTAGGGAAACTGTCGATTCCAAATGTTCCTGATTCTTCTAGACTGTTGGGAGCATGTGATCCAGGATAATAATCAAACTTCGGTTCTACATATCCTTCAAAATTGTGTGGAACATTGGGTTTGGAGAAACCATGGTGTTCCCATGGTCCTTCTGAAGCATGAGGATAGTGTGGCTTGGGAAAGCCATTGTACCCCCATCCTGATCCGTGAGGTGAGGCAAAACCTTCTGAACTGTGAGGAAAATAAGGTGCTGAGAAATCAGGGCGATCTAAAGACAATCCTTCAGGGTACTGAGGTTGAGGGAAACCATGATGGTCGAATTCCTCTGCTCCTCCAAAAGTATGAGGGCTGTGTGGGTTATTTAAATGATTATGTCCCTGAACCGGTACTACTCCATTGCTCATAGAAGCTACTCGTGCTCTTGAGTCAACGTCACTGGTTCTGCGATGATAATAATATGCATGCTCATCTGGGATGGCAATTGCCAGTGTAGCGCACTGAAACAAATGTTTTTATTTGATAAATATCATGTAAAAAATCTGTTCTTAAAAATATAATAAATAAAATACATGTAAAAATTATAAAATCCGTGTAGACTTTATAATTTTTTAGATATTCAGTTAATTTTAGTAAAAAAAATTTGTTGAATCTTGTCGTAATATATACAGGGTCACCCGCACTAACTTAAAAGGCATGAGTTAGGCTAATCACCTTTACTTTAGTGCGAATCCTGAAATCTACTGTTTAATACAATTTTCAAAGTCAAACTCCGATTTTGTTTCGAACAGCTGTTTTTCGCTCTCAGTTTTAGTCCCGTAGTGATGAGTGTACTCGTAATACGCTTAAATAAGGTACGTATATGTATCCTCTTTGATAATACGTCACTTTAACATCAATTAACTCTTTTCTATTTAACCCTGCATCCATGAAAAATCGCATTTAAAGGGAATGGTCGCTTTCAGTATATGTAGCTTAAAATGTTTCCACAAATGTAACATCTGCACTTAAAGAGGTACTCAGGAAGGACAGGCAGGATTCAAACCTACGACCTCGGGATTGCGAATACCACGTTCTAGTTAGCTACTTTGTCACGACGGTTTTAGTTTCTTTACTGATATAAAATATTAGTAGACCAAAAACAGTTGGTGGAGATTTGAAATGTGGAAGGTACTTAGTTTATTGCCCCAGTAAAAAGATAACAGTGATTTCTTGACAATAGATACGTTAATAGTGGTGTTTGTTTAGGAGCTGGTATATGTAGGTACCAATCCAGTCATCTAAATCAAATGTGTTTTGTAAATTACCTTTAAGTACAAAGGTGCAAACAAACAAACCACTTTCGCAAGAAACCAATATTGTCTAACTATGTTTGAAAGCTAGCACACAAACTAGGGAGATAGGTACATATGTTAAGGATACGTAGCCCCTCGGTACGATTGCGGTGCCAAATGCAGTTGAGGGGTGGTGTCAGACCGCGTCAGTACTTATTACAATTGGTCGTAGTAACATACTCGCTTCATCAACAAATTTCCCTACTGCTTTTTTGGCCCGTGGTTGTTTGCTAAAAATCTAGCCGCAAAGTGAATTTTATTAAGATGAGGAATATCATTTCACTCGTAAGAACTAAGATGTAGTATAAATTCTACAAATTTTCCATCAATCTCAGTCTAACGATCTTTATAGATCGTGAATACCTATCTTACGTACCTACTTGACAGTGTAAACAAATTCAAAGTAGATAATCATTGCTTGCCTAAAATGTAGGAATTAATGTTTGTGTGATCTGTCACATTCACACATCAGTTTGTGTACACACTGTTTTCTGATTTTATAGCTTAGCCTAACCTTTAACTTGCAATAAGTAATTAGACACATTAATTGACTGGCCTCGTGGCTTAGTTGGTAGTAGGTAAGCCTGCCTGCAGATCCAGGCGAAGGCCAGGGCTTAGATGCAAGCCTTTAGAAGAATATCTAATGGTACATAGACTATGTTTTACGCAAGAAACAACTGGAACGGCAACTACGTGGTTAAAATCGTGGGGCTCTACTAGTAAAGTCTTTTTCACTCGATTAATTGTATTTATATACTGGTGACCTCCAAAATCTGAGGCTGCGTACTGGTGAGCCCCTCCAAATTCCGAGGCTGGGGCCGCGCCTGATTTTGTATCTGTTTTGTAGCCAATCTAATTTTGTAAAACTATTTACTCAAAACAAATATAACTCACCAGCGCTATTAAAACTCCGAGCCTGTTCAAGCCCATTGTTGTTTGCACAAATCTTCTATTGACATACACAAAAAATGATCAATTGCTTTTATACTTGTTATCAATCCGTTATCATGGAACGCTTCTGAAGATGAAAATTGGCGCATCTGGGTTTTTCGATGAAAAAATGCTAGTGTAATGATTCATCATCGGGAAAATATAGCGAGTATCTATTTTATTTATGCTAACTTATCAATATAATATAAGATTGTTTGTTTGTAACGAATATATTCCACACGTCTAAACAAGTTTAACAAAATTTTGCCATTAAAAAAACTTATAACTCTAATTTAAAAATCCGGACTGAAAAAAATCAACAGTTAAAACATATTGTTATAGTATCTAAGGACACTTGGGTGATTGAGACGAGTCTAACGATATTTTAATTGTCAAAATCCATCCAGCCGTTTAGAAGATACGAGTACGGATACGGAGTAAATAAATTTACGTACGCGCGAAAAACATAATTAACCCTGCTTTCAGCGGGGAAAAATGGACTGTCAAGCAGGACTAGCGCCTGATGGCAAGTAACATATCTACCAATTATAACACAAAACCACGCTGTAACTTGAATCTGAAGGGTTTAATCTTAAATTTTTGCCTGACGTAGTATTCAGATATAACTCTTAAAAGTGTCATTTTTCTGGAAATATTGACCTTCATAGTAGGACCTGGCACATTACTACTTCATTTGAAATATAAGTCAAGTTCTACAGTAGTGGTAGGACTCTTGGCAGAGTCTGTCTGGGGAAGTACCACACCTTTGCCAGTTATTCTACCGCCAAGCAGTAATGCAAGTGCAAACATTACTGTGTTCCTGTTTGAAGGGCAATGTTTACAGAGAAATTACATGGCTTAGAGATATAACATCTTAGATCTCTGGGTGACGAGCGCAGTGCAGTGCTAGGTAATGATTTAGACTCTTCATGTTCCAATAGCTGCGTGTCGCTGTGTTGTTATGGCAGGCATGTTGCTTACCATCAGGCACATGTCCTGCTCGTCTCTTTTTATTAAAAAAAGTTATAAAAGGCTACGATCAATTTAAGATTACATAGGTTAATTTAATTAAACTTCACAAGTTATCAAACTTTTAGGTGTCCCTTTGAGTAGGCAGTACTAATTAAATACGAACCACAACCGAGACGAAAATATCCATGCTTGTTTGCGGATTTCTCGGTTAAGGTTAACTAGAAGAAATCACTCTCAGCGATAAAACCACCAGCTGTAATTTAGCATACTCTGCTATATTTTTTTTCTAGCAGCATTTTGCGGTACTACCCGCGGTTTAACCGTTTTTCATGATAATTTATTTCCGCATGTGAATACCAGAACCACCAATTTTAAATGAAGGCTAAAAAGTAGCATAGATTATTTGATTTCATTTAATCAGTTCAGCCATTTTAGAGATACGAGGAAACAAACATATGGACTGACAAACACACAACCTTTGCCTTTATTATACTAGTGTAATTCTTTTTGAGCCTCCTTTTTACCCGACTGAAATAAGGCTTATGTTTTTCGTGCTTATCTTGTATGTTTGTAAATTTCTTTATTTCCGCGTAACTTCCAAACGGCTCGATGGATTTTGACAGATTATAGGTTTTGAAAACGGTTTTGAAAGGTATAGTTAGATTTGTCTCAATCACCCAAATATCCTTAGATAGTAAATTGTATTACTTACATAATGTTTTTTTAACTGTTGATTTCTTGCTATCGGGTTTTTTAATGACAATTATTCAATGGTCTGTGAATGGATACGAGTTGCTTTATTTTTCGATATAAATAGGCCTTAGTTAATTTAAATCTTAAAAAAAAAAAAAAACGGAATGAAAACCCCGCACAAGCATCGGACCTTTCAGTAAGACCGTAGACGGTTGATGAGTATGATAAGTTTGATTGATTGATTTATGTAAAATGTAGAAAGGAAATTAATGTACTTAGTTTACTTTAGTTCTTCAATGTTGAAATGTGACTCATATCTACTATCAAAATGAAATATATCAACGCAATCAACAATGAATCACCTAAATTTTTTCTTCTAAATTTCTTGCCAAACAGATTTAAAATAAAAGTGGTCAAGTGCGAGTCAGGCTCGCTCATGAAGGCTTTCGTAGCAGCAAGTAACATAATACAAAAGTTTTTGTACCAACTACGTTGTTACTTTTATCAGTGTTTTAACAATCGTCAATTTATGACGTATTAAAATAAAACTACTTTCTAGATATCATTCAAACCAATTTTCGTTGATAGTTTACATGGTAACGTATACATCATGCACTTTTATTTTATTTTTGTCATTCTCTTATTTTAGAAGTTACAGGGAGGAGGGGGGGACACTTTTTACCACTTTGTAAGAATCCCTCGCGCTAACACACAGTTAACGCACAGTTTAGAAAATAAAAGTGGTCAAGTGCGAGTCGGACTCGCCCATGAAGGCTTCCGTAGCAACAAGTAACATAATATAAAAGTTCTTCATTCGTCGAATGATCTTCGAACGGATAGCTCGTTTTACTTTGTCTCGGAAGTCAATTAAAATTTAGGTATCATCGGCGCGATAAGCGCGCACGTGTGCCTGGTACCTAGGCGTTCGTTTTGTCGCAATGGAGCCAAATGTTTTGGAAAAAGAGTCAGTGGAATGCGAATTAGAAGATAATACTACGCGTAGCGCGAAGAGGACTAGAGATGAACAGTCATCCGATGACGGCTGGAGCACCATCACCAAAGGTCATAAGATCCTCAGACGAAATAGTCAAGGTGAAGTTGAGGAGAAATCTCAGGCCAGTGTTACATCAGATATCATACTACCTAAACAGTTCGCATTAGCCCGCATATTAAAAGATAATAAGATAAAAAATATTAACCGTGTTAAGTATGTACACCAGTACAAGATATTAATAACATTTGAGGATGAAGAAAGTGCCGATGGGTTTGTCAGATGTCAAACTTTTACGGATCTTGGATGGAGATGCCAAAAGACGTCTGAAGTTGGACTATCCTTCGGAGTCATCAAAAATATCGAGTTTGAGCTAACGGAGCAAGATATTGTTAGAAATATATTTTCGGAGTGCGATCTGATATCTGCAAAAAGGTTAAAAAAACGAAACCCTGATAGAACTTCAAAGGATGCCTGGATAACATCGGAGTCCGTTCGTCTCGGTTTCAGAGGGTCGATGATTCCAACGCATGTATCTATTCTAGGTATGAAGGTGAAAGTGGACCCTTATATATTCCCGGTCACCCAATGCAGTCGTTGTTGGAGATATGGCCACAATCTGCAAATGTGTCCGTCTAAAAAGTTAGTCTGTCCTAAGTGCTCAAAGGGCCATGAGAATTGTGAGTGAGTCGAGTTTCGTTGTATCAATTGTACGGGCAACCATATGGCATTGCAAAAAGTTTGTCCAATGTACAAAAAAGAACGGCGACTAAGAGAAATTATGGCAGAGTACAATTGTACGTACAAAAAAGCCCTTACTATATACGTACCGCCATCACCAATATCCATTCGCAGTGCAAGCCCGGTCCCGGTACCGGAGATCCCCGATCAAAGTAAGAATACACCTGTAACCTCTTTGAGTCGTATGGTCGGACGTTGGTCAGATTTATTCAACTCGCCGCGGGTAGAAGACTCTCCAAAGATACCCGCTAGTCGCAAGAAACAGAAGCGGCAGCGAGCGGCCAGCCGCCCCCCGACCCCCGCCGCGCCGCCGCTGCCCGTCGAAGAGGATAGGTATCAACAGGGCTGTACCGACGACGCCGGCCGAGCACAACACAATAGAGATCATAAAGATAACAAAAATAGGTCAAACGACATTAGTTTTATGTGCCTAGTGATACGTTTTAAAAACATAATATTAAGCGAAGACTCATTGGAAGCTAAAATTCAACAAATTATTTCAATGTTAATAGAATGGGTCATTACAAAGCTTGCCGGTAGTGTGTCAGCCAGTTCCTTAATGTCGACGATTATGAACTTCGTCATTAACGAATATGGATAGTAGTCAATCTATTGTTAATCTTAAAATTATACAATGGAATTGTCAGAGTATACTTAGAAAAACTACGGCGTTCGAATCACTTCTTACAAAGGAAAACATACACATAGCCGTCTTATCTGAAACTTGGTTAAAACGTGAAAGTCGTTTTAAAATATCTGGTTATGACGTATACAGAATGGATAGGGCAGATACCTATGGTGGTGTCGCTATTGTTATTCATAAGTCCGTTAAATCTGTGTCATGCACTGTACAACATTCGAACCCAGAAATTGAAATATTACAGGTAAAGATAAACAATTGTCGGTGTATTGAGAATATAATTGCATTATATTGTCCTTCTCCCGTGCAAACTACACAAAATGATTGGGACTCGATATTTTCTCTATGTGGTAGCAAAACACTAATATTAGGCGATTTTAACGCTCATCACCAGGCCTGGGCGTACAAAACAAATCATAGAGGGAAATTAATTCATGATAGTATGCTTGATTGTAATTTCATTTCCTTGAACAACGGTGAGCCAACTAGAATTAAACTTGTAAATGGTGACTTACAAAAATCTTCACCAGATGTTACGTTTGCATCTTCCGAACTGGCTACAAGGTTATCATGGAAGGTTACAAATGAGTCTCTCGGTAGTGATCATTTGATAATCCAAATATCTAGCATGATTAAGGTACCAAGACATTTTAATAGAAAACGAAATTTCAAAAAAGGTGATTGGGTGACTTATAGTGAGAAAATTGATGACTTATTTCAAAATTTTACAATCCCTGAAGACATACAGACTTTTTACAATAAATTTGAGCAAGTTCTGCAATTAGCGGCAGAGGCTTGTATACCTTATGTAAAAACTCCACAGCTTATTAATAATAGATTTTCCCCAAAACCATATTGGGATACAAGCCTGTCGAAAGCAGTGGCTGAACGTCGCCTTGCTTTAACCAAATTCAGAAGATGTCCATCCCCTGATAACTTAGAGATTCTTAAAGACAAAATTCAAATAGCTCAAAAAATGATTCGGGCTGCAAAAGGTAAAGCATTTCAAAAGTTTTGCTCTTCAATTGACGAATCTACATCCTCCTCCACAATGTGGCGCAAAATGGGATGGTTCAAAGGTCACAATACTAACTCTAATAATAGCAATCCTAGTCGACAAAAGGTAGAAGAACTATTAAATACTTTGACGCCTGATTATGCCATTCCACCACGACCACAATTTCACTCGAACCACGTTCAGCTAGAAGGTGTTATATCCATACAAGAACTCAGGAATTCTATTAAGAAAAGTGATTCAGCACCCGGCAATGATGAAATATCGTTTTCTATGATTAAGAATTTACCTTTTATTGGCTCTCTGTTACTTAGACTTTACAACAACATTTTTAGTGCCGGCTATGTCCCTTCACAGTGGAGGGATATTAAAATAGTACCCATCCCCAAACCGGGCCGGGAACAAGATTCTGCATCGTCTTTACGACCCATATCGCTTATATCTTGTCTCTGCAAAATCTTCCACGCCATTTTAAGCAAACGGATGGAATGGTATGCTGAAAAACAATCCTTGTTTCCAGCGGACATGATAGGTTTCCGCAAGAGTCGATCATGTTACGATAATATTGTGCGGCTAGTGTCTTATATTCAGATAGGATTTTCGAAAAATCTGACAACAGCGGCATGTTTTATTGACTTAGATAGTGCCTATAATAATGTAGATGTAACCTGTCTAACAAAAATCCTAGACGGCATGGGGGTAGGATCGAGGATATGTAATTACCTTTGGTCATTTTTGAGTGAAAGACGCTTAAAAGTATCTGCGGATGGAATTGGAATAGTGAGAACCACTGGCTATGGCCTCGCTCAAGGAGACTCTTTGTCGCCCTTGTTATTTAATTTCGCAACTGCAAATATTTGTAACAGTTTAGAAAATATCGTGATTTCTCAATACTCCGATGATTTTGTCTTATATGTTTCGAAAACTAAAGTAGACGAAGCGCTTGCCGATCTGGAAAGGGCATGTCTTGATTTAAACTCGTGGTTGTTTTGTATTGGGTTATTTATATCTTTATCTAAGAGCAAAGTATGCATATTTAGGAAAGGTGGAAGTAGGACAGTGTTGGACTTCAAAATTAATGATATTTCTTTACCTATAGTCAATAATGTCAAATACCTAGGTTTATGGCTGGATAGTCGCCTAAGATGGCGTAAACACATCGAAGAAACTGCACAAAAAACTGTAAGAATGATAAACTTGGTTAAAGTTTTAGCTGGGGCAAGCTGGGGTCTTCATCAAAAACATCTCAGACGTCTATACATTGCGGTGATTAGAAGCCGACTTGATTATGGAAGTTTTTTTTATGACAACAGTTGTAAAACTCATTTACTCAAGTTAGACAAGATTCAAAATCAAGCAATGCGCGTTATTGGAGGATATTTACGAAGTACTCCAATTCATGTTATGGAGAGTGATCTACACCTTCCTCCATTGCAGTACCGTAGAAAGTTTCTCGCCGCCAAGTATTGGCTGAAGGCTAAATCATTTTCAAATAATAAATCCATCGAAATTTTACAAAAATTAACCAATACCACGCGGGAGCGATTCTGGCGTAATAAGAAGCTACCTTTACTTACACACACCCACTCCGAGTTAGATTTATTACCTATGCACAGTAATATTGCGTCTGAGATGTTTATGCTGAAAACCTGGATGAGTAATATCGATCTATCTGAGGTATTATCCGATGCAATCCCACAAATTGATAATGCGAAGCGATATTATGACACGAATACCTTAAAGTCAATATGTGTTAGTTACATTGACCAGCGTTATGTGGATTGCTATAAAATGTATACTGATGGTTCTAAAGATGGCTCTAACGGTGGTGCTGCATGTTTGGATCCATTAAATAACAACCACACTAAGCTTAAAATTGATTCTGATATTTCGATAATGTATATCGAATTACTTGCTATTTCAGAAGCGCTAGCTTACATTCGCTCTATAAACTATCATAAATTTGTCATCTTGACAGATTCCAAAAGTTCAATACAGCATCTGGCTCGGTGCGTCTCGCACTCGGCGAGAGGCATTCCGATAGCCTACAGCATTATCGAATCAATTTTACTCTTACAAACTGAAAATAGAGAAGTGTTTATTCAGTGGATTCCATCTCATATCCAGCTAAGAGATAATGAGGCGGTAGATTTGCTAGCTAGGCAGGCGTCAACAGACGGAATTCCTTTGGAAGCGACCCCCCTGTTCTCTGATTATACCAGCTATATCAGAAATCATTGTAGGATGTTGTGGCAGGAATACTTCGATGAGCGGTCCAAGGAAGTTGGCATTTGGTATAAAACTATCCAACCCAAGATAACAAGGTATCCATGGATTAGCAATGCCCACTTGCCTCGAGATGTTTTGGTATCTGCTCTCAGGCTTCGTTCTGGTCATATTCCATCAAATAAATTTGCCTATCTCATGAAGAAGGTTTCATCTCCCAACTGCGATGAGTGCGGGGTAATTGAGGATGTCATGCACATATTGATGGAATGTGTACGGAATGACAGCTTCAGAAGATCTTGTTTCAACCGGAACGACATCACTGAGGTGGGATATTGTAATGCTATCTTGTCTTCCCTTGATACCGACACAGCGCTTATGTTACATAACCTAGTGGTTCTTGGTTTAAAGAAATAGTCATATTTATTTTTAAGACATTGTTTTTGTGTTGTAATATATGATTTTGAATTACAGGGCGATATGGTCGCGTAGCGACAAAGCCCTTCCAATAAATTAAAAAAAAAAAAAAGTTCTTTTAGTTCGTTGTTACTTAAATCAGTGTTTTAACAATAGTTAATTTATGATGTATTAAAATAAAACCACTTACTAGATGTCATTCAAACCAATTTTCGTTGATAGTTTACATGGTAATGTACATCATACACTTTTTTTATTTTTGGCATTCTCTTATTTTAGATTTTTTTTCTATTTTTTGTATCAAAATCTTAATGCGGTTCACAGATTACATCTACTTACCAAGTTTCAATAGTATAGCTCTTATAGTTTCGGAGAAAAGCGACTGTGACATACGGACGGACAGACAAACAGACAGACATACATGACGAATCTATAAGGGTCCCGTATTTTGCTACGGAACCCTAAAAAGTATGTTAGAAACCTCAATATAATTTTTGATGACCTATCCATAGATACCCCACACGTATGGCATTGACCAAAAAAAAATGTTGAGTTTCAGTTCTATGTATGGGGGCCACCCCTACAATATTTTAATTTTTGACTAATGAGAATATAATGTTGTTTGTTATTTTGATTGTGAACGCAAAGCACCTGTGTTATCTACGCCAAAACGACTGCATATATTTTTCATTTTTGGCTTTTACCATCACATCAAGTTAACTTACGAAAGTCTATACTTATATTAATATGGAGTTTAATGAAAATATAGGCTTATTAGCCCATGTGAAATTTTAGACTCCAAACTATCTGTGTTTCGTATGTCAAACCAATTCGTTGTGCCTAACAACGGTATGCTTCGGTCACCGAAGCTTGTTGAACACTACCTTTAAATTTTAAACAGTATTTGGATTGAAATAATACGTTTTCTAATAAGTTACGGCTGGTCTAGTAAGTTACAGCTGACCTAGTCGGGAGAACGGTCAGCCAGGTTTTGACCCAGGGTTCAAAACCACGCGCACCACTATCTTTTCAGAGTAATTTTCGTAATGCCGGTAATTAAAACGGTGAAGGAAAACATCGTGAGGAAACCGAAATGTACCTAGAATCTAAGTCCTAAGTCATATGTCATCCACCAACCGACACTGGACCAGCCTGGTGGATTATAGCCTTGCCTCTCTCCTTGCGAGAGAAGGCCCCGACGCCCAGCAGTGGGAAAATTTAATGGGTTGTTTATGCTGCTACTTATTATGCTGATATGTTTTCTCCTAAAGAACAAAAATCTACTTCAATGACAGGTAATTCAATTTTGTCATTCGACTAAATTTTATAAGAAGCTGACTTGCCGTACAGATAACCTGATTTTAGTTTTTTGTTGATATTTGAAAAATCTCATATAATGATCTCATATATCGAAAACAGGGAGGTCTCTGTTATGATATGTATATGAGATCACCTCTGGAGTATTTTCTACCAAACAAAAAAGGAATTATCAAAATCAATTCACAATTAGCGGAGTTATCGCGAAAAATAAAACCAAATAAAAAAACATGCAATTCGATTGAGAACATCCTCCTTGTTTGAAGTCGGTTATAACCGAATGATGTTTGTTTTTTCACACAAAAATATATTTTTGACAATTATTCTTTCATTCAAGACGACGCGACGCAATCACGTGGGCACGTTCTAGAATCTAGATATTCTGTGGAACGTCTATGACACAGAATACTTAAAAGTTAGTTTGTACCGAACGCGCCGCGCGTGTCGTTATTATTTAAAGTTTATGTAATTTCCGAACCACCGGACCGATAATGTTCAAATTTTAACGGAACAATATTAAAAATGTGTTCTTTCTAAAAAAAAAGAATTAATGAAATTAAACAATGCAAACATGAGTTACAACCAAATACACATTCTGACTTTCACCCCCTCCCGCAAGAAAACCGATCAGAATTTGGGGATCACAAATAGCCTACAGCAATCTCCTTAGTGTAAACTAAAGACATGCCAAGTTTCAGCTGAATTGAATCAGTAGTTTCGGCGTGATGCGTGATCCCTATACAGAAAGACAGACAGACAGACAGACATGAAAGAAAAAAAATGCAGTTTCGCCATCAGTATCGACTATGGAGTGCTCCAAAAAATTTTTTCAAAAATCTTCAATGTACAGAATTCGACCCGTTACAGTTTTATTATAAGTATAGATTCGCATTATATATTGTTACGAAAATAAACCAAAATAAATACTCATCATGGAAAAAAATCTAGTGTGCAAAATAAAGATTAGCAAATAAAGTCATTTGGTTCTAGAGAGTTTCTCAAAAAGTACGTGCGACCTGACACCGGTTCGTAATCTTGTACAATGCCTGACAGGGGTCGACACCGGCCGATATAGGTAAGGGTATACGTTGGGAAGAAACCGCATTTGAATAGGATAATTCGCGGGTTTGGTTAGGTCAGCCAATATTAATAGTTATTTTCAAAAGCTACGAAGTTGATTTATCCACGTATCATTCGACTATACTTGAATTCAATAAGTACCTGTGAAACAGTTTAAATGCTGTTCTGAAACAAGGAGGTAGAATCCAATCAATGAGGGTAGCAAACCAAATTATAGTTTATCCTGGTAGAAACCGGAAACATTTGTAATTACATTCTACCTCTGACAGGAAGACAGGGAAGCGGGAAAGTTTAGTACCTACAGCATGGATATGGGCTATAATAGACCTTTTTCATTTGTTTTCTTTTTTACATGAATCTTGGATTAGGGGAAGAAAAATAAATAGGGGGAGTAGGGAACATTTTCATTCTAATTCTAGGCCTATTTTATTTTCTAAGCCGCCTCCTCCCGGCTCAGCGCCTCCACCACGACTGCATTTCTGTCTTTGATGGCCATCTCCAAATTGAACTCTCGGATAGTCTTTGGTGTTGCAGCCAACGCTCGTAAATAGAAGGACAATCGTGTTTTCTGAAACTCAATGGTCCTAAATTCAAAACACTTCCGTAAATAGGAATGACGACTTTTTGATTTATGTACCATCAAAAGGCTACTCAATAACTGAAACATAGGGTGACAGAATTACTATGTTATCTTAAAAACTTCCCGTGATAATATCAAGATTTTAAAATCACAATTTTGGATTTTCCTAAAAACGCTTCATACAAAAACACTACTACTAAAGCGTGACGTCACTGTCTGGTATTTACTATGCGTCGTGTATAAAGTTTGTACGTTGTTGAGTAAGGAAACTGGTTTCACAACAAAAGTCACTTTAATTGAATGGGTTATCAAATGGTAAATAAATAATAATAATAAATATTGGTGGACAATTCACACACAACACCATCTGACCCCAAACTAAGCATAGCTTGTACTATGGTGGCCAGATAGCAGATATAATACTTATATAGTTTTAAATACACACATAAATACATTGTCTAATAATTTCGTACTTTTAATATCAACTTGCCCATCCAATGGCCATGGCCAATGATCATAAAGTAAGTTGAACAAAAAGATATCAAAATGAAAGTCGGTACATATTTGATTCTACGTAAATGCTGTCATAATATCAAACAACTTAATATAGTTCCAGGCTCAGTCGTCATGCCTATTTAACTCACATGTGCTATAGTATGTCCACGATGCTCGTGAGGCAGTTATCACGCGCGTGCACTCTCCTTGATAAAACCCCCCGGATGCAGGTGAAACTTAAGGCTCATCCCCGAGCAAAATGCGATTTTTGTAGTTTTCAGAGCTTCTACTCTTTTTCCCAAGACATAACTTTAATTAACTGGTAAAAATAACCACATTAGGTTTCATACTAAAATTTGCCTATACTTGAAAGTTTTTGACCAAGTGGTCAGGTGTACTTGTCGCATTACATTCACCTACGATGCAAGCACTAATCTATCCCATCCGCTTAAACGAGCACTAACGTATGGTTTGTACGCAAAGTGCTTGCAACTGTCCACATTTTGAAGAAATATTGATTTCGATATTTTATATGGAAATATATACCTTAAAGGAATAAATAGGGCAACACAATCTCATTCACGAAAAAGCTCGTGGAAGAATATTCCAGTAAGGAAAATCTAAAAGAGATGTATTGTAAGGACGCTTACATTTTTTTCGGCAACTGAACAATATCTACGCAATACTTGTTGTTTGGTATTTAGGTATTACCATAGAAACGGCATAAACAACCCTTTTTTTGATTGAATAACAAACTGTGTAAACATCATTTTTATCAAATCGTTTTTTGGAATATGAAGTTTGGATTGTTATGGGATTGTCGGAGAATGAGAAAAATATAAAATTATCTTTAACTTTCATTTCGGAAATGTGAACCATATTTTTTTCAGTTGTCCCTTAATGCAGTCTTCATTACATGATTTTATCCCTCCTGATATTCCTCGTCCCACCTCCGTTAAATGCCTGCTGTCTTTTGTTTACACCCCCTTTGTTTATATTTTATGTAATTATATTAAAAGAAATAAGATTAAATTGTAAAATTAGTTCTTGTGAATATTTTAAGTTAAATATGTGTGCATTATATTATTATTAGATTTTTTGTGTATATGTCTGTTATGTAGCTTTAAGTTTTTGCGACCTAGTAAAACATAGAATACGTGACAAATCCTCTTAGTACAATACTCATATTACTGGCCCCTATCTCTTTGTTTGACGGCCTATCATTTAACGTGTCTTTGGCGTAATTGTGAGGCTAATCCACAAAGAGCCATTCATAAAAAAAAAAAAAACTTTCATTTCATTTAACCCACAAATCACACACATACCTACAAACTTTTCTAGATCGAAACACTTGGTCTAGGAGAAATGACTGGTGCCTTCTCTGAGAAACAATATCAATTTTAGAACGTGACATAGATATTTGATTTTGTTGAATACTTTTAGTTCTCTTCTAGTTTCAAGTTCTAATGTTCTCGTTGATTGTTTTTCGTGAATTTGAAACATCCAGCTCAGTTTTGTTAGCTTGATAGCAAAAAAACGACAAACTTATGAGTATTCCGTTTACCTCTCCGCTTACATCAAGAGTAAGTTTTCATTAATTATTTTTCTATGATAAACCAAATTAATAAAAAATAAATCAATTCATTCAATTGCGGGTTGGCGGGAGACGATTGTCCTCCAAAGATGTCTTTCTTGGAGCTCGCAAGTATTCTCACAATATTGTCCTTCAGTATCAAACCCAGCGGAGATGACAAACTTGAAAAACTAACGGAGTTGCAGGCGGAATTCGAACCTCAAGATTGTAACATCGGACAATATAATCAATAAGCCATCACGACATATTTTCCTTTAATACCAAACAATAGTATTTATTTTAAGGAATGCCTTCTCTTTTATGGTTTCTCCGTATCTCCGAGCTTCTGGCAATAACGAGAATAAAATTGATTCTGTATTTTTAGTGCACAATTCTTAAACACCTACGTATAGCGTAGGAATGGAATGACTGTTAAAGCCTGGAGCGGGGGTTTCATTACAGTCTATTATGACACGCGCTGCAGATGCCATTCAGAATATTAATAACTACTCACGTTAGTGAAACTACTTAGATTTACTGTAAGCAAACAATTAGTACTTGTAATAAAATTTACATTTAAAAAAGGGGATACGCGTCATCGCCGCGTTGCAACCTTTACTTCAAGATGGCCATCTTGAAGTTGTAATCCCTGATCAACCGGGTGGTTGCGCAGCCAACGTGCACAACACAATACAACAAATTGTTTTACCTACATAGTCTTCGATGTCGTTGGTGTAATAGACAAAGTCCTGGGAGTTATGCGGTTGGATGCACGTTAGCTCGGCTTTGTCTGGACAAAGCCGAGATAAAGTAATGACTGCGTGCGGGACATTCTTGTATCTCCTACGTGTGCGTGCGTGAGTCGAGACCTTTGCCCATGTATTCCGAGAGCTGAACTGGTAGCAAAATGTGAGTAGTTATTTGAGGCAAGATGAAAACTTGTCGCATAGTTCTCCTATTATATCCCTACATGGAAGTGCCGAAATTTAAAAAAAAAAGTGTGGATTCAATTTACCCCTCATCCCACCAACCAGTACGCCTCCGTGTAGGAGAATAATAGGAGAGCTATGTGTTTATGTCACAATTTTCCGCTTGCTTCAAATACTTACCCGAAATTTGCTAGCAGCTCTCAGAATAATAGTAGATCCACCATTGGACAGAAATATCTCAATCAATAATTAAAACGGTTTTAGTAAGAAAAAACTTTAGTTTTTTAGGTTGATTTTTTATTCCAATAAAAATTACAAAATAAAGTTTCAAATTTGTTAACAATTCCAAAAATTTACAGCCGTTTTAAAGTTAAAATAAAATATAAGTCATATAAGAAGTTCGTGCTCTACCAGACAATTCTGGACGTTTCAAATATAGAGAAGAGTTTCAAGTTACAAATACGAGTATCTTGATAAATATGAGTCTGTTTTTTGTTTATTATTTTTAAGCAGCGACATCAGCAGGCGCGGCAGGGACGGCGCATTCGTCCGAGGGGGTAGCAGAGCATTCTCCGAGGTTACAGTGAGGCAGAGTGGGGTCAGAGCAAGCTCTCTGGAGACCACCAATCTTGGTGCAAACGAGCTTAGTGTTGCAATCCAGGCAGGTTGTGCCGATCATAGTGCACGCTCCCCATTGGGGGTACCAAGGGGCGGCGGAAATCCATGGTGGGATCCAGGGGTTGGCAGCGGGGGCCGCACCACCACCAGCGGCAGCACCTCCCCAGCCGCCCCAGGGGCTGGCTGCACCACCAACGCCGAAGCCTCCCCATCCACCCCAGCCTGAAGAACCAGGAACTGCTGATGCCATGACGATCTGTGATAAAAAATAATGGTCATAATAATTTATTTGTTGAGACGAGTTGACATGTTATTGTAGCACTTGTAAGTAGTTTTTTGTAGCTCAAGGAAGTTTATGCTATTTCTATTTAAATTGTTAGATCAAGAACATTAATAACATTTAATTTTACAACGTTAATGAAAAAAAAAATGCTTTCGTTTCTATTGCTGTGTCTAATTCAGCTTAGTCATATTTTTAGAAATGACAATTAGCGAAGATGAAAAACAAAGCTTTTTTCGGGAAAAAGTCTACTCAGCTATAATCATATTCCGACGCTCAATTAAAAATGAATGCCCTAAAACGAGACATTGTACTTGTGAAGAACGAAAATTTTTAAATCCTACTAAGTCATCTCGATACCTTTGAAAAGCAAGTAAAATTTCTCAATATCCTTGAAACATAAACAGAACCCTTCTAAAGTCCGCCAAATGTTACCAAATCAATACTTACCATAACACAAAGCGTTAAAACAATCTTGAAACCCATGTTTTAATATTCGACTAACTTCGTTTGACTTTGTCGTTCGGCTAAAGTTGTATCGTTTGTGAGTAAAGTGTTGCAATTCAAACGCTTTTATAGAATGAAGAACTGTGTAATCAAAGGATTATAATATTATGAGCTAGTGCGTTGGAGACACGGTTTTCCCAGAGAGGCAAATAATATTCAAAACAGATAAGATGTAGAGTCAGAAGTAAAATTGAGATTCTTACAAATATTGTAGGTAGATGATATTGTTCGCGAAGAGTAATGTCTGTCGAAATATTGATTTCTTATCGGACTTTCATCGGAATGTGCACTCGTTGCGAAATGTATCTGCCCTTCATCACTTTATACGAGCCCTTTTTACCCGACTGCGCGACGCAAAGGAGTGGTAATGTGTTTTCTGTTGGACATCCCGTAAGACGAAAAAGTTACATAGGTACCTACCTATGTATATGGTTGAAGTTCCGAACATTCCAACGATACGGTTTGACAATAGGTTTGATAAGTGTACCTAAAGCAAAGTAATATGCTGTTCCAGTGCGTCTATTCCAACCGATACAAACTGGGTGTCTACAAATTAAAATTAATTAGTTTTTTTCTGGGTAAGCACACTCCATTTAGAACCAAGCTTACCTTTAGTTAGAAAAATAATCATTCAGTAATCAACTGTTTTTCATCAACTGATTGATTACGACTTCCTCAAAAAAATTTTATAGCTGCGTGGCGCTTAGATGTTCTGGCCTGTATTGTCGCTTACCTGTATTGCTCGTCTCGTCACTCTCACTATACGTATTAAAAAGCTGTTTCTATTGAAATGTGAGTAACATAGATGTAATAATTAATTTAAATAATACTTTTAACATCGATGCAATGTACTTATACCTTGCCAAACGACAAACAGTCTTGTGCGCTTACTTCCATAGACAAAAGGCACGCGGCTGAAACTTATAGCAAGTTGGATTAACCATATCATACGTGAGAAACTCGTTAATTAATGGACGTACACCATCATTAGAGGTGGTTGTTGAAAATTTCATGAACAACCTCAATAAGGTAGACCAGCAGCCAATCAGCAATATCAAAATAGCATGGATATATGACAACTACCTCACATCACGTCTCACTTGGCCTTTCCTAGTATATGACATCGGTAAAACTCTCCTGGCAAAGCTAGATGCCAATGTCATAAAGATATTGAAGTCATGGTTAGGATTGGCACATCCGGCTGATCCCTCTACTCTTTTTAGGGATCACAATAGTTTTGGGCTGAAACTAAAGAAACCGTCTGAACTTTACAAACACCTAAGAGTTACAAAAACGCATGTTTTGGGAAAGTCGCAAGACGACTTAATTACATCTCTCCCAAAAGACAAAACTGCTTCAGACCTGGAATCTAGACTTCAATTCCATAAACAATTTATGGCAGGTGCTCAAGTAAATACTGCTGGGTTGGGTGCGAGAAGGAAAAGGGAAGACCGAGACATACAAATACAAATACAAATACAAAAATCTTTATTGCTGTTTGTAGGTAAGATAAGATGATACAAAACATTTTAAAAGTTGCCCCATACAAACTGGCCTCTGCGAGAGGCATGCAATATGTCTGGCAAGACAATTTGTTAGTAATTTATAAATAAAAAAATAATTAAATAATAGTCAGCTGATTAAAGTCTTCTTCTTCCTCATCTTCTATTAATTTCTGGTTTTTATTTATGTCATCTGATTCTTCATCTTAGATAAATTTCTGGCTTCTATTTGGTTGTGATATATATTTGTGTGAGATAAATGTTTGGTGAGCACAATTTCGCCAACATCTTGTGTTTCATCAGGATATTGTCTTGTGTTTTGAGTTTGATCAATATATCCATCCAGGGTCTAAGGTCTTGCATTAGTAGATCTTGCAGTTCATCCATGTGAGGAATGTCAAAGAATGTATAAAGTGTGATAAATGTATATAATCAAAATGTCGTTAATTATAATATTCATGTAAATACTCAAAGAATATCAAAATGTAATACAGTACAAACTAATTCATCATTATACAATATATCATTATATGGTCTTATGTCAGTTGACTGTCAAATTTCATCATGGAATAATAATATCTATTGAGATATTAATGGAATAAGGTTTAAAGATTGTAAAAATTTCATGTTAAACAATGTCTAAAATATTAGTATTCCAATTAATTTCCTTATCATTTAAAAATTCAGTTACAGTATAATAGCATTTGTGTATCAGCACTTTTTTTAGTTTACTTTTGAACATTGTTATGTTAAGTTCTTTTATGGCATTTGGCAGCTTATTATATAAAAGAGGAGCCATACAAAAAATACTGTCACTCATAATCTTTTTTTTGCGTTTGTCTATGAGCAGTCTACACTTATCACGCCGGTTACGTTTTACTTTGTCACTCAATAGAGGAAAATGGAGGACATGGTAAAAACCTTTCTACAACAAGACGAAAATAACGGTTACAAAGTGCACGCTATGAATTTAGAAATGCAAAGTGAGTGGTTAACCATAGGTGAGTTCTGTATCCCATTAGCTCTAAAGTGGCGCACCTTGATCTATGACTGGTCTCCTGCCTTATTAAAATTTTATCTAAATGCATACCAAATGACCCTCCCTGATCAGAGTAACTTGGTAAGGTGGGGAAAAGCCTCTGAAAAATGTTGCTATACTTGTGGAGAGGCGATATGTACAGCAAGGCACATATTGGTGGGATGCAAGGTGCTCCTTGATGGGGGTCATTACTCACGGCGTCATGACAGAGTACTTGAAATCATACGTGAAGCCATGAGCCTTTCAGTAGCTAGAGCCCAAAAGGATTGACGACAAACAAAAGACAAATTAACTTTGTAAAAGCAGGCTCAACTTCAAACTCCAGGAACAAGCCTTACTCAATCCTGGGTACAGCACCTGATTGGACTATTTTAATGGACACGTATGAAAAGCACTACAAAATCCCAGAGGATGTGGGTGTTTCGTCATCCAGACCGGACATTTTCCTTTTTCTAGAGCTACGAAACGCATAGTCCTTGTAGAACTTACCGTACCGTGGGAAACTAATATACCTAAAGACCACGCGATGAAACAAAATAAGTATTACGACCTCCTAAACGAATTAACAAAAACGGCTATGTAGTTAGTTTATACGCTGTAGAAGTGGGAGCGAGAGGTATACCAGCAAAATCTATCTATAACCTACTGAAAGACCTTGGCTTATCCAGAAGTGCAGTAAGTTCTATACTAGAACGAGTATCTAAAGCTGCACTAGTAGGCTCATATCAGATTTGGCTGGGCAGGGAGAGAAAAACGAGTGGTGAAGGTGAGTGTTGATGTACGTCAGAAAGGGGCCCCTTAAACCTACGCCCGAGTCACAAGTCTCGGGAACTACTCGAGATTTTCTCTCTCTGCCACACGATGGACCCGGCACCCGCACGGTGAATCCATGGAATGCTAAGAAGATCTTCTCTGTAATGTGTAATAATCACACTAGTTTTCATAGTAAGACTACAGATTTTTTTTTGCTGACGGTACCAAGACCAAACCTCATACGTAGAAAGTTTTGCTTGTTTTGCTACAGAAATAAGCTCACAGTCATCGTACAGTAGGAAAATTTTATACTCATTACGTGTATAACATCAGTTAGCAGGGGGTATAATGTTATTCAAAAATAGTTATATATTTGATCAAGATTACTTTGGGTTCCCCATTTTATTATCAGCAAATTTAATGTTTAAAGATTAGGTTCTCTGATTTTACGATAGCGTTTCAAAATATAATAAAGTTGTTCAAACAGATTTTGAATCTGCGTAGTCAAGAAGGTATGAGGTAAAGATTATACCATCCGGTGTTAGCTAGGCGTAACAGTATTATCTTGTTTGTAGCGAATTATGATCCTAGTATTGCAAATATGAACATTTGTTTGTATTCGCTGTTACTTCATGTTATGAAGTCACTATGGTAGTCTTCAAATCGGATCTGAAAGGATTTGTGTAGGATAAATCATAACAGGAATTGACAGGTTTCATGGTTTTCAGGTTAAGGTCGTTTGCGAGAATATCTGCGAAAAAAAAATAAGGACACTTGGATATGATTCTCAAAAGATGAATTCTAAACTGGCTGTATGGAAAGGTGATACGAATAATATATTTTTTAATCTGTTATAGCCTTTTGCTTGACCGTCGTGTAGTGACGTCTACGATGGAGCCTCCTTACTTTTAAGATAAACTGATTCATCTAATCTTCCTTAATAGGATCAACACAGTCTCATTCTAGCACGATAATTATAGAGGTGAAACTTCATGAATACTTTTTAGACATCGCAGATGAGCCACAAGAAAAGTGTTTAAGTATGTAAGTACTCTAACAGGCCGTATAATATACTTCTTACACACGTTTGCTAGCGTTTATGCTAAGGTAACCTAGACACCATTATTCGTGTTTCGTCTGCAGATGACGTTGTGCTGTTATGGGCAGGCGTTCTGCTTGCCATCAAGTGGACATCCTGGTTGTTTCATCACTCTACATTATATAAATAAAAGTGGTCAAAATGGAAACCTCAATATCTCAATATCATTTTTTGAATACCTATCCATAGAAAATCTACACGTACGATTTTGATGGAAAAATTGTTTTTGAGTTTCAGTTCTAAGTTTGGGGCACCCCTAAAATTTATTGTTTTTTTTTCTAATTTTGTATGAAAATCTTAATGCAGTTCACAGAATACATCTACTTACCAAGTTTCAATAGTATAGTTCTTATAGTTTCGGAGAAAAGTGGCTGTGACATACGGAAGGACAGACAGACAGACATGATGTATCTATAAGAGTCCCGTATTTTGCCATTTGGCTACGGAACCCCAAAAACACATTGCCAGGCAATTTGAAGGGTTTTTTTATAGTATAGGTAGCGTGATGAGACGAGCAGGATATGTGCCTGATGGTAAGCAACATGTCTGCATAACACCATAGTGAGACGCAGCTATTGGAGCATGAAGAGTCCTCACTGGTCACATCGCGGCCTTGTCCTTTCACCTGGGTTGGGACTGGAAAGACTTGGCAACGCTACTTGCTTAAAACTATATTTTAGCCAAGTAAACTACCGGAAGCCAGTGCCGGTTACTGGAAATTCGGGAAGGCCTATCACTAGGTGGGGTGCCGAGCGGCCCTAAACGCCTGACACCCCAGACCCTCCAGTGGAGGCAGAACGCGTGTAGGGGTACGCGCTATACTCAAAGAGCGAGAAAATTATCACCCTAGCCTGTGTTAGCAATCAGTTGATAAGAACCCACCAGAGATTGGGGAGTTACGGATCGATCCACAGGGTTGCCAAGCCATGCAACCCGTGAGAAAGAAAACATGCTCTTAAATACTTTCACCTTTTATAAAATTTATCGAATTTGACCTCATTACTAGCCCCGAGGTTTCACTTGCGTAGTTCCCGTTCCTGTTGTTTTCTTGGGATGAAAAATAACCCAGGTGTTATTTTTTTTTAAATAAATCGTGACGAAACTAGCAGGACTTGTACTTGATGGTAAGCACATGCCTGCCACATAACAGCACGGTGACACGCAGCTATTGGAACATGAAGAGTCCAAATCATTACCTAGCACTGCACTGCGCTCGTCACACAGAGATCTAAGATGTTATTATATCTCTAAGCCATGTAATTTCTCTGGAAAAATTCCCCTTCAAACCTGAATGGTTTCGGACTATAATCTATCTGTGCTCCAAATTTACCGCGTTAGTTAACGAGTTCCGACATGATTGGGTAACAAACATCTAAAATGATATTAATAGGATTGTAGATTTTTTTTATATGTTTAAATCAATTTTCAGCATCTTATTGCCCATACGAATACATAACCATACATCATACCTAATAATGTCACAAGAAATAACTGGCAAAGATACAAATATTATCACAAACAAATACGTAAATGCATTATAAATAACATTTCTCTGAAACCGAAGGTGTCTCGGCAAAGTCTTCAATAAATATTGTGATTCAGCGTATCTAGTTTGTTTCTGGGGAAAACGGGGAAAATATGTAGGTTATTTTCAGTACGGTGCAGTATAAGTATGTGCATACAGTATAAATCTAGTTGTGGTAGTAGAGATGCAAGAATAAGCGTGAGTTCACAGATTCATTTCCCGTCTGCACTTCTGAGTTTTTTTGAAGTGAAGACTTCTTTTTGCGCGCCACAGACACATTTTTCGTGGGCTATGAATTGAATTCTAGCGTCACATTCGGGAATGATAAGAAATTTTCTTTGCAATCTAGAAATGTAGAAATGCGTTAACATTTTGCATTGGCTATCTTAAAATGCGTCAGCATATCACGTAGTTTCCAACGTAAGCTATCAAGTTCTGAGTTTATAAGTTTTCACTTCTATCGACAGTTCCTATGACTGCCAATTTTTTTTGTTGAACACCTTGTAGACCCTTGTAGGCTGTATAGGGTGTAGCCGAGTTATGTGAGATCTTACTCACTAGAACTCTCTTCTCGGTGCCTACAACAGTGCTTGGAAGATCTCCGTTGGAAAGCACCGGCATCCACTTACAATAATCGGAACCTAACATTACTTAGTTATCTGCTCTCCTAAGTGATATGTAAGATTTAGTACTTTCGACAATTTGAACTTTCCGAATCAGTAACTTTAAGAGTATTTTTCGTACTTCAATGTATCCAATAACTAGAGAAAATATCTTACAAAATCATTCGACTGGGAACACAATAGCAATGTTGTCGCTGTGTCAGTCTCTGATAAAGCTCCTGTTCGAATTCTACAGGCAATAACCTGTTGCTATGGAATAAAATATTTATGAGACAGGCGCTTTGAGGACGAACGGCAGATCATTAATAAATGTGTATAAATTTTACGTGATGGGAAAACCAGATAACATTATTTGCGGCGCTGTCTTGGTTGAATTTAGTATTTGAAGCTCTTCTGGTTTCCACGTGTTTGTCAGTTATTAGTTGTTGCTGTCCAGATGCTACAACGTCCGATTTCGGAAATCGGAAGGAAAAAAAGTTACGAGACAACTCAAACCTTGCTTGCACTTCAGAACAAACATTTATCAAAAGCATAAAAACTAAGTCTCAAGCTTATAGCTTCATAAATAATGAAACTTCCATCGCCTATTTCAAGCCTCCAATTTTAAAAATGTTTATTAAAAAAAAATTGGTAGGTAAGTAAAGTTTATATAGCTTAATAACTTATTTAATAATCTTTGATATCCTCTACTTTAGATAATTCTCTTTAAACCTAATTGTTCTTTAGACGATACCCGCATAATTATATTCTGTATACTAAATATCGGGAATTTGTCAATAAAACAAAAAATACAAATTATTCATCTAAATTTATTTTATCGCCTTCAAAGTAGGTCCCATCGCTTGCAATACAACATCTCCAACGCTTCACCCAGTCTTCCATACATTTTTCATAGGCTATTAGCGGTAGGTATGGCCTTTAGCTCATTCAGCGAATTTTCTTTTATGGCTTTTATCGACTCAAAACGTTTTCCTCGAAGTGGTAATTTTAACTTGGGAAATAAACAAAGTCAGACGGAGCCATATCAGGTGAATACGGTGCTTGGTCGAGAACTTTTGTGAATTTTTCGCTAAAAACTCTTTCACTATAATGGCTGTGTGTAGGTGGATTATCATGGTGCAGCATCCACGAGTTGTGTTGCCACAAATCTGGACGTTTTCGGCGGATACTCTCACGCAAACGCTTCATGACGCCTAAATAATATTCTTTATTCACTGGTTCTCCCTCTGGAAGGAATTCGGAGTGAACCACACCACGGTAGTCATAAAAAACTGTCAGCATCACCTTGATTTTGGAGCGACTTTGCAGCGGTTTTTTGGGTTTCGGCTCGTGTTCGAGACGCCATTCTGAAGACTGTTGGCTTGTTTGCATGTCGTACTCATAAACTCATGTCTCGTCGTCAGTTATTACACGTTTCATAAAGGTCGGATCCGTAGAAGCTCGGGAAACCTTGTCTTCAACGACATGCTTTCGCTGCGCTTTTTGAACAAAATTGAGCTCTTTTGGAACTAGTCGAGCGGCGACGCGTTTCACGCCTAAAATGTCAATGAGAATGTTGTTGACGGACTTAAAGATATGTTCACCTCACTAGCCAACTCTCTCAGACTCGTACTTCGATTTTCGAGCACTAGCTTCTTGATTCTGTCAATGTTTCCTTTGGTCGTAGCGGTTGAAGGTCTACCAGAACGAGGCAAGTCTACTACTACTTCTCGGCCTTTAAAAGCCTTATACCATTCATAAGCCCTTGTTTTCGATATATACGATATATACCATTTTGCAACATTTTTAGTGATTCACCACATGAAATATCATTCGAAACACAAAATTTAAGGCACACTCTTTGTTCAACAATATTTTCCATTGTAAAAATCGCCGAGAGCTCAAAACTATGACCAACAAAAAGTGTAGTTTAAAACAAATTAAATGACAGATCCCGCTTAAACTTTGCGCGCTAAATCAGTACAGTGCTACCAACATGCAGTGGCGGATTAGCCATATAGCAAGAGTAGCAAATGCTACGGGCCCCGCTCAAGCTAGGGGCCCCGCGCTCCGACGTCTGTCTGACTGTAAATATGTAGCGAAAATATCTGGCATAACTTGACCCTTCCGTTCCTAAACCTAAGCAAACCAAGGGCCCCTTGACAGAAATTGCTACAGGCCCCGCGCTGGCTTAATCCGGCACTGCCAACATGCAGTAAAATTAGAACGACCTCTTTTACACGGGTCTTTCTAATGACATATTCCCGATACTTTTTACATAGAGTAGTATATCGCCACCAGCTTTCTTCAGTTTTGAAGAGACACTTGTTGAATTTTGTGGAATCACAGGGATGCGGGGAGCACCTACGCATACGAACGAGCATACTGCGGTGCTCACCAAAAACTAATAAAATATTGATGATACATACTCGTACAATACAACGGAATTCATTAACCGACTTCCAAAAAGGAGGAGGTGATCAAATCGAAACCTATGTTTTTTATGTATGTTACCTGACTTCTCGAGAACCCCCGTACCGATTCAAAAATTTCTTTTTATGTACGGGATGGGTATGCTTCCCGAATGGCCCCATATAAATCTTATCGAAAGCGGTCGTGGTTTTTGAAATATACTTAACTAAAAATTAAAATTTGCATACCTACAATTTTCTGGATGACATAATTATAGATTTTACAAAAGTAATGAAACTCGAACCTGTCACTACGAAATTGGGTAAGTATACCTATGCGTTAATAAAACCCTGTTTTGCACTAAAAAGGGTATAACAAACTATTTTCGTACAAAAAATTAAACCGACTTCAAAACCACAAATAGGCACTCAAAAGCGTAAAATAAATTAATATTATTATTACAAGTGCTACTCACTCATCTATTTGAAGTCGGTGCTAGCCAAGTCTAACAGGTGGTGGATATACCTACCTACCACGTGCCTACATAGTATTTTTGGCCTGACTGGCACCGACTTCAAATAGATGAGTGAGTAGTACTTGTAATAACGATATTAATTTATGAAAAAAAAAGTCGAGCCGAAAGTTATGAGGTAACAAATATTTAAAAATTCAGTGGAATTGAGAATCACCTCCTTTTTGAACCGAGTTCAAATAGGACGAAGGTATTGTATATTATTGTATATTGGTATATTCGGGTGGTATTTTTTACGTAAACAGGGACACTTTTAAAGCAGGTTTATTGATTTTAATTATATGTATTGAATAATTTTATTCTATTCTGTAAAAGTAATCTCTCGACACTGGGCTTAACGGCAACCTCGCCTCTGATGTAATGTGATTCCAATACAAGAAGAGAGTCAAGCCAAAAACCCACCACGCTTGCAAGTACAGAGTAGCAGATAACGCATGTCCTCGAAATATGTCTTTCTTGGGAGCATACAGGTTTTCTTACGACATTTCTTGCAACGTTAAAGTGACGAGGATCGTGGTTCCGATTCCCACCCAGTGCAAATATTTGTGTGATGAATTTAAATATTTATACTGTGTCTGGGTGTTGTTTCTATGTATAATAAGTATGTATTTACAAATATATCAGCTATTTGGCCGCCATAGTACAAACTTTGCTTAATTTGGGGTCAGATAGATGGTGCTGTGTGTGAATTGTCCACCACCAATATTTATATATTTATATTTAGTGGTGATGCCAAACATGAATAATATTTGTATTTTGGAACAATTCAGAGGCACGAGCAGGATTCGAGTCTACGACCTCGCGATTCTGAATTGTGCCTACGTTATCGCCACTAAAGCCAAGATACATTATTATCACCTGTACAAAATAAATGGTATAAATTAGAAGAGTTCTGTTGTGGTCTAGAGGTAGTTTCTAGAATGAGGCTCGTCGAGCTCACGTGACCGCCGCACCGTTGAGTTTTCTTTTTTCAGAATCCCCGTGATGTAAACAACCGTATTGCGTTGGTGCGCAGTACATGTGATATTTCTGCCATTCTTCTCTGGCATTCATTTGTTTATCAAACGCCGCAGTCACAAAACAATCAGTTTACAGAAGTTAAGATACACACAATGCGAGCTCGAACAACGCACACAGTCGATGTTTATGTGTGTTACTATATTATTAACCCCCGACCAAAAAAAGGGGTGTTATAAGTTTGATGTCGATGTCTGTCTGTCTGTCTGTGTGTGTGTCTGTATGTAGCACCGTCGAGCTCAAACGGATGGGCCGATTTTGATGCGGTTTTTTATTTGAAAGTTAATATCCGTGCGGATGTTCTTAGCTATGTTTGGTTAATATCGATTCAAGATGGCCGCCGCCACAAAATGGCGGACAAAATATTTCTTCACAACCTGCCTCAATATGGGTATCAAATGAAAGGGCTTGACTAGTAGAATACTATACACTATAAAAAAAATCAAATCCAAGATGGCCGCCACTACAAAATGGTGTAAGTATTATGTTTATTTTTTCACTACTACCTCAATAAGGGTATCAAACCAAAGGGCTTGATTAGTAGAATACATTACACTATGACAAATTTCAAATCCAAGATGGCCGCTTCTACAAAATGGCGAAATACATGTCTATTTTCACAACTCCCTCAATATGGGTATCAAATGAAAGGGCTTGACTAGTAGAATGTTGTACAGATAACAAATCTGAGGTAGTCGGGGGTTAATCAAAATTTTTTAATTTGGTTCATCTGTAACACATTTTCTGTTCTATGCTTATACTTTATCTAAGCGTATAACACTTTATATCTCGGGAAGTTTTGGAACGTTTCAAGCACGAGGTCGATAATTTTAGACATCTTCAGGCATGCGTCAATAACGCCTTGCAAAATTTAAGAAAAAGAAGGAATTAAATTATTGATAAGGAATGAAAGAATGAATATTAAGATTCTTGTGTAAATGAGTTTTCACTTTTCATCACATTTTTATACGGGTAACAGGTTAAAAATGACCTTAAAATTAATAAATTTAGTATTGGCTTCTGTTTTATTTTTATCAATTAAAGTACTAAACTAATGATTTACAACTTTCGCGATATGAACTCAAATTGAAAATATCACTCAGGATTTAACCGCACCGAGTGTATATATAAAAGTAAGATACCAGGGTACATGAATGAGTTCGACGTCTATGCTTTGGACGTTTACTCTCTTTCTAAGAAAAACTTAATTTCGAAATAAACTCGCGACTTCCATACTCCGGATCTACTTCGATCCGTCGTGTCATTTCGTCCGTTTAAATGTTTAGAACATTTAAAGGCTCAGAGCCTACTTTAATGAATTAGATTCAAACAATGTTCAATCGGACGAAACGAAGTAGAACCGGAGTATAACAAGTAATAAACCAAAAAGAAAGAGTTTATTTCGAAATTCCGTTTTTCGTAGAATGAGAGTAGATGTCCTGATTGTATTGTGACGTAGTTTCCAAGAAAACGTCACAAATAGCAATATATTGACTGATAAGAATGTCTATGAAAGTGACTCGAATCGTAAATAGTACAGGTCACCGCGTTCTTCGTGCGTAGTTTCGGTGCTCGTTATTTTCCCGCAATAATAAGTATTGCTGGAAATTCGCTATTCCTGACTACAATCTAACTATACCTATTACAAATTTCTATGCGATCTGTACAGGCGTTCCGACTTGATTTAGCAACGAACATCAAAAAATGCAAACTTTGGCTTTTTTTTGGTATTAAGTAGGATGATACTAAGGTACTTATATATAGGTACTTAGTGAACTAGCCTAATAGCATAGAATAACATACGACCAATGGTCTGAGGCTATATATAGGTACAACAATATTCTGTCATCGATCCATCGTGTCTATGTCGCAGCCGGATCGTATAATCCGCTGTATTACATTACGGCTAGTCGTTTTAAAAAACTGAGCCGTTTTGTAATGCGGCGGTTCAACGATTAGCCGCATTGTCATTGCGATACGTTCTTCAATACGGCGGCCAACGTTTAGCCGCTTTGTACTACTGCTTAAATTGTAGGGTGACCATACTTACAAAATAAACAATGAAAATTAATTGTATTAATCAGAAAAAGCTGACAGATTATCTCTTGTCATATTTCTTACACTTTTTTTAAACATCTAACCTCTCAGCTAAAACTTGAAAGCCCCTAACTTTACATTGGTACACCTAAGTAATATGGTGCACTTAGACAAGGGTCTATCATTGAGATTTGACTCCGGGTGGGCTCCCGCCAGAAGCTCTGCGGTCAGCCCTGAGTGTCGCTTCTCCATACTCAGCCTACGCTCCTCTACGGAGATCGCCGGCTCGCTTCGCTCGCCACCTCCCCCCTTCGTTGCGCTCGGCCTCGCATGACTCGCTCCACTCAGGACCTCCCTTGAGCTTCTGGCTCCCGCATTTTTTATATACACTCTAGGGGTAGTAGCGACAAGACTAGGTGGAGTCGGGGTGCTACGAGTCGGATCTGGGTCCTTCCTAACTTACCCGGTCCCATTTTGTCTTAGCAAGGTGGACAGTGGTAAACCACCCCAATAATATTGTGTAGGATTCCGCCGAACACCAGAATCCTCAGTCACCTTAGTAATTTAGCAACACACGTACTGTTTTCAACGCCATGGTTATTGTTATGTCAGACAGCGCCATGAGTGTTAAGAATCGGAACTAAAAAATTGTCAAAACGGCGGCTAATCTTTCGCTTTATTACATTACGGCTAGCCGTTTTGCAATGACGTTTGGCGTCGAATACATTCCGGCTGTTTTTTAATCAGCCGCTTTCAATCTGGCTAATCGTCAAACCGCCGCTTTACAAAACGGCCCTGTTTTTCAAAACGGCTAGCCGTAATGTAATACGGCGAATTATTCGATCCGGCTGCGATATCTACACTGCGTCTGCCGGTTCGTGGTAGCCTTTCGTGAACTCGCCAGCGATAATTGGTAGTGCGAGCTAAATGGCTTCTGCCCATTGCCACTTCAACTTGCAAATTTTAAGGCGGTGGATGGAGGGGGGCACAAGACCGGTCATAATGGAATTCTTTGAGGGAAGCCTATGTCCGGCAGTAGACTGCAGGCTGCAGAGGATGATGATGATAGTCTGAGACATTGGGGATACCAACCTTTTGTACCCGAGTATATAATTAGAGTACCTAATTACTAACTACGAGTATTTTCATAGAAATTATAATGTTTTTTCTATACGATTTCAGAGCTAGTTCCATTGTAACAAAAACAAAATTAAAATTTTTGTTTAACCCACGGCTACAGGGCTTAGAGATATAACATCTTAGATCTCTGGGTGACGAGCGCAGTGCAGTGCAATGATTTGGCCTCTTCATGTTCCAATAGCTGCGTGTCACTGTGCTGTTATGGCAGGCATGTTGCTTACCATCAGGCACATGTCCTGCTCGTCTCGTCAATCTATAGGTACCTATCTACTATAAAAAAACAAATTTGTATATTGTTTTTTGGATAATTTACAAAGGTGAAAACACTATTTTCCGACAGAAATCCGGCCAGCTTCAAAGCTAGGTCCATCATAATTGCGGACACCAAATAAATGTAGTCGTAAGACTCTTTGCAGAGTCCGCTTGGGAAAGTAAGTCAGTAGCATAACAGGCAAAGCAGTAATGTACCAATATTCTGTTTTCCGGGATAAAGGGCAATCTTTAAAAAGAGATAAATCATATTATCATTCGTAGCTGCGTTGCCATATTCGACGACTATAGCTATCCTTTACACTAGGTACGACTTGGAGCAAGAGTCTCCTGTAATTAGTTAACCTGTAAGTCAATTTAACTATTTAATTACTGATAACAATAAATAAGTACCGATTTGAGAGATTTGAAAGTCTGAACAAAGTTGAAAGTGGTTACAATATAATGTCAGCACAAACGTATTATGATGTGTATTATTATGCTATTGAAAAGGCAATTATTACATCTATAACTCGAGATATGGAGGTTTACCACTTCACTAAAATGATCATGGTTTTGGTATCTCTTTATTTTCGATTGAAATCAAAAAGACTGGCTTTGCTATTGCAAAGGCTGTCGAAGGACCTCTGAGTATTTTTATAGTGATGATTTACGAGTTCGTTACCATCTCTGGTTTTAGCGGTGAAGAATAAACATCGTAAGGAAACCGACATGTTCCAAGAAAGATATTTTGTGTTTTTCTAGGGCAGGATTGTGTCATCTACCAAACTGCCAAGAAAAGTCAACTTTACTCAAAAACGAAACGTATAAAATGCACATACTCAAATATTGGTCTTGAAATCGGACGAATCCATAGATTTCGATTTTTTTTTGCTACTCTACTTCCTTCTAATATTACAAATGTGAAAGTTTGGATATTTGTGGCTCAATCACATCGGAGCAGCTGAAGGTTAGAATATAGTATATGATGGCATATATACTTATTATCTTATTTATATAAAAATCTTGTAATACTATATTTTTTTAATGTGAAAAAAATTCGGGAACGGGAACTACGCGGCTAAACCGCACGGCACTGCTAGCTATCCATAGAAACAAAATCAAGTTTCATACTAATTTCAATATGTTAAATTAGTGTCCATTTTTATGGTTCATCTGACTAGAGGTAACTCTAAAGATGATTCTAACATTCCAAGGATCCAATGTCTAGTATCTTAATATACAATTTCCGTTCGCGAACAATAGGCGAAGAATGTAAACAGCTGGTAATCTCAGAGATAAGTTCGGAGACAGTTAGCAACACATTAATTACGTCATTTAGTAAGTCCGGTATTTTAGAAGGTCTATCCGAAGGAACATGCTTGGAGGCATTGAAACTAAATTAGCGCTTTGTTTAACTTGGTGTCTAGCTGTCAATTTTATTTTCTACTTGCCAACAATATGGTCGTTGGTACAGGTCCTGTTTTGGCCTGCAGTCATCAATGAACGTGTGTCATGAATATGACGCTGTTTTTTAACCCCCGACCAAAAAAAGTGGTGTTGTAAGTTTGACGTGGATCTGTCTGTCTGTCTGTCTTTGTGTGTGTCTGTCCGTAGAGCTCAAACGGATGGGCCGATTTCGATGCGGTTTTTTATTTGACAATATCCGTGCGGATGTTCTTAGCTATGTATGGTTAATATCGATTCAAGATGGCCGCCTCCACAAAATGGCGAACAAAACATTTCGTCACAACCTACCTCAATATGGGTATCAAATAAAAGGCTTGACTAGTAAAATACTACACATTATAAAAAAAACAAATCCGAGATGGCCATTTGGCCACCACAAAATGGCGAATTATATTATTTTTTTCATTACTATTTTTCAACCATGCAGTCTATGAAAGAGCATGCTTATTTAGAAGAAACCGATTCACTCTCGACTTGAAGACACCAAGATTGACTTTTTTTATTTAAATTAGCCACTCCACAGACTCCGTGGTCCGTGATATTTGTCATTAAATTTTTTTACACATTTCATGGATTAGGAGAAGAGGAAAATAGGGGGGGGAGTTGGGTACATTTCAAACCTAATTCTAGTGCTCGTATGTAGAGCCGATCACTAACAGTTGGGATTCCGCTAGTAATCGACTCGACATCGAGTCTTTGCCTAATTGCTATTTGCCTAAACCGCCTCTTCCCGGCCCAGAGCCTCCTTGGGCCTTGTGACTTGTTACTTATTTGTAAGTAAGTCTACTACGAGTAACAACCAAGTCACAAGTAACTACACAAAAATACTTTTGTAAGATAACCGTATTTCCAAGACCTATACGAAACCTTTGTATTTTTAACTTATGTAACTTTGGGCCTCAGTAAAAATGTCATAATATTTATTGAAATCACTGTCAAGTGTCAAGATAAGTTGTTGAGACATTATTTATAATAACGTGTGTAAATTTGTGAATAACTTCCTGTAACCTGAAATAATATTTGTTCTTATTACTAGTACGAGTATCAACCCCTGACTTCATTCCACGTAGACTTTAGTAAAATGCTAAACTTTGTGGTGTTTTTTTGTAGCGATAGATAGATAGATAGATACTCTTTATTGACACACCAAAAAAAAAAAACTATACATAGCAAAAATAAATAAAAACATAATAAATTAGTGCGACAGTGGGCGGCCTTATCACTAAAAGCGATCTCTTCCAGGCAACCTTAGGAAGGAAAACAATATATTATGGGCAAGTCAGAAATTGGGGTGCGCAAATAAGAAGTACAAAAAAAAACATACTTATAGTAATAAAAATAGAACAACCTTATACAATAATACTAATACTTTATATATATAATAATAATACTAATAATATTAAAGTATCATTAACTATTAAATACTATAAAAATAAATATTCACAAATAATATATATATATCATATAATGTATAAATATAATAACAGCTGTAATTTTAATACTCAACAACAAGTCTACTATTTCGATAAATATAATTGTTTCACATCTTTTTTGAAAGTGTTTAGTGAAGGAGAAAGTCTGATGTGAACAGGTAATTCATTCTACAACTGAGTCGCCCTGCAAGTAAACGACCTGCCATAGAAAGTTTCAGTTCGAGCAGAGGGAGTCCTAAGAGAAAGATGGATAGGAAGGACTTTTGGCAGAGTCTGTTCCGGGAAGTACAGCACCTTTGCCAGTTATTCAACCGCCAAGCAGTAATGGGCAAACATTACTGTGTTCCGGTTTGAAGGGCAATGTTTCCAGAGAAGTTATAGGGCTTAGAGATATAACATCTTAGATCTCTGGGTGACGAGCGCAGTGCAGTGCTAGATAATGGTTTTGACTCTTCATGCTCGAATAGCTGCGTGTCAGTGTGCTTTTATGTGGCAAGCATGTTGCTTACTATCAGGCACATATCCTGCTCGTCTCGTCACTCTTTATTTTAAAAAAAGCTAAAACTAAAGCTAAAGTGAACATGATTAGGCAAATCTTTTTATCATTTAAAGGGCCCAGTTTTGTTTTTTTGAATTTAATCTTTTCATCGAGTGTGATGTTCAGCTTCATGTCTATCTCCTCAAATGTAGTAGGAGGTGATAATATAAGTTGAAACAAGATTTTGCCTGTTCTTACTATTATCTTTCGCGTATTTTATTCAATTTTTATATGATTCAGTTATAAGTGGTGTTTTCACAGCAGCCGTGGAAAAAGCCTCAGCCAATCTAACTGGCAGCCGAGGCACCAATACGGCGTTCGTGACTGCTTTCAACGCAGCAGCTAGGAGCGTACTCCGAATCATATCCCATTCATCCCCCCCTCGACGTCAAAGACCCCCCAAAGCAGCTTCACAGCAACAAACAACCCGAATGAGAGCCGACATGGGACAGGTTGAACCGCCCCACTATGTCACGGCTTCGGAGCCGTGGACCCATGCACGTAACGCTTTCATTGAATTCATAGCCACACTGAGCGCGACACGACAAGTCAACCTCAAGACCTGCGAAAACATCATGCAGTCTTATAGGCTAGGAAGTGAAAGCCTTTTGAAGGCGAAATTCGAGGAGGCCGAAGCAGCCATTTACAATAATGTCACTTCCCGGGTCATCAAGGGAACCATGACAGGACAGTATATGGCAGCTTACAGTGCAGAAAATGGTTTCGTGACACTGAACGAGAGAGAGACAGAGCGCGCGGGAGTGCCTGTTTATGCGACACCACCAAACGACCCAATTGTAGTTACTGCCCGATGCACCAAGAATATGCTGGACGATAAGATCCTAGAGATGGCCAAGACCATCGAAGGGAACGGAAACGTCAAAGCAGATTGGGAAAATTGGGAGGCACCGAGAATACTACCCTCACTACCTCCAATGCTGAAACCTGATGGGACGCTGGCTCACACCGCAATGGAGAAAGCAACCCTGTTTGCATATCAATTTGCGGAATCTTCGCGTCTAGATGCTGGTAGCGCGATACCTCCTACTTCACCTGGCTGTCCGACTTTTATGTCAGAGATACACATACGCCAAATGGAGGTTCGCAAAGCGCTACGCAATCTGGACGTGAATAAAGCTAGTGGTCCAGATGGTATTCCTGCCCTAGTGTTGAAGGCTTGTGCGCCTGTGCCCAAAAAAGGGTAGTCGTGCTGACCCTGCCAACTACAGGCCCATCTCGGTCACGTCCATACTCTGCAAGACTATGGAACGTGTCTTAAACCACAGGCTCCTGACGTACCTAGAATCAAACGACCTCCTCAGTGACCGGCAATACGGATTTCGCCGAAACCGGTCCACCGGGGATATTCTAGCGTACATCACTCACATCTGGAGTGAAGCTATTGAGAAACACGGGGAAGCACTTGCAGTCTCCCTGGATATCTCGAAGGCTTTCGACAGGGTTTGGCATGATGGCCTTATAAGCAAGCTTTCTAGTTATGGTTTGTCTCCTGGGTTTATTGCGTGGATATCGGACTTCTTGAGGGGATCGATCCATACGAGTCGTCATTGATGGCTGCGCGTCGGATCAAATGGCTATCAATGCCGGAGTTCCTCTTTCAACTTTGGGTCATATATCGAGTCCAAGGCCAAATTAGCTGCCAAAATACTTGGTGTCCTCTCAAAGGTGCGAAGGTATTTCAAGTCTGAACAGTTGCTCACTTTATATCAAGCACGGATTCGCTCCTGTATTCGCTATGGAGTACTGTTCGCACCTTTGAGATGGATCAGCTAAGTATCAGCTGGAGGCACTGGAATCGATCGAGAGACGTGCCAAAAGGCTCATAGGCAATGATACTATTGTGCGAAAAAGACTTCAAAGTCTTGAACATCGCCGAAAAATTGCTAGCCTATCGGGTTTTTATCGGATACACTTCGGAGAGTGTGCGACTGATTTACATGATCTGATACCACCTTGCCCTTTTTTTATCGGAATGCTCGTAGCTCGAAAAAGCGACATCGTTTCATGGTTGATGTTCCAAAGACACGATTTGACTCGTAATTTTGTGATAAGAACGTCTAGGCTGTGGAATACGTTGCCTGAGTGGGTTTTCCCCGATGATTAAAATCTTTGTGTTCTCAAATCGAGAGTAAATCTGTTTTTTCTAGGTAAACACGCTCCATCGTAGACCGCATTGTCGTTTAACATCAGGCGAGATGGCGGTCAAGTGTAAAGCTATAAAAGTTTTAAAAAAAAAACAGTGGGTCAACGGAGTTCCAGGATGTGGAAAAACAACATGGGCGATTAGACATTTCAACGTGGACAAAGACGCCATCATCACTACAACAATTGAGGCAGCAAAAGATCTAAGAGAAAAGCTATCGCACCGAAACGGAAACCTGGTCAAAACCAGAGAGCGAACCATGGCTTCTGCTCTGATAAATGGTTTCGGTAGAGAAAGTTTCAGTCGCCTCATGGTGGACGAAGCTCTCATGAACCATTTTGGAGCCATTGTGATGGCTTCTCTGGCTCTGCACACTTCGAAACCCAATGGACGTCGCATATGCACTGAGGGAAATATATGTATGTATGTACTCCTCAGCGTCCTGTATAAAGTCCCTAGAGCAGAGAAGATATAAATACACAACACCCTACCAAACACCCTCTTCTTAGTTCACACTCAAGAGGAGAAGGAGACCGTGACAAACCAGGGTTATGGGTCAGGCATCGGGTCACGCATCCTTATCTTCCATGAAGCTCAGGTACTAACATACGAGTTGGTAATCGTAATCAAAACCAAGGCAAACAAGGCTGCACGAGAGCGTGCCCCATGCGGTAGTTGCAATCTCACGGCACACGGTGACCTTCACATACTATGCTGACGACACCGACGACGCCATCGGTCGGTTCGTGCGGCGAGCGTGGGTTGCATCACCGAAGACCATCCGCGATTTTAACCTACAGATGGCCATCAGGGACAGAAATGCGGCCGTTGTGGAGGCTCTGAGCCGGGAGGAGGCAGCTTAGGCAAAAGGCAATTAGGCAAACACTCGATGTCGAGTCGATTACTAGCGGAATCCCAACCGGTAGTGATCGGCTCTACAGACGAGCACTAGAATTAGATTTTAAATGTACCCAACTCCCTCCTATTTTGCTATTCTTCTCCTTATCCAAGATATGTGTAAAAAAAAGATAATTGTATTGACAAAGATCACGGAACCCGGAGTCTGTGGAGTGGCTAATAAAAAAAAAGTGGTGTTTTCTATAAAATCTGGAAATACTACTCTGTGTAAAAAGTATCGGGAATATGTCAATAAAAATACCCGTGTAAAAGAGGTCGTTCTAATTTTTTTACTGCATTAGCACTGTAGCACTGTACTGATTTAGCGCGCAAACTTTGAGCGGGTTCTGTCATTGAATTTGTTTTGAACTACACTTTTTGTTGGTCATAGTTTTGAGTTCTCGGCGATTTTTACAATGGAAAATATTGTTGAACAAAGAGTGTGCCTTAAATTTTGTGTTTCGAATGATATTTCATGTGGTGAATCACTAAAAATGTTGCGAAATACCTACGGCGAATGGCGAATATCGAAAACAAGGGCTTCTGAATGGTATAAGGCTTTTAAAGAAGGCCGAGAAATAGTAGTAGACTTGTCTCGTTCTGGTAGACCTTCAACCGCTACGACCAAAGGAAACATTGACAGAATCAAGAAGCTAGTGCTCGAAAATCGACGTATGAGTCTGAGAGAGTTGGCTTGTGAGGTGAACATATCTTTTAAGTCCGTCCACAACATTCTCATTTACATTTTAGGCATGAAACGCGTCGCCGCTCGACTAGTTCCAAAAGAGCTCAATTTTGTTCAAAAAGCGCAGCGAAAGCATGTCGCTGAAGACATGGTTTCCCGAGCTTCTACGGATCCGACCTTTATGAAACGTATAATAACTGGCGATGAGACATGGGTTTATGAGTACGACATGCAAACAAGCCAACAGTCTTCAGAATGGAGTCTCGAACACGAGCCGAAACCCAAAAAACCGCGGCAAAGTCGCTCCAAAATCAAGGTGATGCTGGCAGTTTTTTTTGACTACCGTGGTGTGGTTCACTTCGAATTCCTTCCAGAGGGAGAAACAGTGAATAAAGAATATTATTTAGACGTCATGAAGCGTTTGCGTGAGAGTATCTGCCAAAAAGGTCCAGATTTGTGGCAACACAACTCATGGATGCTGCACCATGATAATGCACCGTCACACATCATCATCATCATCATCAGCCGCAAGACGTCCACTGCTGAACATAGGCCTCCCCCCTAGATTTTCACAACGACGGTCCTGCGCAACCTGTAACCAGCGGTTCGATCTTTTGCGAATATCCTCATTACGGATTCTGTCGCGCAAAGAGACTCCGAGCATAGCTCTCTCCATAGCTTGCTGTGTGACTTTGAGCTTCGTTATGAGGCCTACAGTGAAGGATCACGTCTCAGTCACACACAGCCATTATAATGAAAGAGTTTTTAGCGAAAAATTCAACAAAAGTTCTCAACCAAGCAAAGTATTCACCTGATATGACTCCGTCTGATTGTTTTTTATTTCCCAAGTTAAAATTACCACTTCGAGGAAAACGTTTTGAGTCAATAGAAGCCATAAAAGAAAGTTCGCTGAATGAGCTAAAGGCCATACCGCAAATAGCCTATGAAAAATGTATGGAAGACTGGGTGAAACGTTGGAGATGTTATATTGCAAACGATGGGGCCTAATTTGAAGGCGATAAAATAAATTAAGTTGAACAATTTGTATTTTTTGTTTTATTGTCAAATTAACGATATTTAGTACACAGAATGTACTTTCATATCTTGACACTGCCTAAAAATCAATGATACAATGCTTTATTGGCCTGTGAAGACTAGGTTATGTACAGATTAAGTTTTGCACGTAGTTAGTATCACTAGCTTCTACCCTATATGGCATACAGACATAGTTATTTATTTAAAGATGAATTAGTTACCTTTTACTTATCTATCAATAAGTCAACATTCAGCATTTAAAACAAAACATTCCACTATTATCATCCAAACACAAAAATAACATCACGTAGTTATTATATAGTAATAATTCAACTTCAACTCTTGGCTGCTTGGAAGCTTTTATTGTGGCTTAGCCTCACAATTTCGCCAATGTCAAGTATAAATATATAGTATAGTTTAATATATAGTATATATAATATAGTATAAATATATATAAAATAAATATAATATGGAGATGCATCCAGCAACGGGGAACTATAGGCCTATATCGCTCGCAACTATAATTGCCAAGGTGTTGGATGGTGTGATTGACAAGCATTTAAGTTTACATCTAAAGTTACATGATGCTCAGTTTGGGTTTAGACCTGGGTTGTCGATTGAGACGGCTGTGCTGCATCTCAAGCACACCATTCAGTACTACACAGAGAGAGGCGCACCTGTCTACGCCTGCTTTCTGGATTTATCCAAGGCTTTTGATCTGGTGGCGTATGACAGGTTGTGGCAAAAGCTGGCGAGCGATACGGACCTCCCCGTTTTGTTCATTTCACTCTTGAAGTATTGGTACGGTTATCAGAGCAATTTTGTGAGGTGGCCGGGGTCACTGTCGGACGTGTACAGGCTGGAGTGCGGCGTAAGACAAGGAGGTTTGACATCACCAAGCCTCTTCAACATGTACATGGACCGCCTGATTCGTGGACTCAGCGATTCCCGTGTCGGCTGTTCGATTGATGGTGTTTCCGTGAACAGCGTCAGTTGTGCAGATGACATGGTCTTGCTGAGCCCATCTATCAGGGCTCTCAGAAAACTCACGATATGCGAGCGATATGCGGAGGCGCATGGGCTCAGATACAACGCCAGCAAAAGCGAAGTTATGGTGTTCAAAGCGGGGACGAAAACGTATGACACAGTCCCTCCAGTCTTATTAGGCGGCACTGTCTTGAACCAAGTTTCGCAATTTAAGTATCTGGGCCACTGGGTCACCGACACTCTTGCAGATGACGTGGACATGGAAAGGGAACGTAGGGCGTTGTCTATCAGGGGCAATATGCTGGCTCGTAGGTTTGCTCGATGTACGGCGCAAGTAAAGGTTACTCTATTTAGAGCCTTCTGTCAATCTTTCTACACGTGCAGCCTATGGGTCAGATACACAAAAAAGTCCTTAAACGCCCTGCGTGTCCAATACAACAACGCCTTCAGGTCGCTGTTATGGCTGCCGCGCCACTGTAGCGCGTCGGGGATGTTTGCAGACGCACATGTTTTTGGGTTTGCAGCGATCATGCGCATGCGGGTTGCGTCCCTGATGCGTCGGGTGCGGGGCAGTCCTTACAACAGCTGCAGCTGTTCACCTGGCGGATGGATCTGGGTTGCTCAATGATGCAGCATTGGACCAGACTGCATATTGAGCACACCGGATCTAAACTAAAATTTAGATTAAGATAATAGTGTTTGAAGATTTTGTGTATTTTTGTCTGCGTGTATTTAATGTGTATTTAATTTGATTTTATTTTAATTTTATTTTGACATAACAAACAATTTTTATTATGTATGTAAATGGACTTAGTCTGAAATAAATGAAAATGAATGAATTAATGAATATACAATCTAAATTTTTGAAGAAAAAAAACGAATATTTGTTTAACACAGTAATAATTAAAATAGCGGGTACGTCATATTTATGTTATACTTCAAAACAAAATATGTGTCAAACTCATTACTTAATAGTGATGTCATCGATTTAAATAAAACAAAATGAAAATACATTTTAGATAAATTAGTTGATAAATGTCAAAAAATTATAAACAAAAAATAAATCACTGCCAAAATAATGTCATTTTACAATATTTTTCATTTGATTTCATTCAGTTCATTATCATTCAAAACATGTCCACAGAATAATAAGCTTTTGCTATTAATAGATTATTTAACATAAGTATTCCTAAATATATTCCTATTTTGCTCGGATCGAATAGACTTTGGTATCTTATTATAAATAATAGGAGCCATATAGAAAACACTCCTATTTAAAAATGTCGTTCTAGATTGTAGACAATAGAGATTGCCCTCACGTCTACTGCCTACATGCCACATATCGAAAAGGTCTAAATTACATTTGACAAAAGATGCGATTTCAAAAATAAACAGAGAAGGCAGCGTAAGTATTTTCAATCGAATGAACTCTTTTTTCCATGATTCGCGTTTTTTCAGGCCGCAGATTGATCGAATGCAACGCTTTTGTGCTCTAAATACCTTAATGCGGTCCGTTGAGTTGCCCCAAAATATTACCCCATACCGTAAGATGGATGCCGCATGTCCGTAATATGCTGTTGCGTAGGCTCATTAGCTACTTTACGGAGTTGAAATAAGGCATAAGAGAATTGATTTATTCGTTTGCAAATATTTGTTATATGGGGTTTCCATGTCAATTTGTTGTCAACCGTGAGCCCTAAAAATCGCGTAACTGCGACTTCTGAAATATTGTTCCCTTCATGCATTATAATTGAGTTTAAAAATTCATTATGTCGTATTCTAAATTCCATTAAATTTGTTTTGTCAACGTTAATATTGAGATTATTTTTACTGAGATAGTTCGTTTGTGATGTCAATGTTTCTTCAATGTCATTTTGTAGATTAGATTTTTTGTTATTGATAAATAATACGGTGCTGTCATCGGCAAACAGTGTGATTGGATGAATTGTAACGCTTGTAAAATCATTGTAGATTAAAAATAAAAGAAGACCTAACACACCGCCCTGTGGCACGCCATATTTTATTAGTTTTGCTGCTGATGAATGAGTTTGAACTGTGTGTGTTTTCAGGCACATTCTATTCACCTGTGTTATTTGCTTCCTGTTTTGAAGATATGATTTAATAAGGTTATGTGCATTGCCTCTAATACCATAATCATGTAGTTTTTTTCAGGAGAATTAGATGATCAACCTTATCAAAAGCTTTAGATAAATCCATAAATAAAGCTACTGTTCTTAATTTTTTGTCCAAATTTGTCATTATGTTTTTTAGGAAATTATAGAATGCCATGTTTACAGTTTTTTCTTTTCTAAATCCATATTGCGCATTGACTAGAATTTTACAATGTTCAAAATAAGAGTACACTCTATTGTAGATCACTTTTTCAAATATCTTCGAGAATATTGGCAAGATATTGACAAGAGCCACTGGTCTATAGTTATTCATTCTACTTCTATCTCCTTTCTTAAAAAGCGGTTTAACTACAGATACTTTTAAAGGTTTCGGATATACTCCGCATTCTAAACACAGGTTTACAATATGGCTAAGAGCGGGTGCTACAAACATTGACACGTCTTTCACTATTTTCGTTGTGACTTCATCGATTCCTACGCTATTTGTATTTTTTAGCGAGCTAATGATTTTAATTAGATCGAAAGGAATCGTAGGCGTCAAGAAAAGCGATTCGGCAAATTGTCCTTTTAATGTTTTTTGAGGACTTGATTTTTTTTGCTGTTTATCGTTGCTGACTGCCACATTAACAAAATAATCATTCATTAGGGCCAGTAACAGTATGTCCCTCAGCACTTTTAATGTCAGTTATGCCAACGTCAGGGAAGCTCGATTAACTTTTGTTTATTATGTCCCACGTGGCCTTTGATTTATTTTTCGCGGCTTGTATATAATGATTATTTCGAGACTTCTGTGTAAATTTACAACCTTTTTAAACCTTTTCGGCTTACGCCTTGACTTCGTTTTTCATTGTTGAATTTTTTGCAAACCTATGCTTCCACAAAAGACTAATTTTTCTCTTGGCACATATCTTTATACCTTTTGAAACCTATTTTGGCTGTGCTTCATGAAAGTGTCTAACTTTGATTTTTGGAAAGCATAGTTTATAGAATAGCATAAATGTTTCATAAAAAGTACTGAGTGCCTGGTTCGGATCATCACTTTCAAATACTTCCCGAAAACTGAGACAGCTCATATGTTTAGAGAATTTGCGTCTATTATCATCACTGTAGTCTCGTTTCAGAGTATACCAAGACTTTATACGACAACTTTTTTTTACTGGAAATTTAAAATATTGAGCCAGTTGGTCTGAATAACCCAATTCAAGCATCTCTACGGCTCCTCCCCTTACATTGTGAATCACATTGTCAATGCCTGTTCCGGTACAGAGTCGCGTTGGTCGATTAAACTGTAATTTCAATTTGTATTTGGCTAGTAATTCTTTAAATTTATTTACGCGTGAGGTTTTATCAAGTATGTTAATGTTAAAATCCCCGCATACTATCACCCTATAGGTATTATTTTTACATACGTGAGCAAGGATTTCATCCAATCGATTGAAAAATACCTCTACCACATCCCTATTATTTCTGGGAGGGTAAACGTTTATAGTATAGACAAATACTATAAACGTTTTATGTTCTACCAATTCTATCGCACAACATTCAATTACATTTGGAACAGACATATTGTGACTGACTGTATTTGCTTAGTTTGGGGTCAGATGGTGTTGTGTGTGAATTGTCCACCAATATTTATTTATTTATTTTATTTATATTTATTTAGTTCTTTGTATTTTATGTCGTTTTTTAATAATATACATGATACTCCATGCCTTTGCACCCTACAAAAATGTGACGCTAATCAAACCCTAAATCCTTTTTCCGAATTTCATACTCTATCGTCTTGCTTTTCCATTTCAAAATCCTCGAGCGCCTCATCTGCAAACAGTGAAATCAATTATTTAATAGGCTCTTGATTGATCTCTTCCATACTTTCCAATCCTGTTTCCGACCCGGGCGTACTGTATCTGCATCTGTTAAATTCACTGATGACATTGGCCTGGAGATGTAAGACGGCCCTCTTCGTGTTCTAAGTCTTTTCTAAGACTTCAGTAATGTCATAGATGAAAAAATAGTGGTAATGTTTTCAATGCCGTCAATTTCGACATTTTACGAAAAGTGTTACGCTTAATACATATTGTCGAAAACAAATTAGTTTCGTCGTTATCTTCGCGGGTGCTGGAATAGACTTGCCTAGAAGATATTTTTTCTTCTTGATGTAAACAACGGATGTCCTACTAGCCGGTCTTATCGTCTTTTTTTACAATTGCTGTTTTCTAAATCACGATAAACCTCACGATTGTCAGTTCTGAGGCGCACGATTTCGCTATTAGGCTACCAATCCAACAACGTAAGTACTACATTAACATTTTCCAAACTAAAACAGAGTAAAGTTTAATATTATGAAAACAAATTCGTTATAAAACTTGTACAGGTCTACGCAGAATGCCTTTACAATACCAATAGATATTGTATAGTTTATCATAGTCAACAAAAATACCAACATAGTCCACTAAAGCCTCAACCCTAAAGTGGCGAAAAAAAAATATTCCATACATTTTAATGAGTCCAGTGCTAACTTTCTGCTCACACAAAGATGTTTGTAACCTTGCACTACCATAAATACTCGCTTGTTTCATCTATCTAAAAAAAACATTTAGACAGTTATAGACAAACTTGAAAGTAAAAATGTAAGCATACCATTAGTGATTGCAATCCAGCAAAGTAGGATCCCGCATTCCAGGGTCTAAAATCATGCTGGATTTCGCACCCGCAGTACCTATCTTGTGGATCTGCGAGCATCAGCCAGTGCATGTAATCCAATTGTCGCCTTAAATTTACGTGATTTGTAGCAAGTTTATCTAACTTGTTTTGTAGCAAGTAGCAGATTTTATAGTTTTTACATACCTACTCAATGCATTCGTTGACATTCTGATCAAAGCTCCCATCGAAAAAAATTAAAGGATTTTTAGTAAATTCTATTAATAAAATATTCTCTGGGAATAAAAAATACTGATTATATCAATCCTTTCAGATGATGATCCGAATTAACATTTTTAATTATTAACTAGCCGAGTACAAAAACGCAAAGTCGAAGTTACAGTTCTACTCGATATTTAAATGTTTTTTTGTGTCTGGAAGTTATTAATAAGTAAGTAGCCGAAATGTTGATACAATTAGCCAAGTATTAGTAAAGCATTTTTAATTTTAGTATGTTTAGCAAAATGATGATAATAACCAATCATAATAAACTATATTATTATGAATTCCATAAAGAACTATTAACAACTCGGGATCCCGCTGTAATGGAGCCAAACCAGCAAAAATCCCACGGAATTGGAAACCCTACATACGCTAGCGAAAATGTTAATATCGTATTTAGTTAAAATGCAAATTCATTTCATTCATTCTGTATAACAAAGGAATAGTTGTGTGCAAGATATTTTCTAAATCTGAACTCATACGTAGAACTGAATGTAAATTTAGATAAGTAGATACGTCATAGCACACTTCATAATAAACGTAACCTTACGTAACATAACATCAGGCTAGTTAAACGAACCAAAAGTAAAACAAGACCTGAATATCCGATTTGCTTAAGCTGAACTATTGTTATTCCTAATAGCTTTGAGTTCGCTTGATCGCTATTTATCTTATTCCACGTTGTCTTCGATGGAGTGAGCTTATCTATGAGGAATCGATTCACTCGCTATCAAAATGAATGAAAAACACGATTGGGGGAACATGAAACTGCTGACTTAGACTAGGTTAATCACCAATTTACTTAATTTAGATTTCGTTTTTTTAATAATGAGTGACGAGACGAGCAGTAGATGTGCCTGATGGTAAGCAACATGCCTGCGACATAACAGCACAGTGACACGCAGCTATTGGAACATGAAGAGTCCAAATCATTACCTAGCACTGCACTGCGCTCGTTTTCCAGAGTTCTAAGAAGAGGAACCGTACCTATGTTGGAACAACAGGGCTACCTTTGTCCAATTTCCACATGAGTTTTTCATAATAAAAATGAAAAATTAAAGTATCAGGGTAAGTAACAATTTTGGTAACTATATACTATAATATTACTAATATTATAAATGCGAGAGTTTGGATGTTTGGGTATTAAGATAAGTGTTGCTTTATCTCGTCGAAACACCTGGATGGGTTGGAAATTTAGAACACAGATATTTTAAAGTCTGGATTAACACATAGGCCAGAGCCGGATCTACCATATGGCTTTTTGGGCTGAAGCCCAGGGCCCCGCGGATTCAAAGGCCCCTAGTTAAGTCAAGTGAAAGTCAAAAATAGACTATTTACCGAAAAATCCATAACTTTCTTAAATTATACAGATCGTAAGGCTTGCAGCTATGTCAATCCTGCGATTAATTAACCTAGTTGGAGAAGAATCAAAGAAAGTTGGAGCAGAAATACGTAAATTATTTGGAGTAGTGCAAATACGTTTTCTTTTCTGCTTCTACCCATAGATGGCAATAAAATTGTTATAACGTGAAATAAAACTGAAATTACGTTAAAGTGTAAGACGGGCACGATGGTTTTTACGTATTGGTTCAGTTCTTCGTTGAAGGACTTACAGTTGATGCTGAACATGCTAATTTCGGGACCAGTTTCTATAAATGGCGTCACTTAAAAAAATATTCAGACGTATGTTTACGGTGGTTCACGAATTAAGAACTAACTACGCGGGTAAAACCGCGGGGCGCTCCTTGTTATTCATATAGTAGTCGATGTGGATTTGACAACTTTAGTAAAGGTAAAGTGGCCGATTCATAGTTATTCATGAATATAAATATAAGTATAGTCATTGCGGATTTCACGAATTCTAATTTGAAAGTGGCTCATTCATATTAGTACCTTTGTACGCAGAGTAACACAATTTAGGTTTGCGCAAAACAGTTTGATACGGTGGGCTGGATCCGGACCCCGGCCCACCAGTTGACTACCCCTGACCTAGACAATGCTCAGTCAATGTCCATGCCTTTGGCCCTGCGGATCACTTAGTGTTAGAAGAATAAGTTCGAAATGTACTATATTCCGTACTATATAAATATACAATAACGAATCAACAGTTATGAATAATTGAACAGTTCGTGGACAAAAAAAAAAAGAACATTCAAATATTAGAGAAGTACGAGTACCAACGAGAATCCATTCTTCGATCAAACAGTTTTTTGTCTAAACTGGAACAAAAGTATTCGTAATATATAAGAGTACTTATTTGTTTTCGGGATGAGAAGTCTACTAATAAGCTATTCCAGAGTGAATCATTAGAACGCGATAGAGAAACAATGATACTTGTAAACACACAAATTCCCACTCTGTCAGTCTGGAGAGGATGAACAATTTATTGAAATCGCCACATTCACTTCTTAATTTGCAACGTTGAATCTAGTGCGATTAACCCTGCACGACAGGATGTCAACAATAAACTGTCAGTTAATTAGACAAAACAAACATTATTACAATAAAATAATCCCGTTTCCGTTGCAGAGCCCACATATAACAAACATCCGGAGGAATTTATCAACAGCACGAGAACATCTACCATAATTTGCTAAACTAACGATTGTTTGCACTGACTCAGTCTTGGCGAAAACAGCGTGTTTGGTCAGGACTTACTCTTTATCTCGGCAGAAGCTATTATCTAATGTTATCAACTAATTACTGGAACTAGTATAAAAGGTTTTACATGCAGTGTCATAACAAATTCTAACGAACGAGCTCACACGAAACACAAGTGTTCATGATCATTTAAGTGTTTTTACGAACGAAATTTTAGCTTTCTATGAGAAATTAATCGCACAACATGAGGGTTATTTATTTGCTGCTAATTGTAAGTTTTTATTTTCATAATTTTGTGTTGTGATTTGGTGTGACTATAATAATATTTTTGTGTTTGTGTTATAATATCAATTGTAATTGTAACAGTGATGCACATTCGTTTGTACAACAAGGTTTACAAAGCTTGGTAAAATTGAGAAATGTCCACCAGTGCGATATTTTGAATTTTTACTAATGCTTGTCACATATACGACATATATACTCGTATTGGTGGATATTTTATACACAACACCATCTGGCTTCCATAAAACTTGCATTATAGAAGCCAGATAGCTGTTATAATACCTACCTATGCGCAATATTATACCTAGCACCCAACATAGAAACTAAATATGTTGTACAGATGTGTGTGTAATTATAGGTACCCATGGAGTGTTTTATAATAGACTAGCGACCCGCCCCGGCTTCGCACGGGTGCAATGCTGATACTAAATATACGAATAAAAATGGTTATTGTGGGTTATCCCTAAGAGATAGACCATTATGGACTTTTTTGTAGACTTTCTTAAAGGGTACAATAACTGCAGTACTTTACGTATTGTTTTGATCTATCTCGTAGGATTCAGCCAGCGTCTGCAATGTAAGCGCAAAAAACTGTGTTTATTTATGATATCAAATTAGAAACCTTTAAAATTATCGGTGTTCCTCTGCTATTGTATGCACATATTAATTATAATATGCTCTTTAATCACGCTATTTATTTAAAAACTGCATCAACATCTGTTCGGTAGTTTTAAAGATCTAAGCAGGCATAGGGACGGACAGACGCGGGAAGTGACTTTGTTTTATACTACGTAGTGTTTTAAATACAGTTTTTACTTTTTCTATTTGATTTGATTCGCGTTAGTAAATTGTTCTCCTAGTTAAGTAAATGATTCGGTAGTGGTTAAGCATCACTGTGACGATCTTAGGTTTACACTAATAAATCTGTACATAAGAAACTAAAAGCTTATTTTTTTTAAATATCTGCCACCTAAGTTGTCTGAGCTGGTATTCCCTGATGGATAACAATCGCGGTGACTTCAAGTCGAGATTCAATCGGCTTTTTTGTAAGAATGCTCCATCGTAGACCGCATCGTTGTTTAACATTGAGCGAGATGGCAGTCATATAAACAGATAGTGCTAAATTATCATTGATAAGAGAATAAACCTAGTAATTATTCTCTAATCTCATTAAATGCTGTTTCATTGTTAATTTTAATTAGCCTTAATGTTATTTCCACAAGTATTCGTTAAATAGAATAATATCTAATATTGCTGTAGTAATGGAATTATTCAAGTCTAATAAGTTTCTTATGACGTTATTAACGATACAAATATTTGATGAAACCCAATCTGGCTTTGAAAATGTTAGATAATAAATCTGTATTTAAATAGAATAAACATTTGATAGTAGCTTAACAAATCTCTTGAGCTGTGTTTAATGTCTCCTTGTTTGTATTAGCTTAACTTTTTACGGGTTTAATTCTACTTGTGAATATAACGTGACCATATTGATATTTACTGCTGCCAAGTTAAGTCCAAAATAAGATGAAATATTTTTTTGTGTTTCAGGCTTGCGTGTGCATTGCTACAGCAAAATACCTACCCGAAGATAGCGCCTCAAAAGCGCTGACGTATCAACACCACCGTGTTGTACGCGATGTATCAGATAACTCATCAGAAAGTGATGATGACGATGATGATGATAGTGACAGCGATTCAAATGAAAGAAAACAACTTGAAAAGCTGGAGGAAGAAAGGCGTAAATTAGAAGAAAAGAGAGTCGAAGAAGAGCGCAAACGTCAGGAGAAACAAGTTGAAGAACAACGCAAGCGAGAAGAAAAGAGGATCGAAGAAGAACGAAAACGTCAAGAAAAACGATTAGAAGAGCAGCGAAAGAGAGAAGAGAAGAGGATTGAAGAAGAACGCAAACGCCACGAAAAAAGAGAAGAGGAACAACGAAAACTTCAAGAGAGATTAGAAAAAGAAGAACGTAAGAGACAAGAACATGAAGAGAAGCTAAAACGCAAACAAGAAGAACACGAAAGGAAGATCCAAGAAAAACTGGAAAAGGAAGAGAGGAAGAGACAAGAAAAGATTCGCAAAGAGCTCGAGGACTTAGAAAAACAAGTGATCGAAGATCAACAAATATCTGTAGAATCTGTAGAGTCATCTGATGCTACTGACAATGAGAGCTTAGACCTTGATGATTTGTGGCAAGAATATTTATTCAAAAAGTATGGTCTGACTACAACCAGCACAAGTTTGGAGAGGAAGGCTGTTCTTTATAGATTCCTAGAAGAAGATCTTGGCCTCAATGCAAACAGTACAAAGAGTGAACGTCGTCAAGCAATCACAGGTTTTATTAGAAATAAGTTGCAAAATGAACCGGAATCAGCGGACTCCTTCAGAAATTACCTTGTGAGTCACATCAATGCTGTAGCTATACAAGCAATGCAAACCAAATTAGAAAGAAAAATTGAGAAACTTGAGAACAAAACGGCTCTTCTGAAAGATGTCCCCGCTCCATGGGCAGCTGCATCAGAGCAACAACTAAATGAGAAAAAGTCGTTGCTTACTTCAGTGGTGCAATATTTATCTAGTTTGTTACCAAATTGGGCAACCGGAGGAACAACTGCTGCAAATGATAATGGTTTTATTGTTCCTGGATCTCAAGCATCTGCTACTGCAGTCAACTCTGGTGCACCTGGTTCTTCTGCTGCTGGTATCGCTAGTGGTGAAAGTACTGCCGCTGGTTCCACCTCCAATGCCGATGGTTCGCCACTAGCTACTGCATCTGGTTCTGATGGATCAGGTGCTGCTACCGTTTCTGGTGCTGTGGCCGCTACTAACGTCGTTGATCCTGCTGGTGCTGCCGCTCCTGATTCTGCGGGATCCACTCAAGCTGGTACTGTTTCTGCTGTCGATGGCTCGGCCGCTGCTCCTTCTTCTGGTTCTGATGGATCCGCAGCAGCTGGTACTGTTTCTGCTGTCGATGGCTCAGCCACTGCTCCTTCTTCTGGTTCTAGTGGGTCCGCTGCAGGTGGTACTGTTTCTGCTGTCGATGGCTCGGCCGCTGCTACTTCTTCTGGTTCTGATGGATCCGCTGCAGCTGGTACTGCTTCTGCTGTCGATGGCTCAGCCGGTGCTTCTGTTTCTGGTTCTGATGGATCCGCTGCAGCTGGTACTGTTTCCGCTGTCGATGGCTCGGCAAGTGCTCCTGCTTCTGGTTCTGATGGGTCCGCTGCCACTGGTTCTGTTTCTGCTGTCGATGGCTCAGCCAGTGCTCCAGCTTCTGGCTCTAATGGATCCGCTGCCGCTGGTTCTGTTTCTGCTGTCGATGGCTCGGCCGCTGCTACTTCTTCTGGTTCTGATGGATCCGCTGCAGCTGGTACTGCTTCTGCTGTCGATGGCTCAGCCGGTGCTTCTGTTTCTGGTTCTGATGGATCCGCTGCAGCTGGTACTGTTTCCGCTGTCGATGGCTCGGCAAGTGCTCCTGCTTCTGGTTCTGATGGGTCCGCTGCCACTGGTTCTGTTTCTGCTGTCGATGGCTCAGCCAGTGCTCCAGCTTCTGGCTCTAATGGATCCGCTGCCGCTGGTTCTGTTTCTGCTGTCGATGGCTCGGCCGGTGCTGCTGCTTCTGGTTCTGACGGATCTGCTGCTGTTAGTACTGTTTCTGCTGTCGATGGCTCCGCCGGTACTCCAGCTTCTGGTTCTGATGGATCCACTGCAACCGGAGCTGTTTCTGCTGCTGATGTCTCTGCCAGTGCACCTTCTCCGGTTGCTGGTTCTAATGGATCTACGGCATCTGGTACTAATTCTGCTGTCGATGGCTCAACCGGTGCTTCTGGTTCTGATGGATCTGTTGCAGCTGGTACTGTTTCTGCTGCCGATGGCTCTGCCGGTGCTTCTGCTTCCGGTTCTGACGGATCTTCTCCAGCTATTATTACATCTACTGCCAATGGCTCTGGTAATGGCGCTACTTCTAACATCGATAACTCTGCCGGTGCTCTTGTTCCTGAAGGATCCGCATCAGCTAGTACTATTTCTGGTTCCGATAGCTCTGTTACTGGTTCCACTTCTAACACTGACGGCTCCATTGTTGCTGCTGCCCCTGGCTCTTCAGGTGCTTCCTCTAGCGCTGATGGCTCTACTGCTGCAGCAGCTAGTACTGGCTCTGAAGGATCTGCTGTTGGCACTGCGCCCAATGCTGATAGCTCTGCTACTGCTGCTGCCTCTAGCTCTGACGGATCTATTGATACTGGTATTGTATCTGGTGCCACTGATTCTGCAAGTATTTCTTCTTCTAATGCTGGAGGTTCTGCCACTGCGGCAGGTGCTGAAGAATCTGTTGTCACAGATTCTCAAGGAACTGCCCCTATTGCTACGATTGATGGTGCTTCCATAGCGTCTGACGCTTTTTCCACCACACCCGTAATTACCGATGCTGTATCCGTAAGCAATAGTGCAGTTTCCGTAGCTACTGACGCTGCTCCAGTAGCTACTGATGTTGTCCCCGTAGCTATTGACAATTCAGCTGTAACCGTCGATGTTGCTCCAGTGGCTAACACTGCTGCTCCTGTAGTTGATGCTACTGCTTCTGTACCCACTGACGCTGCTCCAGTAGCCGCTGAAGTTGCTCCCATAGCCACTGACGCAGCGCCTGTAGCTACTGATGCTGCACCTGCAACTGGTGTCACTGCATCTATAGCTACTAATGTTGCCCCTGTAGTCTCTGACGCTGCTCCCGCTGTTACTGACGCTGCTCCCGCAATCACTGACGCTGCTTTCGTAGCTACTGACGCTGCTCCCGCAATCACTGACGCTGCTTCCGTAGCCAGTGGCACTGCTCCTATAGCCACTGATGCGGCTCCCGTAGCCACTGATGCGGCTCCTGTAGCCACTAGTGCTGCTCCCGTAGCCACTGATGCTGCTCCCGTTGCCACTGATGCTGCTCCCGTAGCCACTGATGCTGCTCCCGTAGCCACTGACACTGCTCCTGTAGCCACTGATGCTGCTCCCGTAGCCACTGACGCTGTTTCCGGAGTCACTGACGCTGCTCCCGTAGCCACTGATGCTGCTCCTGTAGCCACTTATGCTGTTCCCGTAGCCACTGATGCTGGTCCCGTAGCCACTGAGGCTGTTCCCGTAGTCACTGACGTTGCTCCCGTAGCCAGTGATGCGGCTCCTGTAGCCACTGAAGCTGCTTTCGTAGCCACTGATGCTGCTTCTGTAGCCATTGATGCTGCTCCCGTAGCCACTAGTGCTGTTCCCGTAGCCACTGATGCTGCTCCCGTAGCCACTGACGCTGTTCCGTAGTCACTGACGCTGCTCCCGTAGCCACTGATGCTGCTCCCGTAGCCACTGACGCTGCTCCCGTAGCCACCAATGCTGCTCCCGTAGCCACTGACGCTGCTCCCGTAGCCACCAATGCTGCTCCCGTAGCCACTGACGCTGTTCCCGTTGTCACTGACGCTGCTCCCGTAGCCAGTGATGCTGCTCCTGTAGCCACTGAAGCTGCTTCCGTAGCCACTGATGCTGCTCCCGTAGCCACTGACGCTGCTCCCGTAGCCACCAATGCTGCTCCCGTAGCCACTGACGCTGTTCCCGTAGTCACTGACGCTGCTCCCGTAGCCAGTGATGCTGCTCCTGTAGCCACTGAAGCTGCTTCCGTAGCCACTGATACTGCTTCCGTAGTTACTGATGCTGCTCCCATAGCCACTGATGTTGCTCCCGTAGCCACTAGTGCTGCTCCCGTAGCCACTGATGCTGCTCCCGTAGTTACTGAAGCAGCCCCCGTAGTAACTGATGCTGCCTCCATAGTTACTGAAGCTGTTCCCGTGGTCTCTGACACTACCACTGTGGCCACAGACGTTGCTCCCGTGGCCACTGATGCTGCTCCCGTGACTAATGCAGACCCTGCAGTCACTCAAGCGGCTCCCGTAGCTACTGACACCGCTCCCATTGTCACTGATACAGCACCAATACTCACTGAAATCGTTCCCGCCGTTACAGAAGCAGGTCCAGTGGTCACTGAAGTAGCGCCTATAGCTACTGACAACGTTGCAACCAGTGAAATTGTTCCTGTTGAAGGCCAAACTGCTGCAAACATTGCTTTAGAAACTGGTGTACCACCTGAACAGGTTATAGTAGTAGCACCACAGGAACCCGGCGCAACAGTAGTAGATGTAACCACACAGTGATTTAGTTTTATAGGTAGACCTTAACAAATGAATACTGTACATTTTTAGAAATATTTGAATTTATATAGACTAATAAATTGAGCAATGTCAAAAATTTGTCGTCGTTTGTTTAACCCTGTGAAATATTTATACTAACTTAGTGGAAATTGTAGGGGTTTCAATCAAAGACCAACGGACTTGTACTAACTACTTTATTTCTAATGACTCTCTTAGTAACTTTAAACAAATGTTTGGTAAAGTTAAATGGAATGCAATTAAGAGGTATTTTTCCAAATTCGACTCTACAAAGGTACGTTAAGATTATATATAAATAAAATAAGATTAACAATAAAACTATATCTATATAATAATATAGTAATACTACAAATTCAATTATTATCTCCTGTCAAATCCAATATTTGTTTGTAGCGTTGGGAGGGTTTGGGTAGTTGTGATGAGCTAAAGGATCAGTTACGTTAGGAAACGTGTAAGGATCATTCATGTATTTATATTCACTGGAAATTCCAGCAAGACTCATGTTAAGAGAGTTATGCGACGGACTCCAATTAGAACTAGCTGATGGGTCCACTGAAATTTTGGAGTAATCAGCAGGAGCTTTAGGGTAATCATTTTCTGGCAATGTTTTAGCGTAATCATCCGGAGATTTAACATAACTATCCTCTCTCGCTTCAATACCCTCATCACTTGGTACTTTATCATCATCAGATTCTTTCGGCAGGTAGCTGACTGGTTTGCCATAAATTTCGGCGCCGGAGTATCTGGCATAGTCATTCCTCGGGACAGTAGAGTCCAACAATTGGCTGTGAGTTCCATTTGTGCTTGGAACCAGATGACTGAATGTTGTGCTTGAAGTACTAGGAAAAGCCGCATTTTGGAAAGCTTGGTTCAAATGTTGGGACTGGGCCATAAGTTGGTTTGTGTAATTGGCATATTTCTGGTGGTGCCAATCGGGGTGCTGAGGATGGTGTTGCGGTAGCGGTATTTCTCCTGCAGGGTAGGGGCAGGGTAACTGTGGCATCGGTAGAGATGAGTAGCTGGCAATGCTCGGAGATGAATTCGAACCAGTCTGCTTGCGCAATCGGGCTCTTCGGTTAGAAAACCAAACCTATAACAACAATAAAACTTTTTACATTATGTAACAATTACAACTCATTACTGTCATTATGTTCATAATGCACTCACAATGTTAATAATAATGGCATAATATTGACTACAAAAAATGTTGTAAATCTGAGATTTGAATTATTATTTCAAATTGTTTTGTGTTCTAGGTGATTCGTAACGTTATCATAGTACCTATTTCGGACATTTCTGCAAACCAAAATAGTGTAAAATTGTTTAATCAAATACTTAACATTGATATATACAATAGCTTAAAAGCCACTCATTTTCATGCTTTACTAAATTTATGGAATTCGGAGATTTATGACGAGACGAAGAAAATAAGCGACGTATATCATCAAGAAATATTGTATTCCGAGAGCAGGCAGAAAACTTTGGGCACGTATTTGAGGCAAGTTGAAATCTTATCACATACCTTTCGTATTATGTCCTAACACAGAGCTGTAGACATAGCTGATGAGTAGCGGGTCAAAATTAATCCTTCAATTTAGTTCACCCGGCAGGTAGACACTCCCACCAAAATTATCTTTTTAAAGAATCCCTATATCTTAGTCATAAAAAATACCCAACTAAAATTTTTAATAGCTTCAAATACATTTCTTATATTACTTGCAAAATATTTTTGAATGCGTCTGGCAATGTAAAACCCTAAATCGTTGTTTTTATTACTTAAACTACAACATAAGAAATACATATTGCCTCAACCATATTATATATACAGAACAAAAAATACACTACTTTTACAAAACAAAAGGGTTCATTTTGCCTCTCTACCAGCCAGGTCAGCATGTTGTGTATAATAGGAGAGCTATGTAAGCAACAAGTTTTCAACTTGCCTAAAATATCTACCCAAAATTCAGGCAGCTAATTTTGGGTAGATATTTTTTCCGAATATAACATGATATATGTTTTCCTTGACAGCCTTGAGAAGCTTATGGTGGTCGGTAAGGTCGATGGGAAAAGACTACGTGGTCGATCAACAACCCGTTGATCAGATCTGGTAAAGACACTCACTGGATTACCAATAGCTGAAGCTCTTAGGACTGCCGAGGACAGAAAGACATGAAAGAGCATGGTGCAACGGGTGATCAATATCTCAGACTAGACGCGACCTTTAGCTATGAAGATAACGACTGAGAAGAAAAGATATGTTTTTAAAATACTAAAATATGCTCCTGCCAGCTTTGTAGTTTAAGCAGGAACACAATCCTAGTATATGTACGTTACTATTAGGCGATTTGGTGTAAGCGTGGTATTTCCCCAAGTGAATTCCAACGAAAAAGTACGAAATATAGTCAAAGGTACCTACTACTACTAGTAACTACATACTATACGTATTTAAAGAAGTCGTATCAGCCAAATTTTATACGTTATGACAGGTAGAGATAATATGTATGTACATAAATTTATATGATTAGAATATGAATATTACAGTTAATCAATTTGTTTCAAACGCTACCCAGGTGCTGATGCTAATCATCTAAATGAAATGTACATATTTCATTGAAGATGTTTACTTGTTTGTAGCTATCATTCTACGAATTTTATCAGTTAACATTTACACAAACTAGAAGTTAACAATGTGACAGGACAAACATTAGTGGCACTATTTAAACATAAAATGGAATTTTCGACTTCATTATGTTATTGTGTTTATTTTGATCTATGTACTTTATCAGTATTTACGTCGTAAGCTATCTCATTATTATAGTAATTCAAAACATTAATTGCAGGAATATGCGCATTATTTTCTTTCACGAGTACTAATAGGTGTAATTCTAGTTTAGAAAATAAGGTGCATCTCAGATTGTATAATAACTCCCGTAGTCAATACTTTTATGTTGAATGTAGATGTTTGTTGTATGTCTGGGCATTTCTTTGTATCTTCAGTATGATTTAAAATCATAAAAGTGTTATGCCTGCCTTCTATGTATAACACGAGCTTTACATGGTATGGGACTAGGTGGTATTGTGTTTAAAATATCGACTAATACTCATATGAATTTAAATGTTTTATTGTGTCACCTACTTGTAATTGAGATAGATACGTTGTTCTGACGAGACTCTTAAACTGCCATTTCATAAACATTTATAAACAACCTACGCGAGTCAAAACACAGTCAAATATTTCAGCACAATCATATTGAGCGGGAGCGGAGTGGAGCTGAGTGGGCAAAGTACAAGGACCGCACTCGGTGGTTTTGGGCTCTGAAAAGCATGCAGATTATGATTCTGGATGTTGCCAGGAGGTGGTTCTTTTTTTTTACACCCCACCCCCTTACAATTCAAGTAAATGGACTGAACTCATAAATATAAATGGTTCTTGTGGGCTGTCCCTAAGATATAGATATATAAAATATATACCACCGCGGACTTGTAGAGTTTTTAAGGGGTTAAGACTTTTTAAGGGGTTTACTACTGCAGTACATTATTTACAGTAATCTATCTCATAAGGCGTTTGCAATTTAAGCGCAAAAAATGTGTAAATTAATGACAGCACATTAGAAAACTTTCAAAATTATCAGTGTTTCGCTACTATTTTATGCATGTATTACACATAAGTATCCCGTTCTCTTGAATTACTCTAATATCTAATTTAATTATTTCCTCTAACACTTATGATGGATCTATGATTTTGAGTTGATCCCGATTCCGAGACGATCTTTGTGAGTCTAGTCGGCAATTCAGTCTACACTTTAGGCGAATACCCCCGATAACAATATCCCTTAACTGCTTTGTAGGTTTCATGTTGTCAAGAAACTGTTAATACCTGTATCCTGGCTTCCGTAAGGCCAGTCTGCAAGGCCAGCTCTTCCCTGGTATATACGTCAGGGTATTGCGTCCGATGGAACGCCCTCTCCAGCGCGTCCAACTGTTCTCCAGTAAACGTGGTGCGAGACCGACGTTGTTTCCGCTTCAACGTCAGTCCTGGCTCCGATTCTATGTCTGAGGAATCGGAGCCTCTCCCCTGAAGCAAAAAAAAACATGGTTGTATTATGACAATAGATAATATTATTATCTACCTATCATTATTTGTGTAGCTTAGTAAGTACTTAAAACACAATGTTGAACAAGTTTGGCTCACAGAAATACATATTGTGCTGAAAATTTCAAGTTAAAAAGTCATTCATCATTAAATTACTTTCTTAGATAACTTATCTGGGTATTGTTGTTTTTTTGTGAGTTTAATACAGCTCTACGAGTACATTATTTCCTGTGTTGGGTAAACTAATAGGAACTTATAAGTGTGAACCCTCTGTAAGTAAAAGCCATGAAAGCCGCTTGGTGCAAAGCGGTTGAGATATTATTTTTTTCTTTTCTCTTATTTTTTTAACGTCTACATCTCCTTCCAGAGATGGCTGCTATTATAGCAAAGAACACGCCCTATTTATCCCGTGAAAACTATAGCACGGTTTAAGAATACTGTACTTAAATTGGACCACATTATGAAGATATTAAGCTTCTATCTATAGAAGTTGCCCTCAATATCTATTTTTAATATTTAATTTAAATAATTATAGTATTATATGTATTTCACCACAAATTTGCTTGTTACTAAGTGCCTAAACTTTTTCTGTCTTAAGAAGGTTGTCAGTATGCCTACCTCGCTACCTAGATTTATAATATAATGTATTAAATAGATTGTATGAAGAATGACAGACAATGATTTCAATCTACAGATTTCAAAGACAACATGGGACACACACAATAATATAGAAACGTGTTCGCTATGAATCTTATTAAAAAAAACTACCAGGAGTCACCAGTGATTAATAAGCAAACACCTTAATTAATATTAAAACTGTAATCTCCGAAGGTGGTATCAATAAACTGTCTCTCTCGGCCCTCAGAACCATAATTTATACGACTTTGTATTGTAGCAATTTGTCTTCATCTCTTTTTTTGTAACACGCGTTATTTATTAGTCGGTGTTTTTTGTGAAAACCCACATCATGTTTTAATTCGGGTATCAAGATCCGCCGGTCGATCCCGTTTACACAAATCGGTAGCGCGATCCTACGGAAACATATTAAGAAGGCCGCAACAATGCTCGGCTTTGGCCTTAAAACTGATCTTAAAAAATGTGGCTTATATTAATAGCCTTTTGAAAGAAGTCAAAATTGAATGAGATGAAAAAATGGAGGCTCAGCGTGGCGCGGAATAAGAACACCCAGTGCGGCGGTGCCTTTGTCGGCGTCTTTACTCCTCGGGTGACATTTTGGCACCATTCAATATTTTGGTGTCGCGATCCGGATTTATGATCGAAAGCGCGAGCAAACGGGACGTTAACCTGGACTCACAATTAATTAACGTAAAACTGTTGCTCTAGCTCTATTATTGTTGAATACATTAATCGAATTGATGTATTGCACTAAATATTTAGTATAGCTACGTTTTAAAGAGCACAACTTCAAAATGTTATAAAACACATATTTTTAATCACTATTTAAACTACGTAGAATGATTGGGTTGAAGATACTTTATTTTCTTCGAAAAAAAAAACAGCGGCCAAGCTCGAGTCGGACTCGCGTACGAGGGGTTCCGTACCAGTAGCAAATAAACGGCAAACCCCTGTTTTATTGTAATAGACTACCGCAGTTTCTATAGATAGGTTTTCGTGTTTTATCCCTATAGTTCACTAAGGAATCTACCGGAGTCCTGACGGCAAATAAGTGTATCCTTGCCCTGAAGGATATTATCCAAACGAGGATGAACTGGATGAAGTATCTACCGTGCAGCTTTACTTAGATTTAGATTTAAATTTTAGGTACCTACCTTAAATGATTCTAACGAACAAGTATATAGCGCGTTTAATTCTACTAGTGGCGCCATCTAGTTTGCTTGGGACTGTACTAATTATTGGTTATTAAGTTTGTTTTAAGGGAGTCCCCCATAAATATTTATTTTATTTTATTTATAGTATATGTTGTAGTAGCGCCAATAGAAATACATCATCTGTGAAAACGTCAACTGTCTAGCTATTACCTTTTTGAGATAGAGCCTGATAACAGACGGACGGACGAACAGCGAAGTCTCAGTAATAGGGTCCCGTTTTACCCTTTGGGTAAAGAACCCTAAAACCGACTTCAAATTATAATTAAATTCAGAGATTCAGACACTCGACCAAATTTAATAACAATCTATCACTATATTATCGTCTAAATACACGTAAGCAAATTTAAGTTAAATGTTCATACTTAAAAAATCGCCACAACGATTTCGTTAAAATTTATAAAGGATCACTTTTCAGAAGAATCTACTATCTTCTATCTTTTTAGAAGATAGAAGATAGTAGATAGAATAGAAGATGAGGAAGAAGAAGACTTTAATCAGCTGACTATTATTTAATTATTTTTTTATTTATAAATTACTAACAAATTGTCTTGCCAGACATATTGCATGCCTCTCGCAGAGGCCAGTTTGTATGGGGCAACTTTTAAAATGTTTTGTATCATCTTATCTTACCTACAAACAGCAATAAAGATTTTTGTATTTGTATTTGTATATTTGTATTTTCACACTTGTTTTTGTGGCGAATTAACTTTGTGGCGAATCGACAATAACCCTTCTGAACTATGATGATCTACCAAACAAAAACGAACCATCAATATCGTGTAACATACATATAAAAAAACACATAACCGAATTGAGAACCTCCTCTTTTTTTTAGCTTGGTTAAAAAGGAAACTTGTTATCGATAAAAAAAGCTGAATAAAACTTTGAATAGAAAATGGGAAACACTGTAAAAGAATATTTTCCATTTTCCTTTATTGAATGTAAAAGCGCCTGAGTGTGATGCCCGAGCAACACGAGGCTTGTTTTTCAAGCTAGGATAGCAAACAAGTGTTACTAAGGTAGTATAGTACTTCTAGCTTCGTGTAGACAAAACTAGCGTTGCGTAGCGTTGTCTACACGCTACACGAAGCTACAAGTATTAGTTTGCTAGCTTGTTATCCAAGCTTGAAAAACTAGCCTTGTGTAGCTCGGGCAGGAGCGATGCGAGTGCCTGATCACGGTAGATACTTCATGCAAAGAGCCCCTTATAGCACAGCACCGGTAAGTAAAATAAACGTGTAGATTATACATAAATCCTTGGCTAGTATAATACAGCGTCTGTCACTACGAGATTCAAGATTGAAGAAGGTTTTTTCTGTGATTATTATTACAATGGCCATTGCAATATACAAGAAATACCGGAATTAATCATTATATAAAGAAAAAATCAACGCTTAAACGATGACAAATACTGAATTTAGACAGCAATCATAGCCGGATTCCGATGCTATGTACAATCATTAGACATTTATTTTCCTCTGCCTTTTATGTAAAAATCTTAATAATCCTTAATTTCTTTGCCGACAAAAACAGCCGTTTCCTTCCTCAAAAATCACGGAAATTGTATTTCACAAGCGGCTTAGGCATAATCATTAAGCCACCAGCTACATATCCGAACACAAAGGCAGCGCCACAGAATAAAAAAACAAGGTATTGTAATAAAATGATTTACATTGCTCAAATTCTTCGCTGGCAGACAGGGACAGATTTATTTGGTCTTTTTTATACCGATCATAACGTATGAGGCTAAACACAAATCGAAAATATAAAAATGTTAAGATTCGGAGCTTTAAACCGTGCTCGTAAAGTTCATTACGGTTGAGGTATTAAGGCGAGAACCCTTCAGGTTTTATGACTGAGAGAGATGTTTGCATGGAACGCTATGCGCAAGAGTAGGAGGGGATGATTGCCGAAATTTGACCCCGTGAAGTCGGCGCGGCCGCTCAGAACTCATAATTTGGAAGTTGAAAGAGTGGCGCGGTTTAACACCTTCATAATCTGGGTTCATTAAAACGCGGGTCGGCCTTTGTTTCAGCGCTTCGTTCCGATGGTAACAGATGGCCGGATTAGCACGTCTCGACGTTTGGGGGCGTAGTTGCGTGTTCTTCATGTTTTCTGGAGCGGGCACTGATAAAGCCCTTTTGACGTTATTGTTAATTACGTCTTTTGAAAGTCCTTTCAGTTTGGAGACGAATTTGTTGGAGCTTCAAATTTTACTACTTAATATTATAAATGCGAATGTTGGTATGTTTGTTGCTTAATCACGTCGGAACTGCTGAATGGGTTGAGTTGGAATGTGTAGTTAGATTACATACATTCTTTGAAGCTGGAACCGAATGAACCCAGAGCGGGAACGTTGTCCACTTGTGCTGAGTGACAGGCACGATCCGAAGGGGTTTGTGTTGGGACATGACGAACCTATTAATATAATGGGATTGGGATGGGACAGTGCTTTAATTTTAATTGTTTTAATTTGGCATATCGGGAAACTTGTAGATATTTAGCAAAGCCCTGCGAAATAATTCATTGCAATGTACAGAGCGGGATACAATAGGCTATGACTATAAATTGCTAAGAATAAATATCTAGTAATATTTTAATGTGAACGTTTGTATGTTTGGGCAATGGATGCTGAATGTCGTCGTAACAACAAAACATAATTGTTATCTGGAGTTGCATAAATATATCTAGCTAGGGTATTACTGAAACTTCTATCTGCTTTTAGTTCTGTATATTGTACCCGAACGAAGTCGCGGGCTAATAATACTATAATTTATAGCTAAATGGAGATCACGGCAATACTTTAATGTCTTTTAATGTATCAAGAAACATTGTAGCTCATTTAGATTATTATATAGAACACTTTGAGTCGATGTTCTGAAATCTTCAGCTGTATTCTAGATAAAAACTAGGCACAAAGTTAGGTAAATCGTGATCATCGTAATTCTTTAACAGATGAGTGTGCCTAATTCGTGGTACCAAGTTTTTATAAGATCAACGATCCAATCGCTGTTTTTCCGCAACATTACCTACCCATTCCCGAACGCTAAATCTGAAATTTCACTTTGCTATGTTTTTTTTACCTGATCACTAAAAACGTCACTTTCTAAAGTATTTTAAGCTTGGAATGAAGTCGCCTCTGACCTTCTATTCCGAGAGCTGGTAGCAAATTTTGAGTAGGCATTTGAGGCTTGAGGCAAGCTGAAAATTTGTGACATAAGTCTCCTATTTTACCTCAGCACGGAGGTGCAAACCTAGCTGGTGAGTAGCGGGGCAAAATTCACAAAACTAAACAGTACAATAAAATGAAAACAACGCTATACTCATCCTCAAAAATGTACTCAATCTTACATAACCTACGTGATGGAAGTGTAAATAAAGATCTAGACCAAAACCCATGTCCAGCATGCTGGCGATATTATCATGCTGGATGGCCAAGGATTAAAGGCCAAAACTATGGTCACCAGTCTTAAAAAGATACCATTTTTTATAGAATAGAGTGACGAGACGAGCAGGACATGTGCCTGATGTTAAGCCGATGCCTGCCACATAACTGCACAGTGACACGCAGCTATTAGAACATAAAGAGTCCAAATCATTACCTAGCACTGCACTGCGCTCGTTCCCCAGAGATCTAAGATGTTTTATCTCTAAGCCCTGTAATTTCTCTGGAAACATTGCCCTTCCAACCGGAACACAATAATGTTTATTCACAGTCACAGTAATGTGTAGTACTTCCCCAGGCGGACTCTGCTAAGAGTCCTACCACTACAAAATAGATAGAAGATAGCATAGAAGGAGACCAGTCTTAGGAATTCTCAGTAAGTAAGATTTTAACAATTGATATGAGCTCGCGTCTCCCAAGGATCCAAAGCCTTCAAACGAAACGGTTCAAATATAGGGCCACTTCCGAGTTTTGCATATTTTTATCGTTTAGGCACACCCACAAATAGTAGCCGCTGTAACAGCAGTATTTCCACATCCTTCTGAAATATGTGATTGCTTCAAAGTATCAATGTAACAAACGCGTACTAGACGCCAACTCAACTTTCAATGCAGTCCATCTATCAGGTTTTAGCTGTTTCATGATATTGTTTATTCCATGATGCGTACGTCTCAGAGATTCTTGTTGGTTATTATTTATCATCAGGTTTATCAAAATCACATTAAGTAGATTTTTTCTTTTCTGTGAAAACCTTTGTTGGATTGCAAAGAGATTAACGTTTTAGCGTTAGCAAATGGAAAAGCCAATAAGCCAAATAAATTAAATGAATTGCTTCATCCAGCCGCTGGGTCCTGTATTCTGTAGCAAAGTAACGCAAAACGTTCGCAAAGCCTCGCAATATAATTCAACGCCACTACTCTAAAAATGACCTGGTATTCGATAATGGTGACTCGTAAGAAGCCATGGGGTCCAGTAACATTGGTAAGTGTTCTGCGTTTTGTGTTTACTGTTACATAATACGGTGCTAGTTAATTCCAGTCCGTTTGCAGGCTAATAGTGTTGACTCTCTTGTATTGACCGTCCTAGATCGATTGGCAAATAGTTGGGTCTATTTTTGCCAAGGGATGATTTCGCTTTGAGAGGAAATTGTTTCGTTGTTTATTTATCCTCGTTTGTATTTGAATAAGTAACTGGAATATTTCGTGACTATTATTTTACTGTTGGCTGAGTGGTATGGTTCCTGCCTCTTTTGGATTTCAATTTCTTCTGATCATTTAGTAAAGTAAATAAAAAATGTATATCTTAGAACTACCATTCAGCATCACATCAGATACTGAAAAAAATATTAGTTAAAAATCGGCCGGTGGCAAATATTTACCGATATACCTTTAAACCTTTTTAAGTTATACCAGATCGATCTTTGGATTTGTCCAGATTTGCTCTACCGGTGTCATACCAAGCCGAGATGGGAATGGTCCAAGTTTGATGGGAAACCATCTAAGGTGCCCTTGCGCTGGTCGTGGTACAAGATATAATACTCGTTGAGTACGCTTAGTGAGTATGGTAAAAATATGGATAGTTTTCAGGTTTGCTTCGGGTATGTTTCATGTAAGCTAGGGTAGTATAGGTAGTGTAGGTTGTGTAGGTAATGTAGGGCCCTGCGCCTTTCTGTACGGGCCCAAAGATCGGTAGCGTATCTGAAGCCAACTGACATGAAATTAAAGTAATGTTGTCACGAACCAAAAAAATGTGCGTTTGTTTTCTGAAATTCGTTTATTTCGTCATTTGGCACCTCATTACCAAGACATGTTATGAACCCTATCTTATAACATATAAATGATAATTTTTAATATGAAAATTAAACTTTAAATATTAAAGTATCTAAACCTATAGGTTAAAAGCTGACATGAGATAAGCAAAGTTATGACGAAGATATTATTATCGTCTTCGAGAAAATATGTATCTCATTGCTTGTACGACTCAAAAACAGTTTAATTTTTTAGAAAAGTCAAAACACTAATTAAGTTTTCGAACTCCAATAAACCGATGTTTTGTGTGTTTTGAAAAGATTACGTTGTTCTACATACAAACAACCATTCCATTTTAGAAAGTCACGTGTAAATTTGATTTATACTGGTTTACTAAATAAGTACTCGTTATAAACAATTATAAAGAGTTCTACAAAAGGTACTACTCACATCATGATAAAATTAAGAGAGCGCGTGTTATTCCTACTTAGCAGGACCGAGGGTCAACAGTCATTGCGTGTCATCCTGGGCGGGTCATCATTGAATAATGCGGCCAAATGTCTTCAATACAACGCCTTAGAGTAAATGGCCGCTAAATACTTAGAGGCTTAGTGTATGAGACTTACATGGCGGTCTTTAATGTATGTGAGTTTTATGACAAAAATAGAGTAAATCTATACTAATATTATAAAACTGAAGAGTTTGTTTGTTCGAACGCTAGGATCTCGGGAAGTGCTGGTATGAATTGAAAGATTCTTTTTCTATTGGATAGTCCATTTATCGAGGAAGGCTATAGGCTATAGAAAATAACGCTACTATTAACAGAAGCGGAGCATGAATCAAGAATGTCACATGACAGCATGTGTCTAAGATTGCGTCATTGAATATCACAGATTACATACCTCTTGAATATAAAACCTTTTTGCTAATCTCTGAGTTGGTACGACCAATTTCCGACAGGTGGCGTAGCAGGTAGCTGAAAAGGTGTTTTGTTTGAAAGCGAAATTGTCAGGAATGACTGAACCGATTTCTAAATTTTTTTAACCGTTGGATATATACGGTATCTCGATGAGTGCTATCTATGTTCCACGGGCGAAGCCGGGGCGGACATCTAGTATTAAATAAAAAAAGCTACTCTGTACCACAACCACTCACATTGTAATGTCAAAAAGTGAAATAATCAAATGAATGAGATATATTTTTGAAATAAGCAACTATTAATATATTTGTAACACTAACTTGATTGTTAAAAAACAGCGAAATTTAGCCTAAAAGGTACCTATTTAAGGTAAATATTTCATCCAAGTTTTACTGTAATATCACGAAAATGTAGATGAGACGATGAGACTTAGGTATGTATTAAATAAGTATTAGCCACCATTTTTATAACTACTTGTAACTACTTATAACTACTTGTATAAGTAATCTACTTGACGCCATGTAAGCTCTCCACAATCATCACGCAAAGTGGTTGCATCGTACAATGTTGTCATGACTTACACAATAGTTTCTATGTAAGTGCTCGATCGTTCATTCTATCTTAGAGTTAGTCGTAAATGTAACGAAATCATCCAATCAATTCACAAAATACGATCGTAACTCCCCCGTGTGATTTCTTTGACAAGTTGGCTACAACGTATGCAGGCCTTGCTCTAATCGCCGGCCACCAAGCGACATTAGTTGATTCTAACGACAGATGTTATTAAACAAATGTGAGATTTTATCGTCCAGTCTTTGTTTTGCTCCGAAGCCGGGTATGTGTGAAAGTAGATTACGCGTAATGGTGGCGGCTGTCTTGAGAAATTGTCGACTTTAGTAAAATGCATTGTGAAGTTTTGTAAAGTTATGAAGTGTATTTTGATTTAACACTCGTTATAGTTCTAGGAACTCTGAGAAATTTAGCTCAGAAGAAGATTTATACAGGGTTTAATTTATTTCTGTGAGATACAAGGGTCACTTGAGATATAGAGCTAACTAATTTATTAGCCGCTCTGAAGTGGATTACGCAAAAAGAAAACCCGAAAAGGATACATTGTGCTGCGTGTATCCTGAAATTGTAAAACATATTCTATAGTCTACATTTTCATTTAACTTAAGTAGAGGCTTATGCAAAAAAAATCCGACAAGAATACATTGTGCTGTGTGTATCCATCCTGAAATTGTAAAACATATTCTATAGTATACATTTTCATTTACATTTAACTTTATACCTATCGAAATACGTGAATATATTAAATAAGCTTTTACTTCGCGCTATGTAAACTTTCATAAAGAAATAAATATCCAACTCCAATTCCCAACTCTAGGTTGGCCTCACAGTTATATTTTAGAGCGCAAAATATGCAGTTTGATTGTTGAATCTAGTAAGTACGTACTTTATTTTAATATTCCTGTTCTATTACGTCGTATTAATTTCTATACGTATCAATGGACATATCATGTGACGTTAGGATTGATTTTGTTCAAAAAAATATCTTCTTAACTATAACACATTTTACCAGCTATTTAACTACGAGTACTTTTGCTAAGCGCAATTTGGCAACACAAAACGAAATACAAGTTCTTGAACAACTACAAAAAGCGGTATCGCACAGAACCGGACTTCAACGCGGGAAATCCGACAATCGCCGACATCGCACAATCGAACCTAGTGACAAAACGCTTCAATAGTACGACAATGACGACAAACAAAACATGTTTACATCAATTGTCGATATTTCAGCACCATTGACTACTCTGCGGGTAACCGCGGCCAACTTTGTCGGGTTTAGTACTTACTCGCTTTCAAAGCCCCGCCTTAATATTTCAAACAGCAACAATGACTATGTCAGTTTGTGTGCGGAAATTGATTTTTTTGACCCTCGTGAAGCTTTGACAGGTTGCCGCGCGGACCTTGGGAAGTCATTGTGCAATACGAATTTTTGATGCGGCGTTTGTAGATAGATACGTCGGAAGTTCGGGTTGAACTTTGATGTCGCCGGTTGGAGGCAATACTTTAAAGGGCACTTATTATAAATTACAAAAATGAGGTTTAGAAATGAACGTTTGTATAGCGCAGCGTAGAACATTTATACTAGACGTTGTTAGTAAAGCGGTTTTTTAAAGGTATACTTTTTTTTAGTTGCGCGATAATAATGAAAACATAAACTACGCGGGTAAAACCGTGAGGCTCTGCTTATGTCTTACAAATCGAGTTTTTGAAAAAGGAATGATGCTAAGCTGTAAGTAAGGTGTTTCCAGAGTACTAAATCATAATTGGATAAAATAAATTATTAGAAAAGCTTTATCAGCTTCAACTCTCGGTTTATGGCTTTTATTGTGGTTTAGCCTCACAATTTCGACAATAACAAGTATAAATAGAATATATAGTCTAAATTTTTGAAGAAAAAAACGAACGACGCGTATTCAAAGCGCCATTTTTTCTAAAAGCTTTATCGATTAGTGTCCAAATTAATTACTATATTTTTTACTATGATAACGGGCATATCCGTCAGTTGACTGACATGATACACCAACTTCATAAATATAGTGGAGGTACGGAATGAGCTTCCGCCATAGGTAAGCTGGCAAAATTATTGTTCACTCACTCCTTCTTGGAGGGATATTAAGACTTTAAAAAATTATTTAAATTATAAAAAAATATGGGAACTGGAATTAAGCGGCTAAAACCGCAGGATGCGGCTGGTCGTACCAGTATTATAAATAAATGTGAAAGTTTATTAGGATGGACAGATGTTGGTTACATTTCATGCAACTACTGAAAGAAGTAAAGTAATAAGTAAAACCAGTTATTTTTTATCCCGATTTTTTTAACACGATCGGTAACTAAACGGGTGAGACCACGAACCATTGTTCATCATCATTACAGCCTCTGTTCGTCCACTGCTGGACTTAGGCCTCTCCCATAATACGCCACTCTGTCTGATCAGGGAGCATTGTTAGTTTATATTACCTCCAAGAATGCCGTCAATGCTGTAGTCCTTCTTCCCGTCCGAGTCTCGGGCGCCGCCACGGAGCAGTCGCGATATCGACGAGATGCTGGGCGGGTCAGACACGCCTTCCTGCAATCAGCCGTATTGTAACATCAGTGGTGATCTCAGAGGAAATAGCTCCAGGGAGAGCGATACAGTCTAACCGTTCCACTGCAAGAGTTACTACTGCAAGACCTTGGATTTAAACTGTATGGTTATCAAACTCCAAAACAATATCCTGCTGAAACGCTGACGTTGGCGTAATTGTGCTCACCAAACAAATCTCACATAGCACAACTAAATAGAAGCAAGAAATAAATAGAAGATGAAGAATCAAATGACATAAATAACACAACTGAATATAAGCCAGATATGAAAAGATGACGAAGGAGATGAAGTATTTAATTTTTATTTTATTGTTGTAAATTAAGAGTAAAACAAACTGTTTTGCTAAACATATTGCATGCTTCTAGAAAAAGATGTCAGTTTGTGTGGGTCAACTTTTGAAATGTTTAGTATCATCTTGCAAACAACAATAAACATTTTTGGATTTGTAATTGTTTTGTTGTGAAGTGAGGTCAATTTTGACCGACTAGTAGGTTTTCTATAAAGATATCTAAATCGTGTAAAAGATAAATTAAATCCAGAGAGAGCGACACAGTCTAACCGTTCCGTTGCGCAGCATGTTCACTTTTAACCCATTAGTAGGTTTTTTAGTGGTCTCCAATTAAAAAAAGTCATTAACTTAAAACTTAAACTGAATATATTATAAATTGTCTTAAAAATGAAAGTTAAATTGCATGATACTGTTTGCATGATGTATTCTTCCCAACCGTAAAAATATTCGTACCTTAGATTCAGAACAACCTTTTTATTAATAAAACTACTATAATTATATTAATACTATGAGAACTAATAAACTACGCTAAGTAAATACCAAACTAACACTAAATTAACGGTAGACCAATGAAGGTCTACAGATACCTACCTAATCAAGATGTTCAAGTCCACTATCAGTCAGAAGCATGCCCAGCATGCTGGCGGTATTACCACACTGAATGGCAATGCTCAATGTCGCAGCCCCAAAGGCCTCAAATATGTAACCACTTCCGAGTTTGGTTGTTGATTTCCGCCATTTGAGACGCTTTTAAACTTTATTAACATTCGAGAAAGTGTACAGTTTTGGAACAAATTGAGCATTATTACACTTATAAGAAAATACAACATAATATTTTAAGGTAAACGTAGTGTAGACACAATATAAATAAATATTTATGTGTAATAAATTGGTTCAAAATATGTCGGCGCCGTTGAAGACAACAACATATTATATTATGTCTCCTACTACATCTAATGGTTAATGTTTTCCAAGGTGTTGTTGTACTGATCACTATCAATACTGTGAAAAGAAACGGAACTGGTATAGGTATGACATGATCTATGAATGATTTTGATGCGTTTTTTTGACGAGACGTGCAAGTCACTTGTACTCATACTATGGCCAGCGTCATTTGTAGGCTTATTAATGAGTATCTTGCAGTATCTTTTTACCTATACGTCTTAGTGTTGTTATTTGAATATTATTTATAAAATCATATTACCTGCGTTCACTGTCTTAGTGAAGCCGACAAATAAACATGAATTTATTTCGGATTCGTCATTAAAATTAAACAAATTTAGTAACGTCTTGGACATGATCCCGTTCTTAATCAGATTGATTTAGATTTAAGTTTCACCTTTATTTTAGTAATTAGAAAAGTGAAATTTCACCGGTCCCATAGCTCGCTTTGCTTTAAATGATCACATCAAAGCAGCCTCTTACTTACAGCATTAGAGCAAAAACACATAATAAGTACTAATTTAATGCAAGTAGTACTCGCACTAAAATTCACATCAAAGACGTCTAAATATTTCCATCGGGCTACTCGTAGCCCAAAAAATCGTATCATGGCTGACTCGAACGAATAGGGTTTACTTAACTTTCACAATCGGGACGTCTAGTTTCTTTCTACGAAATACGTAATTTCGAAAAAACTCGCGACTTTCCTACTGGTTCTACTTCGTTTCGTCCGATCGAATATTGTTTGATGTTTAAATGTTCTAAGCCTAAGTTAATTAGAATAGGCTTAGAATATATATACGGACGAAACGGCGGATCAAAGTAGAACCGAAGTAACTCGTGAGTTTATTTCGAAATTACGTTTTGACGTGACAACGTCTTATAAATTGGTTTGCCGGGTGACACTTCAAGAAACTGCGTTACGCTCCGCTCACGTTATGCGCTCACAACGAGAGCGAGTGAGAGGCACGCGTCCCTTCCACTCAGGCATGGTTAGCCCGCCTAAGAGCGAGAGAGACAGACATAAAAAGTGAAAGGCACGCGTCCCTTCCGTAAAATTATTTTACCACTCAAAGTCGTTGTCACGTAAAACTTTCGCCCGTATACCGACTTTACAGGCAACCAATTTTTTTTCGTAGAAAGAGAGTAGACGTCCAGAGCTAGTTGCGTTTCCCCTAATAGGTGGTATCTGGACATCTTCAAGCTTTTTTTAGATTTAATTAATTAACAACTTACACTAAACACACCTGGTTGATGTTCCAAAAATGCGAACGAAGAGATTTGACTCCACGTTTGTGATAAGAACGTCTAGGTTGTGGAATGCGTTGCCTGAGTGGGTTTTCCCTGATGGTACAATCTTGGTGTCTTCAAATCGAGAGTGAATCGGTTTTTTCTAGGTAAGTACGCTCCATCGTAGATCTTATCATCGCTTAACATCAGGCTAGATGGTGGTCAAGTGCGAACCTATTATAGTTAAAAAAAAACACCTGAACCATAGACCACTCCAGGTCTACAGATAATCAAGATAATTCAATCTTAAAGTGAATCGGTTTCTTCTAGGTAAACTGACTCTATTGTGGACAACATAACAACAGGCGAGACGGCGGTCAAGCACATACCTAATATCGTTTCAAAAAAGGGGACTACGTCTCCTTCTCGCTTAGTACATATGTTTTGCGTAACTTTGTATACACATTCGGTATTTGCTCAAGAATTCCACACATCTCGCGACAAGGGTTTAGGCCCTTCACTTAACATTCCTGAAGTGACATTTTGGGTACAAAACGATGATTGGGATTTTCGGAACACAAAAAGGTCCATTTGGCAAATATCTCTGTGAGTTTCACTTAGCGTAGTTGGCGCATTCGTGTAGCTTTTTCGTTAATATTTGGCAAACTATCTTATGTATACACTTACTGATACCACAAACATGTGATTCACATATGGAATTCGTTAGTATAGTCAATTCATAAACCAAATTAGTTTCAAATTTGCACTATTTGCCGTATTAGGCAAATAAAACAATAATGTCTAATTAATTAGTAAAGCGCTTATTCACAAGTGTTATGGCCGGTGCGTATAATAAAAAATCTGTAACAACCACGTTTGTTTTTTAAACTCGGTTGATTTGGGTATTTATAGCAAACTAGCAAAAACCCTGCCACGCTTCGATGTGGCACATTGTGATGCAAAAATTAGATAAAAACAATCCTTGATGCGAATTATATATCATCGTAAAATTTCAGCTCGATTGGTGCAGAACTTTTTGAGTTTTTGAAGCGTACACAAACCAACATAATATTTTTATATATAGAGATACTCTACGAAAGTTCCGAAAAACCAAAAAAACTGGAATCCTTGGTTTACACACTCGTAGTTTGAGAAAATACTAAGTTTTGGTGTTCATAACTAACTCATTATTATAAAATTAAGGATGAATGCGTCAATTACTCATACTATACATGTATTTACTGTCAAATGAATTGTCTTCTCTAAAGAACTAAAATATTGAAGTTTGAAATCTAGCTAGGTATCTATTGGATATAAAAAGCCGCGGTGGTAAAAAAGTTGTGGTCGCAAGAACATCAGAATCTGAGTAACAGTCATAGGTTTGAATCTCGCCTATACCTCTGTGTACTTCTCTAAACGCAAATTCACGAGTTTATCATCAACACTGGGTTTAATGGTAGATAAAGGAAAATATCATGAGGAAATCAGCTTGCTCCAAGAAAGACATCATTCGAGGAAAAGTATCTTTTGCCAATCCGCACTTAGCCAGCGTAGTGGATTAGGGCTTTGACTCTCTCTCCTTGTGAGATAAAGCCCCAAGTACCACCCGTGGGAACGTAAAGTGTAATTTTATCATTTTAGAAATCAAAATTAATTGACATCTGTATTTGGTTTCTGTTGGAAAACGTAACAAAAGATTTAAGAAACATATTAAGTAAACAGATATACCTACATTATGGATTATTTTTACGAACAAAAAGTATTTAGGTTTTATTTGGCCAATTTAATCTACTTTTGATGATATTTGAAGTACTAAAAATTATTTCTGAAAAGTACATAAAATTGCGTATTTTTTATGATGTAGAGTGATGTGACGAGCAAAATACGCGACTGATCGTAACAGCATAGTACCACGTAACCTAGTATCTACTATATTACGTTCGTCACTGAGATATAATAATAGTACATTTATGATATAAGTGCTGTAAATGGAAAATTTAGAATTTTGAAAGTTGACGTTTAGTTAAAGTCCGAGTTTTACTTATTTCCTTGCAAACAATTTATAAAACGTCGTATGACATACATGCCCTTTTGATAAATAATTACAGCTTCTGCTTTCTTGTAGCCCTCGCCTACGACTCGGGCAAGCAAAATAGTCTCGGCTGTAATTTTCAATTTACCGCGCTTATATCATAATGTAATATTATCTCATACTCCTCGTATTCTGGCAGTTCGTATCGACCCATAAAGTCCACCACTGTTGGGGACCTGCTGGGGCACGGCCCTCTAACCAATGAATTAGAGATGGTTAAGCCATAGTCCTCCACGATGGCCAAGATGCGGGCTGGCACACTTCGATAAGCAGGAGGTTTCCTCACGATATATTTTCTTTATCGTTTATAAGCTAGATGTTTTACGCTTGACTTCGAAAGGACAGTGATGCGACAAAGTCTTTCAAACCAGAAAGTTCGGATCGGCATTTTTATATTCACCCAAACAATGAATTAATTCTAAAGCAGTGTTTAACCGTCACACATGACTCTCTTCTTGTGATAGTAGCCCCCAAGTTCCAGTAGTTATTACACAAGGTGAGCTGTTTATGCTTTAAGATTGGCTCATTACCGTGGTTACATTATCGGTTATTAAAAGACCCGTTACTAGCAAGAATCGAAAAGTATGTAGAATTTGTTATGAATTTAAATAGTTTACCTTGATTAATTTTTCGCGAATCTCCCATGAGAATATCCCGGGATTCTGCCGTTTGAGTTCTTCTATTCTCGATTCCACTTCCGGAGTGGCAACTCTTGGCTTCGAACCGCCTATCACACCGGGTCTGATCGAGCCTGTCTCCTATACAAAAGAAATTCATGTTAGACAATTGATTCATTAAATTATATTTTGGATCACAATGACCAAGGACGACGAAAATACAAAACGATTTTTAAATGGGTCACAATAGTTTGTAAGATGATGAAAAAATACGCAATATACTGTAAACAATAAATGAGTAGTAAATAATTGACGAGCAAGATATGAGACGAGTTTTTAGTTATATTATCATGATGCCCTCAGATGAAAAGCGGCATTGCTTTCATAATGGCTGACGTTCAAAAGACCGGAAATAAAAGGTTTGACTCCACATTCGCCATAATAACGTCCAGGCTGTGGAATGCTTTGCCTGAGTGGATTTTTCCTGATGGTTACAATGTTGGTGTGTTTAAGTCGAGAGTGAATCGGTCCCTTAAAAGGGTACGCGCCTGCCCCATCGTCAACCGCATCGCCATTTAACACTAGATAAGATTGCAAACAAAGATGTCCTATTTTGCCAATTTTTCTTTGGACTAGTGTAAAAAGCGCAGGCACCTACTAACTTACATACTTACGCACATATTTAGTTTTCTAAGTTTCATGTTTATTATTAAAGTCTGTGGTCAAATTGAGAATATATGAATATTGCTTTATGATCGAATTTTCTTCACTTGACGACTCAGACAAATTATTCATTTGCTCTAAGCTTAGCGACCACTAGTCCTACGAATAACGCGGAAGTTTGTAAGTATGGATGGATGGAAGTTTGTAACTCTTCCACATAAAAAGTTCTGAACGGATCGGGCTAGAATTTGGAACATAGATTATAAATAAATAAATAAAATTTATTTCAAAAACATAGATCTTAACTATACAATATAATAGATTGATTATAGTCTGGAAAAACACATAAAAAAAGCAAGGGGAACGACGGGAACGGCAACTGCGCGGGTAAAACCGAAGGGCACTGCTTGTAATAAATAAAATTACTTGTGATGAGTGATTCCGAATCAGAAAAAATAATTAAAATGAGGTATTTTTGATAAGTAAGTAAGTCAATTTAACAAATGGACGTTATACGATTGTGGCGTTAAAGTAATAAATTAATAATGTTGCCAGGTTATCAAATTTGGTCGGGTGTAGGTTTGGTTCAGAAATGTGCCAGAACTAAAGTGGAATTGTTACAGAACTCGGTCACATTTTAACCTAATTTGAACTTCATACATATTCAAAAAGTGAATATATAGCAGTGTGATAAAAAAATTGTTAAAAGATTACTAACAATTATTTTCATAATAAAGGACATCGAAATAACACTCTGATTCTCGAATTTATAATATTAATTTACTGATCTACATTCGTGCTGAGCTGAGAAAAAATATATTAGGTACTTTAAATATAACCGGTGTGTTTCTTGCTGGGCAACTGGACATGTTGCAATGAGCCTTGCAGCCTAATGGACCAGAGATTTAATAAAATTACTGATAACCAACACGAATTAATTATTATCAAGTATGGCATCTAGCGTAAGTAGATAGATATTATATCGACTCTAGGATTTTTCCATATTTCACAATAAATCTATTTGTATAAAAAGTTCGTGTCATATGTTTGTATTCATGCTCCCCTGAAACGGCAGCATTGTATTTTATAAAAAAAGTACCTACCTATGAAAATAACTTATATGTTCGTTAAGTATTTTCTCCTTCTTGCCTTGATTTTTCATTGCATTTTTATTATTATTCTTGTAAAATAGTATCTAAATATATAAAAATCAATGCCACTTTTTGTTGTAAGTAAACTCCTCCTAAACGGCTCCACCGATTTGAATGATTTTTTTTGTATACGTTTGGGTAGCGCCCTGGATGGTTTAGATTCACAAATCACCCCGGCAGATGGCGCTGCAGTTGGTATCTAGGTTATTATCCGAGCGAAGCCGGAATGGGCCGCTAGTATAATATAAAATAATTTGGAAATATTTTTTAATGTGAAGATTTTTTTCGTTAAAAATCCATTTTCCATTTCCATCGAATTCTTGCCACTGATCAAAGAAAATAAAATTAACAGGATATTACTTTGTGCCCTTATTTTCAAAATTTAAAAGTGAAACAGAAAATGTTGCCTAAAATTCGTATTGGTGTAATTTTTATTTGTTTAACCCATAAACTCGTACTTGGTCAGTAAAATAAATTGAAAGTATTACGAATAGCGTTATTTTGAACTTAAAATTAAAATTAATTTATACCATAAATTAAAAAATACGAGGATACCATCTTATTTCCATAATTCGTTTTTATTATTAGGTACTAGAATTTTAAATTAAAAATATAGCAAATAATCAAATATTCAATGCATTTAACAGACTCGTTGATTTACCCTATAACTTGACGAGAGTTTCGTGGATACCGTGAACAACGTGTTTTTGTTTGTCTTTTTTTTTTATTATAGTGGGTATTAAAATGTCATTGGCTACGATAGGTGATTGATTAACGCCCATCAATTTTTGCTCAACCTTCAACGGCCTTCCCTTTTCCTAAATCCTAAGATTTCCGTTCAGTCTTTTTAACTGACTTTGAAAAAAGAAGAGATTTTTTTTTCATTTATATATATATATATATTATATATAACACAAAGCTTATGTTTCTCGGCATATCTACGCAAAGTAATTAAAAAAAAGTGAAATGTAGAAGTGATATTCTACCTCTACGTTAAATTTTCTTTTTTGTTTGTTAATTTTTTTAGATTCATTTTTGATTAATAATCAACTGGGAAAATTTAAATAACACACAGTTACATACATATTTACGTAAATCTTTCCCTTTCCTGAATACGCACCCCATTATCAAAACTATATTAACACTAATACAACCAGGGGTTATAGAGCCGGCCCTGCGCCTACCGTGGAGAACCATTTCCTGAATAAAACAATCGGTTATTGTGAACTGAGTGTTGGTGGAAGCGGACCTTCAGGGTCCGATGCCCACCTATCAATAGCGATTGTCCCACTGTTCGTTGTCGGCTAATTGATCCCATGAGTGGGCGAACCCATACGTGGATATTTCTGTCGTATAAACCTTATTGATGAAGTATTATGAAAACATCTATACTGTTCGAGCTAAACACAAATGCTAGTTTCACCATTGTGAAATATATTTTATTTTATTTATTGTGACAGGAAAGCTGTAACGCAGAAAACAAGCAAAAAAGTTTCGTAGGGACTATCTTTTAAATAGATTTGTGGTGCATCGATGATTAGAATTTAACTATGGTGTCCAAAGTTTTTGACGCTTCAAAGTGTTAATGACTACTTTAAATTTATTAAATATATTTTTTGAATTGAATTTCATGTTACTTCTTATGAAACAAAATAGTGTGTTCTGTACAACAAATAAAGTTATGAACAAAAATACTAATATTGTTTACTTACTTAAAGTCCCACTTGTTGGGCTTTACATGAAGCTGCTTGGAAAATTTCTACATAAAGGTAGAGTAAGTAGGTAAAATTGTTGAATTTTTCCCCTAACAGATTTGTTTTTGAACTGTCTGAAAAACGTATAATAATTACCACGAGTTGTTTTCTCGTGACCACGGCTGCTGTAACGCTAAGGTAATTAAATAATAATTTATTATATCGTAATTATGTAATGTTTTTAAAATCGTGTATATTTAAAAAACAATACCTGTGAAAAAATTGTTGAAAGTCGGGAAAATTTGTAAAATAACTATTCCACATTTTAAAAAGGCCACTTTTAGATTCAATAATTTACACCATTCAATTATTATCCCTATCCATACGGCTCTCTTATTAGTGAAACCTGACTTTTAATCTCTCACCTATTTATGTCCTCGTTTTCATACTCAATATAATTTTTTTCACTCAACCTCTTAAAACAATAATAGGTTAATGTCTTTCCAGCCAGTCACCAATATTAGAACAAAAAAATCGCAACTTGTCCTTATTGACTATTTTAATAGCTCCATAACGACTAGTAGGTACCGAACAGAATATCAAATTTATTATAACTGGAGTGTTTCCATCATTGAGAGCCAATTATGGCAATTCGCTTGTGTAATTTCATTTTCCATCAGCCCCTCATCGCTTATTTCGGGTCAAGTACGAGTCGCAAAATGTCGAGGATATTGAGAGCCTATTGACATGAGGGTTGATAAATTATCAAATGTCTACCAAATATTTTTCAAAATAATACTGTACTGTCCGCGAATTTTCCCGGAAAGATTGTAAGATGCTAACGAAGTAGAGAATAAAATATGAAACCAAAAAAAATCTAAAACTTTTCGTGGTTGAACGTTGAAAGATATTGCCAAAGGGAGTTTCTAGGAAATATTGAGGGTAAGTGAAAATCGTAAATTTAAAATGTGGAAGTTGTCTTTTGTACAGTACGTATCTAATATATCGATGTAGTAGTAGTGCTTGTACTAGTCATCATTATCATCATCAACGGCCTACTAAATGTTCTCCTGCTGGGACTCGGGGCTGGGGGATGGGTTTTTGTATACAGCAATAAACATGATGACTCGTCTGATGATAAACAGTAATCATCGCCTGCAAATACTTGTAACATTAGAGGTGTCGTCATTCCAGAAATGTATTATTTTGTAGTACCCTCCACCCACGAAGCTGTGGCGGCCTAGTGATGAGAACGTCCGTTTTACAATTGTGGGGTTGTAGATTCGAATCCTTTCTGCATCTATAAATAGTTTTCTAAGTGAACATTTATAAGGTTGTCATCACCACTGGCTTTAGCGATGACGTGAAACATCGTAAGGTAACAGGAATGTTCCAAGAAACACGTGTTCCAAGGACATCCGCCAGTCCTACTTAGCCAGCGTGGTGAAAAATGGTCTTTACTCTCTGTTTGTGACAGAAGCTGTCGAGCCCCAACGTCCGAGTGAGAAAAAAAATTAAAAACCTGATATTCGTAATTTTTATTAAGATAAACAGTATAAGCTGTTTAATAATTTTTGATCAGATCAGATGTGATAAGTCACATCACATCTGATCTGTGAAAAGACCTTTAAAAAGGTCAACATCTTCCTTTCATGGTCTTCCCACATGCTCGTGGTAGAAATGACCAGCTTAATCAAAGAGTTTGAGATTGAGTGTATATTTTTGGTGTTGTATTTTAACGTAACTTTTTTCAGTTCCAATAATCGGGTAACCTCTGATTGTGGACTATTCAGTAGCAGTGTTTATACTAAACTTTATACTCACTCTCATAATCTGGCAACCTATACACAAAGAGAGAATAAATAGTAAGGTAGCGGTTCGCCCGCAGACCGCAACACGAGACCGCGACAGGAGACCGCGACCGGAGACCGCGACAGGCACTTGACTCTATAGAATTGTGTGGGTGCCAGTTCGCACCGAGACCGCGACAGGAGACCGAGACACGTGTCGCGAGACATGTGTCGCGGTCTCGGTGCGAACTGGCGCCCAAATTCTATAGAGTCTGTTGCGGTCTCAGCGTGAACTTGTACCTTTATTAGATCTGGTCTGTACCTTGTGTTACTTGGTATAACTTATTCCGTACATAAAAACAAAATTAACGACATACAACTTAGAATTTAAGTTTTAAAAGTTACTAATGTTGCACAATACGTCTCCTGTGCAGTTACAGATATACTGCTATTATGCATGTCGGACACATGAACTGTGAACTCACATGATTTCACACACCAAAAGCGTTTATTTAACACGCACGTTCAGCTTCACTGCACTGCCGTTTGCTTCTTAACTTAGGTACCATGTCGGTAACCCGAATCTCCAAAACTTACCTCTTCTAAAAAATGCTTATAGTGCCCAAAGAGGTTTTCATTGCAAAACACTTCACTAGGTACTATTGAATGTGAAAGTTCGTATTTGCTCCTTACCTGGTATCTGTTGAGGATCTTGGAGACGCATCCGTGCGAGACACGGAGCTGGCGAGAGATGACGCAGGGCCGCACTCCGGCCGCGGCCATCTCCACGATCTTCAATCGGATGTGGTTGGGCAGCGGCCTGCCGTTTATGAAGAGCCCTCCCAGCTGATTCACGCGACCCTGTCCTGTGAAACACAGGTACAACTTAGCCCGCAAAACACCAATCAGCCCCCCTTTACTGCACTAGTCGCACCAAGCGTCACCCGGGCGCCGCGCTATTTGACTTGACACCTTTATTAGCAAATTTAAAAACGAATTTAGTATGAAGTTTTGTAGTTGTAGGACTCTTGGTAGAGTCCGCCTGGTAAAGTACCACACCTTTGCCAGCTATTCTACCGCCAAGCTGTAATGTGCAAACATGACTGTGTTCCGGTTTGAAGGGCAATGTTTCCAGAGAAATTACAGGCCTTAGAGAGATATAACATCTTAGATCTCTAGGTGACGAGCCCAGTGCAGTGCTAGGTAATGATTTGGACTCTTCATGTTCCAATATCTGTGTTTCACTGTGTTGTTATGTGGCAGCCTTGTTGCTTACCATGAGGCACATGCCCTATTTGTCTCGTCAATCTTTATTTAAAAAAAAGCTTCCAATAGAACACCGCTGCGTTCCGGCGCCGCGAGTGAAATTACCTGAACTAGTGAAGTAAACGATACGTAATGGATTTAGGACCAAGAAGTACTCTCAATTCGACTCCTATTAGGGTTTCGCATTAACAAGAGATTCTATTCGTACTAAGCCACCTGTACTAAGAGATCCATTACTGAACTACCTACACGAATTAGTTTGACCTGTATTTTTGAATCATAATAAATAACGAGATCATATTTTCATAATATATATGTGATAACAAAACCACCATACCTAACTTAACCGCCATACATATCCCATTTTCTGTGATTAACAAATAATGTACTGTATAAATGCAGATGTGAACCTTTTTTCAAAAAGTTTATTAGGTGAACTATTTTACATGTGCCTACTGTATGTTTATGATATTATATTATGTTATAATTGAATATGTCAACGTCCTGGTGAATATAAGAGAAATTAATTTATCGTGGGAGGAGTGCACCAGACTTTAAAATACAGTTCATTACTGGTTTGGGGACGGTGGATTCACATTATAGATAAATATTGTGGGACAGTTCTCACACAACATTAACTTGCCCTAAACTAATCAAGTTGTCATAGGCAATGACACTCGTGTGCGTAAGACTTCAAAGTCTTGATCGTCGCAATATTGCTAGTTTATCGGGGTTTTATCGGATACACTTCGGAGAGTGTGCGACTAATCTGCATGATCTAATACCACCTTGCCCTTTCTTTTATCGGACTTCTCGTATCTCAAAAGCGACATCGTTTCATGGTTGATGTTCCAAAAACACGAACGAAGAGATTTGACTCCACGTTTGTGATAAGAACGTCTAGGTTGTGGAATGCGTTGCCTGAGTGGGTTTTCCCCGATAGCTACAATCTTGGTGTCTTCAAATCGAGAGTGAATCGGTTTCTTCTAGGTAAGCACGCTCTATCGTAGATCGCATCATCGCTTAACATCAGGCAAGATGGCGGTCAAGTGCGAACCTATTACAGTAAAAAAAATACTACAGAATGCTTCAACTATGGGAGCGAGTTAGCTGATATAATCCCGGTAATATTATCATTCGCATTTCACTCGCGCATTACAATTCATTCGCGGGTAGTCGCTAATACCACATCAAAATTTTTGTTGCTCATTTATAATTAATAATAAATTAGAAAACTCTGTTTTGACAGTGTTATTATATGTGTTAATGTAACGTAACTGTTAATTACCTGCCAGGGAGTGTTTTCTCCGAATATAAACAACACAGTATTTTAATATTTCACATTTTATTTTTTGGGACAAATCACAATGGAAGCTATACTGGAAACACAAGAGAAACTGCAGACACTGTTTTTAAAAAAAATGAACTCCTTCCAAGAGGTACTCCAGCAATCTCCATCCAAAACGTCAACATTGGCTGAAGAATTCAAGTCTTTCCCGGGAATATATTTTAGTAGCCATTAAATCTCTTCAGGATCAAATATTTCTTCTCGCTCGTGAGACTGACAACATTCAAATGAGGGCCCGACATAAGTTTTTGTTATTTCATGGTGTTCCGGAGGAAAAGGATGAGGACATTGCAGCCAGTACTGTAAAGTTGGTGATACAAAAACTAAAAATAACAGAGTTCAGTGCTTCCGACATTAGGAAATGTCACCGCTTGGGACGTACATCTTCTGACAAACCTCGTCCTATCCTTGTTAAAGTAAGTAATCTGGCTCTTCGACAGAAATTATGGTTTGCAAAGACTTCATTGAAGGGATCGGTGTAACACTCTCAGAATATCTGACGAAAGCTCGGCACGACGTCTTCATGACCGCCCGGGCGCGTTTTGGTATAAATAAGTGCTGGACTCAGGATGGTTCCATCATTGTTTTGGATGCAGACAATAAACGTCGGCGTGTCAGCAGCCGCCGTGAATTAGATGAGATTGAGGTCGTAGTTTCATCAACCTCTGCTTCTTTGACGAAGAGGAAACCTGAGGTGGTAGCTGACAAGAAGTCTTCAGGTTCAAAACGTAAAATTGTTGCTAAGAAATAGTAAAGTTTTTATGTACGCGTCCAATTTTGCTGGCAGCGGAGTTTGTTGTAACATTGAAACATATCGTCGATTTTGTAACTTCACGCATAGATATCCAATATCCATTTTGTTTTAATTTTACTCTTTTTACGTTTTACACAAATTCAGTACCCACAATCGTATTTAAAAACAGCAAGCTAAACTTTTTGCTTTTTGTATTGTACCTGTATTGTATTGTAAAGACATTTCATGTCACTTGTTTTATGTGTCAATGTCAAACTATCAGATGTCAATTCAGCATGTTTTTATTTTTGTAACGCTGTTGATGGCTAATGTAAATTTTGCCAGAAACTCATAGCGTATTTATCTTTTATTTTGTGGGAACTGGAACTGAGATGCATACTTTTATATCATCACCTATATAATTTTCTGTTTTACTTTATTTTTCTCCGTTTTTGTAAGCGTATTTCTGCTAACTGAATAATGTTGTATTCTTATTTTTTTTTTCTTCTTTTCCAACACAACCGGCAGGTGGTTTTTGATTTTTTTTTTTATTGTAATTTTTATTTTATTGTTATTTTACTAGTACTTAAAGTTAAATTCATTAGTTAGTTATAGTACTAGTTGTATTTTTTTTTTTATATACATATATTTATTTATTATAAACTATTTTATTTAGTTTATGGAAATGATTAATTTATTCAAAAGTAACGATGGCAGTAGTGATGATGAGTATTTCTCGGCATCTCCTATGGAGTCGAGCGGCTGTGACGACAGTTTCGATAGTGGTCTTCCATTATCGGAGTTTCTGAAGGTTACCTTTTCTGACGTTCCTAGAAATTTTAATGTTGTTCACATAAACGCGCAGAGCATTCCGTCTTCTTATCCTGATATGCTAGCTTCTCTCGATCAACAAAATATACACGCTATTCTGGTCTCTGAAACTTGGCTTCAGCCTAGTCTCCCCACTACTTCTTATTCGCTTCCTGGCTTCATTCTTATAAGGAATGATCGCACCGCTCGCGGAGGCGGAGTGGCGATCTATTTGAAGGCTAACATTCCTTTCACTATTTTGAGTCAATCGCCACAACCTCCTCCAGTGAATGGTGGCGAGCATCTATTCATTGAAATTACTCTCTCTCACTCTAAAATTCTTTTAGGCGTATATTATTGTCCTTCCAGTAGTATTAACTTTTTCCCTTCTTTCGAAAATATCTTACTGGATCTAATTCCTTCTTATAAACATTCTATCATCATGGGAGACTTTAATACGTGCCTTGTTAAGAAAGATCGTCGCAGTTCGTCATTGGAATCCATCCTGGACTCCTATAATTTACACATTCTTCCTTTAAATCCTACGCATCACTTTCCTAACTGTGTCCCATCTCTCCTTGACTTAATTATTGTTTCCTCTTTAAATAATGTATTCAAACATGGCCAATATTCTGCAGATAACTTCTCCTACCATGATCTGGTTTATCTATCCTACAAAATTCGTCCACCAAAATCCAAGCCACAAATCCTAATGCAACGCAATTTTAGTGGAATGGATCATGATGCCTTGCGTAAAGATGCTAGTGAGATCGACTGGAGTAGGGTGACTGATTTAGAATCAGTTGACAATCAGATAGCAATGTTTAATAAATTAGTAACTCAATTACTTGATACACATGCTCCTGTACATGCTGTCAAAGTTAAGCACCTTCCAGCACCATGGCTTACCGACGACATAAAGTTCTTGATGAATAAGAAAGCAGCGGCCAAGACACGGTACAAGATGAAACCCACAGATACCAACAAATTGAGGTATGTACAAATACGTAATCGCTGCAATAAGGTGTGTAGGGATGCAATGCGCCGCTATGTTCATGCTTCTGTTGATGAGGAGAATCCAGCTAAAGTCTGGAAATTCCTTAAATCTCTGGGAATTGGCAAAGATCGTCCGAATTTGACTTGTAATAATATTGATATTAATTCTTTAAATCAACATTTTTCTTCCGCTTCTGCTATGCCTGAGGCAGATAGAGACTCAACAATCAACAATCTTTTTGCCATTTCTACAAAAGATTTTCCTTCCTTTAGTTTTAATCAATTTACCGAGTGTGATGTCAAGAGGAGCTTTATGTCGATTTCTTCCAATGCGGTGGGCGGTGACAATATAAGCCGGAACATGCTTTTGCCCATCCTTGAAATTATCCTTCCCGTCCTGTGTTCCATATTTAACAATTCTATTTTAAGTGGTGTGTTTCCAGAATTATGGAAAGACGCTTATGTTTTACCATTACCTAAGAAATCTAATCCAAAATGTTTGTCTGAATACCGTCCTATTTCTATCCTTCCTTTCCTTTCTAAAGTCCTAGAACGTCTTGTCCATAAACAAATGAACGAATTCCTTATCAAACAAGATCTTCTTAATCCTTTGCAGTCTGGTTTCCGTCCTGGGCATAGTACTGTGTCTGCGCTTGTCAAAGTCACTGACGATATACGCTTGGGGATGGATGGCGGTAAGCTTACTGTTCTAGCTCTGTTAGACTTCAGTAATGCTTTTAACGCCGTCAATTTCGACATTTTGCTTGCGTTACTACGCTCTCTTAACATATCTCCACCGGTAGTTGATTGGTTTCGTAGTTACCTACTGGGACGCCGGCAACGGATTCGCCTTGAGGATACTTTTTCTTCATGGTGCAATACAATAGCCGGCGTTCCTCAAGGCGGTGTCTTATCTCCTCTTCTTTTGCAATTTTATAAATTCAATTTCCAATCACCTTACTTCTTCCTACCACCTTTATGCAGACGACCTTCAAATTTACGTTCAAGCTCCTCTAAATAAACTTGATGCAGCTATTGCGGAAATAAATGCAGATCTGCGTCGTATTATGCAGTGGAGCACATCTTTTGGCCTAAAAGTTAATCCTCTTAAGTCACAGGTTATAGTAATCGGGAGCTCTCACTGGATTTCCAGAATTAATTGGATTACTTTACCTCGTATTGTATTTAATGGAGTCTCAATACCGTTCAGTGATTCTGTGAAAAATCTGGGATTAGTCTTTGATCGTACCTTGTCTTGGGACTCCCATTTAAAATCAATCAGTGGCAAATTATTTGCAGCAGGTAGTTCCTTAAGACGCCTGCGTAACTTTTTGCCGACTGCCACTAAAATTGCTCTTGCTCAGTCTCTCCTACGTCCTATCCTGGATTACGCTGACGTCTGTTATCCTGATCTCAGAGAGGATCAGCTAGATAAACTTGAGCGCCTTCAAAACTATTGTATAAGATTTATATTTGGTTTACGCAAATATGATCACGTATCTCAATTTCGTACGCAGCTCAAGTGGTTACCAATTCGTCTTCGACGGGATGCTCATATTCTCTCTCTCTTCTATAACATCTTATTTAATCCCTCTACCCCGCACTATCTTAAGGAACGCTTCACTTTTCTAGAAGATTATCACCCACTCCCCTTAAGGTCTAAAAACAACCTCTCAATCATGATCCCCTCTGCACGAACAGAAACCTTCTATGGTAGGTCGTTCACTTTTAGAGCAGTTGTTTTGTGGAACGAATTACCCGTGTCTATCAGACGTTCGTCATCAATTGAAGCCTTCAAAAAACATGTCAAACAGTTCTATTTGTCAAAATTGTAGCCTCGTTAAAAGTTTTATAGTTTTTACTTTTTAATTGACTGTTTTGTTTTTCCTTTCTTATACCTACACCATACAGATATACCTATTCATATATTTTAGATTAGTATGTATTATTATATTATAATTAGTATTCGTATTTATATTATATTATAAGTATGTATTAGTATTTATTTGTTTTTATTTTATTACTAAGTATCTTTAGTAGTATAATATACATTGTAATTCATCGATGTTATTATAAATTACCTTTCATGTCACATGCACACCCCGTCTATTAACACTCCTCTTATCTTTTTTCCACCCTAAGGTTGCCTGGAAGAGATCGCTCTTAGCGATAAGGCCGCCGATTGTCGCACTAGTTTTATTAGTATAAAATGTTCTTGTAAATTATTTTTATTTGGTGTGTTCAATAAAGTGTCTCTATCTATCTATCTATCTATCTATCAATACGAAACTTTTGATACTTGTTGCTCAATCACGTCGGAACGTTTGAAATGACAGATCGAGTTGAAATTTGGAACACAGATAGATTATACTTATTATAAATATAGGACAAATATTTTTCTTGGGTGGGAATTGAACCTTTGAACCTTGAATTAAACCTTGGCTCCGCAGGCAGACTTCCTAACAACTAAGCCATAAGGCCATTCTGCTACATTAGGTATGTTGGTATAATTAGAGCAATAAAAGGATTATAGTTTGAGAATTTATAGGCTGATCTTCAATTGTATTATAGATATTTTCTTCACTGGGTAGAGACACTGGGTGTCACTTTATTAAAATATGATTTAATGACTATTAATTTACTAATAGTTCGTACATCTATAATTAACAACAATAAGCACTACCAAATTACAAATTATATAATATAGACCAGTGAAGGTTTGGGGATAATAAATAAGATGAAGTCAGCCAATTTCAGACATGCCCACTATGCTAAAGACATTACCACGCTAAATAGAAATACTTAACCGTTTGAGCAAAATAAGTGCCGATTTTGGTTACAATTCGCATCGATCATGAGCCGGGAAATGTTTTTTAAAATCTTTTCGTGAAATGTATATATTTTCATTTGTCTGTACTGGCATGGTAAAATTTATGGTATTTTTTTATTTATTCAAAATAAAAAAATATGAAAATGTAGTTCCAGTATATTGTAGCTGATGTTATTTCTGTATGTTGTAGTTTGACAATTAGTTATATGGATCAGATTACAAGACCAATTTTGTTTAATGAGAAAAATTATTTATGAAGTGAAAAAAATCTTTTTTCAACTGTATAGGGCAAGGGTCAGCAACAGGCGGACCGCGGTCCGTGTCCGGACCGCGAAGGGTCGAACCTCGGACCGCCAATAAAAAATATTGTATTGTAAGCCAAGTATACGTTTTAAAATGTAGGTAATGTACACTGTACCTTTATTAATTTTAATTATATTTTTTTGACACATAGAATCTACCTTAGTAAATAAATTATTTTTCTATTAAATATTTCCCGCAAAGCGGCTAAGAGAAACTCCACACTTTCAAATACACGCTCCTCTTCGCCACCACACGCTGGCTCGCTGTCCGTGGACACCGAACGTGGAATGCGGTCCCCGCCCAAGATAACTCCTCGAAGAGCATCTCCGTCCAGTAACTGCTAGAGAACGCAGACCGAAGAGAGGCAGAGATCCGTATCCGCGGAGTGGCTCTCTTCATGGACAGCAACAAATAACGATTGGAAATAAGCTTTTGCTTCGTCTGGGAACGGAAACGAGCCCGTTTGTCACCTGGATTGCCTTGCCTGCTCAATGGTAGTACCACATAAGTCACAATGAAGAGGGAAACCTACGACGTAATGTGTGCGAGGTAGATGGCCGCCAATTTCGGTGCGAAGGAGCGATCGAAAAACGAAACGATTGCATTAATAGAGTACTCGAAAGGTCGAACACTTTTATAAACTTTGTGTAAACATCTGAGCAGAAGTGCTGGTAAACATCATGAGGTTGTCATATAAGAAGATAGGGGAAAAATCTGAGCTTCATCAGACCCCTTTGCACGATCAAACAAATGCAACTGACATATGGGGATACCTGTTCCTAGTTCGACCATCCAAACCGGCTCCGAAAGAGCCCAGCAAAGGACAGCCGCGGCCAACCAACGACGATGCACGGTGTCACGCACTTTATGTTTTCTTCGAATTTATAGCCCCACTGACAGCGTCAAGACAAATCTCAAGATCTGCGAAAACATCATGCAGTCTTATAAGTTAGGGAGTGAAAACCTCTTAAAGGTGAAACTTGAGGAGACTGAAGCAGTCATTTACAATAATGCCACTCCCCGGGTCATCGAGAGAAAAGGGAAAATGGCTTTGTGACACTGAGCAAAAAAGAGATGGAGCGCATGGGAAGACCTGTTTATGCAACACCTCCAAAAGACCCAATTGTAGTTACTGCCCGATGCACTAAGATTATTCTGGACAACAAAATCCTAGAGATGGCCAAGACCATCGAAGAGAAGTCAAACGTCAAATCTGATTAGGAAAACTGGGAGGTACCGAGAATACAGTCGGTCAACGGAGTTTCAGGATGTGGCAAGATAACATGGGTGGTTATAAACTTCAACGTAGATAAGGACACCATCATCACCACAACAACTGAGACACCAAAAGATCTAAGAGAAAAGCTATGGCACCGTATCGGAAACCTGATCAAAACCAGAGTGCGAACCATGGCTTCTGCGCTGGTAAATGGTTTCCGAAACGCCTTCAGTTTCAGTTGCTTTATGGCGGACGAAGCTCTCATGAACCATTTTGGAGCTATTGTAGCGGACAGACTGCCAAATTGTTCAATTTGTCAAAGGCTTCACTTCAAATGGAAATAATTGAAATTCAAGAAGATGAATCTTTGCAAATGTATAAAACTGTATCCACTGAAGAATTTTGGGCCAAACACATCTCAGAATAATATGGAAATCGCAAAAATCTAGCTATCAATTTGGCTACTATGTTTTGTTCGACTTACGTATGTGGGTCATATTTCTCAATTATTTTTTAAACAAATAATTTTGAGATTAACCGACTCCCAATAGGGAATATGCATGCATTTTTTTTTATATTTTTAATTGCCTTTTTACATTATTATAACACTTTAAAAATATAAATACTCTTGTAAATGTACAAATTGATTTATAAAATAATATTTAAAATATCGATATAATTTGACCAGTGTAAACGCCGCATCTTTCCCGCGCCTGCATAACGTCGCAGGCCACGACCTGTGTTTGTTTACTACAAGTGTTGCAGTTACTTTGTACCGATTTTTGAGTTGTGCTAGCTAATCAAACGATGGAGAACACGACTTTTCTCTCTAACACTACTAGCTCAGTACGAATATCGACACCGTTAAAGCAGAAAACATGCCATGTGACGTCACATTTGGTTTCCACAGATAATGATGCGTTTCGCAAACTTGAATTTCCCCGCGCCTATTTTGCACTTTTTATATAATATTTTTGATAATTAATAACTAAATAATAAAATAATTGTTTTGGCATAATGGCGGGACATTAAGGATTCTACGAAAAAAAAAAATCAAGCCAATTTACACTACATGCATATTCCCTATTACTCGTAGAAGACACACGTTAAATTTACTATTCTTCTCGAGGACCAAACTATAAAGAGCTGGCTCAAGAGGATCGGTGTAATTTGTCGCATTGATTTTAGGTCTTGTGTTTTTTTATAATTACAAGTTGAGTTTAATACCGTACAATAAATCATTGTAGCACTTTTTAATTATTACCAAGTTACGGCTGGTATAATCAGGAGAACGGCGACTGCCGATCCGGAGAAACCCAGGGTGTTCAAAACCACGCGCACCACTGTCTTTTCGAAATCGTGTTCATAATTCCGCTAACTTAAACGGTGAAGAAAACATCGTGAGGACACCGACATGTACCTAGAATCTTTCGAAGTCATGTGTCATCCACTAATCCCCACTGGGCCAGCGTGGTGGATTATGGTCTTGACTCTTACCTTGCAAGGGAAGCCTCTGACCCCAAGGTTCAGTAGGAACATTTAGTGGGCTGTTTAAGCAATTATTACCACTATTTTTTTTCTGGACCTCGTTAAAATTTCTGCATTTCATCCGGACCCCGCCTAAAACTACTTGCCGACCCCTGGTATAGGGTATTAATACCACGGATATACTAATACCATGTTCATTAAATGATAAAATGGTTGACCACAACAGGATATAGATATAGTAGATATACAACAATTTAACGTCTGTAATGTAATATTTGGCTGAAATTGATTAAGTATTCTTCTTTAGTATCATAACAAAGTTCCGGTTTAAAGGAAGATTTTCATATTCACAGAAAAATTTGTTACATTTCAAGTTTGTGATTTGAATATTTGGCGGATATGATGAAATCTTTTTTGTTAACATTAAATAGTTTCCGTTTAAAGGACAATGTTACTAAAAAGTCACACAAATAACGAAAAAGTAAAGATAGAGAGACAACGCATCTATAACAAGCAGTATTATGAATTTGATTGTGTAAAGTTGATTATTACTGCCTACCACTGAAATCGTCACCCAAAGATTGAAGCACATTTGTTTTGTCTCTCTACCCGGTTTTCTGGAAATATTGCCCTCAAACCGGAACGCAGTATATTGACACCAGATTGCTTTCCAGTTGAATAACTAACAAAATCTTGGTACTTTCCCAGCTGGACTCAGAAGTGAAAAAAAATCTAGGTACTATAATGTAGGGGTCTTAAAGTAGATTTTTATACTAACTGTATTATGTTTTGTTGATGTCAATATGACTTGTGTGTACAGTCCTAATCTAAAAAAAACTTATATTTTAAACATGTATGTGTGTGTATATGCCTGGTTCTCTTCCAGGCATCAAGCACAACGGAAATCATGTTCCAATAGCTGCGTGTCACTGTGCTGTTATGTGTCAGGCATGTTGCTTACCATCAGGCACATGTCCTGATTACTCGTCGATCTTTATTAAAAAAAAAAATATATATTGCCTGTTTACAAAATGAGATCAAGGAAGTGACTTTTATTAGTAAAGACAAAAAAGACAAGGCACCTAATGCTAATTTAATATTCTTTTTATTTTACATTTTTTATTTAATATTTCAAAAACAAGTATGGACTTAGAAAATAATTTTAATAGCAAAAAACATAGGTAAAATAGTCTGATACGGATTAAGCTTGTTTTAAGTAGCAACACCAATTTATTATTAAAGATAACGTATTATAAGTTAGTTAGTAAGTAAATATTAGGAGCCCATAGTCAATTAGTAAGCCTAAAACTAGGTTATAATTCAATGAACTACATTGTTTCTAATTAGACTCGAGAATTAAGAAGAGTTCTCATTAGAAATTGAGTGAGAAGAATAGATTTAATATATGAATCAGAAGAAGATAGAAAATTAAAAAAAAAACGTATATGATATACCCTTACCTACCCACACATCCATACCATTCTGGTGTCTTTCCATAATGGTATGTATCACGTTGCCCCCATCAAATATAATTCACAGAACTGCGCTATAAGTCCATTTGCGCCATAGTAATCACTACTATCCGATAAAAAAACATTCCGGCAATCTTTACAACCGATAAACACCGTAAAAACGCCACAACCAATGATTAATTAATATCTATTTACATTAAATTATCCGAACGAGATCGAAACACAAATTGATTATCACCCATTTATATTAACATAATTAAAATGACATGTTAAATTAATAACGGTGTCATAAATAATTGTTAAAGGAATAAATGCTTAAGTTGTGACAACGCGTTCGGTTGAAGACATCATGTCTATGCGACTATACTTGCGGCGCAGACGTTTTTTGGATTTGAAAAAAGATCGATAGATCGCGTTATCTTTTTTTACTGCGCGTGAGTGCAGTAGAGGAGGTTGTGTTATGAACTGAGAGTGCCGTTGTGTTCGTACAGACAGGGCGAGGCTTGCTGGTGTGCGTGACACGCTGAGGAGGCTGTATTGAGGGCCGGTGCGCGTCTGTGTGAGTGAGTGCATGGTACACTCCCCCTGTGCAAGTGTGAGAATTTTTAGAGGGGCCACACATCGGAAATTTGTGATTTATCTTTATGTTTTGATTTCCTTCTTTAAACGACCTCATAAATGGTCAAAGCTCAGTTTGACCATTTATGAGGTCGTTTAACCTTACCAATACGAGTACAAAATTAAAAAAGAAATTAACTAATCCACTTTGTTAAAAAATACACCAGGTTTTAATGTTTGCGGCGAAATACTTTTGAACAACAATTTCGAAAGGTATTTTTTTAAATATTTTTAAAACATTTCTTACAGGATTACACACACTATACACGATATTTCGAATGGGATGTGTTGATCCTATTCTTCTTAATCATTAACAACTTTGGTATACCTCGTCAGTCAGATAAAAAAAATGCTGAACGATAAATTTTGTCGACTGAAATGAAACTATATTTCAAACAAAAATTACCTTTATCTTTAATAATTTCTCTGACTGATCCTATGGTATTTTAGAAATGAAAACTTCTTTTGGCGCCCCACGCATAGATTTTTCGTTCGCTGTGAATGAAGCTCATCGTGGCGACCGAGCGTAAATGAAAGAAAAGTTCGAGTGAACTCGGGACCTTACGTATTTCTAGATGTCTATGCTTAGAAGGTTAATCTAGATAGCCATGCTAATACCTACTAATCTAGATGGCCATTGAAGACTTATAAAGACTGATGCTCATGCTTTGGAGATTTATTCCAGATTAGCAGCGCCTTGGGGTTTGACTCGCGTAGCTTCCAAAGCGAAGTGTCAAATTCTGAGTTAAGTATAAGTTTTTACTTGTATCGGCAGTCCAACACATTTTTTTTATTGACTGACTATTTTTTTTAATGGTCTAGTATTATTGAACACTTAAAACATTAATATCAGAACCCCGACTATTCTGTTAGTAATATTACAGCAAAACATAAGAATTTGCAATTACATATATGATCCTACTATTACTTTTAAATACATTATTTTTAACCTACTATGGTTATTGAAAACATTATATTTTATCACGATTTTAAAAGTTTATTTAAAACCAAACAGTGACTATATTAGTTTCAATTATTTTTATACATTTTTTTGCGAAGAAAATGTTTGTCACCCTAGTCGTGTACCAAAACAGGCGCTTGCGTCGATAGAGGGGTCGAGCTCAACCCACTCTCGCGAACCGCGGCCACAGAAATACGCTCGTCCTTCTCTCACAAAGCATTTCTGGTATTCGCCCGCCTTGCTTTTCGCATTTTAAATATTTTCACAAATTGTTTCAGTTCCAAATTCGCGATGGCCAGTGTTGGCTTTGATGAATTTGATAGAATTGTCAAACATTGTCAAGAGACTTTGTTCCTTATTTGGAGCTTTTGCAATCCGTCTAAGAAGTCTTAATAAGGCGAGGTTATTGAAATAAATATTTGTTGTTGTAAAATAATTATTCATTACTATATCTGTCGGTGAATGACATGTAACAAGAAGTTTTAGTTTTATCTCGTTCAAATTGATTATTCGTCTTTAAAAAAAAGTATTTCATGAAATGAATGAAATTGTTTATTTCCAGATTTTACATCCACTATTAAAATTACATATATTAGGTATATAGCAACACAATAACAGAATAAATAAATTAAAATATACAAAAATAGATATAAAAAACTTTTTATTTAAACAGCTATAAGGATTTCAAATGAAATTTCTACATAATTATATATTAAATACACATATTACAAATTTATATATGGAAAAAGATGTAGTAAATAATTATTTCTCGTATTTAATCTTACCACAGAAAAGTCGAATGTTTCATTTTCTGCATAAGCTTTGATTAGTATCAGACTGCATTAAGTAATTTGTGAAAGAGCTCGTTTTGAGGCCTATATAGTATTTCACATTAAATAATACACTAATACAGGACATTTACTGCAAATAGAACTAATAAATAGGTAATATTTTCCTTGCTATTTGCTACCTATACGATAGTGTGATATCTCAAAAACTTTTTTTAAGAATATAAAATAATAGTATGAGCAAGACGTGCGCATGATGGTAATTACTTGCACTGAATTTCGTTCGTTACCCGGAGATGCAAGGTGATTTAAGTCTACCCGAAATAATTTCTCTCAAAATATTGTCCATTAAAGTGGAACATAGTACCTACTGTTTACACATTACTGCTGAGTGGTATAATAACTGGCAAATATATGGTATTACCCCAGCCGGACAATGCAAAGAGACCAATCACAATAAAAATTAACTTTATTAGTACACGAATTGAAACTTTTAAAATTGTGAGCTTCGTTATTTTATCTATGAATATGTTACGACTTATGGAAATGTACTGTAAGGTTTCAGTCAAAATTAATTTCAATGCTATAAAACATCGATATAATTAAATAAACGAAGATGAGGTATGCTATAATCTAAAGACAACATAACAAGGCGAAAATTTGTTTGAAAAATTTGTAAATTGAATTGTCAGCGAACGTACACAATTGTCAGCGAACGTTAATACAATACAACTCCTTGTTGCGACTGAGACTAAATCAGGAGACGTCACCTGATTTTGCATCGCCATAGTAGAAGCGCGTTTGCCGCTTCTGCCGTTTTTAAGAGTTCGATGCTATAAAATGAAATATTTAACAGGCACTAGCATATCTTCGGGGTTTATACGCGTATTTTTATTTCCGGTGCCTGTTATTTTTCCGGAATAAAAAGTGGCCTACGTACCTATTATTCCAGATGATCTGCATCACAAATTTCGACTCGATCCGTTTAAACGTTCCCACGTTATAGAGCAGAGCAATAAACATCCAATTATATATATTTATAATATTAGTGGGGTTATAGGATTTCAAAATATACCTACAGCAAATAGGCTATAGGTAGGTAGATACGTAGAAAACACCTACTATACACTTCTGTCCCTCGTCGAAATTCTTATATTTATAAAGAATACTACAACGGTGACACGTATAAAACAAATTGCGATGTGAAACATCATTCATCCGTTATTCATAAACGCCTAATAAGAAACCTGTTTAGTTAAAATGCTCTTTGTTAAGATTTGCATCACGGGAATTTTCTTCCGTGAAGAGGGAATAAAACATTTTAAACTGAAATATCTAAAACATAAGTTTATAAATAATCCATAAAGGGGTTGAAAATGGAAACTCGAAAATGTACAGTTTCCCGCTACAACGGTTACATACCTTTATTCATAGATCGGAGTTCTACGACCTATGCCTTTATTAACATATTTTGTATTTATACATTCTTGAATTTAAACGTATCATAATTATTTGCGATTCAAGAATCAGCTAAAGAAAATAAACCGGTAAACCGGAAAAGTTCAAATATTAGCTCTGCGCCGCATGACAACAAACAACTAAAGTACGAAATCGTAATTTGAACGGTGTCGGCCGCGGCTTACCTGCGACTGACGACGGAAAATCGACTCAAATTGGTGTAATTAATTTATTCCAAACATAATCGGTCCCACAAAGTACCATCAAAGCATTCAATTCTGCAATGAATCTGTAATTTCCACGGCACAATAATTTGTAACTGTAACTTTTCGGTTACTGTTTTTTGGCCCCTGGCAACCCTGAAAGTTCGTTCGAAATCTGTTCTCACGGTTTTGGAAATTAAAAAGTTAATCTAGCTTTCGTTTTTGGAAACTAAACCTAAATTTAGTAGCCAGTTAATAAAAACAAGGAGATTTAACAAAATTGCAGATCGTGAGAATTGCCTATCTTAGCTGGCACTACCTACCTTTTTTATACAAATCGCTTCAAATTTTTAATTGAAATTAACGAGAAAAAACGGAGCTGAGCTTAATTTTACAACATCAACTTGTGCTCGAGAAAACATTTGTAATTTTCAATGACTAGTACAAAAAGTGTTTATACTTATGCAAGCTGAATCAATTCAATTTTTTTAGTTTTTCTCGAAAGATTTTCAATTAACATTCCCCTCCTTAATACATTTCGAGCACAGACGGTGGTTGGCATTCGGAAGTGACGCTTCCTTGCTCTCGTGAGATCGGTTTCTTGTAACACTGGTAGCATCGGACTTATCAATGGACTCCACGGAATCAACCGCTATTGTAAACGATCTTTCATTCCAAGACGAACCAGACATTCACTGCACTCACAGGACAACTTGTATTACAACGAATCAAGGTTCAAAATTGAATTGAATACCATTGCAGTTTTTGTGGTCAAACCTACGTCAGAGGCTATCAATGAAGTCCACTATAATGTTTATGTAAAGTCATCGTATTTTAATGAACCATCGATGACATGCTATACGAGTAATAGACTCACGGTGTTATTCTTTTTAGCGCCGAATTTTTTACTCGACACTTTTTGGGATACGTTCGGGAAACAAAAATGAGGCGGTCGAGGTTGGAACGCTTTTTTATGGAAGGCATCTTGGCATCCTGCGTCGTTCAATTTGCTTCCTCGTTTCGGTATGTCATTAGTCATTGCGACCGTGTTTGCTCCTGCAGTGGAGTTTTTTGGTTTTGTATTTTGTGGTTTGTAAGGCGAGAATTTTAATTTGAACTAATAGAAAAATGGCATTCATTTCATCAAATATTATAACTACTCGCTACAACTCTAGGAAATATAATAGCTATAAAATTTATGTAAGTATTATTATTATAGTGTATATTATCATCAAGTTGTCCTTTTATACCCCTAGTTTTCAATATTTCAATTACTCGTATTCAGATTTTGCGACATAAAATAGAAGTTAAATAAATTCATACACTCATATAACCTACTCACAGTAAGTTCAGGTATTTTCAAAATGACGGAGAATCTTGAGTATTTTGAAAACTAGGGATTAAATATTATAAATCCTATTTTTTATATTATAAATGTCAATGTTTGGGTGGTCGTTGCTCAATCACGTTGTAATGTCTGAACGGATCGAGCTGAAATTTAAAACATAGATAGATAATAGTCTGGAAAATCAAATAGGTAGGCTACTTTTTATCCCGGGAAAACAAAGGGCACGGGAACTACGCGGGAAAAACTGCGGTACTATGATTCTATACATATCTGGTTTTTCTAAGCCTTATGACGAAGGGATCGGAAAATTAACGGATAGGCACAAACAGTTCGAAAAATATTTTTGTCTTAAAATCCAACTATAAATTGACACCAAATCGCATACAATTTGACGCAGATAATAGAATTGATAGCAATACTTGGGACTCATTTGTTTTCGAAACTCAATCGGAGTGAAGTTAGAAAATCATCAGAAAAGAACGTGAAACGCTCGATTGATAAAAATAACATAGACAAAAAATTATCTCTGGGTAAATTAATTAAAAAACACCCTCAGGTACTCCAAACCGAACAAGTGAAATAAAAACACGGAATAAGCATAGCCACTTCCATCAGTGCATAGTTTATTAAGTAACGTTTACATTATTGTCTAGTGTAAAATCGAGACTGCAGAGCAGTCGAATGAATTTTGTTATTTCTTTAGCTAATTTTCGTAGCATTTGCTTACCAGTCTTATTACTGACGTAGTAAATAAAACTATAATAAACATTGTGAGCCGTGACAACCCAGTGGGGAAAATGCTTGACTTCCAAGTGAGACAGAATAGGTTTGAAACCCGCCAGTACTTAGTGTACTTTTTTTCTAAGTACAGATGTACAACTAAAAGAAAAGATATTTAGAATAGTGTTAATGTAATAAGTAGTAGGAAATCACATAGTATAACATTGGGATATTGTATTTGTATTAAAATAAGTATTGTATTAAATAGTGTTACATGTTTTGCATTTATTGAACTTAAATAGATTTATTACAATATGTATTAATTACTTTACTATGTATATTTTTAATATTGCACACCCAATACAGGGTAATCTGTTGATACTTTTTAAATGTGACATCTAGTGTACACAGTTTTAGGCAATAAAAGATTTTTGATTTTGAATAATATTTATATTATACCTAACTGTGAATGAAGAAGTTTCATGCATCATGTTCAAGGGTACACTCAGTTATCCGTCCACCGTTCGACCGTATAACCTGCTACATGTGAACAAACTACATTAAACTATGTACATAGAAAAATCGAGTTAGGGAAAGATTTCAAATCCTAAAGCAGCCCTTTTCTTTTTGAGAACATAATTATAAATCTATATATAAATGATTATTACCAGTCAGATACACAAAATCTGTAAATCTTGTTAAGTACTCTAAGCAGGTGGTCAGAGTAACCACCGGAAACCCAGCATGGGCAGTGGAGCGACACAAGACGGTCATTCTTCACTCATTTCCTTTCCCTTTACCTTCACAATTTTAAATCTCATTTACAAAATGAACTCTGTTTTAAACTGGACTTGATCAAATCATTGATTTTTGTCTAAATATTAATTAATGTTTTTATGTTTTTGTTCAATAATAGGTCCACATCGGTATTTAATGTTAAATGATAATGTAGTTAGCGCACTAATATTGAACATCTTGATTATCTTAGTAGACCTTCATTGGTCTATGGTTAGTGTTTATAAAGGCTCTGCCCACATACTAAAAATAAAAAAGAAACCAATTTTAAACGTTAGATTATTTTTAGAAGATTACATTCAATAGAGTTCTTCAGTGTGCAAAAAATTAAAGTCCTTTGTTATAATATCGATAAATAAATAAAAAGAAAAATGCTTTGACCAAAACTATTCATACCTTGCTATACCTCAAAGTTATTTGAACAAGAAGAGACCAAATCACTGTCTAGCACTGTAGGTACTGCGCCAGTGAAAACTCTAAATCAAACGTTTAAGTTTTAACGTGTTTTATTATGTATATTGCAGTAGTTTGTAGAATTTCGGAAAAAAAACTACCATAACTTTTCCAGATTCCAATAAAAGAGTCCAGGCGGACTCAGCCAAGACTCCGCCTGGGAGAGTACCACACCTTTGCCAGTTATTCTAGCTTCATGTTCTAATGTACAAAGATTACAGTGTTTCGGTTTGAAGGGCAATATTTCCAGAGAAATTACAAGGTATAATGTCTTAGATCTCTGGGTGACGAGCGCAGTGCAGTGCAATATAATGATTTGAACTCTTCATGTTTCAATAGCTACGTGTCACTGTGCTGTTATGTGGCAGACATGTTGCTTACCATCAGGCACATGTCCTGCTCGTCTCGTCACTTTATAATATAAAAATATACTGTTATCAAAATGTATATATAATTTATAAATATTGGCACATTTTTCTTCTTGTCGCACGCACGCACGACTGTCCATAACCGCACAGTGCCACACAGGTGTTTGAGCAAGGATTATCAAAATCCCAATAAAGATATGCTTGCACTACTTTTACTTCATCCCGTGTAGGACGGCTGTAATACATTCTCATTATAAAGCTTTTATGGATAAGACGGTTAGTATATTCTATAGAAACAAAAACGAGACGACGGTTACAAGGTAAATTACGTGGACTTGTGGTTTTTGTCTCTTACAAGAATTTTTAATTTCCGGTGCTCTATCAAATTTTACATTTCGTGGAACTGGTAAAGATTTAATTAGATTTAAATTTTGGAGAATTTCGCGGTAGCGTTAGTGGGGGGATCGTCCGATCTTACAATCATGAGATTGTCAGTTCGAATTCCGAAAATATGCATATTTGAATATGCCATTTGCATAATGAAAATGTTCCCTGCTCCCCCATATTTCCTTTTCTTCTCCTAATCCAAGACTCATGTAAAAAAATGAAAACAAATGACAAAAGTCACAGACCCCGGAGTCTGTGGAGTTGCTAAATTCAAAAAATAATAAATAAATAAAATGTGACGAACGCATTTGGGTAAAAAAGTATTGAGAGAAATTATGAACCATGTTTTTCGAAGTCAGTCAGAAAAGAAAACAATAGTGTAAACTACAGTTAAAGAGAGTTCCTTAAGAAACATTGGGAGTACAAGTTTACTGCGAAATAGCAAAAAGATATTTTTAAAGATAAGACATGTCCTTTATTTTTAGAACAATGTACTTACACGAGCAAACTTATGTAAACTATACACAAATGTACATTATATTTATGCAAATAATTTTGGTGACTTAACAATACAATAGAATTAATATTTTGAATTGAAAATACGTCTGTCTTAAGAAAATAAAAACCTAGCTTATTAGTTTTTCTCTAAGTAAAACTCGAAAATATTTTGGTTGCCTCCAAGAACACAATTACCTTATGTTTCTGACAACCATGTAGGTACTCGTAACATAACCTTCCCATCATACCAACGGTGGTATGTATCCACGTCCATCTAGCTAATAATATGTTTGTATACGCACAAAAACTGTTCTATCGGTCGGTCCATCCTTTGTTAAATAAATTAGTTTCGGTGTCTACCAAATTACGCCTCCAACCTATCTATATGTATGGCGCATTCGATCTTGGCAGAAAAATATGCTCCACCCATTATTTTAAAATGAATAAATTAACATACTTCAAACTCTTAACAAAACTGGACTTGAAACAAAAGCAGATCGTACATACATCATTGAGAAAAGCTTTTAGGAACACTAGTAGCCGAATAGTATTTGTTTTCATTGATTTATTCATGGTCACACATGAGACAGAAGGCGCCGCCGGACTCGGTCCTTTTGAAACATCCTATTCGAAATGGTAATGAGAGTTTTATGAAAAAAATGTACAAAATAAAGAGTCACGTACTTCGCTACCTAAAGTGAAACTGAACATTTGTTTAAAGGGATAGAGAAGAATTTGAAAAACAAATAGGGTATTAGGAATGTGCTCATTAGTAACTAGCGCTCGTAACACTCCACGACTGACATTTCACTCAGTAACTGTTTCAATAGACAGGCTTTCGGTATAAACTTATTACTGCGTACCTAAAATCTCATAAAAAGGATAAAAAAAGTCTCATAACTTTCTAGAATTGACATTGTATTCAGTAGCGGTTCTTATAGTAAAGTTTGGTCATACCTATTTTAATTTTCATAATATTAAAAAAAAAAAACAATTGCCAGTCATAGGAACTGTCGATAGAGCTGAAAACTTATAACTCAGAATTTGATAGCTTACTTTGGGAACTAAGCGGGTGAAATGAGCATGGCCATCTAGATATGATAACGAATTTCTAGATGGCCAATGGATATGGTCTTGAGCTTACCCGAAGATTTCTTATCATTACCGAGTGTGACGCTAGAATTCAGTTCACAGCCCACGAAAAATTTGTCTGTGGCGCGCCAAAAGAAGATTTTTCTTCAAAAAATCTGGTTGCCTGTAAAGTCGGTTTTACGGGCGAAGATTTTACGTGACAACGTCTTTTTCTCGGTAGAATATTTATTGATATGAATATAATTAAATTGCACAATAGGAACAAGGAATTGAATGAAAATAAGAATTGCACAAATTTTAACTATAGAAATATATTTTGTTTACTAAAACATTGTACATGTAAACTTAAACTTAACTAATTCCTATTTGAGTGATTTTGTTGAGGATAGGACGATGATAGGAGAAATATGAAATGAAAGGAAGTGTTTCTGCTGTAATGTGTCTTGCGAAAGTCAAGTCGATAGTTGTTCCTTTTAACGTAGTTGACTTAGAAACGTTTGATACGCAATCAAGATTATACGTATTTTCATGAAATTAAGAAATTAATCAATCAATCATAGTTTACGATAATGAAATATCAGTGTACAATTATTTACCTTTATTGTTGTAGTTGTTGTAAATGACGAATCTAAGCACTCCACATTTTCACTACAGACACAGCTGACGATACTTTAACCACACGTGTGAACTTGTATTATGACGCTTTCTTGTTTTTCCAACGCCAAGAACGTTCGAGAAAGACAAAGACAGAGACACAAGCATGCGCCGATTCAATGCGCCTAATTCTCTAGTGCTGCGCGCGGCAGACCGATCATAGTTGAGTGGGAGAGACGCAAGGCATTCGGCGGCCTCTCTCTCGTTCGGTGACTCATCGTAACGTTACCGAGCGTTACACTTTTTCATAAGTGACTCCCAGCCGCAACCTAATTTAAGACGTTGTCACGTCAAAAATTTAATAAAACACTCGTAACATTTCGCTTAGTAACTGTTTCAATGGAAATGCTAAAACGAGAATAGAGAGATAAAAAAAAGACAATTCAAAGAAAATGGTGTAAAGATGTTGTAATATGTCCCATGATATAGATCCATTCTATAGTCACATTACCGTAGTTTTTCCAAAAGAATTTAATAAACCAAAACACATAATCTAGCAAAAAATCCTAGGAATAGCATAGTTGCTATTCGTATTTATAAATCGAATAACTTTTGGGGCTAGGAGTACTGTCAAAGCAAGATGCGTTGAAAAAATATCTCCGCTGTTGAACTAACAGACAAAACTCTACTACTGTTACGCGTATGAAGTTTGTGTTTTGTTTTCAATACTTATTGATTCCCCCACTATTTTCAATTCTTTTTGACAAACATACATTTCACTTAAAATAATGCTGTAATTGGCAAAAAATACTTGTATAAAGTCGGTGTTCAACAATCAATTTATTAAAATAGTTGTTGGCGCATCTGTCTTCTATCTCACATGTCTCTATCTATGGATTAAGTAGCAACCTTTCAGTGAGTTTCAGTCCAAGATTGCAGTAGAGTTATAATTATGACGTTAGAGATTGAAATAGATACACAAAATAGCTTCACTGGCAAAAAATATTCGATATTATTTTCTTTCAGTCTATTAAAATGGTGAAATTATAAAATACTGATATTCGCGAAAGGTATTTTTGAGGAAAATAATGAAGCTGATTTGAAGCAGCGGCTAAGCTCCTTCGGTGAGACTTATCTTAAGTGAACAGGCAAACAAAATTGTTGAAAGCGCTTTAACTTAATTTATTTTGAACCTATTCTCGGAGACCCACTTCCTTCGCACCAAAAATAGCTCGAGTTATTAGCTGTGGCCCTGGAATTCATCTCATTTCATTATGTGAATAATTCTGTAGGGTCACTCAAAAACCACATTGTTTTTTATAACAACACTATACGCAATGATTCCACAACTCGTGTGGTTTTATTGACTTCAGATAATAAACTAAAGTTTTTGCTAACTCATGGATAAGCATACGCAAAGCCGTGGAGCTAAAAACGAATCACTTTTACTACAAGATAAATCTTAGGGCCTCGAAGTAGTGCCAAAAAGTATCTGTTTTAGACAAAATGTATTCCAAAATGCGGTTTTTGGACTCCATGAAATGTTAGGTACAGCTCATTTTCTTATGGCGATTCAAGTGTTAAGCCCAAAATAAAAGTTGTTATAAATGATTAGTACAACTTTTTGGCTTCCATGTTTTGGATAGTTTGGGGCTAGATTGTGCTATATCTTTATAAAACGCTATCTAGCGCTATCTACAATGTCGACCAATATTTATTTATTTGTGTTGAATTCTTGAACTCTTTAACTTAATACACTTGATCTGTGTAACCCCGCGTAACATTGTTTCAAAAATTACGCTGTAAGGCAATGTTCTGCTTCAAAAAATGGACAGAAATGGTCTAACCTAACCTGGCGACTAAATGACCAATCAGCCAAAATCTGATGAATAGCCCATTGGTATTCATATTCATACAAAAGTAAAAATCAAACTACCACGTAACTAATTGATTAAGAAAATATAAGTCGTATCTTGGTAACAGGTTGGTCAAAAAATACTTACTAAATTGCTAGTGACTAACTACCTATCAAGACTGATTTTATATACTTAAGTGTTCCACAAACAAAATTTTCTATGCCCCACAACATGTAACAATGGTATAATTTCTTGAAGCATGACATTCCGTTATTAGTTTAGGTTAGGTGGCACTAGCTAATCGATGTGGCTTTTTATAAGACGTATAAGAAGTATTTAGCACACGTCAAGTACTTTGTAGCATAATGGCCATTGTTGTTTCTTCTCATATAAAATTTATCAGTGTTCTGTGATAAGGCTGTATGTGATAAATTGCCGTTTTCATAAGGCGTTCATTAGGAGCGTGCAAAATGCGTTCCGTTACGCTCCGATAACAGCCCTTGATAACGTTTTTATAGCTTCAAATATTACCTATTTGTGGGACCGATGGCTGATTTGGATTTTAAATATTATACAGATTATCCACGTACCACGTAGTGTAGGATAATATTTTTATGTGTTTCTTGTAATCAATCTGTTACTAAGGATGCGATTTGTCAACGCATTTTAACTCTTCCGTTTCAGCACGAATTGGTTCCTAGATTAGTATTTACGATAAGTGAATAGTTTTTATGTTCATAACTTCTAAGTGAAAATAAACGGTATAATTTTTAATATAATATAGAACTCAAAATAGTTTTTTTTATCGAATAATGTTTATTGGTAACAGCTTGCAAAACTATCTCATTGATTAGACATTTAAAACATCAGTACCTGGGTGACCGAGCTTTGCTAGGTTAATTAGATACATACTGATTTTCACCAAAAAAAAATACTTGAAAAAAGAAAGGCGGCCGGTTGGATTCGAACTCGGACCCACCATATTATGACCGCCCATCTTACCGACTGAGCTAATATATTGTCGCGCGACGTCGCGAAATTTGCCGTAACATTCTAATCTTTATGTAACACATTTTCATTGTTTAAAAATGCGTATAAAACGGCGTTTTTTTAAAATAAAACCTAGATCTAGATCGATTCATCATGCCCGAAACCCCTTGTACATAATTTCATGACAATTGCTCGAGCCGTTTCCGAGATTCAGATTCTATATATATGTACTTACAAGAATTACTCGTTTAAAGGTATAAGATATCTTCTCGCTTTGAACTACAGTCTGTGTGTCAGAGCAAAAGATAATGATACATTTATAATATTTTTTGAGTATTCAAAATTATTTATAAAGGCAATGTTTTTTTGTTTGGACATTCCTCACACCACACTAACTACCCTCAAACTAAGCGGAGCTCTTTTTATGGGATTATGTAATAGTGGTAAATGTGAATGGCTTTAATTTTGTTCCATTTACTTTAAATCTTTTATTTAACATTTTGAAACTAAAATGCTTCCACAATATCGGGACACAGAGAATCGTACTAAGTATGTTATGTTAAGCCTAGAAAATCCTACATATATTATAGAAATGAAAGTTTGGCTGTTTGTAGTTCGATGCTTTGGAGAAACTGAACGAATAAGTTTGACTAAGATTAGAAATCCAAAAGCTTTATAAGTACCAAAGAGATACACTTTATAGTTATTTTCTGAACTCTACGCTTACGAAATCACGGACAGTCACTAGTTACAAGTATTTTTTAATCATTGTTAAGTAGAGCATCTTCCGAGTCGTCTTATCATATTCGTATAAATGTATAGAATCGATCTTCTCAAGAAGCGCACCCCCATAGAAGTAGTGCAAAGAATTAATATACAACACAGAGTCGTTGAATCACCTAGAATTTTCTATTACAAGAAAATGAACAAACAATGAATTATATCGTGATTAAGCCCTGTACATGATAAACATTATGTGTTCAAATCGGGAAAGCTTAAAAAGAATATTGTTTGAGAATTTGTATTAATCTACTTATTATACATATTGTATATATATATATATATATTGTATGTATATATATATATTGTAGGAATACTTATTTATAGTGGTTAAAGAGCAAAGTTTTTATATGAATTATTCAAGTCATAAACCGTGGTAATCTAGTAGATAAAATGACGACGTCGTAAGTTCGCAACCCGCTTGCACCATTTGTATTTTTCCAAGTACAAATTAACTAGTTTGTCTACCTCAGGGTTTCACGGCGAAGAAAAATATCGTGAGGCAACCAACATGTTCCTCGAATCTTTCGAAATCATGCTTCATTCGCCTATCCAGTATCCGAGTCCTAGCAGAGGGGCATGCAGTAGGCGGCTACTCAGGCTATGTTATTCTAGTCATATTTAGTTTCAGTTTTGTAGAATTATAACAGATAGTTTGCTAATGGAAAATTTGTTAAAAAAAAATTACATAAGAACATTTCTTAACAAAACTTTTCTGAATATTTCACGAATCTATATTTTGTTTTTTTTTTTATTTGGGCAGAGCCTTTATTAACCAAACTAAAGTACATTTTGATTGTTGCAAAAATATGCTGTAAAAAAGTTTTGACAAAAGGTTGTTAAAGCTTTAGGCTTACAAATAAACGGTTTTTTTTATCCCAAAACATATTGTTACTACGAAAAAACAACTAGATAGATAAACTCGCGAAGATTAGCTAATGACTATGAAGCAACAGGTATTGGTTTAGTGGCGGTGTGAACAGCTCTACATGAATCCTTCACAATGCCGAAGATTGCAGCTGACTTGCACTGCCGACGTTATTCAGTTCTTTAATTAACTATCAAACCGGAGGCACTCTCGATTATAACACGGCTACCCGGCTTTGTCCCTTATATTTACCTGATGTCACACACAGCGGGAAAATCTACCTTACTGCCTTACTTTAAAGTTCCACAACATGCACGCTTTACTGGCGACGGTGTGTCTCTCTGACATTGTTTTTTACATGATGGTATTAGGCGTTTGTTGTATGAGCATGATCATTAAAGTCAGATTTGGATATTGTGAAAACGTTAAAGTGTTATTTCTCGGCTAACCGGCAATTTCCGAGATGTTTTGCTGATTTTGACGTTGTGGCTGTCGTCTGCCCATAATTTTGTGATAATGAGGCGTAGTAAAGAAATACGGTAATCGATCTACAATTCCAAAGGCTGTTTATAATTATTAGAATAAAATATGTATGAGCGCTTTCTGTGAAGATTAGTGAAGTAATTTATTAAGAATACAAAATTACAGTTAATTTTTCAGAATGATGTGAAATCATTATGAGAATTTAGAGTGGGAGCTCTGCAGCCAAATTGAATCAATCTACAAAACGATCATTATTTGGAGAAAAAAATAGCATATTTGTTGAATACAGTAATAATCCGTTCTTTATAGTTCATTTATGGATTATGTTCAGAATTTATGTATTTTATTTTAAAGTTACTTCATTATATCTAAAGTGTGTTTTTAACATCATTGCTTTTTGAAGCGCAATAGTGATTATTTATTGTAGAATAATTAGTGAAAATAATACAATAATAAAACATTGTGGTCGAATTGATAACCTGCTCTTTTTTTGGAAGTAGGTTTAAAAACAAGTTGTATGTCGGTCAGAATAAAAAGGTCTTAAATAAAGAAATAAAATATTTGTCTTGTCTTCAAATCTTTATTCATAAAGAAAAGTGTTTTTCCACAACCAAGCAAAAGCTTTTCAGATTTTGGACGACAAATAGTTTTTTAGTAAAAATACATCTTCTTCTATAAAATCTGAATTTCTTAAACTGATCGCTTTCGGCAATGTACTATCAGAAAAATATTTTTTATATTCCACAACATAAAGCAAAGTAATTGTCCTCCATCGAACCATAACAAAACATTACTGGAAATAACTAAAAGGATTCATATATCAAGACGACATTTCAAAATAAATAAAAATCACATTCTCGCAACACATATAAGAGATCTTCGCAGCTCTTAATGTATATTAAATATCTATAGTATTCAAGTGAAAAACAGTGCAAAAAACGGAATGGTATCGCCATTATAGCTTATAACTCAATCAGTCGCGTCCTACGTTGTGGAGATAGGAATTTTATACTTTTTTCATCCATTATCTACAATCCCGGTGTGACAAATTCCAATGTCGTCCAACGTCTCGTCAGATGAGGCAGATACCTTGTAAGGTTTACGTTAAGTGGCCACACTATATTCTTCAGAACTTTTAAACATTTAAATAAACCATACGCATCATTTAATTAAAGGAACAACATATAACATTTAAAGGATTACTCAAAGGGCAATAACAAGAGACGGGTGAAGTAATCCTTTTTATTTGTATAAATACTTAAAGCATTTGTTCAAGAAAACATAGCAATAAAAGCTTTTTAAAAGCATAATTTATCATGACGATAGGAGATATACTTGTCTATATATCTTGTACATCAATCAATTATGCTGTCTAATTCGAACGTATTTTGCATAATGATTTATTGAATTTTTAAAACAGTGTAATATTATTTTTTAAATCACATTTACCTAGTTGATGGCTTGTAATCTTAATTCTATTTAATATCGATGCCGTTAAAGATGTATTAACGTTAAAATATAACAGCGTTACTTCTTTTAAGTTATAATTATTGTTTTCTAAAATGCAATATCGTGAAAATATGTTTCTGATTACGATGTAACTTTTTTGTGTCACATTTGAACGCTGTTAAATTTGCCCCCTAATCTCATTTCTGAAAGTGTCTCTGTGCTCTCGCTGTAGAAAACAGATCAAATTGACGCGATGAGAGATGCCAGACATTCTTTCACTTGATTTCTGATAGACACAAAGGTATTTGTTACAATATTGTAAGGACCAGAGATAATTCACTGAATAGTTTCCTTGCAACTTTTCAAGTTCTGTCTCAGTGTCTTAGTAAGAACATAGCTTTGAAAACCTTAGGTATTTCACTAAAGGTTTCAAACTCCGTGTTTGAGATTTATGAAATTTGCTAAAGTGTTAAGTATTCACTTAGTTAGTTAGTTTAGTTTCTAGTACAAGAGAATTTAAACCGAAACGTAATTTGAACAACTTAACAACATCGAAACCAAATTATAAAAAATCATAACTAACTTATACAACTGGTATCATTTAGCAAAAGTACCTATCTATACGTTTTATCATAATTGTATTCTGAGCACTGAGGGCACAAATCTAACCCAAACTATTAAGTAAAGTCTAATCAATGACTTAAAATTTGTGTCTTGGTAAGTGAACGTTTTTGGTTACACGTATCGCTGTAACAGCTTAATGGAATTCCATTATTGTTCTAATGAAGTTGTCGTGTCGTATCAGATGTCCCAACATCGTCCCTCTTCTGTTTTCTATTGTTTCCATTTATGTTCTTTTCCATATGCCAACAACGCATCTTTTCCTATTTCGGACGCAGAGGCGATAAGAGTCTGGAAAAACTGATTGTCGTTGGGAACACCGAAGGCAAACGATCGCGTGGTCGTTCACCAACCAGATGGACCGATCAAGTGAAATACTCATCGTCCTCCAAATTCTACGCGGTCGTAAGAGACGCGATGGACCGGGACCGGTGGAGGCAGATCATCCGCTCCAGATATAGCCCCGATGCTGACCACGATTCTCAGACATGAGGGACCGACCATAGAGAGAGAGAGAGATGTTCTTTTCTCCTCTACCATCTTCAAAACTTCTTCATTGCTCTTCATTTCCTTCCAGCTGATTTTCCACGTTTCGCTGTCATACAATGCAATACTCCAGATGTAGATCTTACTCAGCCTCTTGCGAATATTCTTTGATATTCGGGCTTTAAACAGATGCTTTTTATTGTTAAAAGATCTTTTTGCCTTTGCTATTCTAGCTATAATGTCTGGTGTACACCTGGAATCATTGGTTATCACACTGCCTAAATATTTGAATTATGTTACGTTATCTATGGAAATTCAGTTAAGTTTATTTGAACTTAAACATAACACAGCTAGTCAATGAAAATTCAACAAGTGACGTCCAATAATTACAGAACGGAAAGAAACTATTTATAACTTTTGAGTTTTGCCGTATAGCACAAGTTCAAAGAAAATAATTTGTAAGTTATTCGTAAGTAACGACCATTTTAATATATATAGTGATCAGTGCCCAGAACTAATACTACTACTTTATTTCTCTAGAAAAACAGTCTTTCAAACCAAAACATAGTAATTTTTATTTATTACTGCTTACGGTAGAATAACTGTCAAAGGTGTGGTACTTTTCCAAGCAGACTCTGTAAGGACGCAAGGAGTTCTATCACTACAAAACTCACTAGTGCTCACTTTCTGCGTAATCCAATATGTAATTAATCATGTCAGCTTCTGCATTTGTGATTACTATTGTATTCTATAGAACCCAGCGCTGCCTGATGAGGCCGGCTCCCGATTTCATTTCGAATCACAATCGTCGACTTATTTCACTCGTGTTGTATTATTACACTCATTACCGACATTTTAATGAACGCTGCAGTTTAATGGGAGGAGCATGATGTTAGTGTTTTTGTTGCTACCGAATGAAACCGAGTAAATTCGATTTATAATCAAGGTTGAACAGTGAAAGAGTGGTGTTTTGTTTCTTTCAATGGAAATAAGTAACTACACCGTTTGTTATGAGCAACGGTTACCAAATAGCAAGCGATTGAACATTTTTTATGCTTCTATCTTTCAAAATAAAAACAATGCTCACAGAATCATTTTTCCTAAAATGTTGACCTAAAAGACGACTGAAATCTAATTATCAACAAACACATTTGCCTATTGCACTAGCATTGGAAAGAAAATTATTTGAATTTCGTGTAATGTCCATCCATCATCCATACTAATATTATAAATGCGAAAGTAACTCTGTCTGTCTGTCTGTCTGTCTGTCCGTCTTTACCGCCTAAACCAACCAACAGATTTTGATGAAATTTGATACATAGATAGAATAGATCCCGAGAAAGGACATAGGCTACTTTTTGTTCCGAAAAAAGGGTTAAAAGGGTTAAAATAAGGGATGAAAGTTTATATGGAAAACTTCGTCATTGTTGAAGAACTATGAAACTTTACGTCTAGATATTTAACACGAAACCATAAAATGTATATTTAAGCAGTTTTGTAGTTTCGAACTGTACCTACGGGGGTGGAATTGGGGGGTGAGAGTCTGGAAGTTCAATATGACTACCATGAAACTTTGTATCTAGACACTTGAAATGGAGTCGATAAACGTTTGTTCCAGCAATTTTATAAAATCTAACTACGGGGACACTTATATAACCGCTTGATACACTGGCCGCTTTTCGCGTTTTACAAATTTGGCGGGAAAACGGGTGTCAGGTTACATAAGTGCGGTGTTTATGTTTCGGCATATGAAGTGCCACCTAACTTTTACCCGTTTGAGCCATTTACTCTCAAGAGCGTTTCAAGACGCTTCTAGCGGTATCATTTATTTATAATTAATGTACTTAAATAAATTCAAGATGGCCGCCGCTACAAAATGGCGGATAATTTATGTTTTATTAATCCCATCAATATGGGTATCAAATGAAAGGGCTCAACAAGCAGAATACAATATACTATTAAAAATTGAAATCCAAGATGGCGGCCGCTACAAAATGGCGGATAACATAGGTTTTATCAATCCCATCAACATGGGTATCAAATGAAAGGGCTCAACAAGCAGAATATACAATATACTATAAAAATTGAAATCAAGATGGCGGCCGCTACAAAATGGCGGATAACGTAGGTTTTATCAATCCCATCAATATGGGTATCAAATGAAAGTGCTCAACCAATAGAATACAACGTACTATATAAAATTAAAATCCAAGATGGTGGCCTCTACACAATGGCGGATAACTTAGGTTTTATCAATCCCATCAACATGGGTATCAAATAAAAGGGCTTGACAAGAAGAATACAGTGCACTATACAACCTCAATATTTAAGATGGGCGCAGCCAATAAATGGCGTATCAGACAGAATTTTTGATAGTCGACGAGATTTCCATGGTGTCTTATCAAATGTTATGCATGATGGACGCTCGATTAAGGCAAATTCAGAACTGCGAAAATGAGTTTTTTGGAGGAGTAAACGTATTACTTTTCGGTAATCTTTTACAACTGCCTCCTATAAAATGATCAGGAACACCTGTTTTCAATTCTAATACGAAATTATATATATGAAAGTAGCTCTCTCTGTCCGTTGCCGTCTAACGCCTAAGCCACTTAAAGAGTTTGTTACAATTTGGTGCACAGATACACTAGACTTAGGAAAGGACAACGGCGACTTTTTATCACAGAAAAAGAGTTGAAAAGAGTGGAAATGAGTGGAAATGAGGAGTAAATGTGTGTATGGAAGGATCTTTGCACTCTTTGTATGCTATTTTTAACCGACTTCAAAAAAGGAGGAGTTTATCAATCCAGTTGTATTTCCAATTGTGAATCAATTTAGATGGTTATTTTTTTGGTTGGTAGATTATAGTTCAGAGGTGGTCATATAAATTTTATCGAAATCAGTGGGGCGGTTTTTGAAATATGAACAACAAACTAAAATTTGCATTCATGTAATCAGACGATATATCTACTAATATCTACTAAGACTCTAATAAAATTTGGTGGACCGTCCCAATGTGATTTTAAATTAAAATCTGTTTTTGATTAATTTTTTGAGAACATAGTTTTTTTTGTAATTTGTCGTGTAAATTGTACATTTATTAATAAATATAAAACTTTGACTTAGACCGATTTTGATTAGGAAACGTAAATTTGTATGGTAGTAGACATACGAGTAGGTACTGCCTCAATTACTTTAACAAATATGTGGCGCGGACGAAGTCGCGGGTATAAGCTAGTGTAATATAAACGAGAAAACAAGTTACGTATAGCAGTTATAGACGAGCCAACATTTGTAGGTAAGCAAATCATACTCGTATTAGTAAGTTATTCTTCTTGATCATAATTGAAATTCATGCGGGTAAAACTGCGGGAGTTTACTTTCTAGTAAACGAATACTCAAAGTGAGTAATTCAGAATTATTTAAAATCAATGTTGCGGTGATATTATAAACAGATTAAAAGCTCGACAGCAAAGTAGAACAATCTACGTTCGATCGCCCAAAAAACAACAATTGGATTGGTTTAATTGAACCGTTGTACTCCGCTACAGATTCCGTCGGCTAATCTACGAGTGCGGCATTGGTCTCATCCAATTTCAGATCGGTTACTCGGTAGCTCGCCTTTGCTGCATCATCGGCGATCTAATCATGTATGGGACGAGATTAAAACAGGTCCGCCGGATCCCATCAAAGGCGGTATCACACTGTTATTTTGACTGATTGATCTCCAGCAAAAAAACCTCTCCGTCGCTACCGAGATCGACAGTAGCTGAGAAAAAACAAATTAGCTGGCTAAACCTTTTCATAAAGCATTGTTATTATCACCACCTACCCCGTCTTATACGTTTCGACAACGTTGCCGTCCTTAATCGAAAACTGCGACTCATCGTTAAGGAATCGAACTAAGGTTTATATTCGAGTAAGCATCACGGTGTTTCACGTCTGTAATCGCGACTGTCGAAAGGCGAAAATCATGCTGTGCTTGCGACCTTGCGACTTCAACAAAAAACGCGATTTATTTTTTGGGGAAAAGTTCGTCGGTGTCAGATGTAGCGGCTCGATCTTTGATTGTCGATATTCTCATATTTAGTTTTAATTGGTGGCTTTATCGAGTTTACATTTTACGGTCGGATTCGATGAGAGGTTAATAAGCGGCACTTTGAAAGGTATCTTCTTTTTTTAGAGTTCCGCGTTAATAGTTACCTAATAGGAATATGACTGTGGTTTCGTTGTTGTGATTTTATTAGGGTTGCACGTGGTTTCGATAATTATGATCATCGGACGGGTTTAACATCAGTATTGTACGATTTAATTCTGTTATATGTACGAGATTGTAAAAATATTATGGATCGTAATAATTGTGATAATGCCGAATGAAATAATCAGTGACTACCTCGAATATATCGCTCAATATGTCATTGTTAATGTTAGGCCTAGTTCCATTTGGTGAGATGATCAAAGACTGTCAATTTTGCTATAGGAATGCGCATCGATTAACCACGGAACCGTTCATGGAAAATAAACGTAATGCACTATGCCCAATTTTTTATTGTTTAGGCAATAGCCGATATTGATTTCGGTTCTTTGATTCCGACGTATTATTGCTTGTTTTATTGGTACCTGGGAATATTGTAATTAACCATATCGGGTCTTTTTTCTCATCTCTCTGGATCCTTTCGTGTCTATCGATAATAATAATCTGAGACTCACCTTGAAAAGCGTATGCGCCGAAGATTGGTCTCATATTGTTCATTGAAGACGTAGTTCCTGTCGAATAATCCATTTTTATGTTTTTAATTACCATCGGTTGATTCACTGCACTGTCTTCACGTGTAACCGACTACTAAATATTTTATGGCTCACAGTATCACTGTTCATCACATTTTTATTGCACTTTGAGATCACTTTGAAACACTTAATTTTCCGAAGTCATTTTTGTTGTAAATTTAGCACAAAATCTTTCTATAAAATTGATCCACGGTAGACACATAAAAGATAGATGCGGGGACATAACTGAATCAATTACAACGTTCCTGGCATCAGTAACATTACATTTTGGACCCTCGTGATATTACAATCGCTTTGCTCCACCTCTCCCCTACCACTTTTTATTTACTAGCCATAATAGTAAATCACTGGGTACAGTCGTATGTGCTAACTTCAAAGGGCTCCCATATAAAAGGGTGTAAATTTATGTATTAACATTTTACTGCAGTTTTGAAGTATTGATGGCCGTTCGCATGAAGAGATCGTTAAAAGAATTCATCTTGTTTCTCTTGATGTTTGTGGATTTACTTTTATGCTTTTTAAACAAGTAAGTACCTATAATAATAAACACATTCATAACATACGGAATAACAAAACGAAATAGGTAACAAAATTAATTCATCCCAACATATACCTACTGAATTAACAAAATTACCTACTATTATCTTACCTACATTTTTTGGTCTACATTCTGTAGCCTGATAAAGATATAACTAGGTCTAAATCCAACGTTTAGAAGCAAACTAGCAATTGATATACCGGATGGTGAGTGTTATACGTTTTTTGTGAGGATATAACGCAATTTAAGAGGTCGTCTTGTCCACGGCGTCTTAGCCAGATGGGTAAACCATCAATAAAATCGTTAATATGTACTCGTAGATACTAGTGTTATGTTTACGTATTACTAGTGTTATCTTTACGTATTTTTTAAAATTCATCATATTTTACTAGTTTTCTACATTTTTTCTTCGATTTATTGAGAATAAACTGTTTTCTAATTGTACGCAACACGCTTACCCATAATAGCACAGCTTCGTGGTACGTTTAGAAAATTCCATTGAAAACACTTTTCATCATTTTGTCTTGTGATTCGCTAAAAACAATACCTTTCACAACACAGTTTGAAAATTACTGCTTGGGGTAAAATTACTCGCAAAGGTGGCCTAACGCGGACTCTGGAAGAAGTTCCATCATTAAAGCGCTATTTTAGGACTCGCATTAATGATCACAGAACTTAGGCACTTTCAGTGTTCTGAAACGTTCCTCATTTTACGTAGACGGTAACGTTTTGTTCCACATCCTGAAAATTTGCAGTAGAATTACTGTAGAACAGTATCTCACTAGAACAGTATCGAATATTCCGTTAAAAGCTATTGACGGTGAGTACAAAGTCGCAGCTGTCTGTATCGCGCCTCCACCGACGCCGATAAAAAGTCGTCATGCAAATTATCGCCCTTTGTGCCCGATCTATCGTAGCATTGTGCGATAGTTCGTGAGCGACTGTCCGCAGAAATGTGATGGGTTTTTTGGGATACTGTAACACTGGCAGCTGCGCTCACATGAAATGTAACTTAGAAATATACTTTTTATAATAACTAGTCTCGTGGCTTGGTTAATAGTGATTTTGTCCCCAAAGACGTGGGTCATAGATTCGATTCACGCCCAGGATATACATATAATTGTGTAATGACTAAAAATGTTGCTAGTTTTGCTTACTTTGGTTTTATATAGGGTTTGAGCAATGTCTACCCCTGCGTAATGCAAATTTGCATTACGCACGATTTATCAACTAGGGAGCTCGCGTCGTAAACGAACAACGTTTTTACGCGTCCGTACGAGACTTGCGAGGATAAAATTGTTTCAAATCTTTTGGGTCCGCACCTTCCGCGGTAACCCAAAAGTCTGCTAGTAGAGGCATCTCAGCTGGCTACTATAGGTAAAAAAAAAACTTACAACGCCCCCTGGTTTTACTCGCGCAATTACTGTTCCCGTGATGAAAAGCCTAAGTATGTACTATTCCAGATTATATAAATCCAAATTTCAGCGAGAACAGAACCGTTTAGATTTTCCGGTGTGATTGAGAAAAAAAAATTCAATCTTTATCATTTATAATATAAGTGAGATAAGACAAAGTGACAGGAAAGCCCTGTGGTTGATAGTAAGCGCTACGACTTTGCACGACACGATTTGCATCCAATATTTATATAGGGTGAAGAGATTCGATTCGATTTTCGTAATTATATCTAACATCTTAACTGCGAAATATGTTGCCTGGTTAGTGTATTAGGGGCAATTCCCTGATGGATATATCTGAGTGTGTCCAAGTTTAAAATGAATCGGATTGTTTCGAAATCATACGTCATTCGCCAATCCGCACTAGGCCAGCGTAGTGAATTATAGGTTTTTATGGACAATTCACACACAGCACCCTCTGACACCAAATTAAGCAAAGCTTGTCCTATGGCGGTCAGATAGCTGATATAATACTTACATAGTTATAAATACATACTTATTATACATAGAAACACCCTTATCTCTCTTCTAGTGAGCAAAAGCCTCGAGCGCCACCAGTGGGAACTGAGTAAGCTTAGCACTCTATCGTACTCAACATCAAGCGAGAAGCCGATCTAGTACAAACCTATTCTTAGAGATAATAAATAAAATGGTCAAGTGCGTCGAGCCGAGTCGAGTCGGACTCGGCTATGAAGCCTTCCGTAGCAGTAAGAAACATAATTTAAAAGTTCTTGTAGTTCGTTGTTACTTTAATCAGTGTTTTAACAATAGGGAATTTATGATTTATTAAAATAAGATCTCATTCTAAACAATTTTCGTTGATGTTTACATGGCAATATTACATTACTATATTACACTACAATACTACAGTATTTTTTTAAATTTTCCATTGGTTATCTTTACAGAGTTAAAATTCAGCATCAGAGTGATAGTATTAAAAATATTGTTGCCAAGAGAGTAAACAGAATGAACAGGTATCGCTTACAGTAAAGACTGCCTATATCAATCACGATCCTTTAATCGAAAGCAAAGGGTACACATTCTTGAGCACTTAAAACTGCAACGTCATGTTTAGTTATTATTAAATTTCATTCATGTTTCCTGCGATGGTCTTTTTATGTAAGCCCAGTGGCCGAGCCTTGAATTAATCTGACATGTTGTTGTGTGTCAAAACAAAATCGAGTGGTGTCTTGGGATCGACTTTGTATCGATTTGAGTGGCAATTGTGAAGTCGCCAACTGTATTGAGAATGATTAAATATGTTAGAATACCACTTGAGGTATCGTGATCGATGAGTGTTTGAATGTATTTGAAAAAAAAACTATGTCTTTATGGTAGACCACTGACACCCGCACACAGCATGTTTTTGTTACTTGTCAAAGAAATTTATTGTCACATTAATTCAGAGAAAAGAGAAACAGAACCGTTGCAGCATCTTATTCTACCGCCAAGCAGTAATGTGCAAACATTACTGTGCTCCGGTTTTAAGGGCAATGCTACCAGTGAAATTATCGTATTATTACAGTACAATATTATTTCCAACAATATTTGTAAATATATCTATCAATACGATCGATGTGGAACGGATGAGTTAAGATGATATTTGGCACATGTTTTCGTCACATTTCTAACACAGACATTGAGAACCATTTTTTAATTCGTTCCCTGCGGGAATTGCATAGGTGGCGAAAATATGGTTAATGGTTTGCTGCGTAATAAATCATTTAGGGAACGCTAAACGGCTATTGCTATCTCGCCCTCGCATTTCCCTTCGTTTTCAATAAACAATTATACAAGTTTAGGCGTATTACTTATACTAAGCTGAAATGGTCACAATGTTCTCTTTCTTTCTTTAACAATGAAATCAGTTCTGAGATCGCAATACAATCTTTATCATACGGAAATGTACTTGAAACTCGATAAAGTATTTATTTATTCAATGTGAAGAGAAGAGCACGATATGCGTCTGATGGTTAGCAATACTTCTGCCCATAACATTCAAAGTAATTAGGATACTGTTGTTTTGTCTGAGTTGATGTTTCAACAAATCTACTTTATGATGATGAAATAAATTATTATGTATACCCAAAATTTCGTAAAAAAAAATCTAAAATTCAGTCAAAATTTTTAATTTGTAACATTTTATAAAATCTGTGTTGAAAGGTTCTGGTTTATAATATGGAGCATCGAGATTATAACAGTTAATTGCAATTTGAACGTCAGATAAACGTGAAAGAAATCCAAATCATTGCCTAGCATTGTCATCCAGAGGTATAAGATGATAAATATGTTTGTCCTTTTATTTATTTTTGGAAAATGGTCCATCAAACCAGAACACAGTAATGTTTGCACACTACTATTTGGCGGATCAAAAAGTCTTACTACTACAATATACACAATTAATGTACCACACTTTTACCAGTTATTCTACCGCCAAACAGAAATGTGCAAACATTACTGTGTTCTGGTTTGAAGGGCAATGTTTCCAGTGAAATTATAAGGCTTAGAGATATAACATCTTAGATCTCTGGGTGACGAGCTCAGTGCAGTGCTAGTTAATGATTTGGACTCTTCATGTTCCAATAGTTGCGTATCACTTTGCTGTTATGTGGCAGGCATGTTGCTTACCATCAGAAATATGCCCTGATAGTCTTGTAACGTCGTAACTCTTTATTTCAAAAAAAATTACAAGTACTTTTGTTAGATATGATAAAGGAAGTAGTATTTTAACAAATTACTTGTCCTCAGAGAAGTCACAAAGTATGTATTTTGTGAAGATGGTAGATTTGTAAGTAGCTCATCCCATTCCGATTAATCCATTTTGTCTGCGGACGAACATATCGACTTTTATATTGTTTTTGCACAAACACATCACTCAGCAGTAATTTTCCGAAATTATCCTTGTTTCCGAGAAAATTATGACAATTTCCCGGATGACAAGGGAAATCTTCTTATAAATAAATCCTTCGTTATAAGTGGACTACAGAGGAAAACGAATATCTGAGAAATCATCCTTTTATATCTTGAGATAAAAATAGAACCATAATGAGGATAACACTGAATCTTCTAAAGGTTACCTTCGTACCATAACCTAATCCTGTTCATGAAGTAAATCTGATATGAGATGGAAAATAGATACCTAATATTAGTACCGCCCCGCTGTTTTATAATTTTAATTTTAAACCTAAATATTATGATTAAAGGTTTACATAACGGCCACTGGAAGCGAGGAGGGCGCTGCACGTCGACACACAGGCCGCCAGCCTAGTACGTCGGTAGTTAACTTATTAGTAACCAAATGCTAGCAACTTTTATTTGTAATATTTCCCTGTGTGTTTTTAATGAATAAATGATTTATTTATTTACTAGCTCTACCCAGCCACGCTTCGCTGTGGCACATTATGATGCAAAAATTAGAAAAATACAATCCTTGATGCGGATTATGTGTTATTGTAAAATTTCAGCTCGATCGGTGCAGAACTTTTTGAGTTTTTGAAGCGTACACAAACCAGCATAACATTTTTATGAATAGGGATTTATTTAATTCCCCGTTTTGTAATTTTACTACAATAAAAAGTAGCCTATGAGTTATTCCAGACAATAATCTGACTGTGTTCCAAATTTCTTCCCAATTCGACATAGTTGAGCAACAAACATCCAACACTTTCATATTTATAATATTAATAGGATATATGTTTATATATCTCCATAGATATTATACGCCGGGTTTTTTTTACATCCAATATCCCAGCCATATTCGAAACGAGTGATAGCCATATCTTGCGTGTGACGTCAGTAACCGGTATGATTCTTGTGTTAAATTGAATATGCCCTTAGCCGCAACTTGGTTTGGCGTCATCACATCTTCCAGAGACACATAGTAGGGCTGGTGATGTGTCTGCTGAGAGTCACAAACTAACAAACTCGGATCTGTTTATATCACATTTGAAGCCTTTGTTAAGCAAACCAATTTGCAATGAAAACCACACACACATATTTAACTACTTACACTAAGCACATAATTAAACATAGACCGATAAACATTTAAAAGTAATCAAGATGATCAAGTCCTCCACTAGCCGGAAACGTGCCCAGCATGCTGGCGGCATGATCACGCTGAATATCAATGCTAATACGGTGTAATAAAACTAAATACGGTGAACCAAATAAACATTTTTTTTTGCCAGGGTCTTAGGTCACGTTTTACGTCGTCCAAGCACTTTGAACTTCTGAAAGTCGGAGTTGCATTTTATATTTTTTGTTTCCTTACAAGTATAGCATTTTTAAACAAAGCCTGTATTGGCTACCACAAAAAGATTATCTTACGTCCAAAAAGATACATTGTACTCTCCATGATGAACAATTTTACTAAGAACCTTAGAAGTTTCAACTTTATAGCAGTAAATTTAAAGGTGAAAACTTATTGGTCCGTTTTGATCGCGAAAACTTATGTTAAGTGGACCTAGTGGATTCTAGTTAGAGTGTTAGGTATAGAATAGGCTGGGTTCTATACAAACGGTCGCCTTTGTTCTGCGTCATGAAAGCTGGGACCACTTTCACCGGATCACATGCAGAACGGGCCTCGTTGTCGCCTCGGCGTAAATAAGGTTTCACTACGATATTATTACTGTATGATTATGAAAATAGATCGTCACAGTAAAGGGATATTTGGGTAGGCTGCGATACGATTGTAGCATATTAGATATATACTACAATCAATAAGAGTTCGTACGTTTTCAATTAATGTTCTGTGTAAATTAGGTTAATTAATTAATCCTTTACTCCTCATCTGATGTAGTGGTCGGATTCTTTGCAGAATATTTTTGGGGATATACGTACGATACCTTTTGTCATATTACTTCCAAATAGCGCAGTTTTTAGAATTGAGGAGCATTATTTTCAGAGAAGTACTAGAGTAACTATTGTATATCTCCGGCATCTTCATCAAATATCTGTGTTCTGGCAATGTTTCCAGAGAAATTACAGGACTTAGAGATATAACATCTTAGATCTCTGGATGACGAGCGCAGTTCGGTGCTAGGCAATTATTTTGACTTTTCATGTTCCAATAGCTGTGTGTCACTGTGCTGTTATGTGGCAGGCATGTTGCTTACCATCAGGCACATGCCCTAATCGTCTCATCACTCTATGCTACAAAAAAAAATTTGCTCGGAATCCCTTATGCCACAAATTGTTTTGAGTTCATGTGTATGTTAATTCGTAGAAAAATAAATTTTCCAGTATAAGTACCCCGCTTATGAGTAATGTTCAACTGCTGAGACCACTGACTAACACTGACGAACTGACTTCTTAACCCACCACGGCGGACAAGTGTGAGTTAGCGGATGCTGCATGTTCTCGAAATATGTTGTTCTTTTGGACCCTGCTGGTGGTATCACGATATGTTTGTCACTATTGAAGATAGTGGCGGAAACCGGGCTGTACTTATGTAAGAGGAAAAATACTCAGACGTACAATCGGGATTGGAACCTTAGACGTTATCATTGTGAAATCGCCACTAGGCCACCATCGATAGCTTCATTAATAAAATGAATGAAAGAAAGTGTGTGTGTACATATGTATGTAAACACGGAAGAAGTTAATAGGTACTTAATTTAATAAACCGAAAAAAGTATTTAACTTAGATTAATTTCCAAATAATTAATACGAAACAGCACAACCTTATATTAACATATAACAAAGTTCTACTGCGGTAGGTGAGAACAATTATCATTTCATTAATGACAATATTTTTTATCCATTCTCCTCTTCATTTCCCAAATTGACGGCTCATTCTATCGACGTCAAAACATTTAATTGTATCCTTTCAAACTGAAATAGGGAAGAGTTAACAATATATGAGAATTTTAATTTCTGTCATTAGCTAACGCACAAGTTGAGAAGATGCCGACAAAAAACGATCGAAAAACAAAAGAAAGATGAAAACATGCCTGTGACTTTGTGCCGCCCGAACGTGTGTTGTGGATACAAGTCAAAATGTGTTAAATATGGGACGATTCACATTAACTACACATTTCTAGAAATGACAAATACCACAAGGTATTTTTATATCTATGTATACCTTAATTAGAAGTTGAGTTTCGTTGTCCAAATGAAAGTATCAGTAAAAAAATATTATGCATATTTGTATAGTAGATAATGGCTGCCATCGCATAAAAAGTCTACAATTGTGTCTGGGACGCCTGCTGATATAGCCGATATTCAGATGTTTCCTGAAAACAATACCATTCAAATTGGATTCTACTTTCTATTCTACTTCTACTTATGTATCTATGTGTAGGCGAGCCGCTGATACCCTTCAACGGCCAAGTCACATAACATTAACTATAATAATAAAGAAATCGCAGTAAGGAACCTTAGACTTGGCACGGCTTTGTCTAGATTTCATTACTTTTTAGAGATAAATATACAGCTCTATCGAGACTTGGCTTGCTTTTTACAGAATGTTTTTGGTGGGATATAATTTTAGGTAGAATACCAATATATGCTATCGATATTATTTATGAAGTTGAACTGCACTACAGTCCAATTTTTTAAATTAAGTAGCAGAACCCTGCGGGTTTGCTCACGTAGTTCCACATTTCGTCAATGGCTTGGGATAAAAAGTGTCCTATGTGTTATTATAGACTATTATCTATATAGGTATCAAATTTCAGAATTTTTGATAGTCATACCCTCTCACATCTATAATATTATTAGTATGATGGTAGGATGTAGACAAGATATTTTAATTTAAAAAAATTGGTTTCAGCTTATATTTCAGTATGGTACTATGAAACTTTCGTTAATGGCATTTATCAATGAATATTTTGCATTCAGATATGCATGCATAGTAAATCGATGCTACGTGTTTGTTGATAGGCTCCCACAGTTCGGCTCATCGGGTCTCATGGCTTTCTCTATGTAACGGTCATTATATTGCATCTAACTACTGGTTTCTAATTTTAAATTCGTTGTCGTAAAAGGAGTTATTGTACGCCTATTTGTTTGCTAATTGTTAATTGGCAAAGAATTCGACACTTCGCGGCGGTTTTCTTTGTACTCACATATGGTTGATTGAAAATTCGTAAGTACAATTAACGCCTTAGATATCTTACCGCCATATTATACAATATTTGACTTAAACTTTTGCTAAACCTCTTGTAGTGTCCTCTAGTCTCTCATTTCAAGGGTAGTTACTTTACTTTTGCCAGTTATTCTGCCGTCAAGCAGTAATGTGCAATTTTACTGAGAACCGGTTTGAAGTCCAATGGTGGAACCAATGAACAATTGGAAAAAATATAGAACAATACGATAAATAATTTTATATCTACAAGCGTTGTGCAATGTTGGGCACTGGTTTCGATTCTTCATATTTATTTATCTGTGTGACCCTGTGTTGTTACGGGCCAGGTGTTGCTTACTATCAGACGAACGTCTTGCTCGTCACTTGAAATTTTTTTATCTCTTTTAGTTTTTGACGACACAAACATTGAACATTCCCATTCTGATCTGACTTTATTTTACATTTGAAGATTCTAGCATTAATATTATATGAAAGTTTGGATGTTTGTTGCTCAATCACGTTGAGTTAACTGAGCGAGCGGTCGAAATTTGTAACATAGTTAAATTATAGTCTGGTATAGTGCTACTTTTTATTGCTGCAAAATTACGGGAATGGGAATTACGAGGAATTACTTATTCGAAGTACTAAAACTGCAAGGCAGTGTAATTAATGTCGCTTCCATCGAGTTTGATCTGTGTTCTCTCCATTATCTTATTCAATTTGCTTGAGCCGTGAGTGAATTGGTGTTTCCTTTACGTAATCATATCTACTTAGTAATACAGTGAATTATGTATTAATGTTAAAATGGCATGTGCGTCAGTTATGTTTGTGAAGAGGCTAAAACTTTGGTAGAGTTTCCAATACAATTGAATAGTATTTTCACAAACAAGCAAATGTTTATGAAAAACTTGCCAACTTTATTGGTAGCTGAAATATTGAACCTCTCTAAGAGACTTTACGAATTGTTGATATTTTTGAAATACAGCTTATTTGGGTTACACGGAAAAAACATACCTAGCGGAAAGGATCATGAATTCCTAATCATTATTAAACAAAATTAATTCTTACAAAGAGCATAAACTCTAAATTGCCAAAAACACCGTTCGTAAAAATATTTATTAGACAAATTTACAATTATAGTAGTAATACCAGTGTATGTAAACATTAGTAAGTAAGTAGTTAACAAATAAATATTTTGTACTAGCTGTCTGCACCAGCTTCGCCCGTGGTACATAATATATAAATCCAACGGTGAAATAGTTTTTGAAATCGATCCAATAGTAAAATAAAGTGTAAAAATATTGATCCACGTAAATTACAAGTTTTAATGATATTGATCCTGTGATCTGTTATCAAAACCCATTCCCCAAATTTGTATTTGTTCCTAAAAGTTTCAGACGTTTTCCACGATTGTATGGCATAAATATAATTATCAGCTTATGATATGTTTTCTATAAAACCCTGTGTACGCAGCTAGAATAGAACACAGTTTTAGCTGGAGAGCTAGTATAAGTACATAATAATGCATTCAGAATAAATTATTTTAACCACAGTATTGTCTTCAAAGTAGCTTAAAAAATAAAAGTAGCTCAAAGTTGAGCGTCCATTTAGAATGAGCGATAAAGATGTAAGGCATTAATTTCGACCAATGGCAAAACGATATTTTTGTTGAAGCCTCTAATTACTGGTTATTTTCTCACATATTCCAAATGGACACGCCTATTACAAAATCTAACGAAAACTCAATAACGTCTCATTCATTGACATCATACTCGTACCATACCGTATCAAGTTGATTCAACCCAGAAATTTTACAAATCATTGGCTTAAATATACCTTGAACAAATGCATGGAATGTGGCGATGAGCTTATAAACAGGTGAATCCACGAGCACAAACTACTCCTACCTAATATAATTCAATCCATCGTCGCATATGCCCATGGGCGGTCTTGCATAGAACACCATTACGTGTTTTCGTAACGCATCATTACAATATCTCATAGTGACGTAGAAAAATTCTCTGTCATTTGGACGCGTTTTTACCGCCGTTTGTTTAACACAGGGCGGGCCCTTTCACACGCCAAGTTAGCTTTACGCTGAACGTTTCAGCCCATTTGCTATTCGGTTGATTTTAATCTTAGCTAATAGGTAGTTAGTTTAGGAGGGGCTTGCGAGTTGTGAGTGAATGGTGAATGTTGTTTTTGGAGGGCTTTGTTTGGAGATTACGTTTGAATTTCTAGCGTTATGTACGTAATGTTAAATCTGATTTATTTCGAATTGTTTTTGTTTAAAAAAACTTTATAAATGTTCACATATAAAACTTTATTTTTATTGATCTTGTCCGATGTTAAGCGACGTTAACGATGCAGCGTTTTTACTTTAAAAAAACTAACTACCCAAAATCCAAACTCACCAAATAACGAAAAACTTGATGTTCCAAGACTCAAAAAAAGAAACTCTACTACTTTCGTTATTATCACTAGAAATATATATTTGTTTACTACACATCTATTATAATAATGCCTTAAATAACGAGTGAATTCTGTACAAAACCAATTTTGACAGCTTTACTTGGGACGTTGAAAATTACTATTATTACCGGATAGATTTCTGAAACTTTTCCCATGAATTTCACAACCTAATTCCACCTATTTTACTATCTGACGGTCTGGAAAACTAATTTCAAGCGTCATAGGTACATCGTAGATGGTCCTAAGCAAACATACCTATGCATAAGTTAGGGTTAGAAACACATAAACTAAATGTAAACTTTGAAGTTACAGCTTGTAAATCAGAAGAAAAATTGTTAATATTTATGTTTGCATAGCGTACCGCTTATTTATTTCTATTTGTATTTTAAATAAAACGAAACAATAATAACGTCCATCCATTGAAATTCTCACCTAAAAAGGTTGTCAAACACTTAGGGCAAACCCTTTCCACGTCCGAGTAGCATTTACTGATGGAAACGCGTTTGTTTAGGTCCCAATTTTTGTAACACAAATACAAAACTCTCAAAACTGAGCTTCTGCTCGTGTATTCTGAAAAAGATAACTCGATATCGAGGTCGACTATGACCCCGTTTCTCTTATGACTGATCTAGATAATATAGTGGAATCACTAGTACTATCAATATATTTATTTACCATGACAGAGTGGAGCGAGTTCGGATATTTCATTAAAATTTCATGCAACCTTATGGTATTGTTCTAACTATACCGGTATAGTTAGAACAATACATAAACTGGTATTGTACTAACTAATCCTATCCCGTAATTTTTAATAAAGATGTGGTGAAAAACCGTAAAAAGCTTAAAAAATGTTGGTAGTTTTTCACAGTAAAATCATTAACAACTCGTGACATAAATATGAATAGCAAATAATAAAAGACCCACGAAACTGCAAACTTTTCACGAACTTTGAGGTTCAAGTTACAGTGGAAATAAGTTCATCGTCGAACCCAGTACTGAAGTTGCTTTTGCAAAACCGACCAGCCAGGCCATAATTCTTGAAGACAAAGATCCAAAACACATTTTTTGCCATTTTAAATTAGCCCAAAGGCTTATTTCTATCAGTGTAGGCATAAGTCATGAATTTTTATATATTTATAACATTCCTCCAGGATGGACCAGGATTTTATATCAATTTATAGAATAGGTATTTGTCCGACGAAACAACCTCCTGAATTAATGGAAGTCCTTCAGATGTAGGTCTGAATTAATTGAATCTACAGAAGAGCCTTTGTATCGAAAATGAGGACAGATATTGAAGTTTAACAACCGAATACACTTCAATTTAATTAACAGTTTAGGGATTTTATAGCTGACATTAAAACAGTTCTATGCTGTAACCATAAATCGTAGTATAGAAAGACGCGTATCTATTATTTTGGTTAAATTAGATGCCAGAAACGAATCCAAAGAAAATATAGTAAACTGTTCTTAAGAATTTTTTTTTTAATTCCACATAAAATATGTAGTTTCGCGTTTGAACATCAAGCATTGATTTTCGTATTAGCAATGGGTAATTTTTTGTTTGTGGGGTCGTAACAAATCGTTATCAACCTACACTTCACACTTCTATAGTCTACAGCTGGACAAATAGCCACACCTCCAACTTGTATGTAGTGGTTTCCCTTCCACACGAAATAGCCTTTGGTGAGCACGAATCGTATTAGCTTTATTTACTCGATAGGTATTTCAATGCGCTGAATTAGTTCCTTAATAATTTCAATGGTGTCCTCTATCGGTACATTCGTGAAAAGCGACACGACATCCGTAGTCAGGGAGGCCGTTGAAATCGGTAAGCGTCTGACGTTTAACAGAGATGGTGGATGGCATGTGCCACCCGCTTGGAAACCTTGCCTCCAAAAGGCTCAGCAGTGTGTTCAGACTAGTGGTGAGGACACAGTGAGCTCAGTGTGCTGCAATGTTCGCGACGCGCAATGTTTTTCCATACCCCCGCCACGCAGCTTTACATATTCATCCTCTGCCTGCTGCTTTACGTTTATCGTCAGTCTATCCAGTCTCAGAGTATCCTTTACGTTTGCTAGAGCATGGTCTCCACTCGAAAACACGTCTACCTTAACGGTGCCAAATATGGCCAGCTCATTGTCCCTTCAGTTTGTTAATGTGTTGAGTTATGTCAGTATTCTTGATTCCCTGGCAGATTACTTCTTTTCGAATCTGAGAACTATGAGCATATCGATCTCGATTACCTCAAATCAGATCATGACATGATCGAGATACTTCATAGTTCTGATTTAAGTCCAAGGTTATTATTAAAAATGGTTTTATTCTCAGATTGAAAACCGTTTTATTCTCAGATGGGTTTTATTGAAACAATATAGTTATATAGATAACACAGCTTATTGAATAAACTTTGTATTATAGTATGAAAACTAACGTGGTTATTACACATTTTAAATAAGTACACGGGTAACTCACGTTTAATGTAGTCAGTCCAGTCCGACTCAAGTTTCGATCGCGTCCGGTGATCTTTTTCAAGGAGAGTGCGCGCGCGTGTTCGCAGCTCGATTAGCAAGCTCAACGGTTGTGCAAATCATCGAATGTGCGGAAGGGTTGCGCCGGTTACACTGGACCTCGTCGTCGCTGGTGAGCTGCGCGTCGGGAACATTGCAGCACACTGAGCTCGCTGTGTCCTCACCACTAGTCTGAACATACTGCTGAGCCTTTTGGAGGCAAGGTTTCCAAGCGGGTGGCACATGCCATCCACCATCTCTGTTAACGTCGGTTACGTCGGACGCTTACCGATTTCAATGGCCTCCCTGACTACGGATGTCGTGTCACTTTTCACGAATGTACCGATAGAGGACACCATTGAAATTATTACGGAACTAATTCAACGCATTGAAATACCTATCGAGTACATAAAGCTAATACGATTCGTGCTCACCAAAGGCTATTTCGTGTGGAAGGGAAACCACTACATACAAGTTAGAGGTGTGGCTATTGGCTTTGTAAAAGATCGCCGGACGCGATCGAAACTTGAGTCGGACTGGACTGACTACATTAAACGTGAGTTACCCGTGTATTTACTTAAAACTTTGTATTATGATGATATTTTGCCTAGGATTTTCAATAAATGCCCCTTCAAACAAGAAATTAACATTCCGAATCGGTTTAGGCGTCTTCCGTAATCCGTAATCGGCAAATAAGCGGCTCACTTAAGGTTCGAATTACTGGGACTCGGGTCTTTGTCTCGTGACGACCGAGTCTAAAACACTCTACACACGAGCCCTAAAATCAGAAGAAATTACGAAAAAGTAGTGGGGAGCATCCTAGATCGCACTATAAATCACCAACCAAATGGTGCGATGTAGGCTCCTCCCCTCTACTTTTACATAATTTCCTCTGATTTTAGGGTTCGTGTGTAGAGGGTTTAAGCCATAATCCACCATGCTTGCTTGCCGAGTGCAGGTTAGTGGATGACAATCTTGAAGAGAGCCCAGGCCATAATCCACCACGATTTCTAGTGCAAGTTAGCGGATGACGCTTCACTTTGAAAGATTATTGAAATATGCCAGTTCCTTCACAATGTTTTCTTTCGCCGTTAAAGCCAGTGCTGATAACAAATTGTAAATACGCGCTCGGAAAAATAATAATCATTCTACATACAAAAGAAAGGTCGTAAATTTGAATCCTGCTTAAACTTAGAGGTGTTAGCCTAAGAAATAATGGAACGATTTTCACCCGCTCTCGTCGAGACCACAGACAGATGAGACTATCGTGCGCGAACTTTGGCGACCGCACGGCAGCCGCTCGCTGTGCGGGCGTAAAACGCGTCGTGAGTTGTGCTTTATATTTTTAAACATAAGTATTATATCTGCATTCTATAGAAGCTGCTGGTTCGCGACCGTGGCAGGCGTGGCTGGAAACCGCTCCATGAGTCCAGCCTTAGCAGGATTCGAACTTAAGACTTCACGATTTTAAATCGCACGTTCTTGTCAATACGCGACCGTGACTTTAGGAATCGTTACCAAATTGGAACAGCAATCAGTGAAAATACATAAAAAAATATTCCCACGGATCCTATTCCTTGAAATCAGTTAAAATAGAACATAACAAAATAACAGCGATTTATTATCTCACTTTTTATGTGAAAAAGACAAATTAACCATTAAAATTGGTCTAGAAAGTACATTGACTTTGTATCCACGTCTACAGGTAGGATGCGTTATGACACGGAACGCGGTCCATGTCGAATTGACATAATTACAGGACGGCCTGTGACATGTGGTGTGTGCCACACTTTGACAGAACCGTTAATTTACCGCCCTTGTGACATAATTTTAATTTTAAAAACATACTCGTATATTAACTTAGTAGTTTTAAGTTAATTTTATTACTCGAGGGTGGAGCATAGTTTATTATTGAAACAGGATATATGGTTATTATGCTACTTTGTTATTATATGTTTAAAGATATAATGGAAGTGTACATTATAGAAAGGGTACCAATTAACACTAACTAGACACGAAATAGCGTGGCGTAAGATGCTCTGAAACTCGACAGAGTGGCGATATACGAAAGGCAGTGGAAACCGTACTTACGTAATAGATCCTTACATTATTATCCTTATACATACTAATTATCCTTAAATATTTTTAGCATAAGCAGCCCACTTTATGGCGACACTGGCCATTTCCATAAGGAGAGAGTGAAGCTAGCACGAGTATAGTCCAGATATATATTTTTAGCTCGTGTATTCTTTGAGAAAATATTGGAGATACATCAGTCAGTATTCAATGATAACATGATTATTATACAGCCTGTTATTCTCTGTCTACTATGACAAACTCTCTCATACTATCGTTGTCACAGCCTCAAGAAGCAAGGCCGAAAAAGCCTCTGTTCTAGGCAAGTCCAAATTTGTTTCACGATAGCGACTACTTGATGGGAGTAATTTGGCGTATGATAAAAGTTTTGCTTGCCTTGTCGGGGGCTTAACTATCACCTCGTCTGTCTTCGCTGCACTTGACATGATGTCCAGACAAAAGTCAACCACACCTATAGCTAACGGCTGATAACATAATATTCTCGAAATATGTCTATTTTGGAACATGTCGGTTTCTTCACCGTCAAAGCTAGTAGATAGTGATGTCAAACTTGGAAAAGTATTCAACGGTGCCAGCGGGATACAAGCCTAAGACTTCACGATTGAGAATCCGATATTCTCGCCACTACGCCACCAAGATGGCGTTACGAGACCCTAAAATGAACATTCAGATTAATAGCTTTGCAACGCGCTATGTTGCAAAAAGGCAAAAACTAGTTTCATATCATTAGACTAGTGACATGCTCACCTCATAACACTATATACTATAAAACACAAGTGTATCTATTCGCTAGCTGCCTTCGCATAAGCTCACGACTTGTTTACACTTTTTCATGCTTTCACATTGTTGCTTTTTGTCCGCTCCAGCAATTATCACATAGTCGCGTGGCGTCGCATCCGCGTTATAATTTATCGCCTCGCCGGTCGGACCACCGACCGCCCTCATTAGTGCAGCAAAAACGCCGCGAGCGGTTTTATTTTCGCACTATGACTCATTCGATTTTCGATTCGAATTTGCGATTCGTATAATGACATTGTGTTTGAACCGGTTTAGAACTGTGACTTGGCAGGTGTGAAGAAGTAATTTAGATTCTGTGAATTATTTCTTGTACTAGGTGAATTGGGCTGTCAAAGGTTACAAAGGAAGTAAGTTAAGTAAATTTAGAGAAAGTCTACCCTTGAATAGTGAAAGTTTTTGACAGATTTTTCTCTTTCCTCTCTCAATCCACTGTCAAACCTGTATCTTTGAAGACTTTGATTTCTGATTATCTGATTACTATATAAAACTTTGTTATATCTGAGATAGACACCTTATATGTAAATTCAGCCTGTAGTGTTAAATAATACTAACAACATACTTAGTTTCTAAGCACCGGCAGACTACAATGGTAAAGCTTGTTGTGCAACCAAATAGACTGGTGTCTCTGAGGTCCTGAGTAGGAGCGTATTTTAAACTTAAATGTGTTAATTCCCATTACCTTCGATTTGAAGGTATATGAAGTTTATAAATGAAAGTTCATTTTTGGTTTTATTACCACTATTTAAGAAATAATTGATACACTGGTTCTCGTTTTTGTTTTTAAACCTACGTATTATTTGTACCCTAACAAGGGAGTATCTTGAAGTATTGAAGTTTGAATGTTTATTGCTCAATCACGTCGTAAGAAATGAAGCGATTAAGCTGAAATTTAGAACAGAACTAAAGCTTAGAATAAAAAATAGGTTATCTACTTTTCATTCCCAAAAAATCAAAGTTATTTCAAGTATATCCAAGGTTTTTTAAATCTACACGGACGCGGTAATCCAGTATTTATAAAATGTGTCTAGTCATGGTATGAACAATCTCAATAGCGTAAGTTAATCGAAAGTATCGACTTTTAACCTCTATTCACAACAAAAGTCAACAAATAAACAGACGGTGCGACGTGTGCGGCCCATCATCGCATAGTTTCAGCGGCGTCTTTCACGTGCGATGAGGCCTGAAGCGACGCCGGCGCGATTTCAGTGCGCTTCACGCCTGCCGCGGCGTCACCGCTTGTGTGAACACTCCCTAATGATGCGTGAAGTGTCAAGTGTTCAGTTAATTGCTGACATGGGATTTTTTGCCATTTATTACGATTTTTTTCATTGCAAGATATCATCGGACTCACACAAAAAGAGAGCAAAAGTGTTGCAAAAAGGAAAAGAGATAGTGTTGCAAAAACAGCCAGACATGCCAGACTGGGGTCGTTTTTTTTAAAAACATACGTCTACCATTACTACATTCAGTGCTTCTTTGTTTATGCTATGGTAGAATGAGTCCCTGGTATTTTGATACAGTCACATGCACCATGCTTACACGGGATATATCGGTCGAGACACGCTCCACCGTATAATAACAGTAGCAGTATAAGCATAAACAGTCCATAGTCAAGCCGTAGTGGCTTAGTGGGAAGCTGTAGTGGCTCTATGGCAAAAACTTTCGATTTCATAAACGTAACGACGAAGGTTTAAACCCCTCTTGTATTTTGAAGCTTATTCGTTTTTAAGAAACCTGTTGCAGTTGATGTGAACCCACTAATTCTGCCGTCCAGACTTTGAAGAGAGAAAATAAGAAACTTAGCACAAGAGGCAAGGTCCGTAGTACTAAACTAAACTCAATAACTCTACATAACACATATTAAGAGTATGCCTAAAAGTATACCTACACGAAATCCATCTGAAGCCATAATAAGTGTCTCTTTAAAAAAAGTCTAATTAAAAATAAAAGGAACTATTGAATAATTTAATTGAATCATTAATGAAAATCATAAAGTATTAAATTGCAAATAGCCGAAAGTTACTGCAATTAATTTATGTGGAACAATTACTAAATCCTTGTTAGAGTAGATAAGTGGGTAAAGTTTCCCTTTGCGGCAAAGACATTAAGGTAAGCCGGGGCGCTACTCTGAAAACCGTCAAATTAACGCAAGGAGAAAAAAAATGGGCTCAAGTCTAGTTTTATTGTACTGTTTCGTGGGGTTTCAGGAAGAGATAAGGGTTACTTTGTTGATTTGATTGGGAACTTTGTAAGTTAAATTTAGTCAGCTTTTTTTTTGTCAGAATTGACAAGGTGAGTTTAAAAGATTTATGAGTACACAAATCACAGTTAAAATGTATCTCTATAAGAAAATTAATTCATTTTCACTATTGTTAACATCAAAATTTTGACTTTTATTCTGGTATCAATGCAGTACCTAATGACAAAAGTATTTCAATATGAATTTCTCAGTCAGAATAAAAGGAAAATTAAAATAAATGTTAATTAAAGCAGTCTGATCGTCGTCACAAGCAAGTATCTTAGGTTCGAATCCTGCTTGCACTTTTGAGTATTTTCCAAGTCCAAGTAGGTACAAGTTTATCATCACACTAGCTTTGACAGTGAAAGAAAACATCGTTATAAAACCAGCACGGAAATAAAAACATCTTTCATGGAGATGTATCCATCTGTTAATCCTCTGTAGTTGAGAAACTGAGAAATTCTAACTTAGCTATGTGAAATTTAATAAATAAATGAATAAATGTGTGAGAGAAAATTCCGAATCCCAGCGGTCTGCTTTTGTAATCCGGCTACAAAACGAGACCATATTTATTTTTCGTGAAACTTCTGAGTAGGCCTCGTTCTAACAAATTAAAGGGTTTTGTAAACCACAAGCCGCCGAAGCGTTGGTTGATTTTTAATTAAAACGTTGGCAACTCGAGTCAAGGTTGACATTAATGAGCTGATTTCTGGCAAGTTTCGTCATTGCATTGTTTCTCGAATGTTCTTTGAAGGGTCGCGTTGCATAAAATACTTGGAAAAACTACTTCATAAAATATGAAAATATGTTTTTAACATGAATAGGATTGGGTTTGATTATAAACTGGCCTGTTGGTATATGTGATGAAGCACGTAGCCTTAGCCTTACTTATTCATTGTGAACTTGAAAATACTCGTACCTAGCTGCAAAAGACCATATGTAGGGAACAACCTGGTGGGAAATTTACCATTTTTACCGTACCGTACCATTTTTTGGCCGTACGAATGAGTGGAACGTGGACTAGAAGCATATTGAGGCGCAGGATAATTTACCGTAAATGGTGAATGACCGATTTTTAGCTTTCTCTATAAAAAAATGTATAGTAGATAAAATTGTACAAACAATGCACACTCTCGATTGGTCAGACAGAACAGACTTTACGACAATATCGGTGATATTTGTATTAAACTTTTAGAGATAGGAAAGTCCAGTTGCGTTGACCGACGTTGGCCACGTTATCTTTTAGTCCAAATTTAAATATGGGGCGTCTTGCTCCACTTCATTGAAATGAAAATGAAATGAGTTTATTTGTATTGTTACGTATACAGTTGGTTTATACAGCTTTTTATCAATAAATTATACAAACCTTATTACAAGCTCAAATAAAATGAAAGCCCCGAGCATGACGCTAGAATTCAATTCACAGATCACGAAAAATCTGTCTGTGGCGCGTCAAAAGAATTTTTCACTTCAAATGTAGATATAAAAAACTAGAAAAAAAGTAAAATGTGTCTGGCTACCTTACCTTTAAGAGTAATCACTCCAGACTAGACTAGACAGTGGAATGGAAAATAGGAATACGGAAAAAGTGTACCTATGTCAAGAGCCAGACAAAAAAAACTATGGTCTATCTTTTATTTAATGATGTTTTCAATCATCAAATCGTAGGACGAAATGATTATCGTTTTCATATTGCACATAATTTAGTGACCCACTCCTGTCATTTGTTTTATTTCATTTAATCGACCTAATAAAGGAGGAGGTTCGACGTTCGAATGTATATTTTGTTTAATTGTTAAATCGTAATATTTCTAAAAAATTAACCGCATGTGGGCCAGCACACGTTTTTCTTGAGGACTGACATGAACTAGTAGTCGCTCTATGGTCGAAATTCGACCATAATTTAAATAAACAAAAGAGTCTTTATCTATGCGTGTGCGTCAAATGCACGATGGTGTGTCTAACGTTTTTTTTCTTTTAATGGTATTGATTTATTAGGTATTTTTATGCAGAATTTAAAAAAAGAGTATTCTGTACTCCTTCTTTGTGTAAACTATAAACCTGGGAAATTTTATCTACTCTGCTGTCAGTGCAAGTTTCGTAAAAAGGGGTTAAAAGTTTTTGCTTAACTTATCAATAAATAGGTACTTAGGCAGTTATTGTTTGTTTTTTCCGTGCTTCCATTACTATTTTAGAATTAGCCTCCCCCAATAATTCGTCTATATTGTTAGGGAGAGGCGTATGTCAGCAGTGGACGTCTTGCGGCTGATGATGACGACAATGTTAGTATATAAACCGTAAAAATAACGAAAAAAAATACTATTTGTGATAATATCAGCTTTTGTGATGAAAATAGTAGTTTGATTTTAAAGTTTAATTATTGTTATTGGAATTTTGGTATGGCATCCTATTTTACATAATTTCTTAAATAGTACTTAATCATTTAGAAAGTATTTTTGGGATTTGATACATTCATAGGTAAAATTTTAACACCAAGATTTATTTTTAATATTTCTTTTTGTAAATAAATTCATGTTTCAGAAAATAAGTCCGAATCTGCAAAAACCCTTTATTCTTAAAGTGGCGGTTTCAACATGACGTGAGGGAAACAATATAAATTCTACTATTACAATCTCGTTTTTGATTTTTTATAACAATAAAATCGGTCAATTTAACTTTGCAAAACAATACAATACATGTTGCGAGCCCGTGATGAAATATGTCCCTACAACAATATTTTATTTTACGTCAAGAAAAAATATTTCACATTTACTACTCAATGTGTTGGTACACGAACACAGAACGACATTGCAATTAACACACACACAAATGTATAAGTTTCGTTTGTCGGTGTGCTACGAACTCCGCCCTAAACAAATTTTGACCAATCACCAGACGGCGCAGGCATAGATCGTGTTGCCAACACGCCTCGTATTTTTCGTCACGGAACGTCGACTCAGGCGCGACTCACACATTGTTAATACAAGAACTCCTCGCTTTGAAGATACCGGATTCGAGCTTGCTTGCTGTCTCGTTTCCACACTGGATAAACGTGAACATAGAACAGCAGCTGAGAGCTTTAAGAAAATTGATAAAACCAAAGTACAATTATAACTAACAAGAGATAGGAATTAAACATTATTTTAAAACATGGAAGAGTAACGTCAATGTGTAAAAACAACTGATGTATTTGATGATTTTGAAGCCGGCAACAACGTAACTGATGATACTTACCGGGCGGTAGAAAGAGACAGACGATACGGCGAAGTGGTATCGAAGGCTGTGGAGGCGGCCAGTTTGACCATTTTTTGTTGGGCCGCTGATTGTGAAAGATTACACTTGAGAGTCGAAATACATCTTTACATCACACGTCAGTGGGCACTGGGCTGTCTTCAAAGTAACACGGATTAGACACACGCAGTTTCTTCTTCGTCAT